>OX493330.1:19135786-19752661 GCA_950371115.1 Anania fuscalis
GTTTTTAAACTGAAACAAGCACCAGTGTGCGTTCGTTGACATAAGTTTTATGCAGTTTACGATAAAACATGTCACAGCCGTGCACTGCACTCCGTCTGACACTACGAATATGGCGGATGAATTTGAACTACGCTTGCGCCGGCCGAACACGCCGAGCAGGTACAAAACATGAGCAGAAGTAACGCCACCTATTGAAAAAGCAACGGACTACTTCGATAGTAGCGCTCTTCAGTGCTTTGTTTTGTGTAATCCAATTGTTTTAAAGACATACAGTAGATGGCTCTACTCTGCTTTTTACCTGAAAATTCAATCGGAGTACATACAATCACAGATAGTTAGTATTATCAGTATAACACTTACTCTGTGGTATTATACTAAGTAATTAAGTACAATTCATAGATACTAATCCGATTTTGCGACTTCCACCCATGAATTGCTGAATTGTGTGAAACTTTAAATCCATGCGTGTTATTTTTAACAACCCTTAATTTTATTGAGTGTTAGTAGGTACATACCCATTGAGGTATAATGTACTAGCGTACTAAAGAACACATCTCGAACAAAATTTTTCAGCCAAGAATTGTAGTCCAGTAGACTACAAAGCTTCAGCCAGTGACTCAGTATCAATAATTGAAGTTGTCAAAACTGCTTCTTGATTGTTCAATATTACAATGCTTGGCTGAAACATTTAGTTCGAGATGTGTTCCCTAGTACGCTAGTACATTATACTTCAATGTGTACCTTTATGCAATAGGTAAATTGCGTAAAATTATTAATCGAATTTAAGTCCATTAGACGAGTTTTGTTTTGTGGGTTGAAAAAAGAGATATTAATTCAAATAATCGTATAGGTTGAGAAGGTAATACCACAGAGAATTAATAATAGGTAATACCATATTAAATTTATAAATCATAGGTGAAATGAATACACTTGATTCAATAACATCTTTTACAATAGATTTATTGACCTTATTTACATCACACAGTACATTATCTTAAACACCACATAGCAGTAAAATAGTGTTATTATTTTCTTCTCGTCCGATGGCGTAGGGCTATGAGTGCCAGTAGGTGGAAAGCCAGATATAGCACGAAGAGAGCCAGAACATCGTCCCAGAGGTCTCCGCTGTCAAAATCGTATCGAGAGAGGACCTCCTCTCCCGTGCTGAGGCAAGGCATACCAATGCCAGTGCTGTTTTGCATACAGGCTGGAAGAAAGAACAAATTAAAAAGTTTTTTATTTAACGCTCATAATAAAAAATATCCAGCGGGGTAACCATGAATCTTTAAGTAAGATTCGAGATTGTTTTAAGGGTTCATGGTTACCCCCAGGTGCTCAAACATTTGAAAAAAGTATTCTAGAACCTACGAAAGAACGTATTAAAACAATTAAGGATTAAAATTCACAACAATCGGTGCAGTAAATAAAACCTACAAAATAGAAGAAAATATCCAAAAGGGAAGCAAAACAAATTCAATTTTCTAGAATGGTATTTTATAGCCGTCTATGGATTTTTTATGAAACACTAACGTGTACCCACAGGACGTCAACTGCTGAACATAGGCCTCCCCCAGTGACTTCCATATTGCCGATGGGGCAGAAAGGTTTTGGAATGGAGGCCACGTACCGGCAAGCGTAGCATGGGACGCCCACCCACAGTTGGCAGACGACCTGGTAAAAGTTGCAGGAAGCCGCTGGATGCAGGCCGCGCGCAACCGGCCAAAATTTCATTAATAATTTTGAAAAATTGTTTTTTAATACGCTGAGAATGTTCTGTTAACTGTAGTAGATGTCGATAGTTCTATTGAAAAGTCGTTTAATCTTTCCATTCCCAAAAGGTACCATCAGGACCCCTTACTTTGCTGTCTCCCTATCATCCCTAACAAGAATCAAACCTAGAAACCTTGCACTTAAGGCAGCATACCGTTCCACTACACCAATTGGTTTTTATGAACCACTATATAAGTTAAAAAGTTTGGACATTAAACAAAAAGTTCAAAGTAATTTATAGTAAAAGGCGTTTGTAAACCAACTACGATATTTAATTCTCATTACAGAGAACATTGCGAAGAAATTCTACGAACGCAAGACGCCAGATGCTCATTGTGTATCGGTTACCTGACAGACCCTTTTTTGTCGGGATATCCCAATATGGCGCCTTAGCCAAATTTCTAGGGTTCCATGTTCCATTCGGTACTTACACAAAATTACCTATTTGAGTTTCATACAATGCAACCAACAATACCTACCTATTCAAAGTTTAATTGTCTCACTTGATGACCCATTTTTACCTAATTTTAAGTGGTAAGTTTTTATCAAGTCCTGATTTATTCGACTACCTACAAGTTTATCTCCCATTAAACATAACGTCTAGCTAAGCTAGGGCGAGCACGCCGGACTTTAAATGGCGCCGCCATCTCTGAGGTTCCGGGTTCGATCCCCGGTCGGGTCAATGTAGAAAACGAACTTTTCTATATTGGCCCGGGTCTGGGTGTTGTGGTACCGTCGTTGTTTCTGATTTCTATAACACAAGTGCTTTAGCTACTTACCTTAGGATCAGAGCAATGTATGTGATGTTGTCCAATATTTTTTTTTTATTTTTTTATTTTTAAGCTAGGCGGTTTACCATGATCTGTTATAAAGGCATCTGACCTCCATGACCCTCAGACAGGGAAATGAACAAATTAAAAAGTACTATGAAAGAGAATTTAACCTTTCTTTGGGCGCATTTTCTTTCTTTATAAAATGTTCTTAGTTAATAAAATTCTAGTTCTTATTATATCCTAAAAATTAGTACGACATAATACCTACATAAAACAAAATACTTGAAAATACCATTGCCTATAGTAAGTACGTAATTAATACGCACTGTGTGTCAAAATGTTCTAGAACCCAAAAAAGAAACGTCGGATGTACGGAACCATCTTCTCTCAGAACTATTTCAGTACGGATGGTAACATTTTTTGTAACGCAGCAGTCATTGTTAGAGGAAGTGTTAAAACTATTAATACTTTATTGACTAAAAATATCTTGTTATTGGGATTTCACTCGTATGCACCTAGCGATTATTTAGTGTAAAATGATAAAAGTAACTTCAAAAGCTTACAATTAGGCATCTAATGTAACGCACTTAAAATTGAGTCAAATACATAAGTTGTAAGACGTTTTTTAGGGCAGGTCACATTAGGATGCACCCAGATAGGTGGGCCAAAAAAGTCACGCAATGGGTGTAACCTAAAAACGACTTCCGCATAAGGTAAGCCCCAAAAAAACAATGGTGTGACGATTTAGAAACCATTCTTAAATATCACAGTGAAACTTACTAATATTCTGGACGCCGTCCCACTGGATGATGCTCATGGCCTCGTTGGAGTACATCAGCCACGACAGGTGCCGGATCCACGACACGTATTTTGGGATTGAGCTGTTATTAAAATGCATTACAAAAATTATAAAATTTTAATTAGCATAAACACTTATGATGCGTAATAAAAATAATATAGGTGCGTTAATGTACAATAACGCAAAAGCTTTGGTAGTGGGTGAAATAGGAAAGACAATTAATAGCAAACCACTCCATATTTATGTCCCGTTTTGTTGGGCTAAGGGGTTATAGGTAACTGCTCAAAGTCGTTATACTTATATCTCAGAATCCACAAGAAATGAGAGTATAACGCTCTTATCCATGTGGTACACAACTTAGAAAACAGCCAAAATCACCCTAGATAAGAATTTGATTCCAGAAACTACAGAGAACATCCTGATTGGAATTCTGTCTTGATCTTATCAGATTTTTAAATACTAGTCCAGTTAAGGTCTACACAATTATATAGGTAGGTACTATTTGTGCAGCGTTTTCTTGACGATCTAATCTAAACAGTAATACATGCCAGAATTTAACGGCAAAGTCGATAAATGCCTAGTTCTTAAAATGCCCAACGGATTAACGAAAAACAAATTCGCTAAATGCCAAGTTCTGAAAATACCTATTTCTTAAAAGGACCAATTTTTAAAATGACCGATACTTAATTCCATTATTAAAATTCCATTATTTTTTTCACAGCAGGATCAAACCTGAGATCTTCTGCGTTGCAAGCGAGTGTTTGACAACCGCGCCTCAGAGGTTGCGTTTATAAATGCGAAAGTAAGTTCGTCAGTCTATCTGTGATCTGGATCAATTCACGCTGAAGCCGTTAAGGCAATTTAAATAAAATTTGATATAGAGATAATTGCATTTTATTTAAGAAATACGTTGTTACCTCAGCCTTACGAAGAGCCCGGAGGTCATCATGAGCGAGTAGTCGAAGGGCACGAGGTACGCGATCGCGACAGGCATCGACCCGAACGCGCACGAGAAGAACGAACCTGCATTCAAAAATGAAAACACTTAGATCTTAAAGTAGACATTCATCGTTTAAATCAAGATGTAATTAATAAAGTTGACAATCATCATTGACGACAAGAGGGTACAAAGTTTAAGTAATCTACCTAGCTCGCACTTAATACATGTCTTTTATCTGTATTTCCTGTAAAAAGACTTACAAATAAAACTAAATTTAATGCACCGATTCTGCTCACCACCAGCCGATATGTAATCCCGTAGTGGTGGTAGTGCAAAGCTATATTTTAAGGACGTGTACGTGTTGCACGAAAGAGGGCCTAATTAAAATACAGATTACCTGTTTAGGTAATCTGTACGAGTATTATTAATTGAAGATAAATAACACTTGAAAAAAATCATCGACCTCAGGTGGGACTCGAACCCAAGTCCCATCGCATGCCGGGCGAGTGCTTTACCAACTAAGCTACCGAGGACGTCACATGAAAAGATGAAATTCCACAAGTGTTTTTTCTCGCTGTCAAAGCCAGCGTATCTCTGATCAATGTTGTAGCTATATGTATAGCTGATAGATATTATTAAGTTAATGTCCTATTAGGAGAAGAAGAAGATAAAGTGCAAGTTAAGTTACGAATTGATCAAGCAAGATGGACAATCGACGGTAGACGTAGTAGACGTGTTCTTGAGTGGAGACCGCGACTTGGCCAAGGCATCGTAGATCGCCTTCGGATGAGGTAGAGCGATTATATACGCTGTTGCCGAATAGCAGAGGATCGGTCTCATTAATGAACTAATGCGGGTTGATTGTAATGACGCTACAAATGTAACTTAACTACAAGCAAAAGCCTAGTCCGTCCAGCAGTTGATAGACACATTGTGATGATGCTACCAAAGTATGTTAACTTACCACAAGCAATGGCCACGTTGAGCACCAGTATGGAGATAAAGACGGTGAACCCGAAGGCGTAGACGGTGCTGCGCAGGCCTGCGATCCAGTACACCACCAGCGTGAACAGCGTCGGCTCCACCACCAGCCCCGGGAACTGGGCGAAGGGGAAAATAATTTATTTTTACTTCTATCGTAATTATTGTTTATCAGACTGGAGATAGAAGTCCAGCACAAATAGGCCGTTATTAGCGCATATTTATAAATCAAACCTGAAAGGATACATGTGGGTCTAATTTCTGACTACATTATGGGATGTATAACTACAGAACACATATTCCTATTAGCATATTTCTTTTTGGCAAATTAACTTTAACAAAATCGACCGCTTCATTTGCGAATCTCTCTACTCTACTTAGACGACTGCTTTGCCAACTAAGCTACCTAGTTCCGGGAGGTCATTTGGAAGCACACTCGCTGCCTCTTTCCGATTCCCGTATCAGGAAGTCGATTTTTTTCAGGTGTAACATTATATTAGACAGTTTAGTTTGGTATAAAAGGTTTTAAAATGTATCGCTTTTTTACATATTTGAAAGTTTTTGTTTATTATCAGGCTTGCTAGTTTACTCGTTAATGCATTAAATATTTTGTTTTATAAGTAGATAGACAGTGGAAAATCAATGCCTATACATATACTAATCCTCTTTTAAACTCCAACTTACCAGGGCAATCATCCTAGAAATATAATAAATAGGCGTAGAATACAGTCCCGCCTTCAGTTCCCGGTGGAACAGTGGAAACTCTTCTGGAAACATATGCAGGACAGAGTACATGGGGCTGAAGGTGTTCTCCGCGATGATGATGAAGAGAGCCCCTTGCACGTCCTGGATGCCCGACTGGGTGAGGCGCGCCGTGCCCAGGAAGCACAGACCTGCTGTGAGGGCTATGGCCTGGAAATAAATACTGGTTTTCAAAACATAACTACAATCATTGGGAAGGAAAAGTTCTTGAGTGCTAACTTAAACTTCTACGAGAAGGTTTTCTGGAAGAGATCGTTTTTAGCAATAAGACCGCCTTAATTCTAGTTAAATCATTCTGTACACTTTAATGTGGCATTAAATGGGGTTGGGTGACGCTCTTGGATAAAATTATTAGCAGAAGGATGTTAATATTTACTTTAAGGCCATTTTATTTAATATTTGTTGTAGCCATGAAAATTTGATTTTGTCCGTCGCCTATTTTGTTTTATTAACAAGCAGTTTAGAAGGAATAACTTAATAGTAATAACTTAAAACTGAGCAGCTTCCAAAAATATGAATGAAAATAAAAAAACATACAAAATACATCAAACAACTGCAAGTATTTAAGTAATATGAATGTAATTGTTATTAATTTAATGTATTTTGATTATTTTTTATTATGCTTGATGTTTTTATTTATTATATTATTAATATTTTATTTTATTATTGTTTTTTGTTCTGTTAATGTGTTTTGCCTCAGTGTTATAGGCCCCCGCAGAATATCAGTGTCGTGGCAGCGCTCAGTGGCCACGACTAATACTGAGTGGGGGTCCTTTTTGGCACACCTCGTTTTTTTCTCTCTGTATGTATGTCCATTTTTGTTTGTGCCAAATAAATATTATTCTATTCAATATATTCGTTTTAAATCAAGTAAGTACTTACAAGTTTTTGCAATATCCTTATGAACTGCACTCTTGGATCCCTAATGATGATGAGCAAATACCGGTACACTAACCACAAGATTTTTGTGAAGAAGAATGGTGGCTTAAAGTTGTCTTGCTTGAATTTCTTCGATGCCTGAAATAGATAAACACAATTTTATTTTTACACATGTTTTCGAAAATGTACGAAAATAACTTTTAAATAAATATAAATAAATATTGGACAACATCACATACATTGCTCTGATCCTAAGGTAAGTAGCTAAGCACTTGTGTTATAGAAATCAGAAACAACGTACCACAACACCCAGACCCGAGCCAATATAGAAAAGTTCGTTTTCTACACATTGACCCGACCGGGAATCGAACCCGGAACCTCAGAGATGGCGGCGCCATTTACAGTCCGGCGTGCTCGCCTCTCGGCTACGGAGGTCGTCAATAATCGTTTAGAAATTGGAATTATTGGATGGATGATAATTTTAATTTGTAAATGGTAACAAAAATTAAATGAACTACAACAAAGCATGTAAATACACAACACAACAAAATAGGGCAAAGCCGAGTAGTAATTAAAAGTAGTCATGAAAATTATTATTTGTCATAAAATATTTAAAAGTACCGGACAAAGTCCTAAAATGTAGCAAGCTTTTGTGGCAGTGGGCTGGCCACATTTGTCGCAAAATCGATTTAGTGGAGAGTGTGGAGACCACGGCTTGGCAAACTTAGTGTAGAATGCCCCTTAGCTCGTTGGACCGACGACCTTAGGAAGAGAGCTAGCAGTGGCTGGATGAAAAAAGAGTAGATCGTGCTCTTTTGCGTTCTTTGAGGGTGGCTTAAGTCCAGCAGCGGACTGCAAAAGGCTGAGATGCTGATAATGATAAAACATTTCTTATCGTGATCAGCTCATTAAATCATGCTTTGGGACAATATACAAGGCTGGAGTGGAAAAGAAAAAGAAACAGCGAACCTTTCGCAGATGCTTTTGATGGCCGGGACGCGGCCTCCAAAGCCAGGAGTCATCCCTTAATGAAGAGTGAAACCTCTTGCTATACCAACCTCATAATCACTATCCATACGGTGAAACCCGATACACCTTGGTGAATCTCCACGTCCAGTACCTTAGCAGCTTCGCTAACTGTGCACCTGTCTCATATACTCTTGATAGCCTGTAGGCACGCGGCTTTCGAGCCAGAAGACATCGCCAACTCCTTGATAAAGAGTTCTACCTCTGTCTAAACTAACCTCATCCTCATTATCCATCAGATGGAACTCGAGATGTATCTCCATGTCCAGTTCCTTAGCAGCGTCGCTGACAGCAAACCTGTCGCAGATACTCTTGATGGCTTGTCGGGACGCAGCTTCCGAGCCAGGAGTCATCGCCAGCACCTTGATGAAGTAGTCCGTGGGGTTGTATGTGAGAGGGCAGTGGTAGCCTAGGCTGAAATATGAAAGTCAAACATTTGAAACTCATAATTCCACGTCTGCAAGTCAAGGTAGGTACACATTTTTGTAACAGGCTGAACGTTCAAATTATGTCGAGAATGTATTATGACATACTAAGGCATTAACCTGGAACTGTTTGTATTGTGCTTAGGTAGCATTTACGTTAAATGTATGCAAGAACTAAACAAACAAACGATTGATAAAAGATGTTCCAAATTTCTTATCATACTTCGTCAGCGAGATTCAATTAATAAAAACAATGATCAAAATTTTAAAAATACAGATTCCTATTTAATGCCTTTAAATGCTCAAATATCATTTGTCAATTACTATGGTATCTGAAATTTATTGGTTTATTGTTTCAAAATGGCAAAACAGTTCTACCCTATATTAAAAAAACACATCTGAATTACAAGAGTTAGAGCCAAACTCATATAGGTATCTATCACGATCATTTGTAAGTAGTAACGGAAAGACAGGTTCACATTACAACATCGTGAATCAATTTGAGATGATCCATTCTTAGAAGTAAGGATGTTCTATTGGGGGCACCGAGTGCGCTGCTCCAGATAATTCAACTGGTCAGACAATTGCATTCTGCATCTATTGAGTTATTAGTTTATTACGGTTATTATTCTAGAGGTAGTATGCAAATGCATTGTTAGAGCATAGTACTCAGTAGAGGATCACTATACGTAAGCTAGAGTATGCGCTACCTTATAAGATTCATAAACATTAAATTTAAAATGTATAAAAGCAAGATACAGAAAAAAATATTTTAAAAAACAGTGCGTCATTTATGCAAATAAAAAAGCGTCATGCATAATCATGAATTGACGAGTTAAACGGGTTCTAGTTCCGGTTCGAAACAATCTAGAAAACGAGCTTTTATTTTAATTTGCTCATCGCTCTTGTTCTGGGTCAGCTTTGAGTCGACCCTAGCAAAATTCTTTGTCTTCACCTCGTAAAACAAGGATATTTCTTTCTTAATTCGACTGACAATCCGTGCATCGTCTGTCGCATGTTCATTAATACTTATTTATATTTATAAACAAAAAGTTAATATTGGGCTGGCCACATTTGTCGCAGATCCGATGAAAAGTGGAGTAAACGGTATCTCGAGTAGAGACCACGCCTTGGCAAATATATTTAGGACTCCCCCCAGCTTGATGGGCCGACGACCTTAGGAAGATGGCTGGCAGTGGATGGATAAAAACGCGGGAGATCGTGCTCTTTCTTTGGCGCTTTTTAGAGGAGGCTTACGTCCAGCAGTGGACCGCAATAGGATGAGATGATGAATAACGTTATCAAAAACTTTAACCTTACCTTTCAAAGAAGCTCAGAGCACCGGATGCGTTGCCAGCAAATGCAACTCTCCCTTCGGTCAGCAGCACCAGCCTATCAAACAATGCCATCAGTTCAGAAGACGGCTGGTGTATGGTACAGATGACCGTCTTGCCCTGGGCTGCACTTGCACGGAGTAAAGTAATAAGCTTCTGGGCTGATGAAGAGTCAAGGCCAGTGGTCGGCTCGTCACAGAAGAGAAGACCGGGGTCTGTCAAAAGCTGGTTAGTGGAAAAGGACGTTCATCAATTTTATTATTCATTTGATCAAGGTCGCTTTTTGTAAATTTCAATCCAACGGCTGACAGTAAAGTTTGGTTTTGAACTTAGTAGTTTATTTGTTGACAAGAGAAATTATAGTATGAAAAAATGTATAATAATCGAAGAACAGGAAAGAAAACACACCGTGTTATTATAGCACCGCGTAATTATCAGATTTAGGGGCGTGTATAATTCAAACCTTTCCAGGGGCGCTCAAACCTCTAGCAGATAATGACCATATATTGAAATGTTACTATAAAAATAATCTGTCGAATCATTCACCAGATGATAACTTACCTCTGTAGCAAACGCCAGCCTCTTTCTCTCTCCGCCAGATAGTGTCTTGGTGCCATCCAGTCCTCCGATGCGGGTGTACCTCGCGCCATAGAGGGCCAGCTGCCTCAAGAGCTGGTTCACCCGTCTCTTCCGAGCTAGAGAGGAGGTGCGGCGGTCCATGCGAAGACGAGCCTGTGTGAATACAGACAAACATATTATATATGCGCTAGAAAACTATACAACACCAATAAGCCTTGAAGGAATGAATATCCTTGTGCTATGAGACATAATACAAGGTGCCTGATAAAACGAGGGAATCACTGTAGCAGGATGTAATTTAATGTGTGCAGTAATTTCAACAGCTTTAACAATGGGGCTAAAGTCGCAACACGAAAAAAAACTGACGCGCCATACTGTCATCGAGGTAAATTACTATTTAGCTATTTCGGAAATGTTTACTGTTGAAAATGTTCATTCTCCTGATTTTGATACTGGTGACCGTAAAGAAATTGTTATCTTGATGGGTTGAACGTCCTTTAATGCGATAACATCGTAAAGATAACCTGTAACTATTATACTAAATACAGAGAAAGGTGAACAAGCACAAAGGTATTCCTATTTGGTTGATACACACAAGAAAATTGCTATACCATTAATTCAACAAATCCATTTAAATACCATTATAGAGGCCTTAACCTCACCAAGGTTACGAAGTTTTGTCACCTACAGTCATTCACCACTTGGTAACAATGCATCCTTTGAATCAATTGATCCAATTGACGACGTGCTAAGTTTGCGACATAACTACTTATCACTTTAACTTTATCAAACTGTAGTCTCCATCGTGGTACCAAAGAACGTTCAGATTACTTCCCAAAAACGAAAAAGAAAAGAGCTGAGTTTTAATTGTGACAGAATCCGCCTGTACTGTAGGTCACTTGATTTGTCTTTAAATAAAAGCACATAAGTTTTCTATCCTCTTTAGTGGCAGACACGTTTTCTTAAACATTTAAAGAACTTGTGCTAATTTAAAACAAATCCTTGATATAGAGTGACTCAAAAACAATCGCAGTAAGTAATTGCTCATATACGAAAACAAACTCGCACTGGCAGCTTATAGGAAGTAAGGTACTACAGTGTCAGTTTAAATAATATGGGAAAGTATTTTTTTTTGGTTTGTAAGATTTTTTGGAAGGATAAACCACGCATATATAAAAGGGCTTGGCCTAAAGGCTAAAACTGATGTCTAAATCTTACCATAATTGTAAGGTGTTCAATAACTGTGAGATTCTCCACAAACAGTTCGTCCTGGTGCATATAACCGCTCTCCCTATGCATGAAGTCTCCAATTGGGAGACCGTTCATGGCTATCTCTCCATCTGTTACTGTTCCCACTGTTGGCAACAAAAAACGAGTACTATCTTTTAAAACGTCCTTTGCGAAAAATACACAAACGCACACAGACCTGCGGAGTAACCACCAACTTTTAAAACAATCTCAAATCTGTCAAACATTATCAAATCTGTCAAATTTTGTTTGTAATGACGTACCAAAATGGTCTGATTTGACAGCTTTGAGATTGTTTTAAGAGTTCATGGTTACCCCGCTGGCATACGAAAACATTGCGGTTATTAAAAGTGGCGACTTGTTTTTGTTGCTTTATTTTTGCGACAGATAAAAACAAATGACAGTCAAAACAAGTGTGATGTGTGCAGCAGTTTACAACCCACAAATATTGTTTACCTGGACTTCGGTGAGCTAAGGCAGTCATCAATGTAGTTTTGCCAGCACCACTGTAACAAGAATGTTTAATTGTATTTCAATCAGATCTGATTATAAGTTACAAATTCGCTGAAAAGAGCATTCCTCAATTAAGTTACAAATTATAAATAAAACACCGTAACAGCATGAAAGCAGTATCTATTTGTCATTCAATCGAGTGACACAGTTACTTCACGATGTCGCTACGCATTGTTGAGCACAGCCCACGTGTTCCATTGAGATTCATAAAAGTTATTAATTCCGCTAGTTAAATAAGACATTGACATCTTGATCAATACAGCAATAAGTAGTATAGCCTCATCTTACTTGCATCTCATTCAAAGTACAAAGTATAGGCTCTGATTAAGACTATTGGTTATAACATTTTTAATGTTATTCTAACATTCACAACATATAAGATGTAGATATTTCACCAGAAAAAATCTGAGGACATTAAACCCACGATCTTGCGCTCTCTTGTTATCGAATTCTTTCAAGTAATTGTTGAGATATAAGCCATTTATTTAATGTCACAATGCTAGCCGTATACGTAAATAATAAAAATATTTTTCTGCCTGAGCTACAAATTCTACAATGATGACATTAGAATCTACAAGCAGGATTGGGTTGGATAGAACACGGTAATTATCATAATATACTCGTATTGTTTCGTCTCGTAGCAAACGACTTTGATATTTAAAATTATTGTTGGACTAGTTATGTTCCACCAGTTACTATGGCAGGTTTTTATATTCTGTCAACAGATTTGAGCATTATTTCAGAATCATCCAGATTCAGAAATAATTCACTCATTCAACTCATTTCCTAAGATATATTTTCTCTTTGACCACACAGAAAACAACTATAACCACATTACAGTAAAACTCGCACAAAGAGTATCTAAGGGGATCTAGGCAAATCAAGTAAGACGAAACCAGCGGTATGTTGATTAGTTCGCCTTTCCGCTAGACCGACTTGATTGCGGTAGTTTTCCAGAAAACCGCGAAATCTGAACCTTTAAAACATAAAGAAAGAAAGTACCGTTTGCAACAACCTATTTTCCTCTATTCTCCAGGGCTAGGTGGTTTGACTGTCAATTTAATTTTTGCATTGCATTCTTAGTTCCATAGCATGTCACACGGAGTACCTATTGTTAACATTAAAGAAGACATACATGATTTAATGACATTATGCATCAAGATTATATAGAAAGGACAATTATAAAAACTAATCATTATTATTATCAAAACCTAAGTGTGTATAAATGCTTACCTAGGACCCATCAACGCAACTAATGTGCCTGGTTTGGCGATACCGCTTACTGAAACAAAGAAAGACAATAATTAGTAAAACTAAAAGAAATAGGTATTGGTTTTAAATGGATGTTCTCTGATCATGTTACGAGTAAATTGTTTGTATGACGTAACTCGAAGAGAGTCTGATACTGAGAGGACTTTGCATTACGCTTGGCTAGATTCAATGTCAATGCCATTTTAAATCTACAAAATCTTTTAACAGTCGTTCTTAAAAGGACTCTAATAATTAAATTGATAAGATTTGTTTAGAAATAATTAGATATTGCCGGTTTTCTTGAATCTAGACTTCATTTATATATTCTATGTTCACGTGCAAGAGTATTGGTCTCATTCGTAAGCTGTACTCGTCGTTCAGTCATACCTCTGACACTTAGCCACTGTTGGTTGGGAACAACGGATTATCCTGTTTCTGTGAGATCTCCTGACTAAAGTCGTCTTCTCTTTCTTTCTTCCATCAGCCTCACGTGCACGCTGAAGTGCCTTCACGCGAGCATTCTGGGTAGCTGACGACGGGTCTAGCACCTCTCCCACATCTCTTGTAAAGGTACTGTTCTCTTACCATTATTGTCAAATCTCTTTAGGGAACAAAGAGGATCTTAATAAGATGCGAACAGATGTTACTAAAAAACGGTAAGTAGGTATTCTCGTCGCAATTTATACGTCGTTGCCCATGAAATATGATCATGAGCGGACTGTGTAGGTAATATAATTGTGACAAAACTAGTTGGTGACAATTTTGACAAATCAAGCCAGCATTAAAATTAGTAGAATACCATTTGGCCATTTTCCACTCTTAATTATTGGTCACTTTGGATTAATATGTCAATTTGACGTGGTTAATTTGATGTTAGTAGGACCGGATCAACACCGGGAATTGGGCTTCTGGTCATCTTACCATTATTGACGAGTCTCTTCAGCGTGCCTCCCTTCAGTCTCACGTGTACGCTGAGGTCCCTCCAGACGAGCGTGCTTGGTAGCTGTGTGGGAGACGGGCCCAGCACAT
Organism: Anania fuscalis; assembly: GCA_950371115.1. NCBI lineage: Eukaryota > Metazoa > Arthropoda > Insecta > Lepidoptera > Crambidae > Anania > Anania fuscalis. The sequence goes on from OX493330.1 coordinate 19,150,096, forward strand.
CTTCCACCTCTGGAAACAGAGGCTCGTACTTCGCCCGAGTCAGCTTACTGACTCCATCGGGGTATAGTATGTCTGGCTTCAGCTCCTGTCAAAAAGAAGAACATAAACATGACATTATGTCAAACTAACCCTGAATAATTGGTTATTATTTTACAGTCAATATTAATAAACGCAAAATCATCCTCTCGCACTTAGCCGGTTGTTCTTTCTATTTGGTCTGTTTTGGAGTCAATTTCACTATTCGTGCAGAAACGTTCCAAAAAGGTCATTTAACACCTAATAATACATTAATTATCTTCCAAACCAATTCAAATTGTTTTATCAAAATGCAAAGATATAATAAATTTATCTTAACAACGATCAGCACTCTACAGAATATTATCTATTTTTGATTTTATACGTCCAGTAAGTACTACTAATATTCTGTGATTCTTTTTAAAAGTTTTTTGCACACATCTTTCCTTAGATAATGGAAGATCCATTGTGCATTATTAGGACATAAGAAATATTCTAAGGTGACTATTATTATAATAAGTGCAATGTATTGTATATTTAAATAACTACGACTTAACACCTGCAAATTTAAACAAGCATACTTTACGCCACACAGTGTCTTTCTACTAAAAGAACGTTACGTTTACACAAGGGATTTATTATATTAATTGCACAATAAAATTACAAAAACTGAGACATTAAGAGTGAATATGAGACAACAACAGACAGAATAAGTAACAGTGTAATTTAAACTGTCTTAGATATCACTAGTAGATGTGATATTTTGCCATTCAACTTACAAATGGCACTATTGATTGAACCCATCTGCATAATCACGAGGAATAAATTAAAAGTCTCGTCAAAAGCGGTCTGGCCGTTTCGGATGTTATACACCAGGCAGATAAACAGGATTAAAAAAAAAAGTATAATATAATAAGTACTTCGTACTATACTATTACTATTACCGTGTTCGTAGCGTGATACTATTTTCCTATGATATTCACTTACTTATTATGCAGATTTTATTAAAGAATTATTTACGTTGTGGACCTGACAGACCTATAAGTATTTTCGTAGTAAGTAATTGTTTCTGTGTCCGTCGGGGTCGTATATTCAATAAGAAAAAAGTGAACTATATTTAACATAATTTTAATATTTAATAGCCTACTGTAGTTAGTCTACTCAGGTTATGTCATAAGAAACAAATGATTGCAGTGTGTTATATGGATCTCAAATACTATTTAATCGATATTAGAACTTAAATTTCACTGAATTATTTTAAAGATCTCTGTGAAAGCGTGCAAAATAACGTAATGGTGTTTAATAAACGTGCGAAATAACTATATTTGGCAGAAGAGTTAAGACTCTCTTGATATTTTTGTTCATAACACTGTACCCAAGTATTAGATCTTAATACTTTGTTTCATTTTTACCCGACTGCCAAACGAGGGTTATGTTTTTTTAATAGGTTCCCTGCCCAATGAATCAGATAATGTTTTGACTAACTAATAGTCTAACAACGAAACTCATAAATACTGTAATTGTTTAAAAAACTTACGTAGGACTCTTCCAAAGAAGACGGGTTCGAAGTGTTGTTCGTAGACGGATTTCTCGATCCATTTTTCAGTGATACTGAACGGCTCTCACTACCGGACTTCTTACTCATTTTCCCGCGCAAAAGTATTAAAAACAAAAACTTAGGAACTTTTTGGTTGCACTCGCGCGATCATCTTTTATTCGACTACGGGCAAAGGCGTAACACAGTCTATGCGCGCGACCGTCTACGGCTGCAACTACGAAGTTTTGACTTTACAAGTTAGAAAAGGACAGCACACGTTGTTAGAGAGTGATAAACAAACACTATTGAAGACCGTTGTAAATGAGTAAAGCTGGGAAACCAGTTTGTTTACGAAAGTTAAAGTAATTTTAATGGTTTAATGACACTTTAATGTAATCATTTGTGGGTGGGTATGTAATTAAATATTGACATAATGATGTCGCGAATGTCTATTTGAAATGCAATTTTATCTAATTGATATTAAACCTTGTTGTACAGATAGGGTATTATCAGGGTAAGGAACTTAAACTAGTATTCACCTCATTACCTTTGAGTAATTAACAAAGGAATACATTAAATTATGTGTTTGTTAGTATAGAAGATTCGAGTTATTTTTTTTACATTAATAATAATTTTATGTAAATGTATGTATGGAATTCAAATAAAAGTTTAGCAATAGCCAATCGTTACTTTGTGGTAGGTACCTATCGTATTCGTAACTGACCATAGAATAATACATGTCCTATACTACTTTTACGTAAATTTGATTTCACAGCCCACGTTCTGCTAGCCACTTGTTTACTGGTAGAAAATGCTTATTGGCATTAAGTCCACCATATGTGCAATTAGGTATTGTTATTGTGCAATAAAGTATACATTTTTAATTGTCACCGAAATAGCTGAAATAATAATTAACTTTTTACAAGGAGATCGTAAAAATAAAGAAAGACCGACGTATTAAATTTCGTGATTTTATGACGTTTTCAGTATGCCACAATATTTTAAATTTAAGTTATTTTGCGATGGTATATTTGGTTTCTCATTAGTCCGACTCCAGAGTTATATTGTTTCGAGTTGTACATGTACCAGAATTCATGTAGGAAAAAGAAAAAGTTACCTAGTTGTCACGTCATACTGGGATAATCTTTCAATAAAATATCAATAACAATATAGCGAAGTTATTAATGAATGAAATCTATAACTCTAAATACTTATAAAAAAAGTTGCTATCTGTATGTCGCATCGGTATGTTTGTACGCTTCGTCATCATCTTATTTAGCCTTTGAAAGTCCACTGCTGGACATAGCTAGACCTTTATTTGTTAAAGTGTTACGCAAACTCAATCTAGTAAAGATCATCAAAAAGGCATTTCATAACGCAAAAAGCTTTGCCTACATTGTGTCTACCGGTTTAGCTTAGTTAGAAGTTCTAAAAATAAATAAAACTAGCCGAAACCGGTTTTCCTCCAAATAACCCGAAAAGTTTTTTATGATAATTATGTGTGCCTCTTTTTATCAGATAAAACCTTGAATATCTCAACGGAAATAAGATATCACAATAGTATGCAAGGGTCAACAAAACTATGATACTACACGTTTTCTTAGTTACCGTCATTAACTAGCTCAGGTTAAATGTGGTTTGTTACACTTTCCAAGCGTATTTGAATCAATTACTTAAATATTTATAATTGCATCATATTTTGTACACTTTACACGAGTGCCTCTAATTAATTTACCAAGTTTCGATGACCTAACAACAATTTAAAAAATCGTTACGGATTAGCGTATGTAGAATCTTTTTTCGCATGTACGTTTATGTATTGATATAACTATCGTCCGTACGTACGACGTACGGCCTTGTCTAACAGAACTGTGTATTTAATCCTAAAGCTTTTATCCTTACGTCATCATAATCGGTCAAAAGCCCGCCCTAGACATTGGGCTGCGTAACTAGTACTTACGTAACTTTCTTTTGGTGTGCTAATAGGCAACGGCCCATAATCCAGTCAAGTTTTGGAGCCTCTAATCTCATATACACACGCCTGACAGCGACATAGCAAATAGGCCGGCGCGATTGGTGTGAACGGGAAGCGATGTGACGGGTGCGTTGCGAGGCTTCGGCGGCGCGATAGGGTTGCCAGTGGCACTAGGTGGTTGGTTTAAAATATTTGATTAAGCGTAAATAATGATTAGTTGGTGCTATCGAGATAAATTATTAACTTATTGACTGCCGAAAGGAGCAGTTGAGAACGCTAAATAATAATAAAAAAATTATATAATGTGCTGCACTCACTGCAACTCTAGGCTAGACTAATATGTTTACGTTTTATAAGTTTGGTTTTAATAATTAAAACTATTTTCAAAATAATACGCAAAAATCATAATCTAATTTGATTATATCTAACACAACTACAAGTCAGTGCATTATCTCCTTGGTGAACATAAACAAATAATTAAAATTATGTCAAAAACCAGAGAAAATGAGATCATAAACAAAATTTTATGACGCACTTTGCTCTCGCTCGCAACTCGCTCGGTAGAGTGTCTCACTCACAAAAAGATTATAATAAATAGCCGGAAATCGATTAAGCGGAATACTTGCATTCAATAAACCCTAGGTAGTATGTTCGGCAGTGGACTGACGTATTGATTATGTTAAAGCTTAACTTAGGTGGGTACTACCGAAAATAGTTAACACAATCAGGCGTTACTCTGCGAAAATCCATGACCAAATAATGACGAATCGTAATTATTTTGCTTGCAATTTCCTCTCAGCTAACTCCCGTAAATATTAATTCCTATCTCGGTCTCCCTTGGCAACCCTGCGTCACCGCGACCGCGCGAGTGAGACACGCGACACCGCCCAGAGTCGGGTCAACGAGCAATATCGCTTCCGCAACAAGGCCCCAACTGCTAGCTGTCTCATGACACTTATATGGGCTACGCCGAGAGCGAAAAGGATAGCTAATGACGTCGGAATTTACTTATCATTTTCAGTAGGAGGTTTTTTCAGGGGCACACATTATGTTGTATTGTCTACTCGTTTAAAAGGGAGCGAATGAAGATATCAAACGTTTAGTCACTAAACATACTTTAGGTGACAGTATGTCGATATCATTTTTAGGGTTCCGTTATCCGTAGTCCTGACAAGGAACCCCTTATAGTTTCGTCATGTCCGTCTGTCTGTCTGTCCATCCGAGGTTTTGCTTGGAGGCTGTTGTTGACCCTAGAGAGCTGTAATTTTGTGGAAATATGTGTAGGTCCATCTATCAATCACGCCGACAAAGTGGTAGATTTTTTTTTATCAATTTAGTTTTTTATGTTATCTCCCATACATGTATCGTTGAAAAGGTCCTTTAAAATAACGATGATTTTTCCAGATTTTTCAAGCCAATAGTTTTTCTTGGCAACCCCTAGCTAAGAAAAACTATTGGCTTGAAAAATCTGGAAAAATCCATGATAATAGTGCTTCAGATGAACTTTTAAGGAAAATCATAACAGTTAAGATAGATCAGTTAGTTTAAGAGTAATAGTCGTTCAACGTAGTCGTTCAAAAATTCCTTAGAGCAAAACATTAAAAGTGACTTTAAATGAAGTAATTGCTGAAATATATTATGGTAACGGCAGGCAACCCACATTGCGCGTGGCACGACACGCACTTCGCTGGTTTTTAACTAATATAATAACTTTTGTGTCGGTCGGTACTAACCTGTTGGGTTCGAAACGGGTATAGTATGAGTAGAGCCCGACCATAATAATAGTATAGGCTCGCTCATTAATTAACCAGCCAGGGGCATAGCCTTGTGGTCTTAAAAAAATTACTTCAATCTAGTTTTGTTTCTACAATGACGTATGTACATAAGTAGGTAAGTAATGTTTCACTGCTTAGGTACTATTTAGTATTTATGGCACGATATTAGGGATTGATCTGGCGGTGGTTTGAGCTTTATGGTGACCATGGTCTACTGGTAGAGAATGCTCTTGGCATAAGTCTATTGTCTTTTTAATTTACTATGTATGCTTAAGTTTATGTGTACAATAAAGTAAATCGATTAATTAATTACCTCAGATTATTATAACTACATTTGCCTCAGATTATTCTTGCTCATATGCTCAGACTTATTAAGAGTTTAGACCCACAATTAAAATCCTTGCGAACTTACAGTGAAACTGTTGCAGTTTTTTAAATTACACAGAAAATATTTTATCTTATCGGTAAATTATTCTGATTTCCGTGAGTCTGAGTTTATGTAAATATTGATCAATTTTGTAACTCTTCATCTTAGGATATCATTATTTCAGATCCGCGTGCTTACAAACAAAAATTGAAGTAATAAATTATTTATACTTTTATAAAGGAATTATAATTTATTTTAACAGGTTCGATGAATTATTTCTTTACCTGAGAACATTAGTTCACCTAATTTAGGTCATAGTTAAGTTAAAACCGGCCAATTAAGTAGGTGCCTAATGAAATAGTAAATTGTGATCATACTTCGTCAATTTAATAAATATGGTATGCTATTATACCTAATGATGTGTGAATTCAGGGAGAATAATAATAAAAACAGATAATAGTATTAATTAGATATTCATTTATTAAAATAACACTTAGCGCTATGAGTAAGAAACACATTTCAGAAATAGTTGCATATTAATTTGTAATAAATATTATTCAACATCGAACAGACAAAATAAACAAAATAAAATTGAATATTTTTAAACATTAAAATATAAACTTGATTCTTTTTATAAAAAAATAATGGAATATTAGTTAATATTCACCTAATAATATTTTTTTTACAATTTCCACTAGTAACTACATTTATCTACTCAGCAGGAGATATATAAAAAAATACTCTTTCTGTCATCATACCGCTACAGACAGACTCGTATTTACATGCCACTATCAATCCATTTTTGTGATTCACACACAATCATCTACAAAATGCAATAAAATATTAATATTTTACACAAAGATAAAAAAACAATACTGCCAAAACAAATTGTAAAAACTGTTTTTTATTAAAAATGGTATCTAGGTTTTTTCCACGTTGCATTTGTAAATAAAGAATTCATAAATGAAACCAAGTTATTTATTTTATTAATTATCAAATCCTAAATTAATGGCGTTGCGATCACTTTCCGCGGCGCGTGCGCAGCAGTAGCGCGATGTACGCCAGCAGCCTGAAGCCGATGAACAGAAGCACCATATTCACCACGTCCATATTGAAGTCGTCCTGCAGAGAAACATTACTTTTATCAGTCATCGTTACTTTAGCTGTATGACGTCCCATAGGTACTGAACATTACTGTTACAGAACATAAAATAGTACAAAGCGATTTCAAATTGGACTAAAGGCATTTTAACGAATAGCATGGGAGTCGTACTGCGTTCGCTGACGTTTGCATTTTACCAGACCCCTTGGTACTTTTTCTTACATTCATTTTAACTTTAAGAAAGCAGGACAATTCAAAAGCAGGCCTTTATAAGAGCTCAAAGTAAATGACCTGATAATGAAACAGTTCTTAAATGTTTTATAAGTATCTTTGTTTAATTACAATCTCTTATAACCTCAACGGCTCGATGAATTTCGACGAAGAAGGTTTCAATCTTTATTTTCATTCTTTGTCTCCGAAGACAAAGAAATTGTCCAAAGGTATGATTCACTACTGGTCCCCATATATTCTCTATGAGTTTATATGAGATTACATTCCAAGCTACACAGCAATGCTGCTTGCTGCTAAGATCGGAATCATGCCTTAACTTTCTGAGTTGGAAACTGTGCGCCAAACCAATACTTCAACTAGTACCAAATTTTTAATTCCAGGGAGCATGATTCCACGTCGATAAAAATTAACACGTACTTCGATCCCCAAATCTTCATTCGAAAGTAAGTTAAGTTCCTATACTTATTGTTTTATTGACTTTCGAATCTGAGTAATGAAATGGGGCCTTGTTGCTTTAGTGGCCTAGCAGAGAGAGACAGGTTGCATCAATCGTTCCTGAAAGGCCAGATTTGCTTACAATTTTCCGCCCTCTTGTTCAATGTTCAGCTTCTTAGGGCAGTTGCCACCATAAGACCTGTGTGAACAGTTCCACCAGCGGCTTGGTGATCTGGCTCTATACCTTGCCAATCGCAACCCCATAGGTCGAGAGGGTGACCTACATCCAGCAAAATCGCAGTTTATAATTACCTCCGAAAAGCTAAGGGTTTCCAATACGACCTGCCCAGATGCTGGACAGGTAAAGTTCTCTCTGGTGCACGCGATGGTCTGCACGCCAGACCACTGGTTGATCAGCAACGCCTCGTTCCCGTACCGGAACCAGGAGAGGTATGATATCCAGCCAAGGTATGGCGGTACCGACCTGATGAGACAAAGTATTCATAACGAATTAACTTAAGAAAAATAATCATTCATCATCATCATCATTTCAGCCAGCCGACCACTGCTTAGGCCTCTCCCAGTGACTTCCAGATCGGCCGGTTGGAAGCGACCAACCATTTATTGACCAGGTACCTGCAAGCGCAGCATGAGGTGTCCACCCACAAGGTGGACAAACGACCTCGTTAAGGTTGCAGGATAATAATCATTCGAGTTAATTAATTACCTAAAGACATTTAATTCGATTGTCAGGGACCTTGAAAGAAACAAAGTTTGATATTTCTATCTACCATAGATCACGATATGAAATGACGAAATCGTGCCGTACATTGCACCTATTCAGTATCTTCAAAAAAAACAATAAATGAAGCTACTCCGTCGTAGCACGTGTATACGTCCAATAATGCAAATAAGACATTACAGATTCAAGAAAATGTGTGGAATGAAATAAAAAGATGTTTTAAGACACAAACAGTGCGGACGTTCTTATAATGGGAATAAATTAGTTTTCAAACCAGTCGGACCTTCTTCTACATATTTGAACTAAAGATCGTTTTTATTTATAAGTATAATGGTAATTTGGACTGCCTCAGGTGGAAATCGAACTCACTTCTTTAAAATACTTAGTAACAGTATTTTTATTGGTACGAGTCTCATAGGGCCGCTTAGCGTTTGACGAGTTAATCTAATCTTGGTTTTGGTAGTCCTTTTACTTGTTATTTTCAGATCCATTTAAAATTATCTAATTTTGAATTTTAGAATAATTTAGTTGAAGAGTTCGAAACCCAAGCCACAACGTGCCGCAGCCACGTGATCAGTCGTGGTTGAGCCTTTACGAACTGAAAGTAGATTCAAGCTATATTTACCCAGAATTTAGGAAGAATCCACCGAACAACATAAATGGTATAATGATGGGTGGGCCCACTGAGGCTGCCATGCTGACGCTGCTACTCGCACAAGAGATCAGGTACCCTGTGGAAAAAAAATATAGGTCAGCACTTCTGAATTTTTTACCTTAAACATAAGACCTTCGAAGCATTATTGAGGCTTTATTTCGGCAAGCCTGCTTCTTCATAAACCTTATACATATATATTTGGGTCGACCGAACGTTTATTAAAATGATAACAATACAACTTGCGGCACGGAAGTTGAGCGCTGGGCGAAAGATGCACAGAAGACCATTACGATTACGTGATTGGCTAGCCGTGCGACGGGCCTGCACCGCCGGCCGTGATTGGTTGTTAGCTGCGCGCACTTGCGTCTCTGGTACGACGATCGTCTCGTAAGATGCACAAAACGATCCTCACTATTTGACCCAGCGCTAAACACCGGTGCCGCGTATTGTACAGTCAACAGCACGTCGACCTACTACCCAGGCTTTAAGTTGAAAATCTATTGGACCAATTCTCCAATAGATTTTCAACTTAAAGCCTGACATATAGAGATCATTTTCAAATAAGAAAATTTGACATTTTGTGGTAGGTCGACGAGCTGTTGTCCGTACTTGTGTAGTCATGATCTATAATGATCTAGTTCATATTTCTAAGAAAGAGCTAGAAGGTATTTTGAAATCCAAAGTAATAACTAAACTTGCCGCATCCATCTACACGGGATAACGTTCTAGGTCTAGGTAGTAAGAATAGAGTAGCAGTCATATTGCTGTAATATTTTTGTATTTGTTAATTTCCTCTTAGTTAATTTAAAAAGTTAACGACTATCCACTTTTTACGAAGTATGCTTAAATTGATAGGCAAATCAACATTTTTACGCTATCAGAAAAAAACTTTAAAGTGGACTGATGGGACCGGATTTTTTACTCGTATCTCGGAGCCATTAATGTCACCACACTCGAGTTTTAATTAATTACATTATTCGACGCTTGCGTAGGTATATTGTAAAAGAAAGCTGACATTGGCCCTGATGTTTGAACTTATTATAGGTGCAATATCTCTTTCTCTCTCACTTGAATGAAAAGGGACAGACTGACAATTTAAGAACTGTATACCCAAGGTTGTTTTAATCATGATGGTTTATTGTATTTTTTTAAATAATACCTTCTTCACATCACACCAATGATATGACCCTTAACCAAGTAAAATTGTACTTTGGCTTCTAAATACCGGTTCGAAATTTTTAAGCACCTTTAGGACATCAAAGACTCGGGTACAAATGCTTGTGCTTAGCACACAAACACTGTCCCTTGCGGGATTCGAACCCGCAACTACTAGTTCTGTAATTTGGTTAACGCACCTCTAGGCCAGATGGTTGTTGTCAATCCCTTTTAATAATAAAAACATTTCATTCGAAACGAAGCAAAGATTATCTTAGACCTTTTAAGTACGTTTATTAAATTAAAGGCGCCCGAAATTCAGTTAAAAAAGTAACGTTATCAATACATCAAAACCGCAATGTGGTAAAAACGAAGTCAAAATTCTCACGCTATTGTTACGAATGTCAAGTCATGGGAATATGATTGATTTATTGTTGGAAACAGAACGTGTTTAAAGTAATTAATTGGATATTATCGGTATGTGTCCGATTACAAACAGTAACGGCGGCATTGATCGGTTGAGTGACATGATGCAAGTGTTCCGGAACCATGGATATATTGTGGGTGGAACTTTTTATAATTTTCCCGGCATGAGACGTTAACATTACAAAGTTACGTCACCTTGAGGTTGAGGTTATAAGGTACAGTCAACAGCACGTCCACCTACCCAAAAAGTTAAAAGTTCTCCAACAGATTTTCAACTTTAAGACTGATATGTAGAAATCATTTTCAATGAAGAAAATTCGACGATTTGTGGTAGGTCGACGAGCTGTTGTCTGTACATTTGTTTTTGGGATACCTAATCCTAATTTTCGGGAAAATGTTACGCTTAAAAACATTATGAAAGAAAGTGTACGCATTAGAATTATACGAAATTCTGCGTACTTTACCCCTTTAATGAGGACGTCCGGTCCTAATTAAAGGGGTAAAACAATCAAAAACTCAACTTGTGGAATTTCGTATAAATATATAAGTACCCTCCTCCATGATTATTGTGTATTTTACCATGTGTCGAACTTATCTACATAAGTCACTAATCGGTTTAAAACATCACCCCAGAAATAGTTACCACATAACTTTCACGGATTTGTGTAACTCATAGCCAATCACATATCTTTATAGGGCATGCGCGCTGTTGAAAAAACGAGTTAAGCAGCGAAGAAAGGTATAACCACGGTAGTAGTATATAGATAATAAATAATACTACTGTGGTATAACTGTCCCTGAACGGTTTATTTTATCAATAAAAAAAAGTTAAGATGGCGTTCAACAGTATGCCCTAATTTTCGTCAATTTTTTTTGACATAGTTATCTTTGATGTTGGACGTAAGGCAATTTTGATTTTTCTTTAAGTTTTGTGAAATTCATCTCTAAAACTATATCAGTTGTCCTAAAATGAATCGATTATTTGAGAAACCCCATAAGTCTGTATTTTTCCCACATTCATAATACAGAAATTTAATGTGACATTTTCAAAAGAGAAACCCCACAATTGGGAAAAATAGTGAGCTATAGGGTTTCTAAAATAATAGATTCAATTAAAAAAATGACTTACCGAAAGAGGTTGCAACATTTGTAATCAAGGCTGCCAATCCCGAAGCAATAAAGAACCGCTCAGGAGCCGGGTTCAGTCCAATCATGTAATACGCTATCGTTGTGAACACCAGTGGTATGGTGGCGAAGACTGGCGCTTCTGCTAGCGTCTTTGACAAGAAGTATACGTCTGCTCGGTACATCCCTGAATGGTGTTCTCGTATGAAAATCGGCAGTTCAGAGCAGAAAACCTGTTGAAAAATTGGCATTAAATAGTTTTTTTAGCCTGAAACGTTCGTTAACGAAATTTTGGCGACACGTAGACAGAGACTACATAAAGAATTTTGAAAAAGAAATTCCTTTTGCTTACAATTTTCGCTGATGTTGAAATATACTAAGTGTTATCACCGGTTGGTATTGCAACAGGGAAGGAAAGCGCTTTCTTACATAATAAAGCGCAGAACCCACTGAGGCGGTATATTCCGGGAATGCTATATAGCAACTTAATAGTGTATACACCATGTCAAACAGAAACCGCCTGCGCGCGGTAGTATCCATACCCTCTTGCTAGGTCCGCTACGGGGCCGCTTACCGCCTTAATGGGTTCTGAACTTACCGAGTAAGGTACTCGGTAAGTTCAGAACCCATTAAGGCGGTCCAGGCCAACATCATGCACCCCGCATGGGTATTGCCATAGTAGTAGTAGATAATTGTTTCTACTATGGTATCGTGCACGATTGTATCGTGCTATTATAATCAGAGTTAAAAATTATGCACATTTTAGTGATAAATAAAGTCAAAAGTTAATGATGACAAAAATGTCACGTCATCATCCTTAAGGTAAGACTACATAAAACTATTGTGTAAGGGAAATTGAAACTAATTATTTACCTCTAGATCTATACAAAAACGCAGTGGTCCTGTTTTCTTTTTTAAATTATGTTTAAGAAAACATCTACTTTCTTGGAAAATTAACCTTAATATTTTATTTATTTAAACAATTAATTATTTCAATAAGAAGTTTTTAACAAAAACATTGCAATAATCTTTAAATGGTACTCTGTAAGTGCTACGAAATCTAAGTACGAACCTCGTAGCATAAAGCTACGTAACTTCCATAGTAGATGATATCTCGTGAAGTAATCGCAACTCGCAAGCATATTCATAACATTTTCATCCAGGCATCGTGTAAAACAATAAAAGCAACATTAAAGTGTTTTTAACCCCCGACGGAAAAGGGGAGGGTGGGGGGGGGGGGGTCTGTTAAAGTTTAAAGCGTGTATCTGTGTATAAGTGTGTCTGTTTGTGGCATCGTAGCTCCCAAAAGAATAGACCGATTTTGACGTAGTTTTTTTGTTTGAATGCTGATATTAAAGGGACGGTTTGCGTTATATTTTATGAAGATCTGTTCAGGCGTTTGAAGGATCTCATTTCCTACTTGCTCGATTATTAGCTCGTTGCAAACTTTTACAGGTCTGTTTGATTTGAAATTTCACTTTTACTTTAGTAGTTTTTCCAAAACATGTAAACCTTGAGCTGATGCTGCAGCATCGAGTAATCTACGAGATTCCCAACTCCTTTGAAAATTAAAGCAACTACAGCGTGATTAGGCTCATAAAAATGTTCTTAAGGACCGCGCTTCGCACCACCACTTGCCAAGTATACCTAAGTAACTAAAACCTCCTTGTGTTCCTTCATACCGCTATTAGCGGGACGACGAAGGATCGCTGTTAGCATGCACTTTATTCATAATGCCGTACAGCTAGTACCTACGGCACGGTAAGTTTAGCTCTGGGGCAAAGAGTATCAGGCGTATACGAGACGCGTGTGCGCAGAGCTAACAACCAATCCCGGCCGGCGGTGCAGGCCTAGCCAATCACGTTAATGATCTTCTGCGCAAATTTCGCCCAGCACTAAACTTACGTGCCGCTAGCTGTATACGAGTAATAGCTTACGTTGATGACAGCAAAGATGTTCTGGAAGGTCATGTTTGTGAGGAACATGAAGATGGCGCCGTTGATGTTCATTACGCCGTCTTGGTCTAGGTGCTGGCCGAAGTAGATTACCCCGATCAATATTGATACCATCTGCGGAAGAAGTGAGTATGAATCCTGGCAACTTCAGTATGCACAATATACACGGTGAATTTTTGTTTGTTTTAGAGCCAACTCCAGCTCAAATACAACAACATTTTATCTAAAACTTAGTAAAACTAAAGTATTTCTGCCTATCTTTTTGTCAATCAAGCCCCTACATCGAGAACGCTTGGAGGTATCACGTTGAAATATCAAATACTCACTACCCTTTGATCTGTGATAAAATCAAACTTGTATAACTAAATTAACGTAACTAAAAGGTGGTGACCGCTTTTTTAACACTTACAAGGTAATTAAACAAAACCTATATAGGGTTCTTCCTGGTGACCAATAATCATACATTCAAATTTGGCAAGAAGCAATGTCATATGGTTTAACTTCAGAGCTTGTACTTATAGTACACATCATGTTAGGATGGTGACTAAAACAAAAAATATCATAATCATCATCATCAGCCGCTGGGATTGCATGACTAGACATAGGGCACCCTCATAAAACGCGGCAGCTATGGACTATGCGCCGTTAGAAAGTTTAACAGAACAATTGTCCCAATAGTCTATAGGCTGTAACGTGAACGCCACAGGCCCAGAGAAGCTCAGCTCTGGGTCATTAAAAAGAAAAGAGCAATACTTTGTAAATACTCACAATAGTCTGCAAGAAGCGCACTTTGATGAGCATGGGCTCCTTAGTAACGGACAGCCAGGAGCGCCATAGCACGGCGCGGAACTGCGCGCACCAGGACGCCTTGTAGGGCGAGCGGCGCGAGCGCAGGGCGGCCGCGCCAGCCCATGCTGCGTCCGCCCAGCCGCCCGTTATTTTGCGCTATACAATAAATACACATCATTTATAGAACATGCGAGAGGCAAGTGTTTGTAAGGCACCACTCCCGATGTCCTGAATTTATGGTCAGACGGAAAACGAACTTCCTAGTGAGCGTAGAGTCCCTTCTACCTCAAGACACTTAAGTCCCTAGAACTATAGCTCCACCTAAAATAAAACGTACACATAATAGTAGAAAAGAATATAATAGAAAACGTTTATTTGACACACATAGGCATAGTTATAAACATAATCACATTGAACATACAAAAAGAGTGTCAAAAATGTCCCCGCTGAGCATTTGTCGTTACAGTCGAAGCAGTAACGACGCTGGTTTTCAGCGGCAACCCCGACTAGAACGTGGGACGAGTAGTGACAGCGGTATATCGGATTGAATAAGAATGAAGGAAGGAGAAAGGAGCTGATCCTAGGTCACCTCGTCCCTTTTAGGATACCAGAGCGGGCAGCACCAGCAATTGCACGCAGACGCAACCATGTTTGGGTCGTCAGTTCAAGAAGGGCCTTGCCCACGCTGATTCTTACATTTACATATGGATGTAACTATACTATATGAAATAACAAATACACAATACAAGGAAGTCTAAATGAGGAATTGTCTACTAACATATAAAAACTAAAGGTCTCGTTACATAGTTAAAGGCCCTCTTCCACAAATGATATCATCATCATATAGTTAAAGGTCCAGTTCAACAAGATAATCATCTTTATAACAGTCTGCAACTTTGACTTTGAACTTTGATCAATTCACAACCATTATCCAATCTGCAATCTTTATCAGCTTATACGCCCACCACGAGGCAGTTGTTGGTATTGGTAGTAGTAGTAGTAGCAGTGGGTAAAGAAAATAGTGCATGATCGCCATTCCTGACATGACGTGCTTGCTTGTTTACTTTCTTGCGCTCTGACACTCTGTATAAGGTTGTATGCTGAGTCACCCACAGATAATGTTAAGTATAATCATCTCATCCATTTATCTCTAGCAAGAATTATCCAAAGCTAACTGCAGCTATATCAGGTCATCTTTTCATAAAGCATGCGGTATCATATTGCGCCTGTACCAATTCATTCTAAAACTTCTCGGCCACAGCGATAATCGATCCGCGCTTGTGACTTGTACATTGCCACTTCAGCTTGCTGCAATAACGAAGGGTGTGCTGGCATCATCTAATAGATACTGGATGATGTTAGCAAAGCCTCCCGCCATCTTTATATATTTAATCAAGAAACAAATTATAAAATGAATCTCTTCATCTCTTCTCTCCTCACGGTAAAGTGCGTTTTCAGCCTCAACAGCAATGGTGCACTTGCACGTGCTGACTTCAGACTTGGCGAAGGCGGTGCACACTGTGTCTAATCTATGGTGTGTTTGGTCGTCTCCTCGCGCCCCAGCACGCCGGTCAGCAGCTGGATGAAGTGGTCCTCTGGGTTGTAGTTTTGTAGTTGGCTGGGCATGCTGCTCCTAGCTTAAGATACCAAAATGAACTGTCTCTTACCTCTCGGAACAGTGCGTTTTCAGCCTCAACAACGATGGTCCAGCCGACTTCAGACTTGGCGGAGGTGATGCACACTGTGTCTAATCTATGGTGTGTTTGGTCGTCTCCTCACGTGCGTGCAGGGGGCACGCCAGCCAGCAGCTGGATGAAGTGGTCATCTGGGTTGTAGTTGGCTGGGCAAGCTGGTCCTAGCCTTAGATACCAAAATTAACTGTATCTTACCTCTCGGAACAGTGCGTTTTCAGCCTCAGCGGCGATCTTGCAGCCGACCTCAGACTTGGCGAAGGCGGTGCACACTGTGTCTATGGTGTGTTTGGTCGTCTCCTCGCGCCCCGGCACGCCGGCCAGCAGCTGGATGAAGTGGTCTGCTGGGTTGTAGTTGGCTGGACATGCTGCTCCTAGCCTAATTTACCAAATAAAATATGTAAATATTGGACGACATCACATACATTGCTCTGATCCTAAGGTCAGTAGCTAAAGCACTTGTGTTATAGAAATCAGAAACAATGACGGTGCCACAACACTAAGACCCGAGATAATATGGAAAAGTTCGTTACTACATTATTATTATCCTATAGCTGAAGTTTGTCTGGACTAAATCGCTTCTAGCGATAAGACCGCCTAAATTGTATCATTCTAAATGTATTTTTCTTGTACTGTTTGTTTTGAGTTGTATGCAATATAGTAGTATCTATCTATCTATTTATTGACCCGACCGGGGATCGAACCCGGAACCTCAGATGCCTCAGAGATGGCGACGCCATGTATAGTCCGGCGTGCTCTTAAATATACGTCAGTAATCACAACAATTTTTTATAGTTTACGAACATTTTACGAAGTAAGGAATTAAAGGCATTTTTGTTATGTTATGAGATATCAGCGGGGTAACTTAACAATCCCAAATCTGTCAAATTTCGTATGTAATGACGTCCGAAATTGACAGATTTGAGATGGTTTCAAGAGGTCATGGTTACCCCCCTGATAGTTAATAGCTTACCAGAGGTTTCTCATAGTACATTTACACACAAATCAATTTTAAAAAAAATAATCTTCTGAATTGAATTGAACCTTCAACGAACCCGGACACTTTGCATTAAAGACGTATCAACACATCACCACAACAATTATGTCAAATCAATTAAGTATTGTCAGTACTTGGTGCTACTCTGTCCTAATTTGCCATCTTACAATCAAAAACTTACTCTCTAAAGAACTCAGTGGCCTGATCAGGGGAGCCGAGGAAGGCGACCCTGCCGTCGGCCATGATGAGCAGCTTGTCGAACATGGCGTAGAGCTCAGACGAGGGCTGGTGGATAGTACACACTACCGTCTTGCCCTTCTGAGCTAGACCTTTTAGTACCTGGCAGAGAGAAAAGAAAGTTTAAAATTCATTCTTTAAAGAAATAACAAGCCATTAATAATTTTAGGGTTCCGTAGCCAAATGGCAAAAAACGGATGTCGTCATGTCTGTCTGTCCGTCCGTATATCACAGCCACTTTTTACCGAAACTATAAGAACTATACTGTTGAAACTTGGTAAGTAGATGTATTCTGTGAACCGCATTAAGATTTTTACACAAAAATAGAAAAAAACAATAAATTTTGGGGGTGCCCCCGAATACTTACAACTGAAACTCAAAAAAATTTTTTTCATCAAACCCATACGTATAGGTGTTCAAAAATGATAATGAGGTTTTTAATATAATTTTTTTCTAAACTGAATAGTTTGCGCGAGAGACACTACCAGTACCAAAGTGCTAAAAAATGTGTCCCCCCCCCCCCCCCCCCCCCGGAGAGGTTAAATGGTGTGCGTTATTTTGTTCCTGCGCTTTTTATTATAATTTAAAAACCGGCCAAGATCGAGTCGGACTCGCGCACGAAGGCTTCCGTACCGTACATTATCTATAAAAACGGAAAACAATCACGCTTGTTGTATGGGAGCCCCCTTAAATATTTATTTTATTCTGATTTTTAGTATTTGTTGTTATAGCGGCAACAGAAATACATCATCTGTGAAAATTTCAACTTCAATGTCTAGCTATCACGGTTTATGAGATACAGCCTGTCACAGACGGACAGACAGACAAACAGACAGACAGCGGAGCCTTAATAATAGGGTCCCGTTGTACCCTTTGGGTACAGAACCCTAAAAAGTAAAGTATAAACGTCCCATAGCACCTACCTAATTGAGGTAGGCTCAACTATAAGGAGGTTTGGGCAACACGTCACTGCGGATTGGTGAAGGGGTGCTGTAAGGATAGTGACTTCTTATACCAAGCATTAAACAATGATCATAAATTTTATTAAACTATTTAAACTTAAAGTCTGCGCAAGATAAATTGAATCCTGAATAAAATGCCGAAGATTAAAAACTAAACTAAACTACAGCGCAAATAATATACTCTACTGACCAATTACATAACGTGTTACTTAATATTACTTAAGAAAAAACTTTTCACAAACAGACCTCATAAATAAACCAACTTGATTTATTAAACGTTCAAATATTTGTGTTTGTATTTTAAAATAGATGGTATTTCTAATCTACTTAATTTATCACGAATCAAATACCCGAAGCTTTAGCATCCAGTTATGTAAATAAGGTTTTGTAGATATACTAACCTGTATAACGTTTTGAGCCATGAAGGAATCCAGTCCAGATGTTGGCTCGTCGCAGAACATGAGAGGAGGGTCTGTGAGGACCTCACTCGCGAAGGATAGCCTCTTCATCTCACCTCCTGAGATGCCCTTGAGCCGCCCAGGGATGCCGATGACTGTGTTCTGGCATTTTGATAGCGCCAGCTATGTGGGTACAAGAAATACTATAAGTTTATTATGTTATACCTACTGAGTAAGCTTCAGTAGCCGAGATACAAGCACGCCGGGTTGCCGGACTTGGCGTCGCTATCTCTGAAGTCCCGGGTTCGATTCCCGGTCGGGTAAATGAAGAAAACTAACTTTTCTAGATTTCATACCGTCGTTGTTTCTGGTTTCTATAACACAAGTTAGCTACTTACCTTAGGATCATCAGAGCAATGTATGTGATGTTATCCAATAATTTATTTAATTTGAATGACTGAGTAAGACGTAACGTTCCACTTCGAGCGCAAGGAGTCACGGGTACGATTATAAACTTTTTAAATCTTCGGTCTTGGTGTACCTACAGGAGACGCTTAAAATAGTCATTGTCTGTTAAATCGCAAAATAAGGATGTTAAACCATTAATTTGAGGTAATTTTACACATTCATTAAATTATTACGTTTATTTGTTTGAGAAGTGAAATATCGATTAATTGAACTTGTTTATTTAAGCACATTGATTGATGTTAACCTACTTTTTAATGCAGGAATAGCCATGGTTTAATTTTAATGATATGTTAACACGATATCTATTAATTTATGCGTTTGTTTTTCTCGTATGCCAACGAAGTCAAGAATTGCATAACACTAACATCATCTGACCGTTGAACGAAATAATTAATTTGGCCCTTCATTAATAATATATTAAAAACAAATTAACAAACCACTTTCGCAGCCACAAATCAACAATTTAATTAGAAAAAAAACCAGTAATTATTTATGAAAGAGTTTGTAAAACAATGTTATGCTTATTTTGTTATCAATATACAAGATGGAACTAGATCAACAAAGAAAGACCCTGAATATCGAAACAGCATTATAAGCATATCATTATTTTAAGCACTTATTCTAGACTGCCCTTGTTAACTTTTATTTGTGCTGATAATGGACTTAAGTATTTTTTTAAAATAAAACTTTCCTTCGATCTTACTATGACTTTTATTAAATAAGTAGGTTGCTTTTAGTATAAAGTCACAGAATATACTCGTATAATAGTACCACTATAGGTTAGGTGAAGTTCAATTCTGTATTTTAATTTACGATATTAAGGGACTACCCAAGTACTAACTACTACATTGTGGTATAAAGTTAATAAAGTACTACCAATTCATGATAATCATTAGATATGTATTTTTTTACATTTTAATTTTTAAAACACCATAACCTCTTTGGGGCCCAATTTAGATCAGTCCATCGTTTTTTTTTTTACATTTTAATTTTAAAAACACCATAACCTCCTTAGGGCCCAATTTAGCGCAGTCCATAGTTTTTTTTTGTGTCATAATATTTGCTCATCAAAAAATAAACAGGGTCTTGATGTTATGTAAGGAATAAACATACACAAGTTATATTGCCATATAGGTATGTATCAAACAAATGATTGTGTAAAAGCGCTTAGTTTAAGCCTATTTACAGAAATAAATTGGTTTTAATGGTTTTGGTTTTAATGGTTTCATAATTGTTATCAAATTTTTCCGAACCGGGAATCGAAGCTGGGATTCATTCTTCCACGGCACAATCAGATCTGGTCATCTAGATTAGACAGAGTTGCATCACCATAACTTTAACCATAGCTATAACTATAACCGGCGTTTCTGTATGGAGTTTGTCAGACTTATGACGTTTGTTAAAGATAAAGTAAGATGGTGCAACCTAGCCTTAATTTGGCTTACCTCAGAGATGACTTCTTGAACGCGACGCATGCGCTGGGCGTACGGTATGTGCCGGTCCATGCGCACCAATGCCTGATTTTGACAAAACAGGCTATATTTAATATCATCAAAATTCAATTTATAGTGAATAAAACTAAAATCAACAATCACGCTATTATCAAGCCTCAAACTAATAAGCATAGCTTGTACTATGGCGACTAGATGACGGATAAACATAGTTTAATATAAAAACATCAATGACTTACTGCCGCACTTAGAGACGCCAATTAGAATTAAAAGTGTGTTTTGTATGAAATGACGTACCAAAATTGACAGATTTGACAACTTTGAGATTGTTTTAAGAGGTCATGGTTACCCCCCTGATCAGTGGCGCGAACCATTAGTCCAAACGGTCGTCATTATTAATGTGTAAAGAAAAAACTATATCAAAAATACGCAAAAAAAAAACCTATTAAACAAACATGAGTACAATTAGGCAAAACGTTGTATGCTAATTAATTTGTAAGTTATCAATTAAAATGAGCGTTAAAAAACTAAACTTGCACATGTAAACACGTTATTAAGATATACCTACAACCGAATATTTATTGGCAACAAGTCCACCGGTCTTTAATAACTCTTGTTCTCTAGCAATTTAAATGATAAACGCAGGCATGTTCAATTATAGCATGTAAGTAAAAAATACAAGGTGTCCCAAAATAATAACCTCATATAAAATATTATTACTACAGCCGCGAATCACATTTTGATCAGTATACAATGTAAACCAGATTAAAGTTATATTTTATAAAACGTGAGATATTTCGAATTTTGCGGGCTACCTTGAATGATCCCCCTTAATGCATTCTGCCTTGAATGATACCCCTTAAATAAGGTCTAGCCCGGGGCTTCCCTAACTTGCACTTGCAACAGTGGAAGAAGAACAAATTGATAGAATTGTCCGGTGACTCCAGCCTTAAGCTCCAACACGACAAATACAAGCTAATTGAATTTTAGAGCAGTAATAAAGAACAAGTACAGATCTTCATAGCAAATTCCTAACTTCACAGTAAAATAAGTTTGGGAAGTCCTGTCTAGCCATATTGAAACTTCATTGGTTTTCGATTGTTTAACGAGCGAATAAAGTATAGAGTGAACTATTGCCCCACTGCTTTTTAAAATTTTAACGAATATCAGTTCCAACGACAATATACCTGAAAGATCAGATGCTCCTTGACAGTCAACGTGCCAATGAACAGGTCCTGCTGCTGAACGTACGCCGACAGAGCCGTCAGGGCCTCAGGAGTGGCTGGCTGGCCGTTCAGAGCTCGAGTCCCGCTGGCGACCACGCCGCTGGGCGTGCGGAACGTGAGCGTGTTGAGGAGAGTGGTCTTGCCAGCACCGGAGGACCCCATGATGGCTAGGAGCTCGCCGGGGTATGCGGCGCCATTTACTAGTTAACAGATGGTGAGAAATTAGACCAAAACCAAGCTGCAGAGCTTATACGACAGCGACCAGATTAAGCCATTGAGTAGGTATATGAGTATGGAAGTTTCATTTAATAGTCGTGATTATCTCACAAACAATTAGTCTTTGTAAGAATCTATTCCGCCACAACCTGGTTTTGTATTTGAAGAGAGCAAAACACTACGCCCTATAATACTATGTATACTTATTCTTGAGGCATCCGAATTCCGAGTCGCATTTAAAGATAATTGAATCATACGAGTTCTGCTTGCTTTATTATTATAATTTATTTCGTATGCGAATGGCAGTTACGTATTATCGAATGCGTCGATAATACGTCTCTAGTCACTGCTGTACTTATATGTTTTTAAATTAGGGAGTGCAAGAGGCTTACCACTCCTCAGCAACTGCTTCCTCTGCTGAAACATGCGGTCAGACGAGTTCCTCCACATGTTCCAGAACCTTCTACTCCTGGATCTGTTCTCGGTGGCGAACGCGTTGACGTCAGCCCAGGTGTAGGTGACCTTCTCCACGCCACCGCTGATGGCGCCATAGTTGCGGGTAGGTATGGCGAGAGTGACTTCCCCTCCACTTGTTCGGGGTGTTTCGACTGGGGAGTTGTTTTCCTGATAATAAATGGATTAGCATAATTACAGCACTAAATTAAAAGTGTTCGCGCATCTATGAACTTTGCAAGACTTGCAACCATTCGCATTATGCAACCGATGCGCTTGCTGCTTGCGCTACATACATACAAAGAATTCTGAAATACATGGACTGCGGTGGTTGCGGGTCTTGCAGTGTTCATAGATCCAATCCCAACTATGTATTAAACTACATAGCCCCAAAAAAGCACATCTTGTTCTATGGCGAAAGCTTAACCTATTTATGTCGAGCGGTTGGAATTTTCTTCTTACCAAATCAAATTTCTTATTTTACTGAGCTGTGGGGTTAAAATACCTTGGGTAGGTATATCACTCAAATACCCACTTAGGTAGATAGGTATAATGCAAATTGCAAATGTTCGCGCTCATCACACTAACACCTAGCAGGATTTGAACCCGCGACCCATGGCTTTGTACGAGCGAACGATCATGATAGTCGATTTTGAAAACCCAGCAAAGGATTTATCCTGTTTTTACCCAACTGCCAAACGAGGGTTAAGGTTATTACTGTGACGTTTTATATGGGCCGGCGTAGCCTAGCAGGGGCTTTAGTGACTGATGATAATAAAAGGATTTTATTTCAGCTGAAGTTTTTGGAGGTGCCATCAGTTTGTCGTCCTAAAAATGCAGAACCTAGAACCTATTTCACAACCTTATAGGTATTTAAACTAAGTTCCTTTTTTACTTATTTGAATCAGATAATTATTTAAGTACTACTAAGTAAGAAGCCGTAAAAGTTACCTCAAAGTGGTATTCATAAACTCAAGTAGTAAAATTTTCCTTTTGAGTAACTAAAAGTCTGGCTAATTCAGTGCAAAATTACAAAATTCCTTGTCCCCCTATACCTATCAGATCCGCTGCCCTATTCGAGCATTTCACGCGTCATCGACTTCCGCGCACGTCATGCAAACGATACGGCAGTCGCGGATCAGCTTACTGCATGGAGAAATCATCGATTTCCTATACAAACCAAACACGTTGATACGTTTTTGGACACACATATTTTCAATTCCGCATTCGAAAAAGTTGCGGTTTATATTTTGATTAAATTGCTTTTTAAATTATGATGTAAATAAAAGCTTTATGACTTTATATTTGATTCCTAATGCAGGAAGTTTCGAACGAACTACCTACTAAGATAACTACTAACTAATTAAAATGTCCAAGTTATTAAGTTTTTTTTTAAAAAATAACAGTCAAAAAATAACTGAGAGGAAAAGTCCATAAGATCCTAGTGCTCGGCCAATGTTTTAAGGCCAACCTATTCTTCCTAAATGAGTATTTTTATGGATAGATATCCATAAAGATACCACAGTTGTATAAAAAACCATATTTCCATTATGACAAAACCAGTTTACAAACTGCCTAGAAAATTAAAGGCAAGAGGAAAACAACATTGTTATAACACACGAAGCCCCAGCTAACAGAAGAGTACCTATGTAGTGACCGGAAGGAATTAGGAAATACCCCTCGTTTTATCGGTTTCCGCAAGAACCTATCGCGTTTCAACACGTGACACCGGTGACAAGACAGCGCCAACCGGGGGACCGTGTTAACTTCGTCACTAGGACACTAATAGGATTTGAAAAGTGGGTGTCAAATTTTGGTCACTTTTGGGCGTCCCCCTAATATCAATGCGGAGTGCCGCAGGATAACCTATACTTAATTCCTTCCTGGCAATAGGCTTCACGCCAAGTTTGAACGAACGATATCAGTATCGGTTTGGTTACCAGGCCCCAGCGCAAACTTAATAAAAAAAATAACCATGCCTTGCATTCCATTTCATTTCTTTTCAAATGGCTTCTGTAAAGAAGTACCTTCCTTCTACCTTTCTAAGTCTTTTGTCTCAAGTTTTAGTGTGTTCGGGGGTTCCTAACTCTGTACTGTACTATTATTGAAATCTATGAAACAGTCACTCCTATACACTTCTAAGTATTTGTTGGCTGCTTGTAACACTTCCTAATTTACTTAGTCTACCTAGTCAAATCACAAAACATTTCACTTAGGTCCGCCACTTTTCACGATTTCAATTTACTTTACGATCATACGGGATAGATTAAGTGTCTGGTTATCTGAAACTTCTCATAAGTAGGTGAATTTCATTCAAAAATCAAGCAATAGCCTTGTCACACTAGCGATTTGCGAGCGAGTTCAAAGCGAGGCGAAAACGCAGCGGGATAACCTAACTACATTTATTCGCCAGTGTGTTATCAATCTAATCCTCGATGGACGATGGTAAAATATGACATAAACAATTAAGACAACCATTTGCAGTTTGCGATGAGCGCAGCCAAAGTATTTCTTAACCAAACCGTCTCTAAACAAAAGACTAGCGGGTCCCCTTTTTTTAACGTTTTCTCTCATAGCTCTGGCGGAAGACTAGCATTATCTTCAAACTAAACTATGCAATATGCATCTTATACGTGCGTACCTAGCTCTATAACAGGATATAACCGATTGAATGAATTGGAGACAATTAATAGGCCAGACCGTGGATGAGCCTTGGAGTATTGACATGAACCAAATTTTACAAGGAGTATTTTTTCTTTGGTTAGTATTAATAAAATCCCAAACGTAGGCAAGAGTTTTCACGAACATTTTTTTATACAGCACGTTTATATTTTTTAAATAATAGCCACATTTAAAAGTCAAGATATCTTAGGTTTTACATAGTTCGAAGGCTGTCTGGAAACTATCCGATTCGATGACGGACTTATTTAGCATTTATGTATCATTGTTGCATGCGTAGCTCTAAATGTATTTTTCACTTTGGTTGTACCATATTTGCCATAAAGAGTATATTTATTAAGTAAACATAACATATTTTTTATGACCTATAAATGTAGAATACTTACACTGTCTGGATTAATATATAAATATCAGCATTAAACGTACAGTTATTAACAGGCATAAAGTGCCGTTTCAAAAAGTAAGCAAAATAAACATGAGGAAATACTTTTATAAATTAATAATAAAGCAATATTTATTAATCATAAAATAGAATGGTTTCTGATTTTGGGTGTAAAAAACTCGCAGCACTCGCAGTCCGACCGATTAAAGATTTTAATGATAAGGTGGTGTCGTCCGTAATTACGTTTATAATCTTTATTTTACCGCATAACAAATCGATTACAGTGACAGGTTACATGCAGTCAATAAAGATAAGTCCGCATGTCAATCTTCTCAAATTTTGTAACCAAAGTAGCCTATTCCCACAAATAATTTATATACTGGTCTAAACCGGTTAAGTAGTTCTTGTCTCCGTAATAAAATGGTGGCCCACGGATTCCGAATAGATCGAATCCCAACTGCATTAAAAACAGGTTTCTTTTTTATAGCAGCGACTTTAAGACAAATATTAGTTTTGGCCTTGTGGGCTTAATTGACTTTTTTCTGGGTTACAATACAACTTATACCTGAGATTGTAGTTTCGTAGCCTAGATGATTTAAGGCCAGTAAATCTTTATTACATTTTTTTCAGAAATTTTTAGTTTTAAGACATTTTGCTTTCAATGTTTTAGCTGTTAACCAAGACATTAAGTAGCCTTCCAATATTGGATCTGGGTGTATTGTAAGAAGCCTCCGACAAACAAAATCTTGTTACTTCTTAACAGAAGAATGGTAATTCCTTAGTTACGCTAATTGCTTATTTCGAGACGTTGATTAGACTCGAGTCTTAAATAAATATAAGTATAACATTAATTTTAATAGATAATGATTTGATATTGATTCATGACTTGTTATTGTCTATTTACTTACTTGCGACCAAAATTTCTTATTTCGTCTAATGTTTATTTATGTACTTCTGCATGCTTGTTTGGCATATTACAAATTTATTAAACTGGTCGATCAATACCTACCAACTATTCTAAATTCTATTCCAATCTGTTATTCGCGTTGCGTAATTAAATAATATAAGTCCGAGATCATTACATTATTTCTTCTGGCTTTAACTTCGGTCTTTTATCTGAACTCTAAAATCTTGTTTTGTCCATCACAACTTGTTTGGTGCTATAAAAATAGACGCGTTCTTGATTTTATGGTAATACGGACCAAAATCCCGTTAAAGACTATTTCGAAATTGTAAATCGTCAGGCTTCGTTCTATAAATAAACGCGTTGCTACGACAAGCCTATACGACTGTTAACGAAAATGATTTTAAGGGGAAAAATAGCTTTCAAAGTATTAAAAATTAAAATCGCATAAGTAGACTAAACTTTAACTATCAGGTAAGCATAAAACAAATAGGTTAGTACATTTAATTCATTCAAACTTCAAGCAATTAGGTCTCTTTTGAGATGACATTATCATTATTTAATGGAAGCAGATATCTTTTGAATAGAAAAAGCCTTCCTAAAACATGTTTTAAAAAGTGAAGGCAGATATTTTTGATAAAGAAGGCAATACATTATATATTCTGAATAATTAAATAACTAAATAAAAATAAATAAGAGTAAAAAACTTACCTGTGGCGAAGCATTATACGTGACGGTCTGGTTATCAACAGACGACGAGATCAGCGGCTCATGTTCATCCGTGCCGGCCGTCATTTTTTTTTCAAAACACAATCACCAGTACACAATAAAACGATCACAAATAGGTCACTGTCATAGTACAAGTACCCACAAGGTTTTGGCGGTAAAAGTTTGACAGCGCGCGCGGACGTCTGCGACGGAGTGGGCAAGCTCACGCGCCGACTGTACACGGCGCTCCAATCGACTAATGAGTACGTTCACGTAAAGTCGTAAAGTATACGTTTCCGAGATCTCTCTAGCTTGCTGCGCGCAGCTTCGTGCATTGCCCGCACTATCGCTGTGCAGACTGTAGACTGATGAGAACGCTTGATAGTGCATGCAAATATTTTGTTTCTCAACAGTTGACAAATAGCAATCATAGGACATCCGAGATAACTGCTCTTGTTTTATTGACTTAATTTAGGTGGTAGCATTATTTTTTTATGACTACGTTAAAATTACGACATCATTGCAACATAGTACTACATTTTGGTGCATGTATCAATGATTAAATAAATAAACGTATTTCATCGTATGTAAATGTTTATTAAAAAAATCATATTTGAGATAGCAAATAATTGATCGGTAAATTATTTATACAATATTTAAATGAATACCCATTCGTACTTCCGTTACTCGTATGATTATATTATAAAATGACACATGACAAAGGAACTATTGTATGTAGACTCGAGTGTTTCATGACCCTTTACAATATGTATTAATTTACCAATATGGCTAACATATTCCTTTTATATATATAACTTAATAACTATTTCACATAACATTGCGTTAACATACCTACTCTAACTCCATTCATAATAGTATTATTTGGTAGATTACTTGAAAAATAGATACGCCTCATTGGAGTCTTATTTCCTTTATAGTGACATTCTGTACATGTCGTGAAAGAATAAATTGAAAATCTAAAATTGGAAATTCATTGAAAAATAAACTCTTTAAATTGACTCAAACGGGACGTCGACAACTCAATATACTATATTTACTGACAAAAAAAAAACAACAAAATAAAGATTTTATAAGTTCATTCACACATGTTCTAACCCAACAGACGTTCTTTTTAATCTCGCATAGATACAGTGAACAAACTTTTAAATTCTAGATTATACACATAAGTTAAATATTGGTGTAGGTATTTGTGTCATACAAGGTTTTAGGTCAAAAACCAAAGTATTGCAACATTAACAAAATGTCAATAGTCTGGATCCTCCTTTAAAAAAACAACAAAACTTATGTCAAAGCTACAAATGGACTAAAGGCGACTTTAATTACGCTTTACACTTAACAAACGGCGATAATAAATATGTACATTGCACAAACTGATCTCGTGTACCTAAACATAGGGTCTAAATAACTAGCTTCTTGATCATTTAGCACTACATAGGAAGCATATTCGGTTACAGTACCATGAGCCAGTTTTATTAATCTACTTAATTCACACTTTGATATTTTGTTGAATATAGGTAATAATGGCTACGATTTTCTGCAGCCACGCAATCTTAAAGTCAGCCTAGCTCGCAATCTTAATTTTCTTAAAGAAAGAAAAGAGACAGACTCAAAACAGTTCAAGACAACTAACTTAATCTGTCAAGCATAGCATTCTTAAACAATTTTAAAAAAAATATGTTACACCATCGCGACTAAAATATACCAGAAAGCCCTAAGCAAATCAATCGTCTTATTTTTAGTAGGTCTAATTTGTTATCCGTCTCTTTTCATTTAGAAAAAAAGAGATCAGTGATTTTTTTATGTGAGTGGTGGCAAAAAATCATGGCTATTATTTTTACTTAGTAATCGCGGCGAATTATCATTAAACAGTATTACCGAACTTAAACTATTCACATGGGTAGTTATTTCGTCTTAGTTATAAATCTTAAAACAGCTTCTAGATAAAACAAAACAAATTAACAAAATTTTATTTAATAGAATGGGTTTCGAATATATTTTTACCTAACTGCAATACATCTTTTACTATGTTGCGGTCACTGTGTAAGTTATAAATCCAAGAATCATCTAATTGTGAACACAATCTAAACACGTTTAGGTAGTTTTATTACAAGTTATACACAAAATAGAACGCTTTGGAATAAATATTTATTTAGTTTTATGTATGAATAGTTATTCATTTAGAACCAATTTAATCACTCTCTGGTATTCACTAACAGAAAGCTTAAGCCTTTGACTGCTACGAATCTTAGACACAATAGATAATCTGTGGTTGTTCGTCCACCGGTAATCACCGGTAATCATGGCGCTAAATTAATTATCTGATTGTCAGTGGTAATAAGTGGATAGTCGTCGAAATAAGAAATTAACATTCATGTCCAGCAAACCCAGGGGCGAGCCGCTTTACAAAGTTCATATTCTTAACTGACCGAGCCATGAATCGAAATTTGGAAAAAAACATTAAAATTTTCTGTCTGTGAATAAGGGAGATTGGTGAAATTGCGTCTAAATCTGCTTTTATTTAATTAAGAATACTAAGTATATTTTTACAACAAATAGTAATAATACAATTTGGAACTTTTAGTATTCATAAAGTTCAAAGTAAGTATAGGTACTATTATGTAAGCAAGTTATATTTCATTTAGTTTGTGATTACAAGAGTATATTCGTGATGTCATACACTTATTTCATAATATAAGAACCATTTTAGTATAACTATGACAGATGGTTATATTTTTATCGTACACGCAATAATAAAATATGGTTTTATTTTCATAGGAAGTAAATTCTTTGGAAGTACTTCACTGACAACTGGTATTGATTCAGGTATGGGGAGTTATATGGAGAATATTTAATATACTTATGAGAAAACCTTATTTATTTATACAAGGCTTCCATACAGACGATTAATTGAATGAATAATATTATAACTTTTTTGACAACACAAGGGATATAAAAATGTATTATAACTATTTTCATTGTAATTATTATTTAATTGCAATATATTTAGAGCCTAAACTCTTTACATCGATGGATTACACAACTAACACGATGCCGGTATGTATTTGTTATTATTACATAGTTAAAGTTTACTTACATACACATAGAATTAATATAAATGGAACTATTAATTGAAATATCCGCAAAGATATCAATCATTTTCATTTTATATTTTATTTTGCATTGAATAGTGTTAAAGACTAATAGCTAAGAATGAAATGTATAACTTGAATTTCTTCCTAAATCACATAGTGAATTGAATTGAATAACATTTATCATATAAATTAATAGTATTTTGATCACTTGAGATAATTTAATCGTTACAAAAGCACTTTGAACAAAGGTGGAAAAAGAGGAAAAAACTTCAAGCCTTAATTCTACTGCTTATACCGCTTTAGCGCTTCTGGCGTGAATCCTAAGTAATGCGGTTTATATTATCTATGGCTAAGGCGATCAGTCTAGTTACTTCTTGGCAGTGTATAGGGTTAACCCGCAGCCTTTGACAGATAAACGTATGACAAATTTGTCTTTGGTAAGTCTCCAGAGATATTTTCAACCGTGCGCTTTGTTTTGCGAATCATGTAACATTGAGTATTTTGTGTTTTATTTCTCTATTTAAAGTAATAAATTTAAAACTTGATACAAGTATACTTGATCTGACTGCAAAACAAGAGACCAGACTAACTTCATGATTTAAAATATTGAAGGGTGCCCTGAAAAAGTCGGAAAAAAGACGTTTATCTGCCAAACACGTCTGTTTTCCCTTAGGTAGAATACGGTGGATATTGAAGGACCATAAACTACTAACACAAAATCATTATTTAGACAGAAATATTGAGTTTTGTAAACAACAAAGTCTTACTTCAACTTTTTTTGTATTGGTATTTTCTGTCTAATATTTATAGCTGGATATGATTCTGATAATGTTTTTTTTTATACTAAAATTAAACCAAGAAAGAAAATAGGGTAATCGGCTTTTACTTAATTCAGGAATATTTCTTTTTTTATGCAACAGCTTACTTTTTGTGTTACATGTTTATCGTGCTAATATGGCTTACCAAAAGAATGCAGCTTTCTAGAACAACCTAAGCCGCTGATTTTCAGCATGGCTGGCCACTACAAATGACCTGGATTGGTTGATCTAATAAATCATAGTCCAAGCCACAACGCCGTATTCAGTTACCGTCGGCAACAGATATGACAGTAACATAATACATATCATTCTGGACAGTTTGCACATATGATTTTCTTCTCGGACAATAAAGAAGAATCTACTGAAGCATTTTCTGCTTTAAAGCAAAGTACTAGAGGTTGTTTTTGAACCAACAAATGCCCTAATGTGTTGTTGCTATGGTCAACAATATCCACCTATGGAACTGTTACTAAATTCATATGATCAAGTATTTAATCATTTTGGATACATGTTTGTTTTAGTAGTGCTATTGTATATATTTTTTTCATAGATTTTAATTGAATTGTAAAATATATGTAGGGCATATACAGGCTGAGTTTCAAATTTGGCTATCTACTTTCACCGTAAAAACTCGTCCCGTTTAGTCTTGCTTGACGAAATGAGTCAACTAGTCTTTTAATTTTATACTATGATGACGAAAAATGGAATAACACTGAGCATGAATTAAGTTGATCACTATTGCATAATTAACTATTTTCTAGTCATGTATGTAATTATTTTAACAAGCTGAATAGTTTGGTGAAGGAGTAAATTAATATTATTATTGATCTTAGAACAAGTACTAACTGAACACAAATCTCTATCGAGTAAAAAAAATCATATGTTTAAAAGCAAAATTATGGATCAAATATTTATAAAATATGCGAGGATATTAGCTATGGAACGTGATATGTCTAATTTAACCGAGGTATAAGGTTTTAGATGCTGTCTATTATATTTTCATGCGTTTCGGTTGCACACCTTTATAAAATCGATTCTAGCTGCATAGAACACAAAATATTTTTATTAGAATAGACTCGAATTTAAATTATACTATAAAATTTTGCTGGTTACTTTTGAACAGCCTGTTTGAATATGATGAATTTTGATTAGAGTAAAATACTTTAGGTTTTTCATAATATATGAAACCATGATAGAGAACAACTTTGCTGAATGAACAAATTACTTTTCTCAACTTAATTTTATTAGAGTAATTTGCCGTCCACGTTTTTGTAAAAATAAATGGTACACTTACAAAATGAAATTTAACTAATTAACTATTTGTCTGGGAAAAGTTGTTTTTTTATCATGCGTATACCCAAACTCTTCAATTGTTTCCAATAATGAAAAATCACTATATACGTATACAAACAAAATGTTCTAACATTGCGTTTTATCGATCCTAGCCACAGTTAATGATGAATGATTTGGTGGTTTCATAGACAAATCTCAAATAAATTAGAGAATTGCGCAACATAAAAATTAGAATGACCAATAGCTTCATTAACGCCTACCGGAATATCGAACGTCATTACTAATTTAAATGACTTATTAAGTAGACTAATCATTAAAAAAGGTATATGGATGAATATTAAAATGTACCCAATTAGAATTGGTCATGAATGCGGTTAACGATCGCATTGACTGGTCACTTCTGGGAATCTATAACAATATTATTGTTTACCCCCAGTAGGTTCTATAGGCACATCGAACGACCGAACACGAAGTCTGCGAGTGCGCATGCGTAGTAACTCATACGCACACTTTTTGAAAAAAAAAACAAAAAAGATCTTTTTAAAAATATGATTAAAGTAACAATATCGCGAATTGACATATTATTTGCTGACGGGCTATACTTGGTTTTAGTGTAACCAAAGTTATTTGATATACGAAATTATACTCGGTATCAACGATTACAAAAGTGATCAGTCGGTGCGTCACGAGTCCCCACGACCGATCGAGATACTACGAGACACTTTTGCCATAAACCAGTCACATTACCAGCACTCGATCGTAAATTGTTCACCTAACTATGCAAAACTGTGTGTAACAACTTAACGCTAAAGTATATCATAAGGCATATTCATCATACAAATATTATATCAATCGACACTAGTCCGTGTATATTTAACTAGAGTGTTCCAAAGAGTGCTAAATTTAAGTTCCAATATGTATATCTAACCTGCACAGATTATCTAGCGATTACAGATAAGAGATTGCTAGTCGATTAAAAGATTATGGAACACGTCGGTCGTCTACCAAAGAGGAGCTTTAATCTCAATCAATTCTTCTCTTCCATAGACAAGACCCAAAATAAGGATAAACTAAATGGTTTATGGTATAGTTTAGTACACGACACCATGAGGTAGCCTGAAGTAAAAGTACTTAAAAAGAATATTTACTTTGCTCCTAAAAGATACGACGATATAATACTGCTAAGCCTATATTAAATTACGCGTCGTAGCGACGCCACTGTGGTACGTTAAAAAATCTACAAGCAATAATAACGACTTCGCTACTTAGTCCTAAGTTCATTCCATGAGAGCATAATTCGCCTAGTAACAGGAGCCGGCTGCGGCGGCCCACTCTATCCCCTCGCTTCCATCACTCAACACCTAACAATACCTAAAGTACAACACCTAAAATTAACCAATGAATGGGAATGCCCCGAAATCATTAAATTTTGATAGACGTTGTCCTAATCTAACCCTCTTTTTTAGCATTACATAATTTTATTAAATCAAAAAAATATCCCAAAAATAACTGAGCGTTGTTTCTCTGCTAAAAATCACTTCCTTTTTATGATCGAAACGCTACATAATAACTATAATGTTGGCCAAATTAATAATATATCTTATTATCATTTTAACAAATCCAAAAGAAATAAATCATTTCCTTACCTACTCTGTCTGCGTTTGCGCATGATTCGCAACGTCTATATCACAGCCAAATTGGCCGCCGCTAGCCTTATTTACTAAGAGCTCCACTTTTTATTTATTCAAAATTAGTGTTTCATTTTAATATCATATTAAATAATTATTAATTAAAACACCAATATCTAGGATAATAAATCGTGAAAAATAGATAGATATCCGCTGAGTTAATATAATTGGCCGTTTCACGTTCAGGTTTATTGACTAAATTCCACGAAAAAGTTTACATTGGCTATGCTTCCCTGCAAACATTCTCTAAACTTTATTTTAAGTTTACCTGTCTCTTTCTCAACATTAAGAAAAAAAGCGACATATTCTTTATTAAGCTACGCTATGTTAAAATCTGTCAAACAGGATCCATAGATAATATCTTGTTTATTTACTATACACATTTGGCAAACAATACAAAACTTAAGTATGATATTACACAGATTACTTCTCTCTCTTTTCCTTTATTCTTATATGAAAGAGAAAAGACACGTAAACCTAAGTTAAGAGAGGGAAAGCAGAAAATGCCTAATTATTTGACGTTTAATAAGTAAATTAACTAGTTCAACCCGTTGCACAATAGTACATTATGATACGAGTGTGCTACGTTGGTCATTATACACGAGGCATTATTATAAGCGCGAGCCGCAGGCGAGCGCGGTAAGGAAGCCGAGTGTGATAATGATCAATGCACACGAGTTGCATACGACGTTTTTCAACACAATTGCGAGGAAAAAACAAACTAAAATCTAAAATACCTTCTCCGAATATGACTTGGCGTTTTTGCTGTTTTTCTATGCATTTTGGCGGCAACAGGCTATCACTCGCGTTTCGTGCCCCGATAAGTATTTCCGACGGGGTTGAATAACATTTTACTCGTCTTTACTATTTAAAGTAGACATTTTTGATAGTAATTAACTACACAGCAACAACTTTATCAAATAATCATGGAAAATAGCACGTAAGTTTTGTTTTTTTCGCGCGCCGCAATTTCGATGCGCGCGCAGGTTCAATAATGAGAAACTGACACACTGGCACAGGAAAAACTGGCTGTTCAGCCGAGTAGCAGCAATTTAAAAAATAAAATAAACTATAAATTATTGTTTCTAAAAATGATAGTTAAGTTAGTTTGTGTTTATTAATATACAATTTAATAAAATGAAATATTTATTTGTCATCTTAACCCTTAAATAATTTAATATTCGTAAAATATTCAATGTTCTTAGACACAAACTTTTGCTGGATTTTTTAAAAAAAAGTTTACATTACCGCACTAGTGCGATAATCTTTTTACAGCACAAGTGCGTAATATGATGAGTTATGATACTAAAAACGGTGTTATAAGAGTGAATTTACGAGTTTTGTGTTGAAAAGTATTGTTACATGACAAACGGGGACGATGCCGAGACTATTTAACTAGCGTTATGTTTTCATTCCAGATTGCTAAATGTAATATAAAACGCGCTAAGTTCATATCACAATTACATTTATACCGAATATTTGTAAATTAACCATTAGGAAATGATACCCATCGCATTTGAAAACTTACTGATGATGTGCTAGCTTGAGTTGGGAAAAATCATAACAGTGGTGACCCTCGGCGGATAGGAATTTATCTAAATGGGACCTTATCGTTATTTTTCCTTTATATGTTTAAAATAAGTTTTCGTGATAATTTCGAAGGTTTGTGTTTTCAATCCCATGCCTGCATGTTTGATAACACATTGTCGTTGACGTGCTTATTGTATTAAATCATTTACGCAAGTTTCATTTATATGAAAAGGAAAACCTTAAGGAGATAATGTACTAAGTCTATAGCCAGACATTGATTAAATATAATCATTGCCTTACGCTCGTGATTAGCACACTAAAATGTCCCTGGCGGTATTCGAACCCACAACCGTCTGGCTTTGTAGTCCAGAGGGCACAACACTAAGCCAAGACGACTAAGGCTGATTCCTAATGGCCATGTTTTGTTATTTCACTTATAAAAGTTTTCAAATGCGACGTTTCAAGTTCAATGTAATGCCAATAAAATGACATACCATAAATTTACAATTTGAAACCGAAATATTCATGCCAGTACAAAGAAGCATTCTCCAAACTTATTTTATACAGCAGTTAAGATATTGTCGTCCTTGTCTTGCCAGATGAAATTTCGAATCTATTTCTCAAATTCGGTAGTTTGATTTCGTTAAAAACGTTGACAAAGACGATCTATGCACAAAGCATTCTGTATTTGTGAAACTTATCAAGTTTAGAGAGTGCTAAACAAGCACTATTTATCTATCTAAGACGCCGCGGTGACGATTCGCTAACGTCTTCGCAGACGTAACGTAAACTATCAGTCTTAGGACAACCACGTCACTTACTAAACCCCACCAGTAACAGCCTCTTCAATTCTAACGCCCCTTTTATACTGCGACTAGCGACATCTATCTGAATCAGGCGCGTTATCATTTCTAAAATAAGGGCCTTATTTG
The DNA here is from genome assembly GCA_950371115.1 of Anania fuscalis. Taxonomy (NCBI): domain Eukaryota; kingdom Metazoa; phylum Arthropoda; class Insecta; order Lepidoptera; family Crambidae; genus Anania; species Anania fuscalis. The sequence continues at coordinate 19,186,526 of OX493330.1, forward strand.
GGTAAAGGTTTTTACGGAACTTTATTTTGGCTAGTCTTGTATAGGAACGATTCTGATAGAGGTATCTTTTCAAATAATTATTATTTCATAAATGCGACCTGTAGGAGGCCTCCGTTAAAACAAGGGCAGGCGCATACGTGTCTGTTACGCAATAATGTATCACGAACACGTCATACGTTCTGAAAACGCTGCCCTTACATTTTTTCCCGCGTTTTAGCAGAGGACCTCAAATGATTTCATCATCAGAGTAATCTAGGGTATATCTAAAAGGCCTTGAAAACTATTCTGATGATGTTTAATTGTCTATGTAAATTGTAGGCCCATAGAGAATAAGATCAATGGAAACAGTGCGTTAGTTCTACCTTAAGGCGGTTAAAGCTTGGAAGGCAGTGTGCAATATAATTATAATATCATCAAATGCAATTGACGGGCTCTAACCTAACATTCACCGCGGCGATATTCAACTTCACTTTAAATTCATTTCATACGTATTCCGATACTAGTCTCGATTATACCATAGACTCCAAATTTAACAGCCAATTATTATGATTACGAGTCATCGACAAGCATATGTTTTTTTAGCTTACGCATTTATCCGATACAAAGCTATTTTAGACTAAATTGCGAATTAGGAAAATAATTTATCAATTGCGAAATGCCATCGATAATCTATCGATGTCTATTTTTTATGAAAATAAAATTACACTGTTCTAGACAAATCAAGTTTTCGATCGTTTCTCGTGCTACCAAAAACATTACGAAAACCTGCTAAAACGTTATCTTAATAGATAAGATTGTAGATATAATGTCGTAGTTTATTAAACAGTTCTTTAGCATTTTTCATAATAATTCTGGTTTTTAAAGTCGTTTTTGTGCAAGATTCGACTCTATTATTATCAATTCTTAATTTGTTTCTTATCAGGGGATCATCTTTTATGCTAAGGCCACACTAATAAGTGCATAGACATTGAACTGTATCACATCAGGTTTTATTAATAGACCAGGGGGCTATCCCGCAAAACGTTTTCTACTCGACTGCATCCGTTTCATTTACTCATGTTTAGCAGATTAGATCTTCTGTGGGCAAAGCGCCCTGTAGAGAACACAGTTGCACTTGAAACGCTAGAATTATCTACACTGCGACAAGGCTTTTTCTCTCTCTCTCTCTGCCTACCAAAAACGAAACACACCAAACGTCATTTTCATCAACACAAATGACACTACCATTTCCGTACACTTGTTTGGTATACGGGGTACAAAACTAAGTCCCATACAAACGCGAGAAGACTCTCTTATTACGTAAATCGTATTCATTCGCACGCGTATTCTATCACATAACTCATATTTATTTATATAAACTTTACTATACAAATTAAAATCATACAAAACTTAGACTTAATGCCGTAAGGCATTCTTTGCTAGTCTAGTCAAGCTACACATGTGAACAGAAACATTTTGAAGCGGTGCATTAAGTATGTTCCGCGTTAGTTCTAATTTTGTACATAGGTTGAGTAAATCTTGTCGCGATAGTGTTGAGCTCTTCATGTTTGTCTTATTTCGGAGATAGGCAGAGAAAATCTTGTCACATTAACGTTAAAACTCCTAGTTATTCAGTCAAGCTAGCACCCATTAATGTGGCCTACACCTTCCAATTTCATTCTAACCGTAAACATTGTTCAACTTTGAACCTTACTGCGCAGGAATAGGGTCTTTCGTGAAAAATTACATTCAACTTTGAACCTTACTGCACTGTAATAGGGTCTACAGCGTCTGCGGCGCGTGCTTAGGCGGCTGCCGCTTGAGGCGCCGGACGGGTCGCTGTCAGTTGTTCTTGTCGAAGTTGTGGAAGGCCCAGTTGATGGACGTCGTCCAGGAATTCTTGACGGCTTCGCTGAACTTGGATCGGAAATGCTCCATCGCTTTCTCTTCGGAGAGATCCATTACCTGGGAGAGACAAGATTACGTCACGATATATCTTTTGTCAGGTAATTTTTTGGTTGTGCAAAACCCTGTACAGGCTGATTCTGATGCTCAATTGCAACTTTTTATCTTTATATGTATCTTTTCATGTATGGTGGAATACATATTTAAATTGAGCTGTGTAAAATATCTTAGTTTAAGCCTATTTGCAAAAATAAATGGGTTTTATTGGTTTATTCAAAAAGCCAATTCACCCATGCCGGGATTTGAACCCTAAACTCCTGCTAAGCGCACAGGTGCTATACTAATTAGGCTACAGGGGCATACATTTACTAAGGGACGATCATGAAGATCTATTTTTTTTACTATCCCTTACAAATCGTAACAGCTGATCGGTTATTTAGTATGGGGAATTGGGAAGTAGATTTTTGAGATTTCGATGTTGTTTGTTCTCGCTCAGTTCGCGCACACAAGTGTCGCGGGTCCATTGAGCAAATAAAAATTAAACTACTTTTTACAAGATACTTTATTGACAATTAAGTTTGCTATGGGCGAGTCCACTCTCAGACCCAATCAAATATGTTTTCTTAAAACGTATGCTCGAAAAAGAAAAAAAATTGAATAACAATGGATCCGCCACATATGAACTGAGCGAAAGGGTTCATCTGACGTTCTTCCTACGCCGATTGAATCATCAAGGTAGGAGTTGTAGTATCACTATCGTTGTGTTACTCACGAGAGTCTCGCGCAGGTACTGAAGATCCTTCTCGGAGGACAGCTCGCGCAGCCCCGTCGAGATCATCATCGAGAACAGCGACAGGATCAAATGCCCGTGCTTGCGTAGTATCTTGAAAGCCTGGTTCAAACATAAACAGCATTTAAAGGTGTTGTGTTTGATCATACTGAATTTTAAACACGACTCTTATCACAATGTCGATTTGTGAGTAAACTCACCGCGAATTCGAAGCAGACAAGCGAATAAGGCCGTAAATCCTCTCAAACTCTTACGCGCACTTACGGCGTTATTCGCATTAACACATTTAACGCCATGGACGTCACCAGCAGTAACGTTTCCATCTCAAAAATTTGACAACCAAAATAAGACAGGGACTCGTCGAGAACCAGGACAACTGCGGACGGGGTGTGAATTTAGGGAATCGGTTGATCGCAGCACGGCGGTTTTTTTTTAACCCGTACTACAAATTAAACATCTCCCCCCGGACGCCCTTTAAACTAGGCTATATCCGGGGAAACCCGAATGGATGTCACCGGTGACCAAACAAAAAAAATATTTTGTCTAGTGTGACAGTCTAAGTTAAGTAAACGATTTAGTAATAGGCCATTTCACGTGAAGCGGACAGCGAAAAAGAGTCAAGCTCTGGACTTTTGAAGACGCATAAATTAATAACTAGGCAGAAGAAAATAAAAATAAGAATGTACAATTTTTACGTGCCATAGAGGTACAATAGGCTAGTTGACACCACCAATCAATTGGCATACTTTTTATGTGCTGTCAAAACGCACCTCTGCCTTATATTTTGTGTGGCGAAAGCAAGCTTTGACGTCATTCTTTACCGGACTCAACCGCCTAACTTTATATTGGTTTTGAAGCAAATAGAAATCAGATTCTTCGAATAAATTATATTGTAACGGGTTATCGGGCCTAAAATAAGGTGTCAGATTTAATAAATGATGTCCTATACTTATTTATGATTGCTGTCCACAACCAAATGAATAAAATTATGAACGAAATCCAGAACCTGTCTTTTTTTTCGTTGTCAGCTTTACGTGAAATGCCCCTATATGGTAAATGCTCACCGTCTCGCAGTGCTCGCGAAAGATCTTGAAGTCTATCGGTTCGTTGTCGCCGGAGCCGCGCTGGCCCTTGTTGATCACGTGAATGAAGTCGTGAGTCAACACGAAGGGAACTCGCTCGCGCTTGAAACCGTACTTCTGCTTAAAATGCCCGAGGAAATGGCCGAAATCTATGTGGAACAGCTGTAAAAAGAGGTTCAGTTTTAAAGGTACTGTAGAGTTACCCTGGTACTGGATTTGTATTTTTGTGAATGAGTAGCGTTAGATTTAATATTTAATATACAGAGTGTCCCGTAAATCAAGGTCAACCTTGTAACAACATATTCTATACATCATGGTAAACAAATTTTGTTTTATCACTTTTGCAAATTAGCATGAAAATTTATCGACTTCCCATACAAAATTAACAAATTAGTCAATTAGATTTGTAAAGACAGTAAAGAAAAACATGCATAAATCAAAAAGTGATAGAATAAAAGTTGTTTAATATGATGTATAGAATATTTGGTAACAAGGTTGACCTTGATTTACGGGACACCCTGTATATGATGATTTGCAGAATTTTGATTTATACATCAAGGGCTTGTTTCATATTTTTCACAATAGATAAGTTCGGCATTAGTTCTGAATAAGCTATATTTTAAACTAAGGCTACGCGGTTTTTAAACAAAATCTACGTATTAAAAAATAATCTACTATACGCGTAAAAAAATACGCCTTAGTTTTCAAGTCTACTGTAAAAAAATAATTTATAAATATGCAATTTTATAAATATTTGCATCGACGACTGCCGGTGATTGTCGGCGACTGTCGGTGATTGTCGGCGACTGTCGCCGACCATCTGCGGTGCGTCGGCGACGGTCGTCTAAATTGAATAAGGCTGGGTTGCACCATTTGAACTTTAACCATAACTATAACTTTAACCGGTGTTTCTGTAGGGAGTCTAAACAGACTTTTGACGCTTGTTAAAGTTTAAGTAAGATGGTGCAACCCAGCCTAAATGTCGTCGGCGGTTATCGGCGACTGTCGCCGATTATGTCACAAGAAGTCGCCGACATACTGTCTCTCGTCTGTAAGCTCTCATATACCTATAAATATTCCTTACCTGACCACTTTTCTTGACCATGATGTTATCTGGGTGCCGATCAGCTATGCCTAACACGTAAGTGGCGACGCAGTACCCCGCGCAGCTCATGGTGAACTCGTCGACCGCTTTGTTGAAGGCTACTTCATTCTGCTTACCGCCGTCATCTTCAGTTTGTTTCTTCAGCCATTCTTTGTAAAGGAAATGAAATCATTAAAAGGGTGAATTAAACTAATTGTTTTATAGTTTTGTCATACGGATTTGCGATACAAGTTCGTTACTATTTTTATAGGGCGTTGCAATGTATGTATATTGTATTATGAAGTTATAATTATAAGGAATTATTACATTGCATTGGTAAATGTTCGCAACTCTTTCTTTTCCAGCGCGTTGTCCAGTTGTAAAGAAGGGTACGCTTGACCATGATACCAGATGCGGGGAGTCATATTATTTAATTGAGCAATTATCATCCTTCGTAACATCCGTAAATGTTTATAAAATTGAAACTAGCAGTGTAAAGCAGAAGCAATTGATAATTTGATAGTTTAATGTTTTGGCAACATCACACTGTCCCTTTTTAACATTTCAAGCAATACGGTTTAATATCACCGTAATGTTGCCATTGGTAATAGAAGAAAAAAACTTTTTACATGGTTTTGTCAAAAACAGCTTCAATCCAGTAAGACACCGCCAAAATTTAATATCATTTATTATCATCATCATCGTCATCATTTCAGCCACAGGACGTCCACTGCTGAATATAGGCCTCCCCTAGTGACAAAATAATAAAATAATAATAATTTATTCGAAATATTAGACCTATAAAATAAAACAATAACTCACGCAACAATGTCGCTCTGTATATCGTAGACGCGGCGTTGAACAGCGCGCTTTGTTTCTGAATGTTGGCAACAGTTTCTGCGTCCTCCACCACCTCGATCATTCCCACTTCGTTCTCCATCGAAATGCAGTTGTATGGGCTCAGTCTGTGGACAATGTAGGGTACGGTTATTCACCTCTTGCTCGCTCGTTTTACAGGGAAAGTGAGAGGTGACAACAACTATTGTGATTTATTATGTTGGCATTTAACTGCGCAGGATGTACAAGAGATTCATATTAACATTCTTTATTGAAAGCTTTTATATGTGAATTGCGCTAAAAGCGCTATCAGCGCGAAACCAACTAAATATAATAGTTACAAATATTACACAAAGAGGGGTATTTTTCCTACCTACTGCATTCATAATACGGATTCGTGCTAATAGTGCTTTTAGCGCAATTCGGAACATGGAATTGATCTGATTGATTGAACATATAAACGCGTAATAATGTCATTTTCAATCTTTCGCCACTTTTTAGGTTACCTGAAAAGTTAATGTTCTGAAATGGAGACAAGTGCAGCGTAGGCAGTCCTTGTCGCTACAAGGTGGACAGACGACCTTCCAAAAGTTGCAATCAGCCGCTAGCTAGATACAGGCTGCTTCCAACCAACCAATTACAAATTCATTGAGGCCTATGTTCAGCAATGGATGTCCTGTGGCTGAAATCATGATGAAGTTTACCTAAAGTCGTATCCGTGGCTCTTTCACAGCTGGTCCATGATCTGCAGCATCTGCAACGTGAATATGTCCTGGCGGAGGTCGTCCCTAATCGTAAAAATAAGGCGGATGTCCTATAAAAGTGTGTAAGCAAGACAAATTCCAAAGTAACCCAAAGTCGTATCCGTGGCTCTTCCACAGCCGGTCCGTAATCCGCAGCATCTGCGGTCGTCCCCCATCTTGAGGATGATGCGGATGTCCAATAAAAGTGTATTAAAAAGACTAATTCTAAGGTTACCTAAAGTCGTATCCGTGGCTTTTCCACAGCCGGTCCATGATCCGCAGCATCTGCAGCGTGAACATGTCCTGGCGGAGGTCATCCCCTATCTTGAGGATGATGCGGATGTCCGAGCCGTTCGCGTCCACGTTTTCGAAGTCGACCATCAGAGGCCGCATCTTGCTGTCCATCACACGACATCTCTCTGGTCTGCGGAAGGAATAATATTCGATAAATGTAACCCATTGAGCAGGTAGTATAGAGAAGGAATGACATGTATTGTGTTCGACAACAGTAGCGACATTATTTTATCTGTGACTGTAACAATAACAGTACTGATTTGGTGTGGTTGAATTGACAGGTTAGCTTAGTTAGGAGCTAGAAAGTTTGTTATTTATTTATATTCTAAACACTTTAATTATTATTACATAAATCAAACAAGGAATTTAGAGCCCTGTCTGCGTCCAAATTAACCTCGAATTTGCTTTGTTTGCTTACTGAGCATGTTTTCCAAATTAGCCATAGTACTAGATTTTGTATGAAACATATAGCCATAGCCATTATAAATATATAAAAAAGTGTTCTTACTTAATCTTTTTACAAACGAAGCTAGGGTTGAGAGGCGAGACGAATTCAGACAGCGTCTCTATACAATGCTGCTCCTGTAAATGTTGCTGGAGGGCCGAGCGCGCTTTCGATATCTCCTTCTTCTTGCGGATGCATTGGCTCGCCCCTAAAAACCATAAACTCGTTAGTAAAATACGGTATAAGTCATTTTAACTGTAGAGAAAACTAGCGGCCATTTAGGGGATAATATAGAAAAAATAGACACCACACAAGTCGTCAAAGACGCAAATAGTTTTCAAGATTAGACGTGAGTTTTCTACCGGTAAATCAAAGACCAGAAGGTGTAGTTTTAAAGCATTCTTATTCCAATTCGCATACGAATACACAAGAATTGTATCCAATTTTTCTAGGAGTTCGTATGCGAATTGGAAACTTGAATGCTTCAAAATACGCCTCCTGGCCAGTGATTGCATTTTATTTCATTTACGGGCGGTATCCAAACGTCATGAAAAGATGGCACTTACAGTGTTACTTAATTTTTGAGGTTACAATGCAGCAGCTGCATTTGCGCCACCCAATCAGCCTTTGCAACTAATTTTAGAAAGTTACAGAAGTCCAAAACCTTGTTTATGCAGTCAAAATAGCGTTTCTTGTTTATGAGCGTTCTCGCAGTAGCGTTTGTTCGTTATTATTAAACCCTGTTATCGGAACAACTTGGTAGCTGGACGGAGGTGCAATTTGGAAACGGGGTCAAGTTATTATAGCATTGCGCGTGGAGCACGCGTGCACGCTTAACGATACCATGATGTGTGACGTCACAGGCCCTGTCAGAATTATTTCTGATACTACAAGATACTTCTGTATCTTCACACTTTTGGCTTCTTTACCTATTTAGAATCCTTGTTATTGTCAACAAAGAAATCAAATAATAATTTAGGTTACTTTGAAGGTCCTAAAATGTGTTGTCTCTGTTCATTACCTCGAGACAGAGTACCCACCAATGGCCAGTATACTCACACTTGAGTTTGTCGAGACAGGTGATCTGCTTCATCAGACTATTGATGTGGTCCTGGCAGCCGCGGCAGTACGCCTCCAGCATCAGCCCGAACCGCACCGACACGGATGGCATGTGCATCTCGGACCTTTACAATATAATACTTGGTCAATTTTTATTGGTTCTTGAGTAGCAAAAATCATATTTTCCTGCTCAAATACTAGAACTTTTTCTATGGGACTGATATCGAAATCATTTTGCTCAAACACAAGATAAGCTCACTCTATCGGATAGTACAATTATTTTACGTTGATTAGTTGTGGTTGACGTCGGAATGTCATAAAGCGCAAATAAAAGAACAACAACAAAACGCAGTAATGCCACAATAGAGAAAACTCACCGTAAATGCCAAAAGAGGTAGTGTCCGATGATCATGTTCTTGAAGGCGCGCTGTAGTAGGAACACGGACAGGTCGCACATGAGGTAGCACTCGTGCTTCAACGCCTGGACTAGTTGCAGCAGGTATAGGAGCAGATCCTCGTCGCTGTGAACAATTAATCGGAAATAGATTCAGTTTGCTTCAAAGCAGGCATTTATTTAGTGTACAGTACGCGGCACCGAAGTTGAGCACTGGGGCAAAGAGTGAAGATCCCTTTGCGCATATTACGAGATGATCATCGTATAAGAGACGCGCGTGCGCGGACCAATCACGGTCGGCGGTGCAGGCGCGTGATACTACTAGCCAATCATGTAATCGTAATGATCTTCTGCGCACTTTTCGCCTAGCGCTCACCCGTAGGTGAGCGCTAGGCGAAAAGTGCTATAAGGCGAATAAGGCGCTATAAGGCGAAAAGTGGAATAAGGCGAAAAGCGCTGCCTCGTACTGTATAGACCATCTTCCGGGCACTTTCTCTTTAAAGGGCCATGGGTATGGGGAAAAAGCTTGTTATGCGCACAGCATCTGTACTTAAGCCAGGGATGTCATATTAATTAAAGGCAGATGGGGCGACCTGCCTAGAAAGTGAGTATTCTTCTGACCACTAGAGCGTGTCACTAAGCGATGTTTTCTTCTTACGTGTCACCCATAAACGCTTGATTTTGGCAAAATAGCACAGCTCTACATATATAGCGGGATTTAAGTCTTTTTCTTCTTTGACATCTCTTCTTTTGTCACTCCGTTATGAACTCGCTTCGAGTGTCAACAGTCAACTATTTATTATTTTTTGTTACTGCACGTTAGGTTAAAGAATTGTCCCCAGACAATTAGGAGTCACCATTTAAATCTTCGCAAGTGAGGTGGCGCTAAAGATAGTATCAGCCACGCTCCCTTTTCCTGCATTCTGAAAAAAAGTATTGAAGAAATATATTAAACTCACCAGATCTTCTCCAAGCACTTAACAGCGAAACTCCTAACGGCCGCATCGGCGTAAGCATAGTCTAGGAGTTCCAACGCCGAAGCTAAGGGTAGCGTGGGCCAGTCCATCAGCATTCGGGACACGCTGGCCGCTTCGGCCCGGTCTCCCCATTCCACACATGATAGCAATCTTGGGAGTAATTCTGGAGCCTCTGATCGGAAGTGATTTCTGTAGGCAAAGCATAAAGTTTAAAGTTGGCAGGCTTTTAAGAACTAGCCCTAAAGGAATGAGTAAGCTACTGGGTAACGTCACGACATCATTACCACATCTACAAATATTGAATCCGATTCTGAATAAGAATAAACCTATTTTTTTTATAAATCACATTTTGACCTTCATCTAGAAAATATCCTGACTTAAAAAACGTAGCTTAAATTTTCCGGGTTTAATAAATTGAAAAACTAGTATGTTACCCCGGAAAATTTAAGCACAATGTGTTTAAACACAGCATGGAATAATGTGGGCCCCCGCAGAAGACAGACTGCATGATTGCTTAAAAGTACCTTCACACTACATAGTCACTGTTAAGTCACTGTTGCATTACATTGCATATTATATAAGTAAATGGACTAAACAGCGCAATGTAGCTGCAAAGCCAAATTGTCTAGTAGTAAAAGGGGATTTACGACTGCCGAATGTTACCACGAATTACTTCTCTACTCTGCTGTTTGGTAGAACCTTGATTTACTTTTAAGAAAAATGTGTAAGTATCAAAACATTTTAACATTTCTTACCTGAGCGCCCACATGTTTTTCTTGTCCTGCTCGTGCATTTCATACATGGGATCCCTCTCAGCCGTGGCCCTTAGCTTTTCGAAATCTCTTCCTAGCCGCGCCATAACGTCAGGCGATCCGCTTTCGATGTCTTGAGCTAAATTACGGACTACTTCTTGCTTTGGGAATAGGATAGGGCTCTGGCACTCGTAACTGAAAGAGAAAGAGTTATTTCACTACAAGAATTAAAGAAATTGGCTGGTAAATTAACCTACATCAGACAACTAGGCAATAGTATCACTATATTGTTTAAAATTAGTATGAGTTATGTAACAGGTCACTGTTGACACTTATGGTGCTGTTCCCTAACGAAATACAGTCGGTTTTTTAAAATTCTTAAGGTATATTAATACACACACAACAGGAAATAGACATGGGCGTTTTCGATATTTTACAGTAACCGATATGTAACCGATATAGAGTTTCAATATCTGATATGATATCCGACATCACATATCGATACGATATACTGTTTATTCAGTTATGATGGTTATACGGTTTATTCAGTTACGGCTCAGATATCGATATTGCCTAGTTGTAGTCGGTTTGCTAACTAAGAGCAGATATACGATACGGTTATTCAGTTACGGCAAAGTAACAAATTTGAGAAAAACGCTGAGAAATATCTTCAAAACATAATCGATACAAGATAAATTGACTCTTATTGCTAGCAAATAAGAGCGGAAATCGCCTTCTCGTCACGCCACAATATCTGAATAACCGCGTCATCTCTTTTACTCCAATATAAGCATACCGACTTAGAAAGAGACGAAGCAAATATCAACTGAACAAGGATATCGATCGATAGTACGTTCGGTTATGAATAGTTTCGGCGATATGAGTTTTGTTGTTTCGTTGCAGTTTTTCGATATACAGTTTCGAGTTTTGGTTAATATTATAGTTTTTAAAATATCAGTTACGTAAAATCGTATATCGATACGATATGATATTGAACTGATAGCCGATATAAGATACGTTTTGATATATCGGGCTCATGTCTAACAGGAAAACGTAGTGTCACCGCACTCATCCTACCTTGAAAATTATATAGTAATGTCCCAACAACGACTCGTCATCGCGATTTTCGTGCTTAATTCGTAAATTCATTACTATTTGTTAGCGAGGCTGTTACGCATGAATTATGTGGACAAGTGTGACATCTCTCTTAGTACTAATCGCCACTTACTACATAAAGGCACTAAGCTTACACAACTAGCGGCACTGATGTTGACCGCTAGGCGAAGGATAAGCAGAAGACCATTATGATTACGTGATTGGCTAGTCGTGCGACGCGCCTGCACCGCCGACCAGGAAAGGTTGTTAGCTCCGCGCACACGCATCTCTGATACGATGATCATTTCGTAAGATGCGCAAAGCGATCCCCACTCTTTGCCCCAGCGCTCAACATAGTGCCGGGGATTGTATCATTGTGTTTGCCGGGGCTAATTTGTTTTTTATTAATGCCGTTTTTAGGGTACCGTACCCCAAGGGTAAAACGGGACCTTACTCCGCTGTCCGTCTGTCTGTCTGTCCGCCTGTCGCCAGGCTGTATCTCATGAACCGTGTTAGACAGTTGAAATTTTCACAGATGATGTATTTCGGTTGCCGCTATAACAACAAATACTAAAAACCAGAATAAATTAAATATTTAAGGGGGCTCCCATACAACGAACGTAATTTTATTTTTGTCGTTTTTATACATAATTTAGCGGAACCCTACGTGCGCGAGTTCGACTCGCACTCGGCCGGTTTTTTTACTTACTTAGAAAACCGCACTTGCAGCGCAGCGCAGGAGTCGGTATTCGGGTTGGATAGTACCGTCCCTAACGGATGTAGAAGCTGGTCGTCTCCTTGTGTCTCGTCAGCCACGTGGGTGGACATGAACAGCGTCAGTCCATCCGTACGCAGCTGGTCTTTGTAGTCGAATATCATTGTGTTCGCCCACGCTAATTTGTTTATGGAATCCTGTGAAGAGAGGGGTAGAATGATAGGAATACACCTGTTTTGAGTGTCTTTTGCACCCTTACCAATTAGTTTAATAACAGATATGGAATATTTTAAATGTTTAGCGCTAATTTGTATTTAAAATGTTAATGATGAGCAAATTAGCCTGATTTTATTTTTAAAGAATCCTTGTGGGAAAAAGGAAATTATAAAGTGGACATTATTCAAACGACAAGAGTTCATGAACGAACTCATGTCTTGAAACAGTATTTCCTGTAATGAAAAAAGTCTTGTTGCACTATTTGTTCTTATCACTAGCAGATATTATGTAGCCCCGAAGTGGTGGAAGGGGAAAAACTGGGACGAATAGTGTATGTAAACGAAATGAGTTTTAAAAGATATAAGTAGTTTGAAAAGAACAAAAATCATAGCCATACCTTGCTAGCATCCTTTCCACGTTTCTTGCTCTTCACTTTAATAATTTCATAGATCCCGAAACACAGCCTCGCCATCCTAGGAAGATTGTGAACCATGATCGGGAACTTTAGTTCCTGGTCCCACTGCGCCACTCCTTCCTGAGATACGGGAGCCGCGCGGGTCTTCTGCGCCTCGCACAGTGCTTTGCCGCCGTGAAAGATGCCCGCTTGGCATATCACCTGGATAGATAAGTAAATATAGAGCGTGAATGAGTGAATGGAAAGAAAGAATGAGTGAACGACACAGACGACGAATGCAAATGGCTGGAGAAGTCGATTAGGTTGATTGAAGTTATTTCTTTTAAACAAAAAACTACAGAAATTACATCATCGTTTAATTTCTATACAGGATGCGGCTTAGGGACCTATTTTTACCCGCCAGGAAAAAAAACGGTTGTCAGCTGCTTACAAGATATGATGTTTTTTTTTATTTTAGAAATATCATCACTTTTAATGTTTTATTTACTTTTAAAATAAAAAAAAAATATTATTTTTTTATTTGAGGTGGTTTGATAGACATTGCACTCTCTCAGAAAAAAAAATTGACATTGCGTTTTCTCAGAAAAAGTGGTGATATTTCTAAAATTAAAAAAATAAATGTTGTAAGCGGATTTTTTCCTGGCGGGGTACAAATAGATCCCTAAGCCGACTACCTAAAAAAATTTTATATCTATCTGGCCTGGACCAACCTTTATACCTTGGTATAGATATTGAACAACATCCCATACATTGCTTTGACCCTAATACAAGTAGCTAAAGCACTTTTGTTTGAAGTCAGTACCATTTTATAAAATGGCCGGCCACATCATGAAGTAATTAATTTTAAGATCTGGCCACGACATCGGCATTGACAGATTTCGTTAAAGTTTATAGTATAAGTTGCAAATGTTTTTTAAGATAAAAAAGCTCATGGAACTCACCTCGACCACCCGTCCAGGGTCCACGTTCAGCCCTCCCACGGACAGCACGAAGCACGAGTAGTTCTTCTTGAGGTCCCACGACATCGCGTACTTGGTGCGGCGCCGCATCGTGCTGGAGTGCTCAGACTGCAGCCGCGGCCGTTCGGGAATGAAGTAGTCTTGCGACTCCGCTGCAAGAGGTTGGCTGTTGTAGTCTTAGAGCTACACACACACACACACTCATAATACATAATATGCACATTGTTTGATTGTATGATTTGAGTTCGCATTCTCCTCTTTAACACGTATTGTATTGTATAAAATGTAACAAAATGTAAATCCAATACTGGCTGTCTGCTTTGTGACTATGAAAATGTATTTAATTCTGAAGGGCTGTGGATTTTGTAGACAAATAAATAAAATTACAGCTGGTTCCTACTTTTCGGGTATCGGGCTCGTATTTTAATCGGATGTTCCAGTGACAGAGCATTTTATATGAAGCTATTCACACTTGTTGGACACCGATTTTGTGTCGGCACCGACAAGAAATGTCGGGTGTTTTGCCGACCCTCGTCGCCCGGATAAAAATAGCTCGCCGATGAGTAAGTATGACGCTGTTCATATTTGTCGAGTGTCGTGCCGACAACTCTCTCTCATTCCACCCACAATTACGTCGATCGCGGTAGTGTGATAATGGCACCAACCAGCTTCGATCGGGCCGACAACCGATTTAAATGTGAACAGAGGCACCGACAACTGATCAAGATCCAGGCCCGCACCCGACATGTGGGAACAAGCTCCTTTGGGTCACTCATATGAGTGCAAGCATTCGTTTAATATTCGATGTTTGCACGAATGTGAAGGGCAATCAGTCAGACATTCATACGTAAATAAGAGGATATTCGCACGTAAAGAACAGTAAGATATTTATACGCATATCAGATGATTTGCAAATGGGTTTGCATACATATACGAACTCATTCGCCCTTCATTTCGTTTCTTCTGTAAAAGTTTAATGAATGCCATGCAGCATGTTGGTGTTGTTGTTTTTATGATCAAATTAATACCTAAATAGGTAGTACAAGTACGCTAAACAGTAGGCACCACGATTTCTAAAAATTCCAAAGGCTCGTTCGTTACCTTTACATCTTATGCGCGAATATAGTGAAAGCTAGATAATCATTCACTTGCAAATATCGTCCTATCTTGAAAATAATTATTAATCTTGAGTCTTTATGAACATCCCCAAAAAATAGTCATATAAATATTGCACAACATCACATACATTGCTCTGATCCTAAGGTAAGAAGTTAAAGCACTTGTGTTATAGAAATAGTAAAAAACGATGGTACCACAACACCCAGACCCGAGACAATGTAGAAAAGTTCGTTTTCTACATTGAGCCAACCGGGGATCGAACCCGGAACCTCAGAGATGACGACGCTATATACAGTTCCGCGTGCTCGCCTCTCGGCTACATAGGTCGTCGAAGGTCGTCGAACGAAATAATACTGCGTTGTTTTTGTTGTGTACGCCAAATTTTACCGATTACCAAAGTGTGACGTCACCATATAAAGCTTATGTACCTGCACGGCACTGCTTTAAAAACAAGCCGTACAATCAGTATAGAAATTGCAAAATACAAAGAATTATTGTTTTATAGATTGTTGTGGATTAAATATGTAGTTTTGACAGGACAATTTATAAGGGGAAATAAAGTATGATATACATATGCATGAGGTGACAAATTTTCGACTAAATGACGTAAATCCACAATTAGGACAGGAAGTTAAAACATATTTTCTCATTTCCTGATTAAACGAACATTATTGTAAATTTATAATTCTTTTCAATCACCAACTCACTCAGAAACTGTAGTTTGTCCATGCTGACGGTCATGATTTGAGGCACCAAGTCTCTGGACAGCATCTCCTGGATGTACTGAAACTGTATCAGTGGGTGGTCACCGAAGAGGTACTCTTCTCTTCCACAAACTTTGAGCACATAGTTGCTAGCTGGTTCTCCCCGCATGTTGAGGGAGTTGGCTTGTCTGCGGAGAATTATCTCGATGTGTTGCTGAGGTGTCCGCGTGATGGGCACACGTAGGGATGACGAGCACTGCAAAAGAGTTTCCCTGGTTAATCGCCTGGTGCAAATGAGGCTTTTCATCGTCTTTATGCTATGAAAATATAGAATATAGACAGAACAAAAAACGATCACTTTTAAAAAACAATCTATTGAAACCAACTAAACTAGGCCAGCCTAGCAGGCGTTTGATTATATTTTGAAACTGCTATTATTAAGAACAACATTACCAAATAAAAAAAGTTTAATAAAAAACTAAAAACCGACTTCAAAATGAAACTAAAAAGCGAAAAATAATATTGACTAAAACATACCTAATCAGTTATTTTTGGAGTCGGTGCCAGCCATCGAGAGTTAAAATGTGTTCATTCGCACCGACTCCAAAAAGAACTGATTAGGTATGTTTTAGTCAATATTATTTTTCGCTTTTTAGTTTCATTTTGAAGTCGGTTTTTAGTTTTTTATTAAACTTTTTTTATTTTACAATTTTAAGTGTTAAGTCCTCCATTTTTTCCCTCGTAACTTCGCTAAAAATTACTTTACAGCAAAGTAACCTTAACTAATATTGGTCCTCTATGGACCCCCCATCCAATGGTATGATAAAAGTAAGGTGTTATATAGGGTCAATTTTTCGACGAAAATTTTTAAGTCTAAAGAAAAGGGTTTACCTACACTCCAACCAGAACGGCGGCTATTTTGGTGTCGTAACCATAGGATAAGGTCTCGCGTTAAATAACAGGTTAAATTAAGAAAGGATATTTCAATTTTTTTTTCGTTACTGGGTGTGCGGGTACGCCCCCAGTAAATAAAAATTGGCGGTCTGGTACCTCATAAGCTCCACGTCTGCTCAACACACTGCGAAATACGTTCTGTCGACAAATTGCAGTATTATCTTCTAACTCCTATCCGTTAAGGAGTTCTGTGGCTTCCATCATCAGGTCAGCAACATGACATGATGATTACCAGACCCAAAAATCAGCATCGAGTCAGAAAATATATGCAAAACATTATGGGTGCCTATAAAAATTGAGGGTTGCCCTAGATTTCCCAGGGATCCCATCATCAGAATCTGACTTGGTGGAAATGGGACCACCTCAGGAGTATACCCTTTCAAACTAAAAAATAAATTTTGAAATCGGTCCATAATTGACGGCGCAATCGCGTAACAAACATACAAAAAAAAAAAAAAAAACAACATTCAGACGAATTGAGAACCTCCTCCTTTTTTTTGAAGTCGGTTAAAAAGGATACTGTTATACCTACCTACCATAAGAATTTTGGTGAATAATATTTATTACGGAAAATATTGTATGTTTTTAACAACAATACAAACAAATATGCCAATATTACAAATTATGAAGCATAAATATAAATAATAGTATTACTTTCGACAACCAGATTGGTGCACACGCAGTGCTTCGAGCTCAACACAAAAGTTCACAATTTTCTCAACCACTTTTATTATCAGTTCGATTGGCTTGTGTCTGGGTGTACTGGAAGATATTCTTGTGGTTGATTTGACATTTTATATTCACTTTATATTTATTATCATTAATTTTTATTTTATTTTTTCTTTACTAAGGAAACAAACAGCTATCAATATTACATTTAGCTTATGAATAATGGAGCATTACAAGTTTCTTTCCACCAGTAGTTTTTACAGTAAACAAGTTGACGAGATAAAAAGATTTATCATTGCTGGGTGTGTATAGGTAAATAAGAACCAGTGTTATCATATTGTTATTCGGCAAATTTCTTGCTAATATTAAGATTCAATAAGCATCAGGAAAACAATTTATATTGGCAAAAACAATCTTATTATAGTACCGATAAGCATACCTCTGAGTTGGCGAATTTGGTTACAAGTATAAAACAGTTCTTGTTTAAATGGCTCTTCAGTGTGACAGGCACAGCTTGTTCTGCTAGCCTCGGTGGGCACTGATACCGGAGCCTCTCCAACCATGTGCTTTGCATTCGTTTCATTAGACTCTCTTCAGCTAGATACCTCATTTGTTTACGAAAATCATTTACTTCAGAACTTCTTAAGCTATCAAATTCATTTAAACCTGGAATAAAATAAAATGTATTTTAATAAAAATGGACCGTTTGATATGCAAAGGTCACTGATAATGGTGCTGGATAGTTATCTAAGACATAACGGTTGTGTAACATGAGAAAAAGAAAATTTATTTTTACATTTTTAACGTATTTGAATAGTGAAAAAGTTAAAATACATTAGCCATTGTGGCAGAATTACCTTTTCCAATTAAGTGACTTATTTGTGTATTTAATAACTGTTCTCCAGGGATCTTAACTGATCTTTCTATGATCATCAGCACTCCACATACTGGCTTTATGTCTCGTAAGCGTTTGTTTTCATCGTCTACCTCTTCGGGTGCCGCAAGTGAATTGACAAATTGAAATACATAGCCAGACATCTCATGGAGCATCCCGAAGAGGGGATAGCTCCCTGCTCTGTCCCATAAGTCCTGTGAAAATAATTGAGTTAGTTGTGACTGGTCAGCTTAACATCATACCAAACCCCAGTAAGTGGACAAGACTTTCCACAGACTGACTTGTTTTTAACAATGACAGACTTGTTTTTTATAATGAATCCTTCAGCCCAGCGAAATGAAACAAGAGTTTTGTTTTGTAACGCAGTGCAGTGTGCAGTTTATGCATGTCAGATATTGCTGAGACATCACAGGTTTTATAAATATTCAATATTTTTATGACCATAATCCTCGAGTGTTTAGAAATAAAGCAAGTTTTGAATAGAGAATTGATCCTATTTGTGTATAACACATTTCAGTCAAATCAATAATAGTCTACAAATAAGATTTGCTAATAATGTGGTCTACTTTCTAAATTTGTGCTATCACTATAAACATTCACAATCTGACCTAGTTTAGCGAAAAAAGGAAACGATGTGGGCATGATGCGTGAGTCACACTTCCCACCACCCTGGACACGACACTAACCTCCTTGACATCGTGCAGGGTCGCATCCCAGCTCACTCTCAGAGGAATGTAAATAGAGTTAGGCAGCAGGCACGTCAAATCCACGCAGTCAGACGGCGAGGACGTCCAGTAGTCCCAGGTATAAGGACAGCTCGGCGCAGGAACCATTGTTTTGATATTTTCCGCTCGGAATTCCCAAATTACCCCCACAACATTTTTGTTGACCTTTCACTGATAAGTGGTGTCCACAGCGACGGGGTCGCTGCCTTACACTGAAAACATTGCACATCAAAAACTTCTTATTGTTATTGACCACTGGAACGCTGAATCATAGCATTTCCTGGTATTTACGAGGGGCAAATCGCCATTCGAGAACTGTCAACATTTGTTGAAAAACACAGACATATTAATTTTATTACCTTCACACTGAGCGTTTACATAATTTAATTACGTTATTACTGACGAATTGCATCACTGAAATTATGTTTATGATGCTGGGGCTTCACCTGCGTGACGCCTAACGTTCAAATAAAGGCATGATTAGCGTTTACTAAATTAAAGCATTAAGCTACGCGCTAAGTGCGTGGCCACACTTATTTGACGTTTGATTCTAGCGTCTAGCGGCTTAGTTAGAAAGTGATCTGTGAGTGTGTCTTTAAAATAAAATAAAACGCTTCCAAGGACTCAATACTTTTCTTATTTTGTCTACTCCATCCTCACTTAATAACTATGCACTTTAACATATAATTCGCAAAGAGTTTTTGAATGTGACCGTGTTTTAACATGTTTAGTGTAGTAGGTGTAGCCACAACAACGCACTAAACGCCCGCTTAATCCCTTTGATGTGTCAAAAGTTACCGCCGTCCGAGCTATCGCCTAGCGTCTAATGTTATTGAAGCAAATTAGCGAACAAAGACCGGCCACACCTGCGTATTACGTCAAATAGAGCACTAATTAACGACATTAGACGCAGGTGAAGCCCCAACATTAAAATTGTAAATAAAGATTACGTGCAACAAACTACGGATAGAAGCAATGTTGTTTATGGTCTAACTCATATTTTTTTTAGCTTTTTGATTAAAAAATAAATTTAAGGGATGATAATGTTCGCAACAGACATCATTTACTTCAAATTGAATGTTCAATTGGAAACACAACTAGAGATGGGGTATAATAATAGAACTCGGCTATTAAACAATTGTTCGGGTTACGTTTTAATTTTTTTTCATTATGAACTTATTTAACACAAATAGGTATTATGTTAAGATTTAGTTTTTCACATTTCTATGTTGTTCATGTTCATCAGTGGAACATAAAATTTAGCACAGTACAGCATTTTTAGGTAGAAATTGGTTTGCGACTGTTAGTCCTCGTAGTCCGGACTCCGGAGCGTAGTCACATTATCATCAATCAATCAATCAATCATTATTTACAACTTAGGTGAAGGTGATACAAACAATGTTGTGTTTATGTCGTAGTCGGATCCACCGTATTGCAAAATGGCTCTGTTAATAATTGTCAAACAGCTAGTTAGTTTGTGATACGCCGGCATACATGTTGTGTTGTGTCTTATTCAGAGTGCATTTGCTTGTTCCGGACTAAGGTTAACTCACTATACTATACCTACCCTTAAGGGAGTAGTTATGATAAGCGCAAGAGGCGCGCGCACGGGGCGCTGCGTATTAGGGGCGCGCCGGGCGCGCGTTCGACGCCAATGTCACCAATATCATATGCACGTCAAACGCGATACTATGACCACACTACGTTGTACTTTTGAACTATCAACACGTTTACTTGAACTATAATTATTTTAAGTATATTGTTAATATAGATAATTGAAGATAAATAACACTTGAAAAAAATCATCGACCTCAGGTGGGATTCGAACCCACGTCCCATCGCATACCGGGCGAGTGCTTTGACCACTAAGCTACCGAGGACGTCACGTGACAGGATGAAATTCCTCAAGTGTTTTTTCTCGCTGTCAAAGCCAGCGTATTCTGATCAATGTTGTAGCTATATGTATAGCTGAGTAGTATACTACCGTCAACACCTTTGTTGAGGAATTTCATCCTGTCACGTGACGTCCTCGGTAGCTAGGTGGTCAAAGCACTCGCCCGGTATGCGATGGGACGTGGGTTCGAATCCCACCTGAGGTCGATGATTTTTTTCAAGTGTTATTTATCTTCAATATAAAAACGTCTATGAAGATATCATTTTCATCCAATTAACGCTGAGAGACTTTATGTCAATTTAATACCCATTATCAAAGACTAAGTGGTTTTTCATTTTAAAAAAAATAACTGTTTTTCGTATCAGAGACTCACGAGTCCTATCATTTGATGAACTTCCTACCGTACGCTGCTAAAACGAAAACGAATGAACGAAGACAACCAACAGGAGAGGAGATTGAATATGGGCTGCACAAAGACTTACGCTTATATTAATAAATCAGCAAAACGCAATAGAAAGAGAAATAAAAGAGAATAAATAATAAACCGCCCGCCAAACTGGAAAAATCCGGGGAAACCCGTACGGATGGCAGCTCTACCGAGGAGGAGAGCTGCGCGCCTCGTACGCGCGCACGACGCTCGCCCGACACACGCCCAACGCTTGAAATAATTATTTCAACTATGCATACAACTTCATACAATTTAGCAAAGCGCCTGAAACGCAGCGATTCGAGCGCGCGCCCGTGCGCTTAATTTGATTGTTTGAGTTCGATTTTATTTTTTCAGTTAAAGTAATCGATTAAATGCTAGCCATTAATAAGGTGACTTGTTTCGGGTAACTCGATAAATTAATTATAAATGAACGCATTTTAACCTTTTTTTTTGTGACGTTTGTCTCGTGATTGTCATTTTTTTGGCATTGTTGTTGGGCAATGCCAATCACATGCGTATCTATGTGAATTTAACCATGAAATAAGATTTTTTCCATTGATTGCGGAATTTAAAATGTTCGAACACTCTGTGAAAGTACCAAGACACTACAAAGTAGCAGCAAACATTTTTAAGAAGGTATCCACTGAAGGCGGGAGCTTAAAAACTTTATTGTACGACGATAAATTAAAGCATTTTGTAAGTTATATTTTTTTACGTACTTTTATGTTATTTATAGTTTGTTGTACCTATTTAGTTGTTTAGTTTGTAGTAGGTTGTAGTTACAGTCTGTTTTTTTACGTTTTGCAGCGAGTCAATGTGCTTTATGCACTTATAAATGAAACTATAAAACATGCCGCTGATATAGACAAAATCTTTGAAAACTCTTGCATATTAGACAAAGAGTCCCGCTTAGATCCATGGCTAGCCAAAGTCTTGACTGCCGAACTGCTATTTGGCAAAAAAACCCTCCCGGGTAAAAGCAAACCAGAACAAACAATATTGTCTTACAAAGATCAATTTGAGAAATACACTAGCGACCATCAAGACGACCTGAAGACTGAAGGTAATATATGTTTTTTGGTTTTTTCAGATGTAATATCATCATTTAAATTGTTCATCTACAATGGCTGACACTGATGAGCGTCCTTTGATACCCGAGGAGTCAAAGCGGGCTGCGTTAGCCCTTGCAAATCTATTTTTGTACAGTGTTGCAATGTTTACACTTCCATTTATTGCATTTTTTGGAGTGCGACATATACTGACCGAATACTATCCTGTAAATAGCTTTGCTGTGACAGTGTGGTCAGTAATTGCTGCCGTAGTGGTCGTTAACACTATAATATGTTTTTATGCTTATAAAGCATACCATGAGAAAGAGTATGATGAACATGGTAATGAAGTGGATCAGCATTCATATGATACCACACCACCTGCGGAGACTGAGAAGAGTAGTCTGAACTTAAAACAAGATTAATGTAAAGATTATATGTACACATTCCATTAATGGATTTTCATATTGTGGTTCGGTATTAACTAACTTAAGATGCATTTTGATGTTGTGTGCAATGAAAATAACACTTTATAGATTGGAATAAATATTCAAAATTATTTGTGTACTGGTTTTATTTTCAGTTAGTTAATAAGTTGGGTTGAGAGACCTGTCATGGGCTAACTGTGATGAACTTTGACTGTATAATGCATGTGTTAAGCAGTGTTTATACTGTGTTATTTATTGGGAAATATTGAATGATAAACTTCCAACTGATAAATTCTACTTATTTAATTACTAGTATGATTAGATTGGATAGGCTAGCCAACTGTCCTGTATTTTATGGGATGTCCTGTTTTTCAGCTATAATTTTGGCTGTGTCTTGCAATTTAAAAAGTAAATTATATGGTCTCGTAATACACTGACTGCAAGCTTGCGCTCGCCGCGCTGCAAAAAATACCAGCCGAATTCAACTAAGCTGTGTGTGAAAAAAAAATTGATTTTAATTTTTTTTTTTTTTAAAGATAATAAACAAATTTAATAATAACAACACATTGTCCCGTATTTATTCTTTAAATCCCGTAAACTTTAGATCCCGTAATATGAGCTCACAACAGGGCTAGTCACCCTAAGTATGATGGTAATGATGACATTGCAGAAGGAAGTACTTGACTTAGGTCCTCATTCCTTAGCATTTTGTTTCAATAGTTTTACAAAAACATCACATGCATTGTCATAAAAATAGTATACTTACCTACCATAAAACCTACCAGTTCTACTATGGCAAAACGAGCTATGGCGTGATGACTTGTTTACATGAAGGAAATAAATGATTACCCCATAATCAAGTTAAGAATCATAAAAACTCAAAAAGAGTTTTTGGTTTATCCTATGCTGAAACATAAAACCTTTGTAAAAGGGTAAGGTTTATGAACCTAAACACATTATTTATTTAAAACTTTAAAGGTTGCAGCAAGCCGCTGGATGCAAGTCGCTTCCGACTGGCCGATCTGGAAGTCGCTGGGGGAGGCCTATGTTCAGCAGTGGACTTCCTGTGGCCGAAATAATGATGACTTAAAACTATTATTAATCTGATGGCTTCATATGCATAGTGTCATGGTGCATTTGCCTTGCATGCAAAAGATACTGGGTTTCGATTGTCGGTTTGGATTAATTTAATAAAATTATATTTTCAAAATATTGTATGGTGAGCTAGAAAACGCCGTCTAAATCTAAACAAAGTTTACAGTTGTCCGCAGGCCGAGATACGTTCGCATCAACACCAACTTGCTGACGACATCGGACGCCATCAGAGCATTCCAAGATGAAGGGTACAGGTTCATCCGATGTACCTCTGGGTCGTACGATGACTACTTGAAGCAGATACAACAACTAACAGAATATGACTTTACGCAGGACTACCATGTTAAGATAATGTTTGTGTTCTCACCTACCACGAAAATGCATGAACATGAATTGTATTTGACAAATCAAATTATTCTGCAAGATAAGGTTTGTTGTTTTGGTAAATTCTAAACAATTTGTTTCAAGTCGGAGGTTTTAAAACTGATTAAAGCTTCATGTACTTCATCACTACATAGTATAAAACAAAGTCGCTTTATCTGTCCCTATATCCCTATGTATGCTTAAATCTTTAAAACTACGCAACGGATTTTGATACGGTTTTTTTTTTCTGTAGTGTATTTAGTATCAGCATTGCACCCGTGCGAAGCCGGGGTGGGTCGCTAGTTTAACCTATAAAAGAGCGCTTTCAGTTTTCAGTCAAGCGGTCGCGTGGGTAGGACCCTTCTCAGAATCGCTTAACTCTAGTCCATTTAAATTAACAGCCCCGCGACTACGCGAAATTAAATTGTCCCGAACGGTAAATCGAACCCAAAATCTTGGGTTCAAGGCTACTTTCCGTGGCGTTATTCGTCGGGCCGCCTTTTTTTTCTTACCACGCCCGCCGCTTTGCCTCATGTTGAACAGCTTGTCACCTTCTATTTGACTTCCTAAGGGTTAAATCTCTTTGGCGGTCCATTGCAGCAGTAAATTAATCATCAATAGGATTATAGGATGATATGCCTCATGTAAAGTGCTAATGTTTAAAAGTAAAGTATGCCTATATACGTCCCACTGCAGGGCATAGGCCTGAACTATGAGGTGGTTTGGGCCAGCCACGCGGGCTCAGTGCGGATTGGTGGAGGGGTGTTGTACGGCCAGTGACTATACCTTACTGTCAGATGTAATCAGACGAGCAACTCGAGAGCAATGAGCAAAATTCTATGTTTGGTGACAAATAAATAAAGAACAATGGGCATTTTGGCCCCAGCTTGTTGTAACATCTTGCGACCTTTATAATATAAAAGGCCTATAAAAATGCAACTTTTTTTCTTCGGTGAGTTACTTCTAAACGATGGTAGAAAAATACTAGGTGATGTAAAGTATGCCTACTTTCATACATGATATTCGAAAATAATCTATTATTTCATTATTTTCGTTTTCGTTTTGTTTCCCATAACCATTCTATAAACCATTTCTCATTTCATTGTTTTATTTACAATGTCCAATTTCCTTCATATTTTTGTACCTAATATAAAAAAAACTAAAATAATAAAAAAAAAAATTTTTGTCATATTGTTTCCTCCATATTTGTATGAAAACACATATTTTCACAGTAAACGAACATAAAATGTAGACCTTTAACATTTTTTAATAGTTTTTTTTCGATACTTTAGTGTTATATTCAGGAGAAACAGTATCCAATAGAAATCGCGATTACTTGGTAACCCCATACGTTTCGCCATTGATTCTTTTGCAGTCATATTGCGTATAAGATCCCCTATAAATCCATGCTACTCGTATGATGTTACAAGGTGGGGCCAGAGTCCATACATTTCTGCGCATTGTTGTTTATGTTATAATTAAATGCTGAGTCATCCTCAGGCCACGGCGCTCCCAGTGCACCTGCTGGCGCCTCCGCCTGGCAGCGTGGCGCTCGACATGTGCGCCGCACCCGGAATGAAGACTACGCAGCTTGCTGCCTTCATGAGGAACCAGGTGAGCCAGGATTATACCCAACAATATTCATGTATACAGGGTGAATTTCAGTGCAGGGTGCGGATGGCCTGAAACTATTAGTAGCGAATAATTCTAAGGAGTATCGGACCCGATTTTGATTAAAAGTATACAGGATGTATTTAAGGTAACAAATAGTATGGTCAAGTCCGAAATTTGATGCAATTATTAAAAAAACAATATTTTGATTTAAATCGTATTCTAAAAATTGTTTTGTAAGAAAATTAAAATGACAAACTGTAAACAATTTTGGGGGACAGTTTTAACATTGTATGATTAAGAATAAATAAATAAAAACAACCTGTGTAGTGTATCTTTGAAAAACTAATATTTCTAACTGGAAATTTAATCTTTATTAGCGACACTATCAAATGGTGTAATAATACCGGCGTGTTTTTAAACCCATGAGATAACCCTGGCTAGGAATATTTACATTTTAAAAATCTAATGATGCAGTTTTAGTTTTTCTTCTTTGCGTATTTTTGATTATTCTTCATCATTTCGGATTTATCCGTCCGTTATACGCCATCCGCACAAATATCTGAAAAATATAGATTTTCTCTACAATCCTCGGCATGGATGTTGAGCACTGGGGCAAAGATTATTGCTTTGCGCATCTTATCGTCTCGTATCAGAGACGCGTGTGCCATGTGCGGAGCTAACAACCAATCCCAGCCGGCGGTGCAGGCGCGTCGCACGACTAGGCAATCACATAATCGTAATTCTTCTGCGCATCTTTCGCACAGCGCTCAAGATCCGTGCCCTAGTTTTACTACCGTTTTTTACAACGTTTAACTCCAATTTCGCAAAATCACTTACTCATTGGCCAATTCTAATGTTGTCATAGAGAAAGAAGTTATTGCATGAGAGTAGAAAAAAAACCCGTTTAAAAGAAGTTATCTAAAACCATAATATGTTTTACAATGACATTAACCTACTACAGCTAGTTACAAAATTATAATAATATAATCTTTTAAACTTTCGCGTTGCATTATAACTAAAACTTATGATAACGGGTATAAACGCGACGTATGTAGTATGTAGTAGTATTGATACTACTTACATTCCTTTATAATAATACTCATTAAACATTTTGTGACCTGAATAAAACCGAAGGCCGCGTTACTACATTTTAGGCAACAATTTCTCTAACATTAATTTAAAATGATTTTCCAAGCTATTATTGTACTGTCGTGACATTTGTAAGTCTATGTTCCATTCACTACGAAAAGACGGCGATGCGCATAGAGATAAGAACATTCAAACGTAAAATTAAATTGGTATTTATTTTTGTATGAAAGTAAAATGTGTCAAACTATCAAAAGTCGTAGAACAAATGTTGTTTATGATGTTAGCTATCTAGTCTTGCGAGGTTGTTGATTTTTTTCAAATAACCCTGTATATCCCTGTAATATTTCTCAGGGTCGAGTGTACGCTGTAGAGAGGAACGAGAGGCGTTACCAAACTCTATGCGAGTTTGTTAAAAAAACTGACTCCAAATGCGTGGAAACCATACATAAAGATTGCTTGGAGATCAAGAGGGGAGATTTGGATGACGTGGAGTACATTCTGCTAGACCCTAGCTGTACTGGATCAGGTAAATAGTGAATACCAGGAAAACAACAGTTAATATAAGGTCCACTTGGCAAAGTATGGCGAGTTACGTTGACAAACCATGATTTACTTTTAAAAGTTACATTTGTAAGAAAATCATAACCATATGTATATGAACTTAGTATTTGTATGCTCTCCAAATGGTTTTTGTCTGTCTGCAAAAGAATATCTAACGGTAAAAAAATGTAACCTCTAGAAGGTAGTTAAGAAAAGAGACAACACACAGTCATAACTTCCTACCTACACACACATGCACGCACACACATCTATTACATACCTAAACACAATTACGTATTATAATATAATACATAATTATAGTATATTATACTGGGCCCAGTATATAATACATAATAGTGCCTAAAGGGTGTCAATAAAAGGTCCATTTCTTTGACTCCTATGTCTGTCTTTCACAAGGTATGCATAACTATGGCCCCAAAACTACAATGTTATTTCTTACCCCGTATACTTGTGGACTTGACTTACCTTTTTGACCTTATTAAGTTCAAAGATAACGCTGCCTAAATCCTTTCTTTATTTTAAACACACAGGACACATTATGTATGTAGTACTAACCAACTGACCCGAATCGTGCGTGACTCGATGTCTGCATGAGATTACGGGAAAAAAATTCATGACTAATTTCTTGACGACACATTTGCATACTAACTACTTTGTTTCATTTGGTTCAAAAAAAAGGAATGTTGACACCATTCTTAAATAATTCTAAAGTATCATTTATTTAAACTATCACTCTATTTTAGGCCCAATAAACCGGTACAATATCATTTATTAGAAAAACAGATTTTTGAAATCGATAAAAAGTAAGGCAGTTGAGTTACGTGGACAGTGACTTCATAATCCGATATCGCCCTCTACCATATAAACCGATAATTATATGGTAGAGGGCGTTATGACAGCTCACAAAAAGTATGTAAATTGATTGTCACTGTCATCTAGCCTATTATAGCTGATTATTATTTTGCTTCAGGTATGGAACTCAGCGTCCACAATTACGTAGAACCGACCAGATTGGCAAAGCTAACGTCTCTACAAGAGAAATTTCTGAAACACGCTATGAATTCATTCCCCAAAGCCAAAAGAATTGTGTACAGCACTTGCTCGATCTATCCCGAAGAAAACGAACGTGTAATCAATAACGCTGTGATGAATTCACGAAGGAAATGGCGGGTGCAAGACGTCAAGGAGCTGATGAAAGGTCAGTGGAACAATTTTGGATCTGGCATGTACGGTGTTATGGGTACTAAATGTATCTACGCCAAACCAGACTCGGATCTTACCACAGGTTTCTTCTTAGCTGTGCTAGAAAGGGATACAAAAATTTCGGAAACTAACTCGAATAACAAAAATGAAAAGTCCGAGGTTAAGGATGATTCAAAATCGTCAAGCGAATCTGATGAAGATTCCGTTTCTCAAAAAAGCAACAAAACTTCAAAAAGAGTCGCTGAAGATACTACAGAAGTTTCTGAAGAACCTATCAAGAAGAAGAAAAAGAAAAACAAACAAATTGATAGTGAAATGGCAGATACAATTCAAGAGTTAGATATAGCAGCTGAAGATAGCCCAGCTATCAAAAGCAAAAAGAAGAAAAAAGATAAAAGTAATGACCACTATGAATCGTTATCAAATAATGAAGTTTTACAAAAAGATGACGAAAATGCAGACGTAATTAATGAAAATGGTGAAGTAATTACTAAAAAGAAAAAGAAGAAAGATAAAAAACAAAAAGAAAAGGTTGGAACTGAAGAAGTTAAAAACACAGAATGTAACTTAGATGTCGCCGTAACTGAATCTGATGAACCTAAAAGAAAGAAAAAGAAAAGTAAACAAGAGGAAGCAGCACAAGAAACCAGTTCAAAAGATAATTTAATAGATTTGGAAAACTTAGTTGAAGAGGCTCCAAAGAAAAAGAAGAAAAAACGTGATAAACTCTGTGAAATGGAAACCTAATTCGTATTTTTTTTTATGTGTTTTATAAACTTCATAAAATGATTAACAGAACCCAGACTTTTATTTATAAACCTTTGTACCTAGAAAATTCTTGAAACAAAAGTTGCGCGAAATCTAAGTAAACCTACATTTGCTGTACAAAAACAATTAGTCAATTTATACAATAAAAACAATATAATAAAGTACAAATTACTTAATTGAGTCACAGTTAAAAAAACCTGGTAATAAGTAGGGTGGACTTCACGAACGGCATTCTAGCCGTCTAGCCAGGGCTTCTAAGAAGTAGAGTACCTAAAATAATTTATTCTCAACAGTTAATATTTATTTCAATTTGGACTTTATTCCCTTTAAATAAGTTTTAGTTGATATAAGTGGCGTGGTGGGGACATGCCACTTTGTCACGAAATCACGTGCGTCCTTATTTTTATTGCTTACGGCAGGTATAGAAAATGTTCAGCGCTGAGTTACAAGCGTTTTCTGATGTTAATCTCGTCTCAAACGGTTAACAAAATATAGTGCACATCAGTGGATGGAAGTAACTACGGTACTATTTCTATTTTGCTTCACTTAATTTACAATAATAAACAGATAGTCGGTAGGTAATAGTACTAGCGTTAAGCCTGATTTGTCTTCCTACTGATGTAAATTTATGGTGTGCAAATAAATAAATAAATGAGATAATTTTCGATAACTGAAATCGCGGCACTTGTAAGTATAACACAAATAAAGTTAGTAGTAGTTTTACACAAATAAAATAAAGTTAGGGCTGTCTTATGTCATGTCCTGAGATATACAAGCTAAGAGGGTACGTCGTATCAACAATTTTTGGGCTACTTTGTGGATCAAACTCTTCTCTAATGTGGTGGTTTTAACCACATGATAACCGGTAAAATTGTCGCCTTAGACCAAACGAACGATACGCTTTCGTATTAGGCCTCCAGACCCGAGTCCATTAACTGTCCATATAGAAAATTTCGTTTTCTACATTTACCTAACCGGGAATCTAACCCAGGACCCTAGAGACGGCGACGCCAAGTCCGGCGTGCTCGCCTCTTGGCTACAGAGGTCGTCAAAAGACGTTGCGCTGATAGTAAAAGTTATTGTATATTAGCAGTTGATGTACAGACAACGGCAGGTCAACCTACCCAAAAAGTTAAAGGTCATCCAGCTGATTTTCGACTTTAAGTCTAACACATAGAGACCAATATCAATTAAGAAATTTTGATATTTTGTGGTAGGTTACAAAACAAATTAACTATTTTATGTATGCAATAATCAATTTTGTTTTTTATTGTTTTGATGGTTTTAAGAGTATCCTAATCTTTTGTACAGCCTGTATTTCCACATGATGGACAATATAGTGCTGTGTACTGGTGTTACCATGTAATGCTTTTTGGGTCAGTAGTTTTTAAGTAACCTACTCCAGTTTATTATCCTTGAACTAATTGGGAACAACGCTGGTCGTATGCCCATTACACGAATGTTACACAGGCTTGATGGCTATTGGTTAATATTTTAGAGATTTATAACAAAAAAGTTAAGGGTGTGCCGCACCGTTTTTAGGTAGACCTCGTTTGTAGTTTTTAGGTTATTTTAGTACATTTTTTTATCAACAACTAATGAAGTTGCCATTAAAAAAAACCAACATTGAGTGTTTAAATAGAACGACGTAGCCGAGTGGCGCGTGCACCGGACTGAGCCTCGCCACCACTGAGGTCCCGGGTTCGATTTTCGGTCGGGTCAATCGTTAAGTACTTTTAGGCAGAACAGAACAATGATGTAGTGTTGCCAAATATATTTCTTTAATTAGCCAAAATAAATAACCGCAAAATAACCCACGATTAAAATTATTTTAGGCTTCAGTGAAAATCATTTAATGTCTCATACAAGTGACCGCTTGGTAGAAATGTCGAATGGGTTGCTCTACCCTTAATAAGCCTTAAAGTGTCGCCTTGGAACAGTTTTAATATTAAATAAATAAAGGTAATAACGATTGTAATTAGCCATGTACTTATTTTGGTACAGTAAACACGTATTTAAATAATCCTCCACCATATATTTTTTTAAGAATAGTTGAGTTTTTAACAGTGTAATTTGCAAAACTTTGTTTATCGCCAGTTACCAATTAAAGGTCAATCGTTATCAAGAGCAAAGCAAGATAAGA
The DNA here is from genome assembly GCA_950371115.1 of Anania fuscalis. Taxonomy (NCBI): domain Eukaryota; kingdom Metazoa; phylum Arthropoda; class Insecta; order Lepidoptera; family Crambidae; genus Anania; species Anania fuscalis. The sequence goes on from OX493330.1 coordinate 19,217,970, forward strand.
AACTTGTACGCCTACAGAACTTTATTAGTTTTTTTTTATTAATTAAACGTTTCCGCTGTAATTATAAATACAAATAATTTATTGATAAACACGGTTTTTACAAAATATGTGTACGACGACCTCATCCAATACAAAGAGTAACTAGTGGGAAAATAACAAATGAATTATGTGACATAAAGGTAAAACAAACTACTGGAAACATAAAAAAAAACTTCACATTCTCTCAGATCGTCAAAATTACTGGCCGCAAATAAAACAAAAAAAAACAACACTTTCTCAGAGGCTCTGTTGCCTAGCAACGAGAAGCTGGGCGGGCCGAGGGCGGCGCCATCACGCCCAGCGACCACAGACAACGCCCGCCAATAGCCGCGGCCCGACGGATGCGCGGTGTTATGACACCGTGACACTACGCGACTGATACCGACTGTAAATACTGTAATTACCCTCGATATGTGAACTTTATAATGAACCACTGAAGGGCGGGATTCCGTTGACAGTTAAAGCTTCCGTTATTGGTTGGCGACGGATGACACACCCTATGTATCGTTACACGAGTATTAAGTATGTACTTTCTGTAGGTTTCTTTACCTAATTTTGTATGATTGGTAACTAAATGATGGAGTAGACGTGTTCTTGAGTGGAGACCGCGATTATACAAATGCAGTGTGGGGCGTGCTCCGACTAGGTGAGGCGATGATATAAGTTACCTACGCAAAGTTGCTGGCAGCAGATGGATAATAGCCAAGGATCAGGCTTAGTCACGTGCATTTAAAGGGGCTTTACGTCCAATGATGTAAAGTAAAGTATTGCCTATTTACGTCCCACTGCATGGCAAAGGCATCACCTAAACTATGAGGTTGTTTGGGCCATACTCCACCACGCGGGCCCAGTGCGGTGCGGTGGTGAGGTGTTGTAGTAAGGTCAGTGACTAAATCTTACTGTCGGATGTAATTAATCCGACCTAAGGCCTCTGACTAGGCTTCACGACCGGTATCAAGCGATATCAGCCGCCGGCTGTTTTTTAACTTGCCCGCCGAAGCACGGAGATGCTCGATGCTCGTAAAAAAAATGTTGTTACTAAATATGGTTGAAATGGTCACCAATCCACTCACAACCGAGGCATTAGTTGCTTAACTTTAGTATTCGTTACCAAAGCGCTGCCGCTACTAAGCAACGAGCACCTCAGTTATGATGATGGCGAACTAAATAGTACCGCTGGTAATGTAAGTGCCAGTAAATACTAGACTTTAAAAAAACGTTTTAAACGTATTTTTTCAATCACAACACAATGCTAGTCAAATTTTAATATATTGCACTTGAAAAATACTTATCGTGTTCCTCAGATGAAATTGAAACGTTCGCCTTTTTGCTATCCAACTGCAACGGCAACTGCTCTTTCCAACAAAGTCATTAATTTTCTCTTCGAATTCTTTTAAGCGCATCGGTGTCAGTAAGCCTCTGTCAGTGTCATCAATAAATAAATAAATTGTTTCCACAAGCAATCACACCAAATTATCTAGCCCCAAACCAAGCAAAGCTTGTATTATGGCAACTGGGATAACGGATACCTAAACATACTTAAATACGTATGAACATCCATTACTTAAGTACAAATTGTGTGTGTTCATCACACTAACATTTGCCCCTTTCGGGATTCGAACCCGCAACCGCCAGTTATTGTAGTCCGGAGCGCGAACCACTACACCAGGCGGTCGTCAATCATCAATGTTTGGTTACATAATTAATGATGATGTGATAGTGTAACAAATGGCCAAACGACGTGGATTGGTACCTACATAAATAAACATACGCCAGATCATTCGTGCTATGTTTACTACATACGAAAACCATTTTTTAACATCGAAGGTTGAAGGACAAAGCAATAAAATAAAAATCACTACCAAAGGCTTTCTGCGTTTCACTCGTTAGTAAGCTGTAACATTGTAAAACAAGCACAACTACAAAAGGGGTTAATGCAGCAGACTTACAACCAAAATACCCTTATTACGTATCTTGCAAAAGCAACGCGAATTGCGATGCGAAAATTGAGGAATTCTGGCTTTAAAATCGCAAATTGACATCAAAAACAAAGCAATCTACGCTGCCACGTGCTGCCAATAGATTTTGACACTAAGCATCAATCCAGCGATGACTGCGCGATTATTACTGACTACTTATTTTTAGGTAATTAAGGGTGCCGTTTATCACCTAAACGTGTTTGACATCTCGTTACAATTTTGCTAACCAGAGACTGTTCCTACTCACCATACTACGATGTTGATAATTTGGTTATTCATTGTTTTTTACTTGGATAGAAATGTTTAGAACCTGTTATCGTAAAGGAATGGACAACTACCTAAATAATTTAAATCTTAGTAAACGACACTTTGTGTTGGTCAACGTCATCCAGTTTGACGTTTTTACCTACGGCGAAGCTAAAAAGAAGGGTAATGATTTTGGCAGTCTATTTATGTATGTGTGTAAGTAAGTATGTATGTTTGTATGTTCCACCGTAGCCCCTAAACTACTGAACTGATTTTAATGAACGAAGTGACAATAGGTTCGTTATAATGACCCGGGTAAATTTGGCTATATTAATTTTATCAAAATTAAATTTGACGGAATTTAAAACTCAGATTCTAACCTCGAAAAAAATAAAACTGAGATAATCACCACGTGTTTAGTATCAAAAGAAAGGCCTTGGCGAGCACATTGCAAGTATGAATATATATTATATTTTAATTTAAAATTTATCTTTAAAATGCGGTCGTTCAGTTCGCGCGGTCCAGTTGTAGTCGGGTTATAGTTTTTAAACTTTATTGTTATTGCAAAATGCAGCGGCCGTTAGGTACACTGATGGTGTATAATGTTAAGAAAAAGTAAAAATGATTATTTGGTAACATTAAAAACACTAAGTAAAAAATAAAATATCATAAAAGTACCCTACTATTAAATTTTTTTTACTTAAAATTAAACAGATGGGTTGTACAAAAATAGTCTCCGCTCAGTATGACGCGACGTGTACTGATGCCGTAATATAAGATGATTAAGACTTGCAAAAAAATCGACCGCCTCAGTTGGGACTCGAACCCACGACCATCGCATACCGGGCGAGTATTAGGTAATCATCTTGAATTAACCTAGCACGTAATTGCTAAAAAACAACATTTAAGCCATAATATAATGTGCACATTTAGTACAATACCTAAGTAGAATCTCAAGTAAAGCTGGCAACCTTACTAAGACTCACTGACATTCTGGTATAATTTCCTCTGAGGCAGAGTCTTTGTCATCGCTCTAGTGATCTTACTACCTGTATTTTTCTCCATTATGCCATAACAGTGGACGCTTAAATGCTGTTTTTAAGTTCTTTCTCGGAACTGTGCGTGCCGCCCTTAATAAATGTAATCATATTTATCAGCCGATCTGACGTGATCCGTTATTTACGACAGTTTTCTCTTAATGTCCTAATAATTCCGGGTTTGATTACGCTCAAGGCTAGGTTTGGATATTAGATTTAAGTAAGGCAGCATCGATCATGTATAAAACGGCCTTTATCTCGAATTTTGTAATAGTTTTTGCTACAAAAAATGGGTTAAATTACTACGTGATAGGTAGATACTAATAGGCAATTAAGTTAGAAATATTACTTTGTTTAAGTAATTATGATACTTAAATAATTTTATAAAATATACACATGGTGTTTGTCATATACTGACATTGCTTGTGTGACATGTTTATCATAGCAACCAGATTGTAAAATATATCGATGCAAAATACAACGTGTTAACGTAATAAATCTTTTATTTATCAACTGGCGACGAGGATGGGATGTTTGAGAGAGGCAGCCTTACGGATAAGGTGATAGCAATCATTAGCCGTCTTAGATACACCCCAGGCATCAATGGTCGATCTCCGTACGAGCTAATGTTTGGTCGTGAGGTTAGAACACACCTGCATACAATGTTTCGGAAGCCGCCTGCATCCTCACCAAATAACGTCGACACTAGCAATATAAGGCAGTTCAATCTGGGAGATAGGGTGCAGGTTAGGAGTTACTCCAGTCCACACCGCAGGTGGGAGTTCGCGACTGTGACACGCCGTATGGGACGACTGCACTACGAAGTCCAGACAGACAGCGGCCTAACATGGACGCGACACCTGGACCAGATGCTGGCAGCGCACGGCATCCCTCAGCCAGAATAGCGGCGGAGGTGTGTCATATACTGACATTGCTTGTGTGACATGTTTATCATAGCAACCAGATTGTAAAATATATCGATGCAAAATACAACGTGTTAACGTAATAAATATTTTATTTATCAGTGTTTTTAAAATTTATAAAGTAAAGATTACAGCAACCTGCAATAAATCAACTTTGTCCTCCATTTTTACAAAGATTGGGAAAATATGAAGTATTAGGGTTTTGAAAATAAAGATAGATACAATCTAAGTATTGCAAAATCGAAGTAATCCAGAGTTTTTTCTACGAAAATTGAATAACTTGTAATGCCGTAGCATTTCCATACTACGATAGCGTCTACGACTCCGTAGCGCGTAGCACCGTAGACCGTAGCAAGCACCAATGTTACACGCCGCAACTTTTTTAATAGAAGACAATTATGCTAAATGGAAGCAAGCTTGCTTATCCAGGTCAAGTATAGCATAATGTTATGTTAGTTAATAACTTAACAAGCACCATTAATAACGTAATGGCTTGCGGCGAATAAAATATGAACGAATTAGGGAGGTGGCGACACGGAAACGTTCAAACTGTGGCTAACCTTTACACTTTGTTGTGTTTACGTACCAATTTATTTTATATGAGTAATAATAAAAATCATTACATTTAGGATTATTAGCAAGCGTATACTCTGTCTAGGATCAAGAAAAAACGCTAGAAGAAAGTTGTTGGTATATCCTAAAATACTATGAAAGGGTTTCCTGAGTTTTTCGGCAGTTCAAACGTTATTGAGAACTGATTTTTGTTGTAGTTTTGATCGCCCACACTAAAAGTTTTTGTACTTGAGTATCAATCACTGCCTAAAAGGAAGTTAACTAATAAAGTAGGATTTAAAGTTGGACTAATATTTCATTATTATTATTTTAGCCATAAGACATCCACTGCTCAACAAAGGCTATTCCCAATGACTTACAGATTGATCGGTTGGACCTAATTAAGGGAAAGTAATTCGCAGCTAAACAAGATACTAGAGCTAGACGGTGAAAATCTTCTATTTACTTTCCAAGGAATGTCGTAATACCTAAATGTTAATTTCGAAATCACACATTAAAGTCATGCTGCATAATAACCGTTTAATCGTGCAAAAAGAACGTTTACGAATAAAAACCAATCACCTTGGATCTGGTATTTACTGGTTTGTGCGATTTCAAGAATTTAAAAAAGCCACATTTACAAAGAGCCACGTGTAGGTACGAGTTTGAGAAATTGCATTTTGCAGGAAATTATTAGCTTAGTCAGTACCTTACCTGCATACGAAACTAGTATAGGGCGTTGGATTTGTCTACCCTATTGTTTGTTTTTAATATCTACATACAAATACAATATTATCTTGTTAAATAAATCAATGCCCAAAATGTCTAAGTTCCAGTTATGTACAAAACCCTAAAAAGATGTACCTAAGTCATCATCTTATTCAACCTACAACAGTCTATCTGGACATAGGCCTCTCCCAATACATGCCACTGAGTACGATCTTTATCTTTTATTTGCCATAGGTATACTCTCAGCTCCTTTGCGAAAATCATCGCACTACCTTGTCGGAGGATGCCCCAAGTGCAAATTCAAATGCGTTTTTGCGAATGAAGTGGTTAACAAAGATCTTAAATTAGATAATGGAGCTTAAAAGTACAGACAACGGCACATCGTAATATCCAAAACTGTCACATTTCTTCTATTGATTTTTAACTTATTTTCAAGCATTAGAGTTTATTATTCATTGGGAAATTTGTCAGTTTGTGGTAATTTGAGTGCTATTGGCTGTACTTAAGTTTGCCAAGTCACAAATTCCACTTCTACCACTACCACCTAGCATCAAAATTGTATATTTTATTTTATTTATTGTAGGGAAACAAACAGTACATAGTTACATATAAATAAGAATATAAATTTAGATCATAAAGCAATAATGTCTCCACTGATGACAATATAATATTAAATACAGTACGAGCAGCAACATATGCAGTTAACCAAATTTTTAGGGTATCGTACGTCCGAATGAAAATAAGAAACCCATAAAGAATCACTTGTGTCACCTCGTGTATGTAACCGTAACACAGCCAATTTGCTCCGATTCTACAGGACTGATTTCAGTTGAAATTTAATACACATGTGAATTTTTGTAACCAAACATAAACGTGTAACAAATAAAACACACAATCAATTTTAATAATTTTAAGAATCTGTCTTCAATCAACAATGTTAATTTAGACGAAGAAATTATACACCTTGTTACCACGTAGTATAATAATTTATCTATGGTGTAACGTTAACAAACGAATTTTGAATACGGAGCACACCGTTTACATGTTGATATATCTTTTTTTGGTTCAGAAAAGTTTACGTCAAAGGTCTCATAAAAGTTGAAGCAAATATACGGGGTGAAAATAGAGGATGAAAATAGTGTTCAGAAGATAGCTTTTGTTTAAACTTAAAATAATTCGAATAATATATAGCAGAATTTGTAACAGTCAAAATATTTTTAATTATTTAGGTTCTTGTTTTAAGTAGTGCCATCAGTTTATTTCCATTTAAAAAATTGTATTTTTATAAATTATACGATTCACTGTTGTTCTGGCGCAAGTTGTTAAATATTTTATTCCTCCATAGGCAGTTGCTTTAAAATCTCATCAAGATTATCAGTTATTTACTGCGAGCACCTTAGTGCGACTAAGTCACAACGCAAGGTCGCAGTAAATGACGTGTGACTCGTAACTAATTATATGTATTATTACTCGCCCACTCTACAAGTTTAATTAGACTAAATTACTGGCTAATGGAAAAAAGTATATGTTTGCAAACTTTGAAAACTTTGTTTTTTTTTCCTTATTGACTGTTTACTAAAAGAATGGCATGTATCACTTTTAAGTAAGTAAATTACGTCTTTCGAAGTGGATTCTGAAATGCTCAATGATATTTTGAAAATATTCAATTGTAAATCGTGTCGATTATGTCGATATAATTTCAAACGTTACCTACCGTATTCTTTGATTTCACTTTATAAAGTTTAAGTATTATTATTAAAATAAATGAGTTATTAATTGGGGCTCGTAAAAATCAACTCCACCGCCGCGGTGAGTGGAGAGGCGAAAAATTATGGAACTAACCCACATAGACACGCCATTCTAAGCCTGTTGACCGGGCACCGTCTGGTGTGCACCCTTCTAGCGGGACCATCTTGTTTTTTGGTAACAAAATACACAAAAAAAACCTTGCAATGCTAAATAAACCTATCTGGATATTTTGTAATGGCAGTAGAATTAGTACCCATCAGGTTCTCATTTTGCATTTACCGTAACGGGTTAGATTCTAGTTTCGGAGCGACTTTATTTCTTAATTTACTCGATTTGAGGTGTGCTGGTACACGCACCTAGCAAAGTTCAGTGTCTGCCACCTCATTAGGAAAAATATTAATTTCTTACTTCCATACAATTTGTGTGTGTCTAGCTCATATTTCTGTATTTATTTTATTAACATCTTTTAAAATACGTTTTAGCATGTGTACCATATCGATGGCTGCGCAATCAAGTATTTACGACCGACGTTGCGGCATTGTGTTCGTTTCACTCCTCAACATACCTACTCTAAATTCGAGAGTTCCCAATGGTAAAATTGCTGCCATACGAAGCTAATCTTGTTCAAGTTATTCTAATCAAAATTGTTATCGTTGAATGACCTTAATTTTTATTTCTCTTTTGCGAGCAAACAATTACTAGAGGTGTCAACATGTTTTAAAAGCTTTACATTTATGTTATTAATATATGAGTTTGTTTGTAAGTTAATTAAATCAATATTAAACATAAAAATCTATACTTTAATCAATTAACCGTTTTGACCAATAGAAAATCAATTATGCGCGTTAGGTTTGCGTTAACTTACTAACTTTTATTTTTTGTTGGCGTAAATTAAAGTAGCCGCGCTAGCGTGACTAACAAGAGAGCGCTGGCCGCTGCCACCCCGCACGCTGGCGTCCATTCCGACCGTCACTCGATTCCGCTCACAAAACATAAACGGACGACTACACTTCCACATTCACAACAAAAACATCACAATCATTCTCCTGTCACTTACTCGTAATTTCATCGCATCAATATTGCAAGTGTCCTGTAATATTTTCGCCGTGGATGCCCGAAAGTGTGTCAACTGTACGTTATGTATAAAAGCGTCCGGAAGCCCGCACAGTGACTTATAGCGACCGCCGCGAACCCGTCGCCGTCACACATCGCTTTTACCCGTGATCCGCGACTGCAATTTGTAATACAATTAAATTGGATTTGTAATTCAAGCATGAATTGTAATCTAGTTTGATTGGGGTGCTTGTGAATCAAGAATCCTGTGCTATTGGACTATCTGTACATGACATCGGAAGAAAATATGGCTGCAGTGGCTGTGGTAAGCATTCAAATTAAAATTATACCAATATTTTCAAATTTTACCAATCGAAGATTTATTGATTAATATTAATGAATATCAGTGATCAGTATTCTACATTATTAAATAGGTACATAAAAATTTAGGTAACCAATAAATAGTTGTTAAATTCAACCAAAAATATTTTTGCTAGTTGAAATTCTCGCATGCCTTTGTATTAGGAATATAACATACCCGCATTTCAAAGCCAGTGCTATGAGAGAGTACACAGACAACTTTATATTTTTAAAAGCTATGCCTAAAGTATTATATTTCCTTCTTTAAACAATAGAGCTGAGTAGTTTCTTAAGGCGTTGAGGTTTGCGAGTCGTCAGTCGTGACTAGAATTACTTAGTCATTCACCGAGGGCCGACTCGTTAGCCCTTATCTGGCGCATCTAACGATGACTGGACGCTTACAGTGGAATAAATCATTCGCAAATACTATTACATTATCTCTTCCAACTCTTTCCGTCTCGATTTTTCACTATTTAGGTTTCGCTGTAGCCTAAATACCTCTTACATACCGGCCCCAAAGAAATAGCTTTTATTGAATTGTTATTGCTCTACATTCCATATTTAATTTTCAAGATGTGTTGACATCAATCTCGCAATAGTTTTGTAAAGTTTGCCATTTTCATTTAACTTTATCGTCTTGGCACATTTGCCATCTTTTTATCCTACCTAGAGCCATACTAGAGCTGTACTCTTTGTCATAACATCACCATCTACCAAGAACATAACTCAACCACGTGTCCACTTCATGAATGAACATCTTCACAACTAGCATACAGACAAGTGTCCGTATTAGTTGATTGAAAGCTGAGAGGCGAGTGAGGCGCGCGGCGTTTAGTCGGCAGGCGGCAGCCGCGTGTGATGTCGCGTCGTCCGCAAGCCAGGCCGCGGCTACATTCGCGCGTCCGTCCGCAGGCCGCGCCCGAGCCCTCGCCGGCGGCCGAGCCCGCCGCGGCGGAGCCCGACCCTCACCCGCCCTCGGACGAGGAGCGGGAGCTTCGCGAGCCCGGCGACTGGCGCGCCTCCCGCCCCGCGTCGCCGCCGCAGCGCCCCGACGACGTCTCCGAGGGCTCCGAAGCCACCAGCCGCCCCAACAGAGCTGAACCCGCCAGCCGATACGCCAACCTCAACTACTGGAAGGCGAGGCGCGTCACCTTCTACCGGAATGGCGACCCGTTCCACCCAGGCGTGGAGTTCCGCTTCAAGCCTGGCCGCGACCTTGCAACCATGGAGGTGCTGCTGGATCGGCTCTCCGAAAGACTGGAGCTGCCGAGGGGTGCCAGATTCATCTTCGGCATGGACGGTGATCGCAAGTACAGGCTGGAGGAACTCGAAGATGGAGCATCCTACGTCGTTTCCTCCTATAAAACGTTTAAGGTAACTATTTTTTTTTAATGTACTTTTTAAGTTTTGTAAGTCTATTATTTGCTGCATTGCGCATGTGTTACTTTTGACTCACCTAAAAGTTCTTTAATAATATTAGCGGAGTCATCAAATGACTTCCTCCGCGATCGTAAGGGATGTACTTTTTCCATCGAAATACGACATTATCGCGCAATCGGCTCCAACTAATCTTGGCTTACACGCACGCCTTTTTTATGTTCTTTTCGCTCCATCATCAATTACCTAGTGTTTTATAATGTCTTAAACCTGTGTGGTAATGCTTTGTGTAACTAGTTATTTAGTTGTAAAAAGTAACTAGCGCCTTCGTTTACATACAGAAACCTGTATGATGCAGACTGCAGTGTATCTAAATGAGAATTACAAAATGTGTTCTTATCAGTCTCTGCCGATATTCCTCACATGTTATGTTTCTGTTGTCTATACAGAGTTTGCGCAGGTTTTATGTATAAAGTTTGAATAGTTACACAAAGGAATAATTGTTTTAACATGATGTTCTACCCATCACTATTGAAATAAGAAAAAGTTTATAACAGAATAGTGATTTACCTCGACGATAATGTATGAGGCATTTTTAGAAGTGTTCGCTATTTTACCTGTTACTACCCCGTATAGTCTATTTTGCATTGTAGGTTATTGTTAGATGTACTTCGATGCGTAACCGAAACGTAACACAAAATGACCTTCCAAACAGTGACGCGCTTAATTAGAAATTCTCGTAACTAATCTATCACACATTAATTACAGTTCCACGCACATGCCGTCTAATTTCTTGGGTTTGTCGTGTACATGTAATGTCGTAGACGACGAGGCCACGCCTGTATGGCCTTGCCAAATCCAGATGTGGGTCGTGGGATAAGGCCGGACGGCCTAACGCACCCGCGTATTTGCATTTTGATTACAACAAACGAATTTCTACTTCCCCCAACATCGATAAGCGACTAATTGTAAGAAAATTGTTTCGGTTAAACACTGTTATTTTTCAAGACGGAAATTAGCGAGGCAATTAGGGATTAAGTCTTCTGTAATGGCGGCTGAGAAATTGCTATGTGTGTAGAGTTAGATGGCCTAAAGTAATGGGTTAATGGCGTAATAATTTAGGTTGATTTTTCGAACCATCTAACCTCGTTTTTAAAAGTCTTTAGTTTATTTTTTCGCAAATTTGTTTTTAATTGATCGAGTCTTCATGCTGGGTTTTATTTGTAATTATTAAAATCGTACAGTGACTAGGTATTACGTATTCGCAATTGTACTGCCTACTGTCGAATGGTGGTTACAGAGATGTCTTAATATGTATTTTGAAAGGAAAAGAAATCAGATAATCCCATTTTAATTTTTTATCAAATTTTTTGGTCGCCGTTGTTAGAAGTTTCTAGAAAATTCTGCAATAACAACTACCGCGATCGTTAAGGCTGGGAGGAATAGGAGAGGCTTTACTGTAAATTACAAGGAAACAATGGATTTATATAACTGGCTGTATCTAAGCGTAATATAATATATAAGCGAATATGCAAAAGCCATGACACATTTCCGTTGTGTCTTCATAGTATAATGTACTATAGCTGTTGCCCGCGACTTTGCTCGCGTGGTCTACTTTATTCAATATAAACCGGGATAAAAAGTATCCTATATGTTAGTCCAGATCATATTCTGTACGTGCAAAAATTTCATCCAAATCAGTTCAGTAGTTGAAGCGTAAAAGGGTAAAAAAACTTATATACATATTCACAAACTTTCGCATTCATAATATGTATTGGTAGGATTTCATGCACACTGCAATTACTTCTGATAAATAAAGTGTTATGATCATCAATATTATTTAATATCTTCAGAAACTCTCTCTTTATTTGTTCTTCTGAATGGATACAGAACCAGAAAGGTGTTTTACCTATGGATGTGGCCCATGATAGATTCTCTAGGAAACTTTCTTCAGCTCCTAGCTGCAGTATAGTTGCACCATTTAAAAAAACACTCCTCTATCGTATTGACGTGTGGCATGAAAACGCTAAAAAATGTACACACATTAGTGCACCTGAGTGTACAGAAAGTTGGCAACGACACCTAACACGAGGGCAATGCACCACCTTGCACTTAATATGCACCAAGGCGAGGCCATTACGCGGATGTGGTGGATTACTTACACCGCTGAGTGTGAAGTTTTTTCTACGCGGGTAGATGGCATGAGGGCAAAGATAAGACGCTTTTTAACAAAGTTCAAAACATACTTACGGTTTATCAAGAAATTAAAAGAAATGAGAGTCGCCATTGACATGACAGAAAGAAAGAATAAATATTAGGTTCCAGAAGATTCCAGCTTCATGCAATGCGCGCTCGGGAAAAACATTTATAGACATCGCTCACATTCACGCAATGATTTCAAACATTTGGAACGCCCAAGGGTTTTAAGATCGTATTTTTTTTCTGTGGCATAGGAAGAAGTAGATCAAGTAGCTAAACTTATAAAATCAAAGCTTTAATGTTTCGCTAAGCTGCCTACTTGTGGTGTTCCGAGAGTTTGCAAATTAAGTGTTGATGTTAGGGCTAACATAAATTGACTTATTGTGGTTGCGGGTTTGAATTCCGCTTGGGGTAAATGTGCGTGTTATGAACGCATGCATTTCAAATGTTAACATACTGAGATGTATTCAGACAGGGTCCATAACACTGGTCACAAATTGTTTTGTTACATACATTCATTATGGTTTTGCAACAAATTATTGAGTATGCATCATCATAATGAGATGTTAGGCCCCCTTCTCACTTGGACTGTCAGTATCCAAATCTTTTTTTACCACTTTTTTGCTGTGTTTATTTCATTTGAAGTCTGTCTTTTGTAAGTCATGGTCCTGGTCAAAGAGCTTTGCATTAACGAGTTCTGATCTTTTGCCCATTGCCATTTTAAAACGACTTCGAAAAGGAGGAGGTCCTAATTTCGACTATTTGGTGTATTTTTTGCATGTTTTTTTTATCCTCGGCAAATGCTAACCTACTTTGTTAACATTTTGTTACCACTCGACATTTAAATTAGGATTTAAGCCGCTAACTGCCATAAGATATGATAGTACACTAAAATTGGTTAAATATTTATTTAAAATTATCATTGATTTTTTCTATAATATCAAGTTTTTGTTTTATTATTTAGAATTTTATACACAGATAAAATATTATGCGCAGATAACTTTAAACACATAATAGTTGTATTTAGCTTCATTGACTTCAGGGCTAAACAGAAAGACTATTAAGTCATGTATCTTCTCCTTCTTTGCGTGTCGACTCAGGCTTTCATATATGTGAAGACCAAAACTCAGCCACCGATAGACCACTATCGGTGGCCTTGCAAAGATCTTTTGCGTGTGCAGGTGTAGGGACACGCTGGGCATGTCAGAAGATGAGCCATTGTCTGGGGGGAAAAAGCGCATAGACATGCACCCTCCGAGCTGTAACCCCACCTGTGCAGGTTCTCCCTGCTTCGGCCTACCTGGGTCCGTAACCTATTTAAGGACTTCCAGGTTGCCCAAGGCAGATCATGTCCAGGAGGGAGTCGCTCTGATAGCTCTATGTTTGGGTCTATGGGGTATTTCAACTTCCATAGCTTCAGTGGTTCAGAAAACATAACAAGGTTATGTTTCCTGAACCACTTATATTATTGTTATTTTAATATTTCGATGTATTCAAAAGTATATCCTAGTCATTCATGTCAAAAGAATGTCTTACAAACTTAGTTTTATGTAAACACAAAACACTGGCAAAACAGGCTACCTATTAACTTTCTACAAAAACTTAACACTATCATTTAACTGTACGTTCAAGCCGCGAAAAGGACTATAAATTATGAAGGAGGCAATAAATAACACCGATAAAGAAGGACATTAGAAAATCTAGAAAGATCTAAGATTTTGAAAGGCTATCCATCTTGGCAGCTTTTTGTTGTTTTTCGCATAATCTACCTTGAGTGTTGTGGCCAATAAAAAAAAACAATCTGTCATCAACGTTATTGATAAGACTGAATAAATGAATAAGTAAATAGTGTAATAGAGGTTCATTGTAGGGGTGCCATTACGTGAGACCGTTAAGAAGTTATGAAGTAAGAACTCACGCGATGGCGGTTCGCGTCGCCTTATTTTTTGCGCTTATGATAACTATCTTGAATGTTACTATTATTACAATAGAAAGGATATTATTTCGTTTTTAAATTAGTCAACAGTTGTTTTATAGTTTTCAACTGGCGCACTCAGACACGTCGATAAACAATAAAGTGTGGATTAACATTTTAATTTATTCAATAATGGTATTTTTTATTCGTATTGACTTTAGTATTACACGGGTTGGTATAACAGGATTTTCTTAACTATTAAAGTTAAGTGACGTCTTTCCAACTCCATACCTTAGGCTGGGTTGCACCATCTTACTTTAACTTAAACAAACGTCAAAAGTCTGTCAAACTACATACAGAAACACCGGTTATAGTTATAGGTATTGTTAAAGTTAAGGTGTTGCAGCTCAGTCTTAAACTTCAAAACATTTTGGAAAAGCGTCATTAACCATCCAAATTTAAATTAATAGGCAAATGCAATAGGTATCTAAACGAAACTAGTCATGCTTGCTACATGATGTAGCACGGTAGCACTCGTAGACACCATTTCGTAGCTGTTTTGTAGATGCTACGAGTCTCGTAGTGACGCTACGACATAACTACGATTTGCTACGCTGCAGTCACTGCAAATAACTGGTATTATGGGATTCATTTAAAAATACTATTTCATTTCAATATTTGATAGGATATATAGGATAGGATACTCCTTCAGGCGTAGTTCTAAAAGTAAGGCCATATTGAAAGAGACCATGAGATTTCGCGATATATCCATTAGAATATGCATCAATTTTCCCCGTTCACTTTACACACGCTATTTTCGAGATTTATGGGTTTTCTAGTATTTAAAGTAATGGGTTATAGAGTCTAGCATTAGCACAGATTAGACGGACATACAAGGTTACCTCGGAAGTCATCATGGCTAGTGCTTATACAAAATGAGGCGTCTTAACGACTAAGGCGCGGCGTACAGGCATCTTCAATATTGCTTATATCGGGTTGAAAGTTTGCATGCTTGTTATCGAATTCTGGGGTTTTGCGATATTGATAGTTTAACACACTTCATTTTTATCATATTGCATTAATAATGAGAACTGTAATTGCCGGTACGTGGCCTCCATTCCAGAACCTTTCTGCCCTTTCTGTCAGCTCTAAATGCTATGTGCCCCACCTACCACTTTAGCTGGCTAATCCGTCGGGCTGCGGGCTATGTCAGTGACTTTTGTTCGTTCACGGGTCTCCTCATTTCTGATTTGATCTCGCAAAGAAATATCGAGCATAGCCCTTGCCATAGCGCGCTGTGCAAAATTGGGCTTCCTTATAAGGCCAATAGTAAGAGGCCCCTCTGGAAAACTGGAAGTAACTGCGGGAGGCCTATATTCAGCAGTGGACGTCCTGTGGTAAAACTTGCGGCAAATTTATCTGTGGCAACATATTGCCATATTTTATGTATTAAATAATATATTTTTCATTTCAATGAAAACAAACTAAATTGGATAACATTAAAAGACAAAACTACGCAGATTCTGAATTTACAAGAAAAGCAATAACTATTTAAATTTATATATTATTATAAAACTGTCTTCTTCTCTTGTAGGTAGGTACAAGTTTAGCCATCTTATTCAGTTTCATCGTTCCCTACATATCAATAAATATTTTTATGTGCTTATGTACTTTACTACTTTGTATGTTATTTATCCTATTTTACATGTACTGTATATGTCTGTAATATACATTACCGTAACTTTATCTTTATCTTTTAATGGCTTTCTTTGTTCGTTAAAAATTCCGAACTCGCCAGTACCCGTTTGTAGGAAATGCATAGATTGCACTTTTCTTCCGCCGAACATCGCGGTGTTTTCACACGGCGTATCGAAGCCTCACTCGGCCTGTCGAAATGGGGATATAGGTCAAGCGTGTTTCAACAAATTGCCGAATGTAACGAACATTTTAACTCCGCGATTTCGCTTTAAACGACTCTGTATTATTAGACCTATTTTATTTTACACGTACTACTTACCAACGTTCGTTCTCAAGGATTTTTATTCTATATCTTATAAATAGTTTTAGGCTTATGTAAACAACTAATTAATTGATAAAAGCCAAGTTATGGAATGCTTCCTGCCTAGACTCATTAGTTTTACATTACCTTGACTGACCTTTTAGGTTTTAGGTCATTGCTTTGGTCAAAAAGCAATCCATCTTATTAATATTTGAACATTAAGCAACAAAAATGCTACATTTCTTTGCTGGCAACTAAGTCTTAGCATTTAATTGGAAATATGTTTATGGCTATGACACACTTTCCACGTTCCCATTTTATAACGTTTATACAAACGTTTCAGCTTCAGTTTACGGTGACCATAACTCCGTAATTCTTACATAAGCAAAGCTGAGTAATAAATGAGAAACTGGATCAAGGTCCCGGAAACCTCTCGCCGTATTTTTGTAAACATTTAACGTTAATGCGTGGTCCCAAATTAACCTTATCAGTTCGCGTGCGACGACGGTCGTGACCACAGCGGGAGCTGGGCATGAGCTCTAATAATTGTTTCACGTGAGACCTCATAAAAGGGTCTTAATACCATACCGTCTGACCGATGTATATCAACGTACTTAGTTGTGAAACGGTCAGTTACGGGGCTGCGTGGATTCAAACGGAGAGTGACCTTGGCGCCCCCACCCCGCCGCGACTTTCTTCCATCGCTGTATAAAATTCGAATAGTCTGCCACATCCAACCGTGCTATACGGATACCTCTGCTATTTCGATTTAATACCTTATCACGCAGACATAGGGCCTCTAGTCGTGTGTGAGTGATGTGTTAGTTACGTCGGCCCGCGTTGCATCCGCCCGGCTTTTGTTTTGTCCGTGCTGCAAATTAGTCAGCTGTTGCAACAGTATAGTCTAGTACCATAGCTGGCTTGTGCGGACTACGACGTTTCATTTCTAAATCGCGATTTTAACTGATTACTGTAAATAGTGATGCCCAAAAACGCAAAGTGAATTTTGCAAATGTTATTAGATCAGTGAGAAATTTTGACTTATTTTTTTAGTTGAACATTATATTTTAGTACTGCGTCTTTCTGTGTTTCTTATAACATCTCGTTTTTAAATTGAACTTTCATTGTAATACAAAATTACATAACTTTTAATAAGTGTACTTGTTTACAAAGCAAAGGTTATTTAATTTTATACGGTTCTTTTTATTTTCCGTGACAACATCACATCAACAATGCGTGTCAAAGTTTCTCAGTTGTCAAGCAAGAAAAAGTGACCTACTTAGCCGCTAATTATAATTACAAAGTATCGCTTGCCGCAAATAAAATTCACATTACTAGTTCAGTTATGTTGAAGTGTATTGTAAAACCAACGGCAGCGTAGCAAGTGCTTTCCAAGTTTTTTATAAAATAGGATAAAATGGGTATCAGTTATTATGTCATCTAAATAGACTAAAAACAGTTAAGGTTTAGAATTAAAAGCTAGTGTCTTAAAATGGTAATCACTGATATCTTAGCGATATAATACCGATAATGTGTAGGTTTCTCTTGATGAAGAAGCGATGTCTAGTCTACTGCTTTTGTTATTCGAAGATTGTTTATAGACTGTTACTAGATGATAATCTTTAGTTGAGTCTAGTTAAATGCACAACGAATTCAAATTCCATATTTCGTAACAAATCGCGTATCTTCCTACGTTTACTGTTAGTCTATGCTAATGCCGGTCTGATTGGAGTGGAGGGACCGGATAGACGTCACCCCGGGACAGTATGTTAAGCAGACATCACAGTTTATGCAAAACTAACTGCATGCCAACACGAAGATGCTACGTGTGTGTGTACGTCCTCCGTTAGTTAGGTACTTGAACTTGACTCGAGGTGGTGAACGCAAGTGACATTTAAAACTGCAGTTTAATAATCATTTGTAAAGTTGCGCTTCGACAAAATATACACAGCACATGTAAAGATTTTTAAAAATGAGATAAACTAGTGCACGAACACTTAATTCTTGATTTTCAATTACTACAGTTTTAACAATACACACTGAGGTATTTTTTTTTTGGTACGAGCACCTAAGTCTTAGTATAACAAGAACATTTTGACAAAATAGGTCACAACATCGATTAGTTGGGTACCTACCTAATTTGTGGTGTAGAGAAGAAGGCAAACTGTGGCGCCCAAGCCGAGGCCGTTGGCTCCAGGCGGCTGAGAGCTCGATGCTGGACAGTGACGAAGAGTCACCCTTCGTCGTCATTTCGTTGCCAGTCTACGCGCCAGAGCCTCTTGTAAGTCATCGAAATTGCATGATTGTCCCGTAGTATCATCATCATCAAACATAACTTTCTCCGTAATGTTTAATCCGGTAGGTAAGTGGGTAGGTATTCATTAGGCTCCGATCTAGAGAGTGCTAAGTATCAAGCGCTTTGTGATAGCGTTACTAACAATGTGACAAAAAATTCAACCAGTCTGCATGTCAGTGTGGCCATGGCACTAGTAAAACTACGTAGGCACTAGTCTTGTTGACAAAAAGAATTAAATTAACAAAATAGGCATTGGTTTGCTATAGTAAAAAAACTGACACATAGCAAAAAGTTTAGCCGGTGTCATATTTGGCCCGCACAGTGTAATCATGAAATTTTGTCCGACGTGAAGATCCACAAACAAAAAAATAAAATAAAATAATTCTGCAAAATAGTTCTGATTAAGTATTATTGCTTGGTTCTCACTAGACTAGAGGTCTTCTTACATACATAATTTCTCATCAACACTTTAAACACAATGCATATGCGCCACACAAAATACGATGCAAAAAAATAAACGATTTAAAAAGTAACGTAAAGTTTCTTTAAGTGTTAAACCCGTTTGCGTGTGTTGCTAGGTATCGGGTCCCGTGTAAGATAGGGTAATGTTATGCTAATGTCATAAAGAGGGTAAAACATGCATAAAATGTAAATTAGAACTCTGATTGAGAGCCTATAAGCAATGAAACATTTTAATATGTTGAAATCTATTTATTATTGTTGGATGTTGTTTCCAGTTGTCTTGTTCAGTTTTTGATAGGGCTGATCTGAAATTTCAAACATATCGCTTCTATTAAATTCTACGTCTTGTTCACTATATTTCCTGTAATTTGCTCGCATAGAAAATTAGTTTCGTCTTGCTTTTATGTTACCAAAATCAAAACTACAGGATCAGTAAGCACCTTCTAGCCACCAGTAATTTACATAACATTTCTCCAAAACTCATTTCCCCATGGCGACTAACAATTTCTTTGTAAACGACAAAATGACCAACATTTTCAGACATATTAATTTCACAAACACCGCAGTCCACTTGTTATGCAGCAATTTGAAACGTGACCTCGCAGCCGACGTATATTCGCTTGCCCACACGTGCGATGACTCTACGGTCCGTATGTTAGACCATTTTTTCTTGATCTACGAACCCCCAGCAGTGTATCGTGAATCGCGTGAATTGTGAACGTTCGTATGAGACTAGGCAGGTCTATCAGATTGGGTGGGGTGTTCTAATTGCACGCACAGAGTTGGCGATAAGGCGTCCTTGGGCTGAACCATCGGCCAAGGACTTCGGAATAATTTGGACGTTGAAGAGCTTTGTTTACGGAGCAGTGGTCGGTCGGGCGCCATACGCGGTGCCTGTCGTTCGTTTCGCTTAGTTAGCAAAATACCGCGAATTAGGATACGGTACCTCTCCAAAAGTGCTGAAGATTTGAGAATAACTATAATGGTGAGTTGGAAATGGAAATGTGTCGTTGAATGGAATCACTAAATAAAGGAGATCGAACGTACCTTAAAGCATTGTTGACATAGTTGTGATGTTGGACTTAAAAGATTAAAATGTGGACGGATTTCTGAAATTGACTAGTTAACAATGATTTACCTTCTTTTACCAATGATATAAATAATTTATGTTTATAATATATATTATATACTCGTATGTATAACACGATTATAGGCCTCTTCAGTCATAGAAAACATTTCGATGCTACGGACAGGCCGAATACCTAACTTCTTACCTAATTCTTGACTAAACATGCGTTAAGCTGTTGTTCTAGTTAACGTCCCTTGCGTTTTGCCAACAACACTGCAAGTGATTTGCATGTAATATAAGAAAACACCGTGGTCAAACAAGACTGCAAACAATGTACATGTAAGGTTCTATTTTATCAGATTTCTTTAATCGAATTTTACTACTGTACTTTAAACAACAACTTCTACTACTTATATGAGGATAAACATCGAAATCTTATAAAGTCATTAAAATAAAGTTTATTTTTTTAATACAACTTGTAATAAGAGCTGATCGATTGGGTATTCTGTACGGCAAACAGTGTTTTTTTTGGGAATTTGACGTGTTTGTGTAAGTAGTTTCAATATGAAGTTAACTGGTGGGAAATACCGCAACAACAGATAGACATGTTAAATTATTTAGTTTTAGCGAGATCTTAATTGCATTCTCTAAGGTTATTTCAATTGGTGAAAACACTTTTTTGCGGTTTTTTCTTCAATACATATATAAACTGTAGTTGTCTGGAAGAGATAGCTTTTAGCGATAAGACAACCATGTTAAGTATATTAGAATAGAGTGATATGTATGAACTGGCGCTCGATCTGGTTTCACTTATGTATTTACTTATAATATACTGTAGAACCTAAATATTCTTTAAAACCGAGGCCATTCATTGAATATTTTAGTTCCTTTCCTTAGGTACCATTAATTCATGAAGAAGGGGCGTTCCGTGGCATGACGTAACTTATAATAGTAAATGCCAAAGTAAATGTTCATGCATGCCGCTTGTCAGTGAAAATTCGCCATTTTCGTTTGCACATTCATCAAACATAATGGTGTCAGGGGCGAGGGGCAAGGCCCAACTTGAACGTGGATTATTACGTACTAGCGTCCAATATCAGGCCCGTAAACGTTTCATATTAAATCTCACTATCTAAAACTGTACTACTGTAGTAGCTCGGTAGAGACAACTTCTAGCGGGAAATCGCCAGAAGAGTGCAGCTTGGCTGGGCAGCATTTGGGAAATTGCGTCATATCTTCACGTCGACACTGCCGCAATGCCTAAAAAAGCCGGGTGTTTAACCAATGCGTCCTACCAGTTTTAACCAACGGAGCCGAAACGTGGAACATGACAGTCAAGTTGGCCCACCGACTACACGTCACTCAGCGTGCTATGGAAAGGTCTATGTTGGGGATCCCATTAAGGGATAAGATCCGGAACGAGGTCATACGACATAAGACTAAGGTGACTGATATTGTTAAAAAATGTAGCAAGCTGAAGTGGCAGTGGGCTGGCCATGTCTCTCGCAGAACCGACGAGAGGTGGAGCAGGAAGGTTCTCGAATGGAGACCACGCTTAGGCAAACGTAGTGTAGGACGCCCCCCGGCTAGATGGACCGATGACCTGAAGAAGGCAGCTGGCAGCGACTGGATGCAAAGGGCGGGAGATCGTGCGCTGTGGCGCTCCTTGGGGGAGGCCTATGTCCAGCAGTGGACTGCAACAGGCTGATATGATGATCTAAAACTGTCTTATTCAGAGTGCATTTGCTAGTCCGAGACTAAGGTTAACCCACTGTTTTATACCCACTGTACTAGCGCGAACGTACAGTTAACCTTAGTCCCGGACTAGCAAATGCACTCTGAATAAGACGGTAAGAGTTTTTATTTACTTTGAACTTTGTTGGTAATATGTATCTGCATTGTACATACTTTTGGCTAACTGCCGATGTATATTTATGTTAAGCAAACCTTTCTTACACCTTCATGCCGCAATCCGTGAAATATGTAAAGTGTTAATCATTCCTTAAAAAAAATATCATTTACTTTTTTTACAATGACAGTAAAAGCTTGGTCTCACTGATTAAAACAATTAATTAAATTAATTATGGGTTTAACAAATATTAGTCAAGGTAGTAGGTAAGTGGTAAGAGTAAGTGTAATCAAAAGCAATAAGTATTTTCTCGGCCTAAAATCAAGGCAGCGTGCAGCGTGACGGCTTGCCTTGAAGTCAATTATTTTAGAATTTGCAATGTCAAGCATTTTTAGATGAATCACAGCACTTAAAAATAGGTCGATTGACGTCAGGTAAATAGTTTCTTCAGCTTTCTTGTTATGTGAATTCAGCAATTTTTCTGGTAGTTTTACATTACTGCATAAAGAAGGCAATGTTATTTTGAGGATTGTATTAAGTTTTTGTCTTTGTGTCCTCCTGTAACCTTTACGGCTGTACGGATGTTGACGTGAAGATTCGTCTTCATCTACAAACTATCAAAAAACATGAGCACATTTTACCAGGTCTATTGGTGTTCTGAATTATGATTTCGACTTGTTTGTTATTATTCGTTGACTGAAAACAGGCAGCCAGTTACGGCAAGAAGAACGGCATGTGGTACGGCGGCACGACAACGGCGGCGGCGCCGGGCTGGTCCCGGGCCGGCACGCGCAAGCAGTCGGTGGCCGAATCCGATGCGCCGCCTCCGGGTGGCGGCAAGCCGGCCAGCGGCCGCGTCATCCGCATCATCAACAACATGGACCACTCTATACAGGTATCTTGTCTTATGATGTGACTGTGACGTGAGCAGCTGGTGGCGGCTAGCGGCCGCGTCACCCACATTATCAACAACATGGACCATTCTAGGTATCTTGTCATAGACTAATACATCCAAAATACGATCTCGTCACTCGCATGCAGCATGTGCCGTATCTAGGTGGGGGGAACCAAATAGTGGTCACCCACATCACCAACAAAATCTTTCCGATTTTAAATCTGTGGTACCAATAATGGTGAAACAAAAATTAAGTAAACAAATATCTGAGCCGTAATTTACGGCTTTATTGCCGTAATCTGTTAAGAGAGGCAAAGATAAAACAGTCATAGATGGCACTAAATTGCTTGCAAATCGCTAACTAAAGTTGATGGTGACTGAAACTCCGCCCCTGGGCGGCTATTGGATCATACCTAAACTATATAAACCACTTAATAAAACTCTATTTACTGAATTAATTACTACGTTATGACTTATAGGCGTTTTTTCATTACTAAAAACATTAGTGTACTGCTGCAATGCCGTCGTTATTTTTATTTTACGGTTCGAAAGAAATACATTTAAAAACACCGTAACTGGTGCTTTAAAATAACTAAAACTTAGTAGTGACGAAGAAAAAACAGGGTTTGCAATTATGTTCACATCAGTATCTACTACCAGTCAGACCCATAAACCTTTTATGGGTCTAGAACACAGCTATTTCAAACTAGCATTTCATAAGAAATCGGTTTACAACAATACCCGTGCTATCAAAATGCAACTAGGTTAAGCAGCATAATTAAAGCCAATATGAGTCCTACAATTTTCTTAGCAAGCAACTTTATCATAAAGCGGAGAATGTAATTGTGTAAAATGAATCTATTGATTGTGTCGATTTTCTGTAATGAGACCCTTTCAATGCGAGGGCCTTGGAATGTAAACACTGGGCGGCGGATTTTGATTGCCCGAGAGTTGCACTAATGGTTTGAGGTTAGGCTGTAGTGCTGACCGTGGCATTTTGTGATACCTATGTATCTACTAAATAGTAGGTAGAAAAGTCTGGTTTATGGCTAGTTAACCTCGATGTTATTACATGCAATTTCTGTACGGATATACTTATAGGTTTAATTGTCACTATTTGACACTAAGAAGTAGGTACTACAATTTGTACCAATATTGAAATCTATACAATGTGATATGGGTGGTAACTTCTAACTTGTTAAGGCTAAGTTCGGTATCTAATTTTATTGCCAAAAAAGTTACTATGGGTCAAACAAAACTACAAAAGAATTTTTTTTTTTCGAAAGCAATTTAATTAATTACTTTTTTTCTAGCTAAGGAAATCCTAAACACCAGAAATAAAGTTTATGGCCAGTTACTCTGTTCTTTTAGCTATCTTGTGGTATTTATTTCATGTTTCTACGACACATAAAACCAATGTTATTGCCTACTAAAGTGTTAAAAAAACAAAATGGCCGCTATTATTAGAGGGTGAGGGTTTGACCTCCCAAATTATTATTTTTGTCGATAAAATTAGATATTGCACTTAGCCTTAGCGGGTTAGAAGTACCGCCCATTTCACATTGTATAGTAACTTATAAAGCATCGGAATTTTGATGATTTATCCGAAAGCACAAAACAAAATGTATTTAGAAATAAGTTTAGCGGCGTTTGATTTATTTTTCAAGAACTGTTACATGACTTCATATTCACTATAAAATGTAAAAATATAGTTCCAGATTGACCGGTTGAAAGCGACTTGCGGCGGCTTTCTGCAACCTTTACCAGGTCGTCTCCTTGTGGGTAGACGTCCCACGCTCGCCGGTACGTGGCCTCCATTCCAGAACCTTTCTGCCCCACCGGCCGTCAGTTCTACGTGCTATGTGCCCCGCCCACTGCCACTTTAGCTTGCTAATCCGTAGGGCTAGTCAGCTTATTCTGAAGTAGACGTCAAGTGGCTGAAATGATGATGATGATGACGAAAAATATAGTTAAACTTTTTCAAAGTACGTATTATTGTTTATATTAAATTAAGTAATTTTACAGTGTCGCGTCCTACTGAATCTCCGCACCACACAACCTTTTGAAGAAGTACTGGAAGACTTGGGGCAAGTCCTCAAGATGAGTGGAGCCAAAAGGATGTACACTATCACGGGACAAGAGGTACTATGTACTTTTAGTCAATTCTATTAGCTTGATTGCATTATAATATTAGTTTTGTATAGTTATGGTATAACGATACCAATTCTAAGTTCTTACGTCAAAAGTGTTAATTCATTAGTGAAATAACACATTTAGTGCTTTTATGATGAGCAAAAACAGCATTTTTAGGATGTGGTCGTATCTACAAAATTAGCGTGCCAGAAAAACTTTGGTCAAAATTTGACAGTAGCAAACTGTTTTGATGCGATTTTTTAATTAATTACTAAATCGAATGGAACTGTGGAAGGTCTCAAAATTTTCCATATTTCTGATGTATGAAATTAATTGAATTCATAAACCAGTTAAACAACAAGAGTAAGTAGAGCTAAAAATCGCGAAACGTGGAATAGAGATAACAAATGATTTCTCCACAGGTCAGAAGTTTCTCGCAGCTAAGAAACGAGTTCGCTGATGTGGAAACTTTCTACCTAGGCTCACTTATCGTAGCCCCCGCGCTGAGTCCCGGCGTCAGCGCCCCGTTGCCGGTCGAGTCGCCAATAAGGAGGTAACTTCTCACTCTAACAATTAAGTCGGCAATCAGAAGGTAACTTATACCTTAGGATGAACGATGATATGGGTACCCGAGAAATTCGTTTTAATTTTTTTGTAGTTTTCGCTTTTTTTTAATCTTTACTTGGCTTTATGAGACAGTGTTTGTCACAGAGACATAAATTATTGAGATGGTTTTTTTTTTCAAAGTTGTAAGTGTAAGTTGTAAGTGTTTTCGTTGTCGTTTTCGTACGCCTTATAAAAAACATATGCCTTACGGTTTTCAGTCACAAAACTATTGGTGGTAGATCTAATACGATTGGCCAAAAAAATAATTCCAAAGTTTGTTTAAATAAACAACAAATGGTTATTTGGATACCCCTAGAGTACTGTAAATTCATTTTTAAACTCAATTTTACTAAATACATGTTTCCAGTCTATGTTTACTTTTCTATTCGTTAGAAGTAAGTAAGACATAACAGGGTATCCTATTCCTAAAAATGTTTAAAAATGTTCTCTCTTTAGACGGACGTCTAAAGAGAGAACATTTTGCTAAGCTTGTCATTTTTCTCAATTTTGTATTCTTAGTTTATCCGTTGTGTCTGCTTCTAATGCAGTAACGGGGTTAATGTGTATGTAAACGAAAGATTGAGTGTTTCCTCTAGGTCCCGATCACGGGGCAACGTTGCCGCTGCGCCGGCAGCAACAGAAGACCTGCGCGGGCGACGCGCGCGCAGTAAAAGCCGTCCTAGAGTACTTTACGCGCCTGAAGGCGAAATTGTTCGCAATTCAGGTATAGTTTATAATTATGCAAGAATTTTTTTTTATTCATATTCCCTTAATAATAGGGCATGTACAATCTACTTTTACAAAGGCTCTGTTTTTATCACTTCATAGATGAAAAATTGTAAGTACAATGAGTCAAAGTAGGCTGTTTAATTGTTTTATAGTTGGGCATGACCAACAAAGCACGATAATATGATATAGCGATTTATCGACATCAAACTGTCAAAATATGAACTTTTATCAAAACAGCGAGCATGAACTTGACCTCACCGGGACGTACATGCTCATTGTTTCAAAAAAAGTTCTAGATGGTGGCTATGTATATCATATTTTGACAGTTGGCGTTTCGTAAATCGCTATATCATATCATATCATATCGATTTTTGTTGGTTTTGCTAGGTTGGCTGGTCAACTTGACTATATTGATTGATATGTAGGGATTTTTATATCTTTCGTTCCACTTAAAATACAAAAAAGAATATTTAATAGCAAGTATTAATAGTCATCAATACACCGCTTCGATCTCAATTTGTATATAAATAACGTTGTAAATTAGTTCCGTAAATATTTGTCTGCCAGACTACACACTTCTAGAAGTACTAAAGGAGGAACCAATCAGAGTGACAATCCGCGGGCTCAGGCGCACGTTCTACCCGCCCATCCACCACGCGCCCATCGACAACTCGCCGCCCGAAAAGAAAATGCAACTAGACTGGGTGTAAGTGAACCTTTTTAAACTTTGGATTTGAGTATTGCCACAAAACGTTGCTCTAGCACTGTAGCACTGCTGTATCAAACTGCATTATTTTGAAAGTGATGTTATGTTACACGACACTAGAAAGAACAATGATTTGATAAGGTTTTACCTCAAGGTTGTGAAGTTGCCAAAAGTACCTACCAAATTTCATTTTTTCAACGCCGATCCTGTCGAATCGAGTAGAGTAGAGAAGCATAGAAAATTGACTGCTATTATAGCGTTCAAACTATTTCATCTTTAATTAAGATATTTAATTTAGTTATAAATTAAAATATGTTCGTATTTTTTTTCGTTCGTATTCATAATGTAAGTAGATAATATGAAAAATAACAAAATCGAATTAAAAAGTTACATAAATATAAATTCAATCACTAAATTCCACGCTCTTTTGCAATCGCGATGACAACTCTTCCAACTGAGCTTCTCGGTGCGCAACATGGAAACTTGAAGCAACTTTCTATACACTTACCTTATTTTGGATGTTGCCCAGAAACACCTAAAAACGTAGCCTCGTATGAAGTTACTACAGTGTTGATATAAGCCAGAGTAGTTCCATAAATGTTTTGATTCCATATGGAGCTCAAATAGATGTCAAAATTATTTAATGTACAAAATTTCCTTCTTTTTTTGATCGTAGTTACGGCTACCGCGGCGCCGACAGCCGTCGCAACCTGTGGGTGCTGCCGACCGGCGAGCTGCTCTACTACGTGTCAGCGGTGGCTGTGATGTACGACCGGGACGAGGAGTCGCAGAGACACTATATTGGACACACAGAAGATATTCAATGGTAAGACGAAACTAACACTACCGATTTTTGTTTTGTCTCTGGTGTTTGGCGCCGACATATTATTATATTACACTTCAAAGCAAAATGTAACCAAAACAACATGTACCTAATTGATTATAATTGATAAATTAGCTTCTTGCACAGTCAACATGTACTTTATTTCTATTTGGCAAACTGTATAAAACTACAATAATGGATATGTTACTAAGTACATAGATACACATAGTTAGTCAACTTCTATATTTTTTTCCACCACCTTCATGGCCCAACCTCAGGAATGACATATGTATCCATTTGAAGTTTACACTCGATAAAATAAAATATTTAAAATAAATTTTTACAAACATCCATGATTCTTCTTTACATACATTTCATCTCGCTCAGTTCGCGCACACATGTGGACGTGTGTGACGGAGCCATTGTTATTTAATAACCTTTTTTCCGAGCAAACAGGCTAGTTAGCGTTTGACTCATCGCATTACCTACTGTGCAGCGCTAGATTATGCTAGCAGGTCAACTATCTAACGGCATTGTTCCAGCCATCTGTCAACTTAGCATCACATTCTAAATAACCTATCTCCCTCTAGCATGGAACTCCATCCCTCTCGGGAGCTGGTGGCGAGCGGCCAGCGCGCCGGCCGGGGAAGGCGAGCGCAGGCGCATGTGCGCATCTGGAGCACCGACACGCTGCAAACGCTGCATGTCTTCGGCATGGCAGAGTTCGAGGCCGGCGTTGCGGCTGTCGCGTTTTCACAACTCGTGAGTATATTTGACTGTTGTGCTCAAAACAGTGTAGGATGAACACCAGCTCGATGGACACGACTTTGGAAACATGGCTGGATTAAAAAAAGCAGGAGATTGTACTCTTTGTCGGCTTACTCGTCCAGCAGTGCACAGCAAAAGTCTGACATGATAATGATGCTCGAAACAGGTGGCCTGTCGCAGCAGATACTGTAACTTTCGCATATTTAGCACCGACACGCTGCAGACGCTGCACGTCTTCGACATGGCAGAGTTTGAAGCTGGCGTTGCGGCTGTCGCGTTTTCACAACTCGTGAGTATATTTAACTGTCGTGCTCAAAACAGTGTAGGACGACCCCCAGCTCGATGGACAGACGACCTTAGGAAAAATAAATAGATGGTGGTAGAATAAAGACCGTGCTCATTTAGTGAGTGTCTTTTGTTGTAATCTAATTAACCGACGCGAACGAAATTTAGACCTTTCACAACTAGTGAGTCCCTCGTTAGCCCAATGCTGGGATAGGGCTCTCCAAAAGCGCGCCACTAAAACGTGGTGTATTTAGCTGCGAGCTAGAACAGCTTACAAATAATGACTGAACTCGAAGCAGTAGCTAACGATTTAATTTTTCACAGAATGGTGGCAGCTATGTGCTGGCGGTGGACGCTGGGCGTGAGAGTATACTGTCAGTATGGCAGTGGCAATGGGGACATCTGCTTGGAAAAGTTGCGGTAAGTTTTTATATAGAAAAAAAAAACAATAAAATTTTTGGGATTCCCTATACTTAGAACTGAACCTCAAAAATTTATTTTCATCAAACCCATCAAAATGATATATGATGTACATACTATGCAAACTTCCACCGAAAATTGGTTTGAACGAGATCTAGTAAGTAGTTTTTTTTTAATATGTCATAAATCGAAACCGCAATTAGATAATGGTACGGAACCCTTCGTGCGCGAGTCCGACTCGCACTTGGCCGGATTTTTATATAGTTAACTCTAGTGAAAACCCTAAACAAATATATATATAAAAGTATCTTGGTCTTTTTACTATTTTCTCAAAAATTCAAATTACATATTTGCTTAAAAATGGTAATACAATGATGTTAGAAGTATTATTGCCTCATCTATATTTTCATGCAAACATATTTTTTTATTTTTTACGCTTATTTTATTCAATTGTTATTATACTCAAGAAAGATAAGTAAAAACAAGCTTTATTTTTACTGCCTTTCAGAATCTGAATATTATGTTTTACTTAATTTTGTACCGTGTCTATTAAAATTTAACAATCCACGATAGAAAAGATTCAGAAATTCGTGAACAACCTTGCGGACGGCAAGGTCTTCGGTCGCATTAACTGCAATCCGCGATGGCTGCACTTGATATAGCTCGGCTGTTATCGCGATCCATGCGACTGGCTGGAAAACACTCGCTGTCATTTGTTTCACTTTTTGCGATAACAAAAGAAGGGCGTTTTGTGTTCGCAACTGTCAACCCACTTGGTAAAAAAATGAGAATCTTTATTTCTTTTGTTTTTTTTAACGCCCGTGCATATTTTATAGACTACTTGACTGAGATCAATGGCCGACGCGCGCTGCCATTTGTTTAATTGTTTACGATAGAAAATGAAGCTTTTATAACTCGAGCGCTAGCTTTAGCTGTTTGCTGTTAAATATTAAGGAAATTTATTTATTTATTTCAGTTATTTACAGTGCGGTTACAAATATTATGTCGTTCGATATATTGGGACCTAACTTTAACGTTTACGTCACAAAATAAAATAACTTACGTCACGTCTGAGTTGGTATTTTACTGTTATAATTAAGTCTAACTAGAGAATTCAACTCTATTTTTTTCCCAAAATAAATTAGGTAGCTCGTAGTCGTTTGTAGCATAAAATAAAAAACTCCTTATGAAAAAGGATGTTTAAAATAAATTATCACGGAGAGACCAATATACAAATCAATATTTATTTTTTTATGTTAAATTATTTTTTTTAAAGCAGTCTTAGAAATACATTATTAAACGCAAACGTAGTCATGTCTACGGAGCTACGGATCGCAATCGCTGTTACGTCGTTGTTCTGGGTGGGTACGGCATGTAAATAAGGAGTACATAAGGGTTTTTCTTTTACGAAATTTTAATTTAAAATTCTTTTTATCTATTATCGGGTGTAAGTTCTACGTAGTTGATATTATCCGTAGCACTACCTAAGATGCTACGAAGCTACGACAGTCAGTCGACTACGGTAAAAACAGTAGGACAGATCTACGAGTCTCCTCGTATGTTATAAAAAACTAGCCTACTTTATCTCGTAGAGTAGCTATTCTTGTAGCGTATACAGACTACGGCAGTGCTACGGTTTCTACCGCTAAGTCAGTCGATGTCTACGATAATGCTACGACGCTACATGGCACAATACTAAAGACAACTGAAACTTACTTGAACTTTAGATTTTCCAGTTTTAAATTGTTTTTTTTTTTATTTTAATGTTATTGGAGTGAGTTTTCACTTTCGAATTCAGTGTCGAATTCGGCCCGTGAATGGAGCAGTTGAGTTTACCTTACATGCATCCACTAATATTAGTATTTTATTATTAGTCTAACTATAGTATGTATGTGGTTGTTTGTCTTTTGTCTAAAATCATTCTACTAAACGTGTGTGTACAATTTAATCATAAGCAAGCTGTGAATGTCTGTAAATCTGTTGAACAAACTGACTTGTAACCTTTCAAAATGTTATATTTATGCTAGAATTATTGTATCAACAGTTGAAAAATTGTGACATACAGATTAACAAAAATCGAAGGTGTAACCTACCTACCTCCGTAAATGGTTAGGTAGTTTGCTCATAATAGTGGATTTTTGGGAGTACCTATTCAATATTCATGGAATATTTTAGTTTTTACAACTAATAACTTATATTTATATTTGTCACGTGGTAGTTTATAGGTCACGCGACAAAGGCGAACGTACTTTCTCGTTTTTTTGTTCGCAGCTGACTGTACAAAAGCATTCAAATTCTAGAACTCTATTGCTAAAGATTTAAAGTAGATTTGATTTGATTCTCGAATTCAAAAACTGTTTTCTGTGCTACTGTACTTGCTATTAGTACGAGTCTCGCTCAGTACGAGCTCTTACGGCAACTTTTTGCCACTTAAAAAACAAATAAGATATATTTTATAGCATGGATTTTGCTAGTTTTCTGCAAAGGATATGTACAACAATAAATTACCTTGCACTGTTTCCAAGAAAACAACCTTTTTGTATTTTCTTTATGCCATTAAACTCGTAACATGTTCTTGCAGCAGGGTGCAATTCATGACTTGGCCGACAAAAATGTGAAACTTGTCAATAAAAACAAAAATACGAAATGTTATGCCTTGTCTTGTTGATCCACCAAGTCCAAGCTCCATCTTTCAGTTCGTAACCTTCCCCGCAATCAGATAAATTAATAATCTACTCGTACATTCTACTTGTTAGACACTTCAAGAAGAGCTGACTGGCGCGGCTTTCCACCCTCTAGACGACAACCTGCTCATCACACATGGAAAAGGACACTTGGCGTTCTGGAACCGCAGAAAAGACGGGTTCTTTGAAAGAACGGATATTATTAAACAAGTAGGTCATATGTCTTATTAACACGTCGACTATTTACAGACAGAGCAGATAGTAAAAAAAAAAACAAAAGAAACTCCCTGTTAGGGAGTGATTGTGGTGACACTGAATGCTTTGATTATTTATAACTATTTATGCATAAATGTGAATTTCATGTATTTTCTGATTATTAAAACTTTAGTCGTAAATCGTAAGTTTGCATAAAACGTTTTCAGCCATCACGTACACATGTCACCGCACTGCAATTTGAGCAAGATGGCGACGTGGTCACAGCTGACAGCGATGGGTTCATCACTATTTACAGCGTCGATAGCGACGGCGCGTACTTTGTTAGAATGGAATTTGAGGTAAACACTCAAGGGCTCATAAAAAACAATTATAATACAGCACAATAATCAAGCATTTTAGGTAGTGTTACCGTGTTTGTGTCAAAACACTTTGTAGTTGTTTAGATGATGGAATCATACTGTAATGTAAGTTCTGCATAAGTTCAAATACTTTTTCCAGGCTCATATAAAAGGAATCAGCTCTTTGGTCATGCTATCAGAGGGAACTTTGATATCAGGAGGCGAGAAAGACAGAAAGATTGCAGCGTGGGACTCGTTACAAAATTACAAGAGAATTACAGAGACGAAAGTAAGTCCCACCTGAGGTCGATGATTTGTTTTTTCAAGTGTTATTTATCTTTAATTAAGTCAATTATGTTGTGTACAGTCGACGGCCAGTCAACCTATTCAAAAAGTGAAACGTCATCCGACACATAGTCAATTATCAATTTGTAGTAGATTTACAATTGACAAGCTGTTGTTTGTACATTAGTCTAAATAATTTATCCATAATATTTAAACATTTAAAAAATATTTTAGTTACCAGAATCAGCAGGTGGAGTAAGGAGTATTTACCCTCAAAGACCTGGCAGAAACGACGGTAACTTGTACGTAGGAACAACGAGAAATAACATTATGGAGGGTTCACTACAAAGAAGATTCAACCAGGTATGATTATGTGCCATAGTTTGCCATAGCACATAGTTTTGAATGAGGAATAAGTATCGTTTAAAATTATATGCTGTTCATTTTAAATTGGTGTTATACATTTAATAAAATGATCTGAAAACAACACGTTGGGCGCCATGTTAAGTAAATTTGCCTGTTAATAAAACAGTAACAATGAATCATCTTTTTAGGTATTATTCGGACATCACAAGCAGCTTATGGGCTTGGCGGTCCACCCAGATGACGAAATGTTTGCTACTGCGGGCCACGACAAAAACATTGCCCTATGGAAAGGACACAAACTGGTGTTTGCTACGCAGGTAAGTTATGAATCATAGTAAATTTAATTGGTATTTACGTGTGCATGGGTTATTGCTTTTACCAAATGCGTGTTGTTTTAAATTATGATGCCTAGTCTGAATCATGCGACTTAGTTTTGACGAATCACAGAGGTGAAAGCTAACGACTCTTAATAATAAATAATAACACTGAATGATGAAGTCCCTAGAATCTTGTAGGCATATAAAAATGAAAATTCTATACAGACAATTAGGTAGTTTTCTGTAACCATGTGTTGAACAGAATATAATTTATTTGCTATTCAAGTATAAAGTGTTAATATAAGATAGATTTAAGTACACATTATTGAATCTCACAATTCATCTATTTATACACGTAAATTTAATTAAATAGTAAAAATACAAAATATAATTGTGTGACACAGTGGATTTATTACATTTTAAACACGTTCCAATCCCAAACACTATACGGTATTTCTGACAGCATATCGTTACTGTCTACTGAGGCATATTTTGGCTCTTGTTAGAGATCTTTAAGGACTTGGGAATTGGGAAGCCTATGTATCAGACCAGGTCTGATAGGCAAACTATATTAAAAAAAAACTTTTATCGAGGTTGGCTATGAATGCCTGTCTGTGGCACACCCCAAGACCTGGCTATATTTAATAACTATAAAGTTTATAAAACTATAATCAGACTACGTAAATAACTGAAACGACTGTACCGCGCGAACTGTACGATCGCATTTTAAAGATATATTTAGACTTAAGCCATATGATATTTATACATATTTGTAATGTGCTTGTCAAGATCTTTCTTTTGATACTGTACTGCCCATGATCTACGGCGTACTGTTTTTATTATTATTATGGCCAACTTTATCTTTCCCAAAGATAAAGTTTAAATTGATCGTCTATTATTAGTATGACCCATACGTTGTGAATGTTTATTAATTGTGTCTATTAAATAGTAATAGTAGTAGTAACAATAGCAGTAGCAATTGTAATAGCTAATAGTAGTAGCCCACGTTCTTTCAGGTGATTGTCATTGACATTTTCAGTAAATTAATCAATTATAGAATATTTTAAAATGTAAATTAATTTAATCAGAATTATTCCATCATAGGAAACCACTCATACATTAATTATACCATAACGATAGCGTTATTTTAGTAAACTAGGAGTAAATTCCGTTATAGGCAGGGCTCACTCCCCGCCCTTGCCAGTAGGGACCGACACCAAACGGGACTCCCTCCCTACGGCCTGCCTCAACTCCATTGGGGAGATTTGCATTTAGTATTTGTCTGTCAAGCCAGTTCTATGTCTTCTAATGGGTAAGAGGACATCAAATAATGTAGTCATTCCAGAGGCAGGTTTTGACCTAGTCCTATTAATTTACATGGAATGACTACCCTAATCACACAGGGCCAAAACTGTCCCCCCCTGACTCTAACAATCGAAGGAGATGCTTCGGGTTTATGTATGTGTAATGCCAAAAGGAGCGTTATGATGTGGCCTTTAAAACCCAGAAGTGAGTAGTCAGCCCCACCTTGATGCCCATTCACAAGACTTAGTCAGTGCCACACGTATTGCCTGCTTAAGGCTACATACTTATGCAACCCCAGTTGGCCCTTAGTTGCCAAACTGAGTATGGCCCACCCCATCATGCCGGCGGGTTTGACCGACACGGAGGTGATACGGTTCAGCACAGAGGCGGCACCCACCCTGGTGACACGTGCGTCTTGCTGACTCTCTTGCCCCAATATCAATTTTGAATATTCTATAGACCACATGGAAACGCATCGCTGTTGGCCAATTTGAGTTTGTCTGTAAGTTGCACGTGATTGTGGTATTGCTTGCTGATCCAAACCATTGCATCTAGTTGGCTGGAATCGGTACTCGCATTGTGGGTACTAGTATCATCCTTCGTGCCGACCGAATGCGATAGTAAGGATAGAAATGAATCGAAGAAACCCCTAAGTCGTTCTTTCTAAAAGTATTCTGACTAAAACAAATTTAATGTATTTCCCAAGGCACTGTCTGGCAAAACCCCAAATCGACTTTCTAATATTGTCTGTGATTCTAAACCGAAATTAATAGGAAAATTTAGAATATTTACGCAAGTTAGGTGAAATTAATGTTCAATAAACAAATCTGCACCACTTCTAATTATTTAATCATAATTCCAAGAACGGTGTATTTTTCTAGTATAATTATGATGACACACCATCAAACGAGGGATACTTCTACTTCTTCAAAAGGTAACACAACGCAATAATTAGTTAATCAAGTTAAATGACCTCTCCTCAATTTAATTCACGAATTACTACAACCAGCATCACTAATAAAATTCAAAACAATAGTGTTTATTGGGTCCTTAAGACCTCAACATACCTGACGCTGCTTGGAGAACCTTTGAGTATAATCACTTCAAATTTTATTTACAATAATATTTTGTACTAAAATTTTGCCCCATTATTATTTAATTTTGCCCCAAGATAAAACAAAAATCACAATCAAAAATAAAACATAAAAAGATAAATTTAAAACTAAAAATCCCAAAGCAGCAAAACGCTTACCTTGGGCGAAGTCTCCGCTAGCAATCCCCGAATTCCCGATCTAAATTATTTTGTTTTCAAAACCCTTTCCATTTTTAAAATTCAAAAACAAATTACTATCAATTTTATATTTACGAATATTTACTATCTCGCTCTAGCTTACGTCATCATAATGGATGACATTTAATATCAAATCTAAATCCATACACAAATAAATATATGATACAAAAATCAGGTGACTGAGACTTACGTATTCAAAACAATGAAATGCTAGCCCCATAAATTCAGAATAATCTCTATAAATCCCAGTCACAGGTCAAATCCCCCACATAAGTCAAAACTTGGAGCTTAAGTTCAACTACGATATTATGTCATATTATGTTTGAATAGATAAATCACTCTTAAAAATAATCGATGAATTTATCATTATCATAAAAAAGGTTATTCGTTTAGTAAAATGTTACGCGTAAAGAATTAAAATCGCGTTTAAAGAAATATCAGCATAATCAAACTTTTAAAATTATAATTGACTTAGCTCGCGTCCGTCTTGGTGTTTACTCGTAGCTCCGGAACCCACGCTGGCTCCGACTGCACCGCCCCACGACTTTTAACTCCACTCTAGCCATCAATGCACCAACGTTCTCCCTTTCCTCCGTAGTATCATCTCCGTCGATGTAGTTCGTGCACATAAAAGAAAACAACAAATATTAATAAGTGCCTTTCCTAATTAACTTTTGGATTTTGAAATCCTTATTCTCACTGCCATTCATAAAATTCCCCATTTCAACCGAAACAAATGAAGAGCTATCAATTTCAAACAAATTATTTGATACACGAAAATAATAAAATTAAATATTTATTTTATAAAACTTAAACCCACCTTTATCACTTTCCCGATCCTGGACTCGTATCTCCACCATCAGCTTTTCCTCTACGATAACTTTATTTTTATACAAAAACCTCTCATACGTCACTCTCAAAATCCCTCTGAATTATTCACTTTCAAAAATATTGAAATTAAAACTAAATCACTCGTCTCCGTGGCTCACGATACCATTCTTCAATTTCACCAGTCAAAAATGGGTGTATTACCACATCTTTTAACCATACATCCTTCTTTTATCAAGGTTTTCTTTAGAGTCTCCAAACAATCTTTTTCCACTCCTCCATTTTATATCGTCACTCCCATAGTCACTGACAATCAAAACTAACAGAGGAACTTTCCTCTGTATGAACCCAAAAATCTAATTATTTTACCTTCTATGAAAATCAGCCTATTTATAGTTTAAATAGAGCTTTATTCTTTTAGAACTAAATGATTTTCTATCTTCTATCTAAAAAAAACTCGGCTTCTCCCCCATTTTTTCTATATCAATCCCATGACAACCATTTTACTTTTCTTATTGACATCTATCTTTCATCAAGTTTCAAGATGTCCCTCTCAAAAAAGTTTGTTACAGAAAACTTCCTAACCTTTTTCTAAAAAAATTATGCTCTAGCCCTCAGGTACAGTACAATACCAAACACGTGATGATTATCACAGTTTAATTTTCTTCGAGGTTTTAGAATCTGAGATTTAAATTCGCTCAAATATTTTTTGATAAAATTTATCAAGCCTATGTCACCCAGGCCATTACTACAAATCTATTGACACCTCATTCATTAAAATCGGTTCAGTAGTTTAGGCGCTACGGTGAAACATACAAATAAACATACATACAAACATAGAATGCCAAAATCATTACCCTTCCTATCGCCTCGCCGTAGTCGGGTAAAAATAAACTTTTAATCCAGGTCGGCTACGAATGCGTGTCTCTGGCTTGGCACCCCGGCGGTGGCGCGCTGGCGGCCGGCAGTACTGAGGGGCACTTGGTGGTGCTCAACGCTGACGCTGGTGCGCACGTCGCCACGCTCAGAGTCTGTGGCTCACCGCTCAACTGCTTGCAGTATAACTCAGGTGAGTCACTGTAGTCTCCACGGACCTAACATTTTGTCACTACTGTTTTTTTGTGTAGTGTGCAATAAAGAGCATCTCTGATAATCAGTCAAGTAGCGGTGAAGTGACTTCTTTTGAACGCAATTGGTCCCGAGTTTGATAGACACTAGGATATTAGTTAATTAACATGGTCATATACAATAGACAACTTGTGTGTTGGCTAGCGAATATTTATATTAAAAAAAACACTATTTTGTGATTATATTGTTTGAAACAAGTTAACAATTTATCTGATCGCCTTTTTATGTTGTAACACCCACTGCTTATCCCCGTCTTCAGACATTTAACGTTTTAGGTAATTTGTCCTGCGTTAATTACGAGTATAAGTATGGATTTTTTCCTAAAATTTACAAAACCAAAATTGCAATAGTATCGACATCTGTTTTAAAACAAAAACTGAATCATTTCTTTGTTGTCACAGCTGGCGATACCATGGCCATCGGATCACAAAACGGCAGCATCTACCTATTCCGAGTGTCCCGCGATGGGTTCTCGTATAAGAAGTCAAATAAGATCCGCGGTGCACAGCCTCTGATGCAGCTGGACTGGAGTCTCGACGGGAACTACTTGCAGACCGTCACTGCCGATTACGATCTTGCTTTCTGTAAGTATTACAAACATTCAATCCCATTACAGGGGCGTGCAGTGCATATATGCAGTTATATAGGCAGTGCCTACCTGATAAATAAAATAAGGTAGGCAGTAGTACTAACAAATGTGTGTTATTGATTAAAACCAGTGTTTTCTATTAATACAACACACTAGAATGATCTTCTGCGTACCTCAAAATAAAACCGTAATGCCCGCATATATTATTATTAATAACAGCTGTTAATTTAAAAACGAGATGTAATTTTATACGAAGATCCGTTTACATACGATCGTATGAGATAAATCTATGCCACTACATATTTGTATAAAATATAAATTTTTTAAAAGTTATAATTATATACTCATTACTTTAAGAAAGATTCATTTCGGTTCCAGGGGATATAAAATCACTATCACCAGAGAAGAGTCCTATCGCAATGAAAGATGTAAAGTGGTCAACATACAACTCTACGGTTGGATTCCTTGTGTCAGGTAAATAACATTTTTTACACTTTATGTATCTCTGAGCTAGCCCATATCACTAAA
Organism: Anania fuscalis; assembly: GCA_950371115.1. Classification (NCBI taxonomy): domain Eukaryota; kingdom Metazoa; phylum Arthropoda; class Insecta; order Lepidoptera; family Crambidae; genus Anania; species Anania fuscalis. The sequence continues at coordinate 19,257,043 of OX493330.1, forward strand.
CGAAAATTAATCTTCAACTCCGAAGCAACAGATTTCATCAGTAGATTTCTTGCATACTTTGCCAAATCAATTTTTAATGTTGCCGTAACCAGCAATGTTGTTATTATAGACTTTAGAGCTCGTTTTATTTTAGTTTGTGTCAGTTAGTGTAAGATTAGGCTAACAGTATTGCTGAATTTTGATTTCCAGGGATGTGGAACAACAGATTCTACCCCATGACGACTTTAATTTCGACTGCCAGTCGGTCAGCTGCACACGACTTGCTGGCCAGCGGTGACACTGACGGATATCTGAGATTATTCAGGTAAGATTAATATCGCCAACCTAAATAGTTTTTGACCAAATGGAAAAACCTTTCTTTTTTAAAAGACTGCTAAAAAGTCTGAATACGTTTTTTCAAAATACCACGTTGGGCGCCAATTTTGGAACTTCTTTGAAAATTGGCCAGGATGGGTAGAAATAACAATTGGGATGTGGATACCAATCTTAAATTATTCTAAGGCATCATTTATTAAATCTGTGTATAAGATTAAATCAAACCAGTGAATTCTTGAATTTAGTATATTTTCATATTTTTTAGGTTTAACAAATTAACAATATATTTTAGACCGTCTAACGTTCGGTGTGGATTTTTGCAAGAGGAAAAATGAATGTATGTACGAATGAATGGATGGAACGGAACGATGACGATGTGAATGTGTCGTAGACATCCTGGGGCGCCTTGAAGTATAGCCTTCAAGAATGTTTTTCGTGGTCTTCGTCCGGAGAGGGTAGTAGACAAAGTCTGTTGATGGCTCTACGAATGGTGCCTTGCGGGGTTGTAACGTCGGCGACTCGTGGTACTCCATCAGAGCCAGGGAATAGTCTTGAGATTCGTCCAAGGCGCCAACATAGTGGTGGAGCGCTATCATCTTTGACTATGACTAAGTCCTCTGGTTTGAGCTCTTTGCATCGCACCTTCCACTTAGTACGCTGCTGAAGTTCTGCGACGTACTCCATTGACCACCGCTTCCAGAAACTCTGACGAGCCTGCTCCAATCGCTGAAATCGATCAAGACGATGTGTGCTGTAGTCAAGCAGATATGGCGATGGCAATGACGTCAATGGCCTACCAATTAAAAAGTGGCCCGGGGTAAGTGGAGATAGGTCTTGAGGTGAAGGACTTGAAGGACAAAGGGGTCGACTGTTAAGAATCGCTTCAATCTGAGCAAATAACGAACTCAGTTCCTCGAACGTCAAGTGAACGTTTTTTAGGACTCTATGCAAGTGAAATTTCGCGGATTTGACCCCGGCCTCCCAAATACCACCAAAGTGAGGAGCGTAAACAGGAGAGAAGCGGAATTCAATGCCTTCACGAGATGCATAATCAATGATAGAATCATTGCAGGTTTTAAGAAAAGAATTTATTTCCTTGTTGGCTGCAACAAAATTTCTACCATTATCACAAAAAATGATCTTTGGTTTGCCTCTACGGGCTATGAACCTTTTTAAAGTCAGTAAAAATGCATTCATTGACATGTCACTAACCAACTCTAAGTGAACACATTTATACCGAAAACAAACAAAAATGCACAGGTAACACTTAGTTATTTTGCACCCACGTCCCTTGCGGTCCGTTATTAGGAATGGACCAGCAAAGTCGGTGCCCACTGTTGAAAAGGGATAATCAGGTTGTACGCGGTCTGTAGGCAAATTTCCCATGATGTTGTCCATAGTGCGAGCTTTAAATCGACGACAGGTTATGCACTCGCGTGCCACACGTCTAGCTAGAGTCCTACCTCCCACAGGCCAATACCGTTCCCTAATAGAAGCCAATAGATGTTGAGGACCTGCATGCAACAAGCGTACATGTTCCTGTTTGAATATAATCTTCGTGAAAAAATGACTGGAATGTAACAGCATGGGATGACGCTTATCATACTGGTAATTAGATGAATCAATGCGCCCTCCAACCCTAAGAATACCACTTTCATCGAAAAATGGATTTAGAGACACCAAGGCGGCTTTATTATTTAAAGATTTACCTTTTTTGAGCAATGCTATCTCTGTAGGAAAGGAATCTTGCTGTGCCAATTTTACCATAACGTTGTGAGCCTTTTCTAGTTCGGAAACTTGCAGTAGACCTTGTGTTCTATCTGATTTAAAATGTGTTTTACAATTGTTGATGAATCTTAAAACCCTAGCTAAAACTCTTATAAGCATGGTTGAATTGGAATATTTGGATAAAGTTTCAGACAAGCTTGGCATGGAAGTTGCCTCCTCCCCCCCTAAAGTATGGTGTATCTTTAGCTCTGGCAACTCTATTGAATCGGCTATATGTGCGGAAGGCCACGAAGCTTCGGATTCTAAAAGAAACGACGGGCCGCTCCACCAAATAGACAGGTCTACTTGGTCTGGATCGACGCCACGCGAGACTAGGTCTGCTGGGTTGATAGATGTAGGCACGTAACGCCAGTCTGCGGGATTTGTGAGTTCATTTATAGCAGCTACTCTATGAGATACAAAGGTTTTAGTTTTGTTAGAGTTCAGCCAGCCTAACACAACTTTGGAGTCTGTCCAATAAATCTGACGCTCTATAGGGCAGCGTAATGCAGCTATGACTGTAGAGCATAATTGAGATCCCAGTAGAGCAGCGCAGAGTTCGAGCCGTGGTATTGTAGTGGGTTTGATACGTGCAACCCGTGATTTTGCACATACCAGGACAACTTGTACTGCACCGCTAGTAGAGACAGATCTCAAATATATACAACTACCGTAAGCACGTTGCGAGGCGTCAGAAAAACCATGTATTTGTACGGATACAGGATTGTCAATTAAAATACGTCGTGGAATTTTCAGTAAAGATAGACATGAAGATTTAGTTGAGAATCGTAACCAAGAATCTTTTATTTTTGAAGGAACTGGTTCGTCCCAATCAATTTTGAGACTCCATATTTCTTGTAATAAAATTTTGGGTTTTATCGTGAAGACAGAGAGTAGACCAAGAGGATCGAAAATTTTAAATGTAGAGGAAAGTATGTTTCTCTTTGTGACATTGTCAGATGCTGAAATATCGTGCTGAAAATGGAGTTTATCAGTGGATGGCGTCCAACCTACACCTAGTGTACTAGTAGCTTTGCTAATCATGAGATTATCATTTTCTAGGTCAACGGAGTCAGCAAACAACTCAGGTAAGTTTGAACGATATTTACGTAAATTAAAACATCCCTTAGCTAACTCAGAAGATACAGCGAGATGGATATGCCGTAATTCCTGTTCAGTATTTGCACCAGTAAGTAGGTCATCGCAATATAGGTCATTTTGTATGATAAGTTTAATCTTTTGATCAACACACTCCTCACCTATCTGCCAAAGAGAACGTGTAGTAAGAAAACTGGCGCTAGCAAATCCGTAAGTAACGGTATTCAAACGTAGTATCCTTATTGGCTTATCTTCACTATCACGCCACAAAATAAGTTGTAGATCGCGATCAGCATCCTTTAGGAGCACTGAGCGAAACATTTTTTCGATATCCCCTGTTAAAACGTATTTATGCTGTCTAAAACGAACTAATATATTAAATAAAGGTTCTTGCACAACTGGTCCCACCATTTGCAGATCGTTGACTGAAAGGCCAGAAGTAGTGCGAGCCGACGCATCGAAGACAACGCGTAGTTTAGTCGACTCGCTGAGTTCCCTTATAACGGGATGGTGGGGCAAGAAATAGGCATTTAGTGGTCTAGGCTCTGGATATTCAGATAGGTGACCTAATGCTTCATACTCATTGATAAATTTACAATATTCGACTTTTAATTCTGGCTGTCGTCGGAATCGAGCCTCCAAATTAAAAAACCTCTTTTTTGCTAAATTGTAGGAATCTCCTAAACAATCTGTGTTGTCTCGGAGTGGCAAAGCTACACAAAATTGACCATTGCTAGTGCGAGTAGTATTGGTAAGGTAATGTTGTTCGCATAATTTTTCCTCGGTACTAAGGGGTTTTTTCTGTGGATAAGTCTCAAGTTCCCAAAATCTAGATAACTCGTCTTGTATATTAATCAAGTTTTCGTCATGCGAGACGAAGTTGCATAAAGTAGAATTAGTTTCATTTTTATTAGAGCGAGGTAAGGGTCCCGTGACGAGCCATCCTAACCTGGAAGCCTGAAGCTTAGGATTCCCGGTTCCTAACGAATGCTGCTGAGCACTGATTATGTCCCAGAATAGATCTGCACCGATTAGGATATCTACAGGCGATGGTTCGTTAAAAGAGGGATCAGCCAATTGAAATTCGCTAAGATTGAATTGCTTGATATCAAAATATACTTTAGGTAAATTGCCGGTAATTTCAGGCAAAACTAAACATGATGCAATCACGTTAAATGAACTAGTTTCCGAATTAATGCGTAGAATACAGCGTTCTGTGTTTATTTGTAACTTAGTGTTACCAATGCCTACTATGTTAGTGTTTGAAGGCTGAGGAATCAGGTTTAAATGCCGCTTCACGGCTTGTGTGATAATAGTCGACTGACTCCCGCTGTCGAGTAAAGCTCGCACTATCATAGACTTATTTGTGGCTAGATTGGTAACCTTTACTCTAGCAGTACATAGAAGTACTTCAGATGAACACATTGTAGACAATGTTGCAGAATTAACAATTTCAGTGTCGTCTGGTTTGTGCAGAAGAGTATTATGTCGTTGCTTACACTGACGACAAGTACTTGAAAGACGACAACGCTTAGCAATGTGTCCCGATCGCAAACAATTTTCGCATAATTTATTAGACGATACAAAGTTTAATCTATCTTCGACTGATTTTAGTTTAAAGGAAGGACACTCAAAAAGACGATGATTATGCTTACAAAATAAACATTCCGGTATAAAAGTAGAAGTGTTGCCTTCATTCGACGTAGTTACTAACGACCTTGAAGTATTAGGCTTATTTTGATTATTAAAGAACTGTTTCTGTTTGTTATCTTGACCATCTTGCTTATGGCGATAGACAGTCTCCAAAACATCAGCGCGAGACTTCAAAAAACTAAAGAAGTCGCTAAGAGTAGGTATATCGCTTAAATTATTTCTATGTTCTTCCCACTTAAAATATGTACTATTATTTAATTTTCCTGCGATAATGTATATAACTAAAACATCCCACTTATCGGTAGGCAGCCCGAGTGTATTAAGTGCGCGTAAATTCTTAGTGACATGGTCGATGACATATCTTAATGACTTGTCACTTTCTTGAATTGAATTTAAATTAAACAATGTTTTTAAATGGTTATTTATTAGTTGGCGTTTATTGTCATACCGTTCGCATAATAGGTTCCATGCCTCGATATAATTTTTATGACTAACTTCTAAATTAGCAATCACTCGAGCCGCTTCTCCCTCAAGATAGGATTGTAAGTAGTGGTATTTATGAATATTTTCGATTCTATCGTTATTGTGAACTAGCGATACATACGTTTCCTTAAATTCTAACCACTTAAAATATGTCCCATCGAAATTCGGTATTTTAATCACCGGTAATTTAAACCCTAATGTGTTACAACTGTGATCATTATGATGACACGTAGCCAAAGATGACTTTCCTCGGGAACTAGTGTCATCACACTCAGACTTAGTATTTTTCTTAATTAAATCTTGTGCTAATGCAATGCAATGGTAAAAATCTTGCTCGATCAAGTCTCTTGTAACTAACTCATTTTCTTGACATTCTGGGTTATTAATTTCTATAAGATTCTGAACCTCATCGAATTCAATGAATAACGCTTCACATTTTGACAGTTTCATCGAGAGTATACTCGCTTCTAGCTCTGAAATACGTTCTAAAGATGCTAAAACATCGAGACTTATTTTAAATTTAGTTACACGTCCTTTAATAGAACCGCGTTTAATAGTTAGCTCTTTAAGCGATAGTGGCTTAGTAGGTTCTGCCATTTTAATACGTAAACTCGCGATGAGCTATCTCAAACAGCTGTTTATGATTACGTAATAAAGTAGGTAATAAGTTACGAACGATACGCTCCTCGCTTTGTTGATCAGCTGATGCACACGGCACGCGTAGGCTGCGTGCAGCGCTGAGGGATGCAGGTGTTGCAGCCGGTAGTCAGCTAAAGTAGGTGCGCAAGCGATGACGCGTAACCGGGATCACTGGAATATAATTAATTTCGTTCGCCTAAGTAAACTGACAATGATAACACGTATGCGGAAACGGCGGTTTGTATTTTTTGTGAATATAATCGGAAATAGATATATCTTTATGGTTTTTATAGGTCAAATTCGTAATATTTTAATTAAGTAAGCTTGAATAGTGGTGCAAATTGTGAATATTCTTCAACAGTAGTGAATAAACGGCTAAAATAATGGATTGAATAAAATTAGTGCATAGCAAAATGGCGGAAAGGTATGTAGCAATCAACCGTTAGGTGAAATTATTAAGAGTAGTTTTGTGATTTGCCTATCCTATTTAGCCCTCTTACGGAGATAGGGATAAGCACACTAGACACAAATAGAATACTATGTAGAAATTTCACTTGATGCCGAGAAACTAAGTCCGCTAAATGCACAGAATGAATTGATTAATGTATAGGTATGTTAGTTAAGAATGGAACGGGCTCACTTTTAGGTAGGTAGGCAGTGCATCCAAGCTGTCTTCTGCGTCCCAGGAGCACACGTAGTATAGATCTCAGACTCCCAGTATGGTTTGCTTGACGAAGGTTAAATGTCTCGATACACGTAACAGTAGTCGTAGGTAATTCACAAGGACGTAGGTATTGGCGCGTTCCGCACGATCTTTCGTAATCTTTGGGTGGAATTCTGTCCTTGTATCTTGGTTGGTGATGATGTCCTTCTCATGCCCTTGACACACGTGGAAATCTGAGGGGCTATCTGCTTCAAATCTGAAGATTGCAGGTGATGTTACGGTCGCCACTTTTTGTATAAGATTAAATCAAACCAGTGAATTCTTGAATTTAGTATATTTTCATATTTTTTAGGTTTAACAAATTAACAATATATTTTAGACCGTCTAACGTTCGGTGTGGATTTTTGCAAGAGGAAGAATGAATGTATGTACGAATGAATGGATGGAACGGAACGATGACGATGTGAATGTGTCGTAGACAATCTGACACCTGATTTTAGGCGCGATAACCCGAAACATTATCATATATTCGAAGGAATTGATTTTTGCATGCTTCAAAACCAATAAAAAGTTGAGGCAATTGAGTCTAGTAAACAATGACGTCATAGCTTGCTATCGCTATACAAATTATATGGCAAAGTTGCGTTTTGACAGCACATAAAAAGTATGTCAATTGATTGGTGGTGTCAACTAGTATTTCTTTTTATGACAAAAAGACTGAAATTCGTTTTTTCTAAACACCACGTCGGGCGCCATTTTTGGAACTTCTTTAAAAATTGTTCAGATCTGGTATAAATACCAATTCATCCAATCTTAAAGTACAAGTTGTTTTACCAGATACCCGTGCGCCAGTCCGAAAGCAGAGTACAACGAGATGAAAGTCTACTCCGGGGCGGTGTATAGCGCGCGGTTCCTCTTCAACGACCGATGCATGGTAAGTGCGGGGGGCACCGACGCAGCCCTGATGCTGTGGGAGCTGGTGGACGACTAGCGGGGCGGGCCGGGGCGCCTGCACCCGCCCGCCGTCGTGCTGGCGCCCCCCACGCCCTCGCCCCCACCCTGCGTACACCCCACCTTCCACGTACTCGACTTTGATGAACTCGACTGAACAACCGGCGGGAAAATACACTTTTGAAGATTTCAACATTAACCGAGGAAGATATCTCTTTGAAGATTACAGAGTCATACTGGTTAATGTTTAAGAGTCCAGCCTTTGGCGCTGTGAATCGAGTTTCCCGGAAACTGACTTTCCGATCGACCGTTTCGAATGAAATAGACCAACTTGTGTTAAACTTCACGGATTATACTATCAGTCAGAAAGTGCAAATGTTATGCACCTACCTTGATAAACTTTTTAATAAATTCACATTTTAATTTATGTACATGTCTTTGATTAGGTTTAATAAAAGCCTTAGCCTTGTATGAATAACAGAGCCTTATTCTACAATATTTTTTTAAGTAAATAAAGGTAGATTAATCTTCGTCCTTTTTCTTACGACCGCTCAGGCAAAGTAAAATAGTTACATAGAATTGTTGCAAAGCAGTCTGAATCATTTTATCGTCGATATTTACTATTTAACATAAATATTTACCAATTGGCCTTGGTCTATTAGTTCGAATTTTGTAGTACAATTTATAAAACCAAGCAATCGCAGGTTCGAAAACCGCACAGAGCAGTGTTTGTGTAATGAGTACAAGCACTTGCATATCGTAGATGTCACAAACGTATATATTTAATCTGTTACTAAGTACCTATCTTTAGTCTTATAAAGTACAGAGTTTGCTTAGTTAAAGGGCTAAATACATATTGGTGTTATATTGTAATTGTTGAAAAAAACTTAATTCCAAATTACTTAAGTATCCAAATGCATAACATTTTCACTGACTGACAAAATTTACACAACTTTTGAATGTAGATAAATATTGTAATGTCGCCTCCTTACAGTCAACGAACTAAAATTCTAAAATATTATATAAAAATATGTAACTTTAAAAGTACCTACATTACTCACTGCCATTGTTAATCGCGTAAATTTATTGATACTATGTAGGTGCCTAGAGATAATCACGCTATGGTGAAGATAATTTTAAATTTTGGCTTATAAATAATTGAATGTAAAATATATTTATTATTGGCTAATATCATATGAGTAACAGAATATATTATTGTTAATGTGATTGGTATTATTGGTGCTGACATTTAGTATTATTAATGTCTCAAATAAGAGAATTACACACACAATTAACCTATTTATTACTGTGAGAATATAAATTGTTACGTATTTATCAATAAAACACAGTACGTATTTATTAAAGAGGCTATATACATATATATAGCTCATACATTGAGCTTATCAACTTAGCCTGGGTTGCACCATCTTACTTTAACTTTAACAAACGTCAAAAGTCTGTCAAAATCCATACAGAAACACCGGTTATAGTTACAGTTATGGTTAAAGTTAAAATGGTGCAACCCAGCCTTAATATTTTTTCTATGGTCATGGAAAAAAAAATACAGTCTATATTCACCAGAGTAGCACTTATCTTCCTTTAGCAAGTGATATTATTAATGTAGGCTAAATACTCACAATGGAAGACAATTTCAACTTACTTTGGTAAAATAAACTTTGAACAATGGATGGATACCTACGCAATATTATATTAATATCTATGTCACTTAATTGACTTAAACTCTATTGATGTTTATTTAAATTCCGAATTTAATCATGCTCTGTTAATTTTTCAAATGACATTTAATTTTCTCTGTTGGATAAACTGATTTTTAGGGTTCCGTATCCAAAGGGTAAAACGGGACCCTATTACTAAGGCTCCGCTGTCCTTCTGTCTGTGCGTCTGTCCGTCTGTCACCAGGCTGTATCTAATGAACCGTGATAGTCAGAGAGTTGAAATTTTCACAGATGATGTATTTCTGTTGCCGCTATAACAACAAATATTGAAAAACAGAATACAATAAATATTTAGGTGGGCTCCCACACAACAAACTTGTTTTTTTTTTTTGCCGTTTTTTAAAGATAATGGTACGGAACCCTTCGTGCGCGAGTCTGACTCGCACTTGGCCGGTTTTTAATTTTGAAATCTTTTTGAAATCCTAAGCATAGCTTCTCCTATAGCTCGCTCAGCGACCTTAAGTTGGTTTACTTGTAGATTTGTGATGCGTAAAGTAAAGGCAGCAAACTGAAATGGCAGTTGGGGTGTTTGTGGTGAACTGATGGCAATTTCTGATAGGGTAGATGTGTTTTGGAGTGGAGAGACTTACGAAACTGCCCTCCGAAAAGGTGGTGTGATAATACGAGTAAAATTTAAACCTGCCGGCAGCGTATGGGAAAGAACAAATGTGAATCAGGCTCAGTGGTGATTAAATAAGAGGGGCCTATGTCTACTTTAACACGAGCAAGCCAAAGCTTGAGTGTATTAGGTTTCGCTAAAATGTTTGAGGGCTGCTCAAATGAAGGGAAGCGAACATCGCACACATTTATCACCCACAGCGTAAAGCCGATCGTGTTTTTTAATCATGTTTTCAACTGAATAATGCTGCTTTACGTGCATTATACCTAGTGCCTAACAGAGCATGGTGTGATCAAGGAACTTGAAGGGTATTGCTAATCGAGAATTATACAAACTGATTAAATACCAATGCTTAAGTAATAATATCAAATTATTAACCCTATTATGGACGAAATAGAGTTATGCACCTTTGTATTTGTAATGTGAGAGTACTAATTAACGCGTGGCTGGCCACGTGTCACAGTGTCCTTAACTGGATCCCTTATAAACATCTTTTATAAATATTATTATCAAGGACATTACAGATATTGTTGTCAATACTCGTGATACTTGAATTCATCATTTTTCTACAGGGTGAAATAAAGTAGTGGATAGGTGACATTGTACTAAGGAACGATGAAAACTGTATAGCGTTTTTATATTATTGTATGAAAATTATCAGCTGGTCACGTATTATCGAAATAAACGATTGATCAATCAAACAGTGTCACATTTTCACCCTGTAAAAAACAGTTATTTTGAATAGTTTTTAATAAATAAAACTTGTAAAATTATTAGACTGGTACACATTCCTTAAGGACCATAAGTGGAGGTCTGTTTCAAAGATATGCCCGAATTTTTAAATCTTTGTATCTTGTATTAAAAAAAACAAACACGTTAGGTATGTGAATGATATTTATGATAATATCAAAGCCAATAGACGTACATTACTTAGTAGGTACTCACTCACGTGATTTCATTTATTCACTACCAATAAATGTTATTTAAAACACATTTTACATTTTAACACATTTCTACTTAGCTGTAGTTTACAAAAGTAGGTAAAGTAACATGTACTTGAACTTAATGCACATAAATTCGAGATCAATGCCTTCCACCAAGGACGTTATTTATGTAATTAATAAAATATTATGAGAATATTACTAAGAGAACTAAAATATTCTAAATTGAAATACATTTTTAACATTTTTAGTAACAACGAAATCATTATCTCACGGCAATACTTTTTTAGGATTAATAAAAATAAGAAATGTAAGTAACGTAATATCAGAACAGTACACAAAAGTACTTGCCATTTTTTTTGTTATATTAAGTAAATATACCTTACTTAGGTTTTGTTTAAGGTATTCGTTTTAATCTAATCTGATCTCTCTGAGAATATAAATATGCAAACAAACATGTGTTTTATTTATTGGTAAGACCTTTATTTAGGTTTCCTGTTTCCTCACCTTCAGAGCCAGAACGATAAAGTTATTAGAAAGATTGGCGTGCAATTACATTCTAACTAAATAAATAAAGAAAAATTTGTGTGTGCAGACAACACACCAACTCTCATGGTCTCGTCTCGTAATAAGGAATTCAGATCCTTGTTTTGACCTTCCAGATAATGCCTTATACCCGGGGCGTCCCACCACACTAAGACTCGAGTTAATTAAGAAAATCAGTTCAGTAGTTTAGAAGTAAAAGCGTAACAGTCAGAGACAGTTACTTTCTCATTTCGACCTCTGTAGCCGAGAGGCGAGCACGCCGGACATGGCTGCGTCATTTCTGAGATCCCGGGTTCGATCCCCGGTTGGGTCAGTTTAGAATTTTGGCATTTTCTATCATAAAAGTGTTTCGGACAGTTTCGGGTCAGTATTTTTTCCATCTGTCAGTGACACCATTTTGTCAGTTGTCAATGTCAAAAAGTTGAAACTAGTGTTGCGATTGCGAGCTATCGAGTATTTTCATATCGAAAGTTTTTATTAATAAATAAATTTATCAATTTGAAAGATGTCCACAGTTTACTCTAAAAATTGTTTAGTGGCGTAATAAATAGTATAACGTTAAAAGTTTATCACCGGATAAATGCCAGTGCCGTGAACAATCAGTTGGCCCAAAATGCCGATAGGCTTTATCATTTTCTGAGTGCAAATGTATCAATATTATAGATAGTCTTAAATTATTCCAATCAATAAAATAGGATTTAACAGTCGATAAGCCATCGCTCATCGTTCAATTCTTGACTGTCGATCAATAAAACTAGTAGGAAGGAACAACACTAGTTCATATGTCAAAAACACGAAAGAAGTGTTTTCGTGAATTTCGTGGTTTGCTTTTATTTTAGGTTTTTTTAAATTAGTGTTGTAAAATAATGACCAAGCCTAGGCCTTGTGGATGTAAAGGATGCAGAACTTGCTTGATATGTGAAACGCAGCATGGAGCGGCAACTTTAAAATTACAATTGGAGCTAAACAAGGCTAAAGGTTATGTGTATTGTCCACTGTGCAACAAAGCCTGGAAAGGCTGGGACATGGATCTCTACAAGCAGCATCCTCACCATGAAGGCGACTCGATAAGCTACCCAGGAGTTTACATACAGCTTGAATTTATTTCCGAAGAAGAAGAAAAAGAACTAATGAGAAACATTGATGACATGCCCTGGGATATCTCTCAAAGTGGACGGCGTAAACAGAATTTCGGTCCAAAAACTAACTTCAAAAAGAAAAAAGTTGCTTTAGGCAATTTCAATGGTTTTCCTGAATTTTCAAAGTTTTTGCAAGACGGGTTTCAAAATATTAATTTATTGAAAAACTATGAAACTATTGAGCAGTGTTCGTTAGAATACGACCCTAGCAAAGGTGCTTCAATAGACCCTCACATAGACGACTGCTGGATTTGGGGTGAAAGGATTGTAACTGTAAATTGTTTATCCGACTCAGTTCTTACTATGACACCATTTGTTGGTGATAGTACAAAATATAACTTGCCATGCGCTGATGAGTATGGCGCAGTAGTAGATTCTGAGGGAAGAGTCTTCAATAATTATATTAATGGATCAGCTTTAGCATCTTGTAAACCCTTATATGACATGGATGTAATTATAAGGATACCTATGCCAAGGTATGATTGCATATATAATTATGCTTATGTTGTTGTATCTATTGTAATTATTATTATTAGCCACTTGATGTAAATGGCCTAGAGCTGTACTAGCCTGAGTCCAGCAGCCAGTGGCGTGCATTAGTTTTATTTCGAGGTAGGCAGTAGATACTTCCTATAGTGTTTTATTGATGAAAATCAGTGGTTTTCATCAATGACACACATTTGTAAGTACCTACTGCCTACCTTATTTCATTTACCAGGTAGCCACTGCCTAGTTGCCTGTATGCACCGCACGCATCTGCCAGCAACGGCTTTCAAAGGCTGATAATAATATTAAGTAATGACCATTAATTATTGTAAAAAATCGTTTTCTTTTCATTACCTTAATATCATGTTTTTACGTTACAGGAGGTCTCTACTAGTAATTTACGGTGAGCCAAGATATCACTGGGAGCATTGCGTGCTCCGTGAAGATATAACATCCCGCAGAGTGTGTATAGCGTATAGGGAGTTCACTCCGCCCTACATGCAGAATGGTTCACACGAGGCTATTGGGAATGAAGTTCGTAATGTTGCAAAACAGTTTTGGGACCACAGAATCCAATATCAAAATGTACCTAATTAATTAGAGTGCTGTAGAATGATTTTTTTTTCTTTGAAAGAAATTACTTATAATATTTTACTTTATTTTTCATTTTACTTGGCTTTATTATAACTTATTGATTTGATAGTAGTATTTCTTTGGTTTATTGTAATAAGTAGATTAGATTTATTTGAAATTAGGAACATTCACCATTGTTCAGTAATTCATCAAAACTGTTTATCCATTACACATGAAAATTTACAAAATTAGGTACTTAGTCATATAAATCTTTAAACTGATTAGATTATTTTTATCAATGATCATAAGTGGTGTATCCAATTCCAATTCCGAATACCTAATAAATAATCTTTTCTTTGAATTATATTTATCGGTTGAGATAGTCAACTGAATTACAAACAAAGGGTACTTATGTTACATTTATTTGAGTTTCTTATTTTACATATTGCACAACTGCTGCCCAGCTGGTGTATAATTTGATTAAAACAATCCCGAATTACAGATATATATAAAATTTCAGACTTTTATTTTGTCCAATGGTTTATTTTTGTCTTAATTACATAATGTTATAAGCCTATTTACAAATATATTTAAACATAATAATACACACTAAAATATAGAATTAAAATTACGAAATATTTACGTTAGAATACAATAATAAAATTGGCTACATGACACTATTTTCTTATAATCGTTGACAATATATTTGGAAATTATGGGTTTAAGTATTTTATTGGTATATTTTTTTTAATACTTTGAAATCTAATTAGTAATTTGACTTCATTTCAAATCAAAACAAACTCATTTAGATCTTCGGTTCCCACTCGGTAGTGTCATCAACCCTTACCTCTTACTTTTCGCCACCGACGAGCACATACTTACCCTACAAAGCAGCAATACGAAACATCTTTCGCCGAAACTCGTTAGTAATTTCTTACTCAAATTTTGTTTATAGGACAAGCTCGGCCAATCATCGCCAACGCTAAAACTGTACACTATCAAACAAATTAAATAACATTTCTACTCTAGGATAAGTAACTCCATGCTTATTTGAATAAAAAAAACGTGTCCAATCAAGCGAGACTAGACTCTGTCGGGGTTATGTATAGAGCGGTCCGGTCGCCCTCGGCCTTCTTCTCCTCCTCCATGCGCGCGAGTATCATCTGCTCGCGGATCTTCCAGGATATCAGCGCACGCTCACTCTTAAGCTTGCGGATGCAACGTGCTAGCAGCAACGCGAACACTATTCCTAGTACCTGTAAGAGGAATGCACGTTTTTAGTTAGGTACCTATGTTGTTGTTATGTAGGTAGTTTGCCTAAGCATTCATTCAACTAAATGTAGCATACAATACTATTTAAAAGCACTGATTGCTTGGTTCAAAGGTTGACTGGTACCAAGGCAGCTGCTTGAAAATAGTTTCAATTAATAGCTCCAGAAGAAAATGTTTCTATCGGACTACCTACTATCGGCTTATATCATGTGGATAGATATCTCTGTGAAGGTACTAGTTTTATTTCCGTCCTTCGCAAAATCTATCGCCAAAAGAACACATCTCTATTCGTGGTTAACAGTATGTACCTATAGTTTCTCAAGTTCTCTGTATTCAATATTTGACTCTCCTGCCCCTCTAGCATGAGCAACAAAACACGATATGATATAGTGATTTATTGCATATTTTTTGACAAAATATGAGTTTTTATCGAAAAATCGAGCATGACCATGATGTCGACGGCACAGACATGCTCTCTGTTTCGATAATAGGTTAAGATGGCGGTTATGTTACCATATTTTGAAAGTTGGGTGTCGATAAATCGCTATAACGTATCATATCATATCGTGTTTTGTTACTCATGCTAGAGGGGCTGGTTCTGACAATCTTAATGGTGCGCCTACGTATTTATCAAAGTACAGGAACTTACCAAAATGAACATGACTGACAGCCCAAGCACGCCCAGAACGCTGGCGTTCTGCGAGATAGCGTTGGCGATGGCTCCCTTACAGCCGGTGGCACGGAGCCGGCTGCAGATGTGTTCGCGGCCGCTGCCGCTCGCCGCGCAGCACGTGCGAGGGACCACCATGCTCACGATGTCGCCGTTGACCTCTGCGGTGGCGATAGCGGTCGAGTGGTTGCTATTGAAGTCCATGCCGGCGTAGTCGAGGTAAGAATCACTGCCGCAGCAGCGTAACTGTAAATCATGGACTAAGTAAAATCTGTAAATACAGCATTTTGTTTTCAACTATTTTTGATTCTGTTGTAAGGGACAACGTGTGACTGCAATCTCGTCTGATCGAGGGTAGTGCTCGCATCGCACGAAAACATAAAGGTTTTTTTTAATTGACTTGAACCAGGAACGACCCCGGGACTTTTTGCGTTCAAAGCTAGTCACTAGAAGCCAATAAAAACCAATTTAATTACGTTAATTAATTTTAAAGGGCTTAAAATATTTTCGACACAGATCTCTTGCTGGTTAAGCTCTACTATAGCAACTTATGCTTAATGGGTAATTTATTTTAAAACCAAAGACAACTTACCCCATCTTGCAATGTGTCGATTTCAGTTTGAACCTCGAGATCGACGGGGTACTGAGCGATCGGTATGTCGATGTAGCCCATGAGAGCCGAAGTGCCCGTGGTGAATGCTAATATGACGAGCACGAGTTTGAAGATGAGGATCTTCACTAGGATCAATGCGTACTGTAATAACAAGCCCAGATTAGTTTTTTTTTGTGTAAACAGTAAAAACTAGGTTAGGTTCCAAGAAAAAAATATTCATCATTGTCGTCATCATTTCAGTCATAGGATATCCCCTGCTGAGCATGCCTAACCCAAGGACTTCCAGATTGACCGGTTGAAAGCGACCTACATCCAGCGGTCAATCTTTACCAGGTCGTCTGTCCACTTTTGGACGTCCTACACAGCGCTTGCCGGCGGTACGTAGAGTTCATTCTAGAGCTTTCTGCCCCCCGTCAGTTCTACGTACGTGCTATGTGCCCCCCTGCTACTTTAGCGTGCCAATTCTTCGGACTTTGTTAGCGAATTTGACAGTCAGACAGATGTTAACGTGTCTGTTAGTTTGAACGAATTAGTTTAAATAGTTTTTTATCTTTCTGCCCCATCGGCTGTCAGTCAGAAGATCGGCAGGCAGAAAGATTCTGGAATGGAGGCCACGTACAGACAAGCGCAGCGTGGAACGTCCACCCATAAGGTGGACAGACTACCTGGTAAAGTTGCAGCAGAAAACCGCTGGATGCAGGTTGCTTCCAACCGGCCGATCTGGAAGTAACCGGGAGAGGCGTATGTTCAGCAGTGGACGTCCTGTGGCTGTAATGATGATGATGATGAGTTTTTAATGTTTACTTACAAAGTTAACCATACACGTGCTCAGTTTCCAACTGCCAATGAACCCGAAGGAAGACACGATCAAGAGGGTGAACCCCACGAACACGCTCAACACTGAGGGTGTAACGAACCGCCCGCTCTTGACGCTGTCGTAGAAGAACGAGAAACTGTGGTAGTGACCGTACACGGAGATTCCTAGGACTATCATCATTATTCCAATTACCTGAAAAGAAAAGTAAAAGATTTAGAATATGTGTATATCAGAGCGCCTGTCAAAAGAAGGTCAAAATTGCTGGTGAGTATGCTTAATTTTAATCATACCTACCACAACTGAAATTCACAAAAATCAAAAATTCTTGAATTTTAAATCAATATTATCAGCCTTTTGCAGTCCACTGCTGGATAAAGGCCTCCCCCAAATAGCTATCTATCAGTTGATTTTGCTACTGGTCTATTGGGATTGTTTATTTGAAGAAAAAAGCGTAAAACTTTAGTAACTATAATTTTTAATGCTAACACCAGCTGTTTATCACTATTTCATAAGAAAATAAATTTTATTTCGTTTCAAGTTACGATTTCATAAGGTAAAAATTACACATGGTTTCTTAGAACTAAGAATATAATCAGATTCTGCATTAATGTAACAACTTTGATTTGTAAACAATATCTATATCGTTAATATCGTGATATAAGTAGTTGTCATATCAACGCATACTTTATTTAAGTTGTTTTAGTGGTATTTATGTAAGTATCCAATTCACTTGTACCTACATTCTGTGTTATGTGATTTATATTATTCTGATAATTTTGACATGCATGCTGATCGATTAGCCTCCATTATTAACTTTCTACTAAGTAGATACCTACCATCATCCATCCACAGTGTAAACAGAAATGAATTTAATTAAGTAGGTAGTATTACTTGAACGAATCAACCAACGTAACATTGCTTTTAAGCTAAGTACTTATCACCAGCAACAAGCAAAGTTTCAAAATAACTTTATTGAGGAATTAACATCTTTCTGAACAAAAAAAAAAGTGATCAAAAACATAAATTACACCGGTGCTTGACTTAACCGTACGGCAAAAGATGCCATGTTTGTTTACACTTTTCGCCGGTTAAGAAAAATCTGAATCTATTTATGCAATTTGTGTACCTACCCAGTACCTACCTACTTATTTGATATTTTCTTAAAAACCATTTAACCGACTGAGATAAAAACTTTGGTGAGTAGTTTTGCACACTCCGGAAAAGGTTAATAATAAAAAAACCGTCAAAGTGCGAGTCGGACTCGCACACGAAAGGTTCCGTACCATTATCTATAAAAACGCCAAAAAAATCACGTTTGTTGTATGGGAGCCCCCTTAATATATCGGGTGTAAAAAAAAGGCTTAACGAAGCCGAATACTACATATTCTACGTATTATTACGATCATTTTTTTCTTATACACTATACCTGGGAAATGACGGGTTACCGAGTTATTGACAGTCAAAGTTTCAATTTTTTTTTAAAGATTTTCACAAAATTTACTTCTGTTTGATAATACTAAACTTTTTTACAAATAAACATGATCCGCTTACACACACAGGCATAGTCTGTGGGCGTGCGCGCTATACATTGCGGGTTAGAAATAAGTAATTTTTTTTGATACCCATAAATAAAAGTCATTTCCCAGCAAGTATTTTTTTGCATTCTACTTGGTTTTATGTATAGATTTCGTGGTTTAAGGCTTCGCTAAATCTTTTTTTACACCCTGTATATAAATATTGTATTCTGTTTTTTAGTATTTGTTGTTATAGCGGCAACAGAAATACATCATCTGTAAAAATTTCAACTCTCTAACTATCACGGTTCATGAGATAAAGCCTGGTGACAGACGGACAGACAAACGAACAGAAGGACAGACGGACAGCGGAGCCTTAGTAATAGGGTCCCGTTTTACCCTTTGGGTACGGAACCCTAAAAACAAGACTACCGAAGTTGCCACTTATACGTTAATTAGTTTTAATCGGAACTGAAAATCTGTTCAGATTCTAAAAAACTTTCATTTTACAGGCTTCGCCTTTGGTAAGAGGTCAGCTTATATTGGAAATATCTAGCATTAATAGCCTTGCGTACTACCTTTACAAGAAGTAACAAGGATAATTATATCTATCAGCCTTATCTGTCTTTAGCCTAATAAATAAGTACCTACCTATACACTTTTGTTATCAACTACGATATGTAGAGAAGCATCTAGAAATACCATTGTTCAATTAATATGTGTACATGCACAATTAATATGTGTACATGCATACAAGTAAGTAGGTATAAAAATTTCAGTAAATTAATATGTAGGTAGTCTCTCTATAATGTCTCTAAAGCTAACACCTACACATACTACTACTTGACATAACAAGACTGTAGTACCTATTCATTAGTTAATGACGCCATCCTCACCAGGAAAAAAACAAATGCTTTAGATAATTACAAGTCACCATTATTAAGGTAAAAAGCAAGGACATACTGGCATAGATTTTTTTCTACTTATAGAAAGTTTCATATAGAAAACTTAACGTCCAAATTATTTTAATTAGGTATAGTACCTCCCTAAGTATTTAACATAATCAAAAATGTGAAGAAATTAACTTACAAGGAACATCGCCGTGATGGTCAGCATCAGAAATCTTATAGATTTCATATTGTACTCCGTCTCCGTTTTGGTGATCAACATCCCTGGAGGATTCCTCGCTGGGGGAGTATCTGGTGAAGCAGTCATTTTGTCAACACGGGTTTTTCAGCCGTGAGGTTTGCGTCAACTGCCTCGATCCGCGGCTAGCCCGTTATCTAGCTGATAAATACTCGTGCAATCTGATAAGGATTGTTTTTCGACTCGAAATCGAAAATTACATTTACATACATATCTCACAAATCCTGATAATTAAGGGAAAACTGACGTTATTGCTTCTATCACGCAGTCTAAACTAATACTATCGAGCAGATACTAAATAGATTCATAATTGTTATTGTTTGCGTCACAATCACAAAGAAAATCGATGCGGGCGTAACACGTACACACTAACTAATGTTCTTCAACTAACTTTGTGCTAATAAGTATTTAACATTATTCATCGCGCTTAGCAGGGATCTGCAAGACTAACATTCAATGAACTAATAAAAATGTAAAACATCTCTCCAACCACATGTGTGCAATAAACAATTTGAATTCTTCGACATAGTATTACCTACTATAACTTAAATCAATGCCAAAATTGATTGACTTAACATCATCATTTAGCCTCCCTAATGTATTTAACGTTGTCAAGTCAATTAGTAAATGTAGTGTTTATTTTATTTGGATAACATCTTAGAATATATTAGTACCTAGGTATTGAGTTTTAACTTGGCCATTGTCTTATGATGGTTTTAGGAATATATCATTTTAAAATGGAATTCAGCCTCTTCTAAATTCAATATTGACGACTGTCTGGTGGAGTGGTTTGTGCTCCAGAATACAAAGCTAGCGGGCGCAAGTTCAATTCCCGTGAGGGTGGGAAAGGGAGGGAGGGTAGTGTTTGAGTGAATGAGCTCGAACATTTGTACGGAGTCATGGATGTAACATAATGTCTCCCCGTTACCTATCTAGTCAGCATTAGTTTAAGACTAGATAATTGTGTGTTATAGTGATTGCTTTTACGTAAACTATTAATTTTGGTCACATCGATTAGTTCTCGTTTACTGTATAGTTAAAAAAATCTTAATTTAATGTTATTCATTGTGAATGATTATAATTAATAACTAGATTACTTAATTTTGATAAACGGCTTTATTTTTTTTAGAGGTCTACTGATAGTCCAATAATTTTACCTTTTGCACAAGCTATTTCTAAGTTTAATTACAAATTAACTTAATTAGTAGGTATATTCAACAGCTTTGCTAACAATGAACCAGACCCAGATTCTACATATTTAACCTGTCTATATTTTAACTTTTGCAATATATTTAAAGTTATTTTTGTGATAATGATTAATTTAAAAAAGTAATTTTGCAGATGGATTGATTTATTAGCTTATCTAACACCAATCCCCACGCAGCGATATGGCGTATCAGCCGTTCACTTATCTAAAATATATATTATCGTATGTATAGGTAAAGCGGGTATTTTCCCCATTTCCACTTGCACAAATGCTTTAGTTAGAAACATTTAAGGTATGATTCCGAATTCAGCAGCACGCAGTAGTGCTTCTGCTTTTAAATTCCCCGGTCGCGCTTACCTACCTTTACAACAAAAACTAAGATAGCGACACAAAATATCCCTTGCGGTCTGCAATAATCAGGATCTAGAGATCCTTACTGTCGAAGGCCCAGACTCGACTTGAGTCTGAGTCAAAAATCTAATGACTAAAAAAAATTAAGGCAAGAAATCTACTGATTATTATTGTCGAAGGCCAAGACTCATTTTGAAACAGGATAAGACCTATTTTAGACGTTAATCTGATAATGCAGACTGTCTACTCCTCATGATTTTCTTTCTCTATTGGTCTGTGTCTAAGTACTACTAGGTCTCTAAGTCGGTCTGTCTCTAAGTACTACAGTAATACACTAAGTAACCAATATGTACTCCAAAACTTCAGGGAGGGTGAAAGAGCCGGCCGGATATTATAAGAAACCACGGAAAGTAGCGGAGCGTAGCGTAGCAAGTCCTACTTGTTCTGTGTGAGAAATACTCTGGAGATACTAACATAGAGTTGCAAATGAATGTTGAATTAAATCTTCTATTCATCATTCAACGACTCTGGACAGCTGTTTCTATATAAAAAACTATTTATAATCAGTTGAGCCTTAAGAAGATCTTTCAGCCAATTGTTTCTGTAATAAAAACTCTCAAAAAACCTTTTAAGGAGAGGTTAATAAAGTTGACAATTATTTACTTACCACAAAGCGCACGGACATTATAACCTGCCTATAGCTGGCTGTAAGCTATTGCATATCTTTTTACAGTTTTTAAAAAAAAGACTGGTGCGCAACTTCTTTTCATTACTAACCGATGACCTCAATCGAACTAGAGTAAAAAACTCGTTGTTTACTGTTTATCATGATCTTATCAGTCTTTATTTTAATGATATATTCAAATAGTAATCAGCGCCATCTATAGTGTATTTTCTCGTATCCCTCGGGAATGGTACATTTTCTGGATTTTAGGGTAGCCCATATTACTCAAAAATATTGTAGAATTCCGAAGTGGTGATAGGGCAAAGCTATATTTTTGTGACGTGTTTAAGTAAATATTGTGACTATTGGAAGTGTTTTCCGTTTGTTCCATATCGCCTACACGAGAAGAGCGTTTGCCGATTTATGATATAAAAATAAAAAAATATTAAAGAAGAAAAATAAGTTTTAAAAAATCCAAATTATCATATTAGTATATTTTTTAAAGAGTGTCGTTTTGAACAGAAGGTGGCATGTGTTGAAACAACTTTTTCTAACTTTGGGTAAACATCAACATCAAAACAGCATTTGTTTGTTTCTCCTTACAAACTATAACGCTCTACTTTTATACTTATGTATGGAGCAGCATTTTTTTATGATTTAGATGGTGACCCCAAAAAAAGTTTGATGAACACATTCGCCTCCTTAAGGCTACTTCGATAATCACAATCTGTATGCAAAATATCGAGTGCTTTGGTATTTTTTATTAATTTTTATATTTTTAAATTTTTTTAAAATTAATCCCACTGATGATGACTGAGATGACTCGTACACCAATCACTTATTTTATTTCATTATTATTTTTATTGTCCTAAACGAAACAAGCTCAATCAAATTATTTAACGAAATAAAATTTACTTATAAGTAGATTTAAATTGACCGATTTTAGTGAATTCATTTTCAGCTATGGTTTATTGTTAAAAATACTGCAGTAAAGTTAAAGCAAGCGCTTAGTTAAATAGAAATTAAAAAAAATACTATTTTTGAATTAAACTAACAATGTTTTTCGTTTAAGTATTCAACATAACTGCTCAAGCCGCCATATCTATTTTTCACAAATCTCGCTTAGGATGTTTAATGTAGGTACTTATGTGTTTGTCTTTCTTTTAAAGTACAAAATGCTGAAATACAGGCTTACATTGTAAATTATCTTACACGGGTTAACGACCAGCTCATTGCAAGTCAAATTACGTGCCACTCTGATCAGATATAAATTGTTATTCTGTCAGCTCAAGGATACCTACAGTTACTTGGTTTGACTCAGTAGTCTTTTGGAAATATGCTTACTCCTATTGTTCAGTTTTTCTGTACCATCTTTTTATTGATGGTACGTGCAGTATTTACCCCGCAACTTTTGATTGGTTGGCCAAGAAATGGATCGGTGTTTGCGTTTCTATGCTAGCATTTCGGTTGCTAGCAAATCATTTCAGCGTGCTAAGTAGCTTGTATATTCATATCATAGTTATTAAAAGACCCGTAAGTTATTAAACTATCTCCCGATTAAATAGTCTGTAGTAAGTATATGGTAGTATGTAGGGGCCCTAAGTGAGCCTTAGTATTTTTTTAACGTATTTTCAGTATTTTTCTTTTTACCTTTTTAGGATTTTTATATAATTACTGTAATTTTAGGCAACGTGTGCATAAAAGGTAAGTTATCATTTCGGATATACAAAATTTGTCATGCTGTCAAGCTAAGCTAAGCATTCACAACTGAAAATAGCAGTAAAACACATTATTCAATATAATAGAAACTTTTATTTAATAAAATATATTAACTTTATTTATATTATCATAATACTAGATTCATTATCAAAAACAGCTAGAACTTACGTGTAAGTAATGATATCGTTTATAATTGCTTCTGTAAGATTTTAATGACACTAGATTTTTTATAGGCCATTTAACTTACAATTGAATACTTTTTGTTTTAATTGTTTGTACCAATAACTCATATAACTAAAAGTATACATTCGAAATGTAATCCTGATATGTTCTATATAGTAAATAACATAGTCGGTACCTATCTACATATCTTACAGATTTGTCGGCAGCTGCGGGCAACGTATTATTTGAAATTGAAATACATATGGCATTTGAAATAAGACTTCATAAAACAATGGAATGTCAAAACTTCAAAACGTCGCTGAATCATCTTCGCGATGCTATACTTATTTGTAAAACGTACGAATTTAAATGTTGTTACATTTAGATGGTTGGGTTATTCTGTTTAAGCTACAGTTTGCCCTTGGAATGGCACGTAGACGATTTGCGGGTTCTTCTCGTCGTTAGGGTTGAGCGAGGTGTAGGCGTTGATGACGCGCTCCTGGATCTCCCAGCGTCTGCGCTCGCGGTCGTTCTTCGCCTTCCTGATGGCTCCGGCCAGCGAGAAGGAGAACACGATGCCGATAATCTGGGGAATGAGATGCAGGAGAGATACAGTTGAGCAAAGGTTTTATAGAAAAAGAGAACACTGTTGGAAGCTGGGAACCAGGTTTAAAAATAAAACAACAAATTCGTCGGAGCTTTCATTACAATCAGCTCACGTTAGTCCACTGCTGGACACAAGCCAATATGCACGCCATTGAGCCCGATCCCAGGCTATTCATTTCTATCAGCTGTAAGCAGCTTTTCGTTTATCATCTCATCCTTGGTAGATGGTACCCTTGGTAGACAAGTCATCTCTTAACACTAACACACCCTGTCAACGCTTGAAGGAGTCTTAGCTCTCTTCTGCTAAGACTTTTTTGCTCTATCGGATTTAGGAGTTCTTTTAAGGTTTTTTCAAAATGATCATGCAGTGTACGCGAACATACTGCAGTAAAATTGCTGGATCACAGTTATCGTTACATCACTCACAGCAATTGACAAACTGGTCAATACTTATACAAAACTAAGAACTCTATACCTACTAACCTGAATAAAGGCAATTGTGAGAGCTCCAGCTCCAAGGAGACCCGCGCTTTGGTAGATCAAGAAGAACAGCCTGGGCATGCAGCCGTTGGCGTACATCTTCGTGCACTCTTCCACCTCTAGCTCAGCCAACACCTCGACCCTGGTCTCAGCGCAGCAAGATGTTGGCACAGTGAGGTTACCGTAGGTGATACCGGTGGAACCAGTAGGAGGCTTCACCTCACCCCAGTCGAGGTAAGAGTCAATACCGCAGCAGTTCATCTGAAATGGTTGTATTACAATTATTGTTAGTTGAATGAAAGGTTAGTAGTTAATGACGTAATGCTTATTAAAATATGTTGCAATAGCTAGGTGCATTACGACATGACATACCTATACACGCTACCAAAATTAGTGAATAAAATTGTATGCAAAACTTACGGGCAATCTACCAGAGCCTAGTTTGTTTAAGGGGTTTTATTACTTTGAAATTTCTCGAACAGTAATTACGTGAATTAGTATGACATTCGGGGTGCCGTTCAGCTCAGCCCGGTGCCAAATTTTTACATACAAATACATACTGAGATACAGGTATATAAAACTAGTTCAGAAATCAGGGACTTCATAATAATGTCTGTAAAAAAAATATTATTTCAATTTTATTAATTAACAAAAATCGTTTACGTTGTCATCAAAAGCTATTGAGTCTACTCAGAATGTCGATTGTTATAATAAAAAAATGAAGAGGTTTGTAGCTGCCATTGCTCCATAGGCTATGTATACTACGTATGGCGATTAGTGACTTACCCTAGACTGCATGAAGTCGAAGTATTCCTGCACCATGGGATCTTCGTAGTAGTCGGGTATGCTCGCGCGCAGATTCTCGTCTAACGTATCGGTGATCTGGCTGCGCAGACTGTACGCGAAGATGGCGGCTGCGATCTCGAGAACTAGGACCAAGGTCAGGATCACTGCGAACTGGTGAAATAGACAGATTTAGAAGATCTGAATACTAAAATAGAGTTTGTATCGGAAGGTATGTAATAAATAAAGGGGAAAGCTCATTAAAAGATTATAATTATGAATCAATAAAAATTTAAGTAGGTACTAGGTATACCTACAGTATGTACAAAAGAATGGGACACTCCTTAAAACCACGTGATCAGCTGGTGATATACAACAACTTTTCCTATGGGAGCAACATCGAAATCGTGATTTTATTTTCAGATGCCCCATACATTATCATCCAGGTATGTGAGTAAGTTTGTATGGAGTAGTTAATTTTTTTTATCGATTTCGATGTTGCTCCCATAAAAAAGTTATTGTATATCACCAATTGATCACGTGGTTTTAAGGAGTGTCCCATTCTTTTGTACATCCTGTCCTGTATACCTAGTACCTACCTACTCAATATTTTATTGATTCATAATTTGTTTTTTTATAAAGATACGCATTCTGTGAAGTTACTTATAAATTGAAGAATTTACCCATGAATGATCGTCGTTTATTAAGCAATAACTAGATAAATTACCCTCAGAAAAGATATTGCGCTTCCAACTCGAATCGTCTCGTTATCGGTAGCATAATTTTACAACTGCAGCAACTGCAATTAAGTACCTGTGCTTTGGTTATTTAAAAATGGAAATAGTAAAAAGTTGTTACTGATTCCACGTTCGAAGCATGATCGCAGTTTGCAGCTGAAATTTGAAACCCTCCCAGGGTCTTAGGGAGTTCTGCCAATTCTACCAATGTGAAGATACTGGTAAATTGTAGAATTTACTCATAAATGACTGTCGTTTCATAAGCAATACCAGAAAAACGACCCGAGAAAAGATATGCGCGATGCGCCGATTTGGTTAACATGACGTGACTTCCAAGTTCCAACTCGTCATGTCGTTATCGGTAGCATGATCGGACTGTACAAATGGTTAATTAAAAATCAGAACTAATTGAAAATTCTTAATGATTCCATGTACAAAGCATGATCGCAGTTTAGAGCTGAAATTTGAAACCCTCCCAGGGTCTTAGCGAGTCCTGCCAATTTAGCCAATATGTCAAAGATACCAAGCTAAGACATTTTTTTTATGATAAGGAATGCCTTATGCTCCCAATCCCAATTACCTTTGTTTGCGCTTTCCATGACAACCTGTAATTAAGGCCGCACCATCTCAAGTATTACCCATCTTGTAACTTTTAGCTTCAAGGTGTATGATCTTGTTGGTTGTCCCAATAAAAATAAAAACAAATTGCTTAAAATATTCTAACTTACAATGTTAACCAAGCAGGTGCTCTCCTTCAGCGCCCCAACACACCCGAAGAGCGACACGAAGAGCATAATGATGCCGATCGCGATGACGAACGCGGCTGGCGAGAAGAAATGGTCTTCCAACACGAAAGACACATCCTGGTAGATGGCGTAGATCGTCGTGCCCACCGAGATGATCAGCGCTGACGTCAGCTGAAAGAGTTAGGTCAGTTTTATAATAAAATAATATCAATTGTTAATTGTCAGGCGGCTTGATTCCATCAGATGGTTTGCTTTAGGCACTGGCATTATTACACACCTCGAACAATGGTGGTGGTGCATGGTGGGGTTTGGCCTTAACCACCTTACTTTTGAGGTAAGGCCTGTGTCATACAGAGGGACGTATATATACTCACATTGTTTATTCTATTATCAGATTATATATTCACCAGACAATACAGGGTGTCCAAGAGAATAGGACACTCCTTAAAACCACGTGATCAGCTGGTCATATAAAACAACTTTTTCTATTGGAGCAACATCAAAATCAAGATTTTTTTTTCAGCTTCTCCATACAAACCTACTCGCATACCTAGATGATAGTGTATGGAGCATCTGAAAATAAGATCACGATTTCGATGTTGCTCCCGTATACAAATTAGCATCCTTGTTTTGCGAGGTAGTTACCACCAAACACTGAATTTGCCAGCTAGGGCCATGTCCAAGCACGCTCAGCTCGTAGCCAATTAAAAAAAATATCGTTTTCTATAAGGACCCGAATTGGGGATCGAACCCGGGACCTTTTGCGTTAAACACAAATGACCGTAGACCTACACCAATCCAGGTCCAAAAAAGTCAAAGAAGCGAGGATACGACTCCTACCCATTGTCAATCTTTTTTAATTTCGAAAGGGGAGAAACGTGAACTACGAGTAGATGATTATTTTATTCGCCTGATTTGATGATTTATTATTGCTTGTTCTTTGTTTGTTTATAAGAAAAATTCTTGTCACTCAATTTGTCTGTCCTCTGCTTTGTAAACAATATTTTTTGCTTCTCATTAAAAATAAGTCTAGCAATTATACCGTTGATGCCGTATCTAACTCAACTTACTATTTAGCTCAAAAACCGTCGCGCGAAATGTGTTATTTGTACGCGATACACTTGCACAAAACGACTAGTGACGACTATTGTAGAGGTTAAATTACTTGTAAGGCTGATTAACTACGCTCGTCCTTGTCGATGATTCTTCTAAATTATATATTTTTTCGTTATTTGATACAAACTAACCGCTCTACCTCGATGATAATATTATATGATGTATGTGTATATAATACAAGTTGTAAAAAAAGAGGTTTTTCTGCAATTTCGACGTTGGTATCATAGTAAGAGTTGTAGTATGTACAATGTGTCCCTGCCTACGGATTAAATCGAACCGGCCCATAGGGGTTAATATCCGAACTTTTTAGCTTTATAATTGTGGGGTTAACAAATTAAAAAATAAAAACTTTTTATCCGTCAAAAAGAGAACCTACAATCGAGCAAATAAAATCGGGAATCGATTTGATCCAAACTTCCATGGACACCCTGTAAAACACTAGAATTACGCTCTATCTATTGGATCGTCAGGGGTTTTTTACTCCTTATATAAAGAGACTGTAACATAAAAAGGGCCTTTTATGAAAAGGCCATTAACTTCGGCCGTTTGCAGGTCAGTTAGATATCACGTAAAGTAAGATGGTTACCATCTCAGTTCTCACTAATGAACGTTAAGTATTTTCCTTATCTTGCTGACATGCTTTTCAATTTACGCTCAGTCACTCAGACATTTTACATATCGTGTACACATGTAAACGCCGGCAACCTATCATTTTCCACTTTTCAGCCACCGACGCAAATTGACAGCTCATAGCGGCGTGGCAAAATGTATTGCCAGGATATGGAATGGTAGTAAACTTTTAAAATGAAGAAGGGTATTACTCATCATGATTATCGTTAGTCGACCGTCTGGTGTTCCGGACTACCAACCCAAGCGGTTGCGGATTTGAATCCCGAAAGGGGCCAATGTGTAATAAGCACGAGCATACCTAATTCTGGACGTTCAGAATGCGTTTAGTATATTTTATCCGTTATCTACTCGCCATATACCTATCAATTTACAACTTTGCTTAGTTTGGGGATCGATAAATAGGCGTGATTGTAAAGTAATGTAACTTATTATTATATCGTCTAACTGTTGCCCGCGACTTCGCTCGCGTGGTCTTCAGTTTGAATAAACTAAAGACCACGCGATATTGAATTATATATCCTACAGGAACATTTAGCCGAAAAAGTAATATAAATGTTAATCCAGATCATATTTGATTCTCATATCATTTTTTTCACACACACACACACACACACACACACACACACACGCACACGCACACGCACACTTACACACTCATTCGGCAGATCATGTGAATGTAATGTAAAACTTATGTTACTTTCCCACTATATCTCTTTTTATTTTTAACTATAAAATTATGTAACTTCTACTGCAACGGCCGCAAAATGTCAATAAGTAATTCATCAACCCTAGTCCCCAAGAGACAGGACTACCTAGTTTGGGGACTACTTGTAAACTTAGTTGTAATGTTTCCGTTAATAAATATATTTCATATTTCATTTCATTTTATAGGTATGTTTGCAAAATTTCATCCAAATAGGTACCTACATTTAGAAGTTTTTGCGTGGAACAGTAACAAACATCGATACATCCATTGCATACTCACAATTTTTCTCATTCAAAATATTAGTAGGAAATAAAAAAAAACTCAGAAATACTCTTTCTCAATTACAATGTAGGCGGATTGCTTTATTTTGGTGCAGAGTTGGTTGCCGTGTTATGTTATAAATGAAGAAAAATCAATAAGGTCAATGTGGCCGCACAGCCGCGAACCGGCC
Source organism: Anania fuscalis (assembly GCA_950371115.1). Classification (NCBI taxonomy): domain Eukaryota; kingdom Metazoa; phylum Arthropoda; class Insecta; order Lepidoptera; family Crambidae; genus Anania; species Anania fuscalis. The sequence goes on from OX493330.1 coordinate 19,287,043, forward strand.
TTGGGGTGTGATTTGTGAATAGTTTATCGCGACAGCATTTTAACTACTCATGCATGAAAGGAGTAAAGAACGCGTGGACTGTTGAATAAAGTTTTAATAAGTGTAGGTAGGATGCAGGTATTTGTGTACCGAGTTTGGCTCTGGTCCTGTAAGGCACTTTCACAATTTTACATCTCGTACAGTAACATCTGTTAATGATTATTTAAACTTCAAAAATGTTTGGAATCAAATACTGCCCTGCACGCTCACACAGGTAAATCTATCATTTAATGTATACAAACATAAAAGAAGCTGACAAAACGTGACCGAGTTTTTCGCGCTGTTTCTTCTGTGCGCACGCCCACAATTGGATGTGTAAAAGCGCTTAATTTATTTAGGCTTATTAGCTAAAAAATGTTTATTGTGTTTTTAATAGTCAATCTGGGCTTGGATAGCGTTGGCCAACCTGGCGTTAAACCTTCGTACTGAGATTGCCTGCTGAAGACAGAATTTATGAAAGGGATGGGATCCGAATTCCGAACGACCAGAGTCGATGTAACTAGACAAACTATAGCTCATCTATTGCCCTTTTGTCCGAAGGATGACCTAAAAAGAACGACAAAGAAGTTTTGGTTGAAGGATATCATTATAAGTAATAATCGCCATTGACACGACAGAAAAGGGACACTTGTTTAATTCAGTAAAAATTTGGATGCTCCAATGAGCCTTGGCTGAATATTGTATTTTTATTACTAGCTTCTGCCACATAATAAATAATTAAACAAGTCTTCCTTCTGTCCTCGAGTTCCTCTACGTAGGGTGCAGAAAGCCAAAGAGGATAATCATCCCTCGGTAAAACAAAAACGGTAAATATGGAACAAAGTATATGTTTACGAGAAGTTGCATCTAGTACATCTATGCCGTTTAGCCGTTAAAGGTGATCACTAACATGATTCTATAAATTATCTGATTTAAAGAAGTCGGAGCATTTCTTTAATTTATGCTGACCGAAAGACCTTTTAAAACCAAACATTTTATTTTTTACAATGCCATTCTCTTACATGTGTTACCGTGTGTATGGTCTAGTGCCTACTGTTACGCCAAAAAAAATGTTTTTCTTGATATTACATAAAGATATTTAAATTAACGCGGGTATACAAGGCTCTGACAGACATGCATGCATGCATAAAACAATATGTTTTCTTTTTTCTTCAATTCATTAACGTTTATCTGCTAATGTTAGAGGAAAATTATTGAAAAGTCACGTGATTTAGCGTCGTCACAACAAGATAAAGGATTCATCATAATAAAAAGCTTATTGTTGTACAAAAGTATAGAAAATTTCAATGTAGAGTTTAAACGTATTTTACATGAGTTACAGTGACACGACTTTTTCTTATACCCAAAATAACGCAAATCTACGTTTTAAGGTTGCGATTACTGGTAATGATGAATGATAAGCAGTACCTACGAACACTTCTACCTTCTATACATACCTAGTTTAGAATAAAATGCTCTGTCACTGGTTAAGTTTAAAGAATATCTTGTATCACACAATGCCTTGTAAATCTCATGAACACAGGAAGTATTAACTAACACGGTTTATGTAAGTGTATGAGGTCAAGACAACAGAATGATGTCGATAAGAACAAATACACATCTACCGAGATGATAAACGGCAATGGATTTCCCTAAATTAATACGGCAAAGCTACCCTTTTACAGACAGTTTTAAGGATAATATTCATAACTCGTGTGCTTGTAATTGGTAATATTGATGGTGAAGTACTAAATTTTATAAAATTTTTATAAATAATAATTTATCACTCATAATAGGTGTCTTAAGGGCTGATACTGGTGCTCAAATACAAAAAAGTTTATTATAGAGAAATTTGTAAAGATAATACTAGGTTATCGCCCGAACTGAATCCTTTATAGTACTTCGGCATTGCTAATTTCCAATTCCAATTAGAAGGCTAAGATAGAGCGCGTCAAGTTTGTGCGCAATATTAAAAGCCAGACGCTGACGATGTCTAGCTACGCTGGACAGGACTAGGTATCCGCTGCGGCAGCTGATGCAGTGGGCAAGTTACGCACTTTCCTATTAACAATACCTAGATAGCAATACCTAATCAGCGTATGTCATGCCATCCAACATTTGTCGGCCCGGCAAGATTAATACCACAGTTTGGCAATGTAATCATTATACCTGTGGTTATACCTACACGCACAAAATTAACGGGCTATCCATAGGCAGGATTACTGCTAGTAAATATACTAACTGCCGCTGTAGGTATATTACTGGAACGTGTGCTCCGAACGGTATCGTCGCGTGCTCCATTAAGATTTCATCATCAGTTACCATCTCACCTTCTGCGGCGGAGAGGGAGTGAGAAGCCTCAGCCTCCGCCCCGATAATCCGTCGCAGGCGCGTTGGGCGTCGAAATACCTCCTTCACCTGCCCCTTCTGGACGGGTCCCGGGCTACAAACACGAAGGTGCCTCCGGGACTGACGACGGCGCAGCGCGTGCCCCCGGGCAGCGTTCGCATTAGAGTTGGGGGACAGATCCCTTTCCCCCCCCAGAGACCGGGCGGCCTGCCATTGCTGCCATAAAGGCGGGGTGCGGCCGAAGTGGAGTCAAGGAGCATGCCTGCGGCTGCGGCCAATGGCGAAACGCTAGGCTCCGTTTCACTCAAGGCACCGATGGGCACTGTGAGGTTCTAGTGGGTAGGCTGGCTCCTTCTGAGTCCGGAGTCCCACACACCCCTCCAGTCGTGCCCCGCGACTGGAGGATAGTGCGTCAAAGTATTTCCTCACGTAAAAAAAAAAGAGATAATAGACAAACGCTATCTCAGCTCATGAAAAAGTATTCACGAGCAAGTTTAATAGTTAATGTACGCTACTTTTATGAGTTTAACTGCAATCAGTTGCAATGTCTGCCTATCTTATTTAATCAATGTCGACAGTCTTTGTCTAGCGATTTATACTCCAGTCTACAAAGCCAGCGAAGTGTTTAATGAGATCGAATTTTTGGTTCGTATCTCGCAAGGAGCAAGTGCTTAATGAGATCTGGGCCATAACCATGAACTCTTAAAACAATCTCAAAGTTGTCAAATCTGTCAATTTTGGTACGTCATTTCATACGAAATTTGACAGAAATGATAATGTTTGACAGATTTGTGATTGTTTTAACAGTTCATGGTTAGGGCCCTGGGGCGTAACCATGAACTCTTAAAACAATCTCAAAGCTGTCAAATCTGTCAATTTAGGTACGTCATTTCATACAAAATTTGACAGATTTGATAATGTTTGACAGATTTGAGATTGTTTTAAGAGCTCGTGATTACCGCCCTGCACGGCTATTTGTTTGTACCTGAGTCATGTTACATGGTGACTTGAGAGCACATTCCCTTAAGTCGCTATTTAACAAAAGTTATGCTTTGGTTCCTGTATTTGTTGGAAAAAGGATAGTGAAATTACTGAACCAATAAATGATTTGGTAGAAATCAAAATCTGATGCGTCTTCACAAGTTCCTGAATCTACCATTATCGCAGATACAATTAATCAGTTATCGCTCTATTGTTTGAGACCAATACCTATATCCATCATTTCATTTTAAAAAACGTCTTTATATAAGCAATGTGTGAGTCAGTGATAAAAGTTTGTTTTCATTATAGTGTCTTTGTATATTTATTACCCTTCATAACTAGTCAAATCGAAGTAAGTACACTGTATTGATTTTATTAACGGTAGGTTGAAAATATTTTGTACGCTCCTCAATGTCTTATAAGTATGTCTGATACTGCTAGTTTTCTGAAACTCGTCCATGGTGAAGCTAATAAAATAAAATAAACCTATAATGAACTAACTAATGAATTATTTATCGCCTGAAAACACTTCTTTGTAACGCATTAAAATTAAGCGTTCAAGTTATACTTATTGCTAAGTTGTACAACATAATAGATACCTATGTACTTTTAAGTAAAGTATGCTAGGAGTAATTTAAATAACGTGATCCTCTTAGGGCTGATTCTGGTGCAAAAAGCCAGTAAGTAAGAAGCTGTATTTGAGCAGTAGAATTACCCCCTAAAATATTTTATATTATTTTATTTACATTCTGTATTTATATATATAGGTAACTTGATTTAGCAACCGAAACAATTCTAAGCATGTGTTTCGTGCGATGTTCTAAGCATACCTAATTTAGAAATCAATTAGAAAACGTTAAGAACATCAAAAAGGGAAACAAGTGTGAATTAATGGAATTATAGAAAGCCATCCAATCATCATAGGACATTTTTTTGTATTCATATGCCAGCTGCGCTGGTATGATAAGCTTGTACCACATCTTGCTGTAACATCAGTATTGTTTTAACCTTATCTCTATGTATAAATATTTTGAATCTTTGAATCTCATCTTAGTCAATTGCTTTGATTATATTAAAATGTTGGTCTTATAGAGACCAAATAGGACTTCCGTAATATTTTAGTTAATACTAAAATACTGTTTGCATACAGGGTGGCCGGGGAGTTGACGTTCAAAGCTTAAATTTGGATGCCTTATATCATGGTGTATCCAAATCACCCCCATGTAAGTTTACGATTACGATTTACGATTTTGCATAGTTGAGGAGCTAGAATTATTTTTATGCCTTTGAAAAATAAAACCACTAAAAGGTGAAAATTAAGGAAAAAATCATAAAAAAAATTCCAGCTCCTCAACTAAGTAGAATCGTAAAACATACATGGGGGTGATTTGGATACACCATGATATAAGGCATCCAAATTTTAGCTTTGAACGTCAACTCCCCTGCCACCCTGTATAATACCAACCTTATGAAACAAACATGAAGTACCCAATGAAATTAACTTCTTCCCAATTTTTTTTCTGCATAAACTTGATAATCAAGCTAAATACGAATGAATCATCTCACTAGAACACAAAAACGGAATAAAATCATATGTTTAGCTGATCTATGTATATTTGTGCCAATTTTCCGTTCCTAACAATCATCCAAATATACAAACTTTCCTATTTACAATTATGATATTGTGTGTTTAATTATTGAATCATAATTTGCAATTTCAAACTAAAAAAATGCAGTTTCCGAATACATCAGTTTTAAAGTTTATCTATTCAGTGATAAAGTGTTTCCATTTGTTATTATGATATAGCTTATTTACAGTTAAATATAAGTACTGAGTATATGGGATTATTATACTATTGTATAGTTAATAGAATTTAAATATAAGTGTTAGTCATTTCTCGTAGTTCTTGCGAAACTGGACCAAAAGAATGTAAATATACAAGTCTACCCATACCATTGTTCATTCGGAAAAACATTTTCCCAGTTGCGCAATTGCAGCATTCCTTAACTACCGTGGCTGTGACGATTCTTAGAAACCAAATATATTATTTGTGTCACATTTTTTTCTTGTCATACATAATTCTTATCGCTTATCGTATTTGAATCACCGACATACTTTAACAAAGCATTGATAGCATTTGCAAATAAAGGCTTCAACTCAACTTACCACGAAAATAGCTGTCACACACAACAACATGTACTTGATGCACCTCATTCCGACTTCTAGATTGTTTTGCGCCATCGTATTTAGTTTCACCTGGGGAGCGATTGTCACAGCACGTTACAGAATACTGGGTGGGCGAAGTGTTTCCAGGTTATAGCGCGTTATCAGTAGATAAGGAATATCGATACCGACCGCGCTCGCGACGTTCGCTCGGGTACTGAGTGTTTCAATGCCATGAAAACATTTTCTTTCAGCCAATTAGTATAGTACACATATATACAGTAGACTCACACTAAACGAGCTTAGAATTCGATTCGTTTATCGTTTTTGTCGCTCTAGACGTTGCGCACACACAATACCTATTTGATCGGTTGACAGTTGGATTAGTCTTTGAATTACTGTGAAAACCGTAGGCTCTACCACCGGTGGGTAACCTCATTGGTGTTCGGCGGGTGAAGTTCGTATGTGCTGTCGTGCATTAATTTCTTAAAATAATGCTGATTTCTGAAATGTGTTATTTGCTTAGCAACAGAATTACGAAGTTTCAAAGACTGCTTGAAAGCTTAGACTTTTGTCAGGCATCGATTTTGAGCATCGTGACCTTGTGATATCACACTGGTCATTAGGTAAAATCAATAAAGATGAACGCTATTGGATATAGTAGGAAATTGAAATAACTAAATGATATACAATTTGGTCGTGGGACGTCCGCCACACGGTGGACAGACGACCTGGTAAAGGTTGAAGAAAGCCGCTGGATGCAGGTCGCTTCCAACCGGCCTATATGCAATTCACGGCAGAAGACTTTGTTTGTTTAGCAGCGGCCGTCCTGTGGCTAAAATGATGATGATGATTATGTTACGATGTGATAAAGACGTAAATGAGGTTCTCAGATGTACCTATCGCGATTGTAATGTCGTAGATTCTAGGTTAGTAATGATTGTAATGGACCTACTGTGTGTAGAATCAAATACGTAATTAGCCATCGCGTAAGGACGCTAATCGCCTCGGCAAACAGCCTACGTCATCGGCTACCTGACATACAAGTAAATGCTGACGTATTACTGTATTTTTCGGTATTAACTTGAAGGCTGGATGGTCGAAAAATTTGGATCACGTTAATTGCTTATGTAAGGCAAGAAGCGTTAATCCCTGTAAGAGCTGTTTATTTTTGTCGAGACCAAAACCTGGTCAAACGAATGCTGGTTAGTACTTCAGGTTCAGATTTCGTAGTTATTTGAAGTATTCGGGAAGCTTTGAAGGTAGGTTTCATCAGTTTGCAAGCGATCATGCGCAGGATGAACAACTCAGTGGGTACAACGTCCAGAGACGATTTATTCTTTGCCTATAGCATAAGTAGAGATAGGTACCCTATCTCTACTAGTCATAGCGTATCGATCGCTCATGATATTGAAAGCTTATAAAATCGATGGCTTAATAAATCGAACGGATATGACTTTGTGAGATACCACTATTAGTTACGTACTATTTTTAATTAATATATAAGTATTATTCTTAACTTGTAACTTTTTCTATTTTCCTGATTAAATTCGTGTTTTTACTGAAACAAAAACGATTTGATAATCTTTTCATTTTAGTGTCCGTTTAGATTTCCCGAGCTTTGCAACAAGTAATACTACGAAATGCAAATATTAAGATTCGAGATGTCTGTATCTTAATATTTGCATTTTGTAGTATTACTTGTATAGTACATAGTAGTATTACTTATATAGTGCATAGTATATAAGTGTAGTGTAGTGTAATGTAGTTCCTCGAAGGCAAAATAATCAACAGCCTCGTGTGGAAATCGAACCAACAATCTTTACCCCTCACCCCTTTCTATTGGAAACAAAAACATTTACGGATAAACAGGAACTATTTTCACAAAATTAATATTTTATACTTTAATCATCATTATTACAACAGTACAACTTACACTAAACACAAACAAAACAACGATAAATTAAGTAACTAAATGCTTCTCTCGCACTCTTCAGGGATACGAGCCGTTCTCCTCTCTAGACATCTTGGCCAACCAGACGGCTCCTACCACTGCCAGGGCCTGAAAAATAATAATGTTGTATCAATCAGTCGTCTACCTAAAAATATATATTAATAAGTAGTGGTGCCGTGTGAGGACGGCAGTAAAGAATACACTTTTCCACCGCCAACAGGTGCGTGTTGTAAGAGGCAACTAAATCCTGTAGCACGAGACGGGGAGCAGCGTCTGCGTGCGAAATAATATTTTAAAAAAACTGCGCTCACCAACCCGCCTGCCAAGCGTAGGGAGTATGGCAAAAACCTCCCGATGACAGACACAGTGGAAGTCACTGGGGGAGGCTTACCTATGTTCAACAGTGTACGGCCTGTGGCTGAAATGATGATGATGATAAGTAGTAAGTCGTTTAACTTTTCAGTAGAAAACTAGCCGCTTACCTATTCCTATCTACTGATCATCTGCTCAACCCGTAATAATTCAAGATTGTAGGTTCGTTAAAAGGGTCCAGTACCACTGTTTAGAAGTATCTATTGGTTTTGTGCCGATTGTTTTATTACCTGTAGAAGAACCAAGAAGATGCCAGCGACTCCTATGGCAGCGGCATGAGACTGCACCCATGACCCAAAGACGACCGAGCAGCCGTCTGTCCGCAGGGCTGGTGGGGGCGTGTCCACAGTGCAGTTGAAGGTCTGAATAGTCCCGAATGGGAAGCTGCAGCAGCTGAGCGGAAGCCCCCCAGTCGAGTCAAGGGGTCTGAGCCAGTCACTAGCGTTATTCACGCCACAACACGAAAACTGGAACACGAGAAGGTACGTAATGGTAATGATATATTATGCTTCACATTTTCAGATTATTTATTTTTTATACTGAAAATGTGATATTTGGCATTTAATATAACGGGACCTGCTGATTGTCATTAGCGTGGTGCGGCAGTGAATCGACCCAGGTTTGGGTCAATTCAGAAAACGTTTTCTTTTTTGGCTCGTGTGTAGGTTTGGCGTTGACTTTTGCTGTCTTGTACCTCGTTACACAAGGCTAATTTTCATCTGCCAGATCATGGCATGTGATGTGTTGTGTGGTGCATAATTTTATTTATTTATGGGAGCTAGAGAAAGGTTGACACTTCCGATCTCACTGGCACAATGGCTTTGAAATTGATCAGGACAGTCAACATTTTTGTCACAAAAGAAGAAGGAATACCCACGTCTGCTTGAACCTCGTCCCACAGCTTGGTCACTACGAAGTTGTCGCCCCCGTAGAGCTGCATGGAGTCGTACAACTGTTGCTGCACTAGCGCCACAGTGTTTCCCTTCAGAGCGTAGCCAGCAATGCATGCCGACAGTTGGAAGATGAACATCAGCAACATCGCTCCAGCAAACTGAAATTGACAGTTATCATTCTATTGTTTTTTTAAATTTTTCATGTGGCAATCTCAACCATAGAGGACCAGTACATTGGTTTGCTGGACTTCAATGGACGAGATAAGGACAGGAGTCAGAATCAATGATGTTGCCATAACATGGGAGAAGCCTATATCCTGCAATAGTTAATACTAGGCTAAAGACTTATTATTATAGTAGCAGACCCAAAAAAACCAGTTATTAATTTGAATTTTCAGCAAGGGTTTTCCAGTCCGTTTTTATTTTGGAAGTTTAATCACTGCTGGCGTCTGCACCAGTTGTCTGTGAAAGCATTGTTTATGAAATGAAATAGTTTATTTCGGACACACATGATATCCATATAAGTTGTTAGTATGACTTAATAACTATGTTAGTAATTATGTTTTTGTTTTACATGTAGGTACATCGGGTGTTACGTGGATTGCCACCCAATGTGCAAGGATAGGGCTATCAGATTTGCTAGCAATTACCTTCAGGAGAGTGTTGGTGCTGCCCCGCACTCTGCCCCACAGAGAGGCCGCACGCTTGCGCAGCACGGCGTGAAAGCCGTCGGTGCGGCAGGCGGCGAACATCCCCGAGGCGCTACAGCGCCAGGGCAGCCCCAACAGCCCCCTGAAGGCGTTGTTGTACTGAACACGCAGCGCACTGAAGGCTTTTTTGGTGTAGTTGCTCCATAGGTTACACGTGTACAATGTTTGGCAATATGTTTTGAATATTGTAATTTTTACCTCTCGAGAACAGCGTGCAAACCTGCGAGATAGCATATTTCCTCTCACTGACAGTGCCCTGCGTTCCCTCTCCATATCCAGGTTATCTCTGAGGTCGTCTGTGACCCAGTGACCCAGATATTTAAATTGCTTGACGGTTTGTAGAGGAGTACCATTTAGTGTTAAAGGCGGAATCGAGTAACTTTTTGAACTTTTTGAACTTTTTTATTCATAGCTGTTAGCGGTATAATACTTTAAAAGTAATTATGTATAATACTGTATAATAATATAATGTATTATTGATATTGTATTATGTATTAACAGACTCTATCTAATGTCATGGTTATACGGCTGAAAATATACCCGTGGACTCGATTCATGGCTGAATCGGTAGGTACTTAACATAATTAAGGTACAAAATGTTACCTCTTTTGCCTGACGTCAGCCTGTGACCACGGTCGGTGTAACCCATAGAAATTTCTCTGATCTGAGGTGTAAACCGATCGAAACGTCAGGCAAAAGAGGTAACATTTTGTACCTAAATTATGATCGCGTTAATTCCCGTTTTATTGTGTTTAAATCATGCAGCGCGAAAGTTTAAAAGTAATTATATTACTACAGCAGGTAAAGACACTATATAGGTCCTTAGGTAAACTTAACGCTAAACTAATAGACTATGGCTGATACGAGTAGTTTCACCAAAACGCCCGGCCCAAGTCCACCTCAACTATGCAATCCTTTTCTCCTTGCTTTAACCTTTGTCCAACTATTGACTATTTTGTCTTATCGTTTTGTTCCGTAGGTAATTAATTTGTGTGCCTACATACCTAGGTACGATATTTTTATTTTCCAAACGTGAGCATAAAGTAGGTACCAATATCTAATACAAACATGACTCTCCTTGAACATGACTCATAAACGCTATAATTATGAGAAATAAGTACAGTGTCTTCACGTGTTTTGTCGCAAGTATTAACGTTACAAACGTTTACGATCTGGTAAAGGTCAACTGTTTACTGAAGAGTTTCACTGTAACAGTTTCGTCATACCTATTACTTACTTACTGGAAATTTGTATATTCTGTTAATTACTTACTTTTTGTTTAGTAAAATACCAAAATCGGCGTTCAATTAAATTATTTCTCAGTAGACAGTAGGTACGTATAGATTATAATCTGAATACCAATATTTACAGCTAACATGATGCGCCCAGAAGTCAATTTTGGCTAAAATTATCTAAAATCTACATTTTAAGGTATCCCTCATTATTGTAACAGACCTATATCTAATAAAAACTTTTTTGCCAAGTCAAAACTAAACTTGTTTTAAAAACCTGATAATTCAATATTTCATTCTGTCCTTAAAGCTTATCATATCGTATTTATTTGTCTTTGTTTCAATTCCATACCATTCCTTGCCTTTTTATGAATGTGTTTCAAACATGTTACTTAAGAATTTCCCTTGTAACGAATGAGACACACTTAAACTGCTCCGATGCTTATTATCATTTGATAACTAAACAAATAACTACAATTATTTAAAATAGATAACTGACATTTCATCAACGACGTAAATAGGACGAACGGTGGCTGGCGACCAAAATTAAACTGAATCGTTCTAATTCCAGCGTTAAAACTATAATTATGTGACTTACCACCATGATCATAATGTAGTTCTCTTTGTAGGCGCCATAGAACCCGAAGAATGCGATGAGGAAGATGATGACTCCTGTGGCGATACAGAAAGCCGGGAGCGAGAAGAATCGCTCCGAAAGGAACTCATGGTACCCATTGTAGGCTCTCTGAACTGAACTGCCCACGGACAGTATAATGATACCCGTTATCTGAAAACACCGACACACGAGCACATGAATAAACCGCTATAACTTAACTAAATGTTTCTGGAACGCACTACACAACTCAGTCTCGACAACTTACCAGAAATAGAAAGTTCACTGTCACTAATGTGTATTTCACGGTTGTAAATATTTTCGATAGCATTTTAACTTTGTTTTATCGCGCGGAGCGAGCCGAGTGTTCGCTCGCAAATGTTACCTACGTATAGTTTTAGCTCTAGATATTTTTATCGCTGTACATTAATCTTGATAAGGAAAACAAGCGGATTTATCTCGCGAGGCTCCTGTCGTGTGATTCGAATGCTCGTCATCGTTAACCTCAAAATCGATAAACGTATTATTCGTCATTTTATTTTCCTCGCTAAAATTCTTCCTCCCTAGAACCTAGTGCCTCTAGCTATTGCCGTTTCTTAGTAGGCTACGCTTTTCCCTGTATGGCACTTCAGTCTCATGATTCTCATGCATGAATTACTTACGTACTGCGCAAGTATTGTTATCACCTGCGTATCAATCGTTTATTCTTATCAGAACACTTCCATTTTGTTATTGCTATCTTTCTTTACTGGAAATATATTGATCTGATGGTAGTACATTATACTTCAACGTCAGATGGCCATGTAGGTACCAAAAGCATAGGTAACTAACCTGGTCGCATCCAGGATTCTAATTAAGTTGACCTCGCCGAACGTGGCAAAACTTCATTAGATGAATGAAATGAAACTAGTGAAACCATAACTATTAATAGTTTATTTAAAAGTATAAATAAATTACTTCTAACATAACCTCGCACAAATAAATACAAGTAGGTATTTGGATTGACGCATATCGGTCTATCCTTAAGGCCCCTCGTCCACCGCAACTCTTTGTAGCGAAGCTGTAGCGATGTCGTCGCCATGTAAACGCAAGCTGCCGCGATACAGAATTCCTGTGCGCGCAGTTGCAAAATGGTGGACTCTATCAAGACAATAATTGTCAAATTGTCTTTGATGCTGCTTTTGTTTTTCATTGCACAAACATATACAGAACTTGTTATAATTTGTCATTCCAAAAATTAAAAAATAAGTCGCGTTTGCATTAACACTTAGCAAAGCGTTGCAAATGTGAGTATCACGCGACAATACAAATGCATAGTTTATGAAGTTAGAAGGTCCACTAAACTACGTCATCGCTACTAAGAGGCCACGGGCGGAGGGCCTAAGCCATAAGGAGCGTTGATTTCGTGAAATATATCTATTTCGTTAATATGATAACTAAATTTCTTATCTAAATTTATCATTAAAGCAGTAGTTATCTTGTATTTGAATAGTAGATAATTTATAACTTATATTAAACAATAAGACTACTTCTAAAGTGTAGCCAAATCGTTCTACCTACTGAAATTTCGAGCTGCATTATATAAAATTGTAAAAAATCAGTTTCATAATGCAAAAGCCCTGAAACGAAACTTAACATACATAATATAATATTGTTTATCGCGTTTGATGCGTAGTAACACCAGTGGTGGATCTGGTAGGGGTATATGCATGCATCTTATTCTGATTTGATTTATAATTTTATGCACCCATTGTTATTTATTATTTGACCGCCGTCACAGACGTAGTTGATGTAATTAGGTAAGTTGTGATAATAAATCATTCACTGCCATATTAATTTCATAAAGATAAATCTTATATATATTCATCCAACTGTTGAATCAAGACTCGAGCTCCACCTCTTCATACTTGGACCGATACGCCAACCACCCGGCCGCCGCAACCAACAGCGCCTGCAAGCATTATTTTTTTATTCGACACCACAGTCTATACAGGGGGCCTAGCGCGAAAGTGTATCGTTCGTTCGGTCGTTTAAACCTAAATTAAAATGGTCAGTCTCATGTGTCAATCCTTTGATAAAATATGACCAACTCAATCTAGCCGTGTAAAAAACCTGACTGTTTTCAATTGTTCATAAATTGTCAAACCTTTGATACGGGGAATGGATGTTTTAATTTGATCGGTTAATACGACCGACCGAACGATACATTTTCGCGCTAAGCCCCCTGGGTCTGATTGTTAGGTAATGAGTATACAACGAGTAACATAATAAACGCACATCCTCATAAGAGCTGATTCTGGTGCTCAAATACAACAGCTTTTACTATGGGTGGTGGGACCAACATCGAAATCGCAAAAAAAATCGCCTCCCCGTACAAAATTGCCGATCGGCTGACATCAGTTTGCATGGAGGAATTTGTTTTTGAGATTTCGATGTTGGTCCCATAATTAAAGTTGTTGTATTTGAGCACCAGAATTAGCCCTTGTATAAAGCATATTAAAGTACTTCACCATATCTCCATATACAGGTGTACAAAAGAACGGGACACTTCTTAAAACCACGTGATCAGCTGGTCATTTATAAAAACTTTTCCTATGGAAGCAACATCGAAATCTTAATTTTATTTTCAGATGCTCCATACATTATCATCGAGATAAGCGAGTAAGTTTGTATGGATGAGCAGCTAAAAAAAGTTCTCGATTTAGATTTTGCTCCCATAAAAAAAGTTGTTGTATATGACCAGCTGATCACGTGGTTTTAAGGAGTGTCCTATTCGCTTGTACACCTGTATGTATATTTTAACATAGGCTAGTTTCGGCTTGATATACCTATTACTACACCCTGTATATTCACTACATCGTCATCAGCCTTTGAAAGTCCATTGCTGGAAGCATATTTGAAGCATTCGAATTCCAATTTGCATACGATTTCATAAGAATCGCATATAAACTCCTAAGAAATTGTATACGATTCGTAGGAATAGAATTGGAATTTGAACGCTTCAAAAATACAAGAGACAATATAGAAAAGTTCGTTTTCTACATTGAACCGACCGGGAATCGAACCCGGCACCTCAGACATGGTGCAGAAACCAAGTTCAGATGCTCTCCTCTCGGCTACGGAGGTCGTCAAATATTATTTTTTACAATAAATTGGCGCTCTTTGGGAGGCTTTATACGTCTTACATCCAGCAGTGGACTGCAATAGCAGATAGATAACCAAAAACTCATTTTCAAAATACGCGGGTGTGTTTGAACACGGAAATATAACGGAAGCATGTTTGAGGATATGAGTTATGTATGAGTGATATCGATACAGCATTCAAGGAGTTCCATCAAACGAAACAATTTTTACAGTACTCTTGAGGCCATTTCCTATATAGTTATCCTTCGCAAAACTTTATACATTTCTAATCAGTTAAGTAAAAAAACCGGCCAAGTGCGAGTCGCACTCGCGCACGAAGGGTTCCGTACCATTATCTATAAAAACGGTAAAAAAATCATGTTTGTTGTATGGGAGCCCCCTTAAATATTTATTGTTTTCTGTTTTTTAGTATTTGTTGTTATAGTGGCAACAGAAATACATAATCTGTGAAAATTTAAACTCTTTAACTATCACGGTTTATGAGATACAGCCGGGTGACAGACGGACGGACAGACGGATAGCGGAGCCTTAGTAATAGGGTCCCGTTTTACCCTTTGAATACGGAACCCTAAAAACCACATCGATTATTATCTACCCAAAGTGCCCCAAAGTAAGCAAAGGTAACCTACACATAACATACAATACACATAAATATTAAACATACATTTTGGGCTGCCCACATCTGTCGCAGAACCGATGGAAGGTGGCGTAAACACTGTAGCTGGATTAAAAAGTGGGACATCGTACTCTTTCTGGCGTTGTTCGGGGGCGGCTTACGTCCAGCAGTGGACTGCAATATGCTGATATGATGATGATGACATAATTAAACATCTATCACCGCTACAAATGCTCGTGATTATAACACAAACATTTTCTCCTTGCGGGATCCGAACCAGCAACCACCTGGCTTGGTAGTCCAGGTAAACCACTAGACCAGACGATCACTTTCGTACCCATATGCAAGCTATAAAAGCATTCCCATCTAAGTTTCAAGTAGTCCCGATTCCCGAACTCCCGAATTCGATGATGCAGCAGTTTATAGGAACTTTATTTAATGTCAATTCTAATTTTTAAGGGCCTCACCTGTATCACCTGTGACAGTCAACGTTTTGTTTGCCAAATTATGCGCGTTAATTGTAGCTTAGCCACTCGCCCAGTGCGCTGGCGCAGCCTGTGGTGTACGCATTGAGCGTCGTGCACTCGAACGGCAAAATGGTCCCAAAGTAGTCCCGAAGTCGATAAGTCAGCAGTTAACAGCAGTTCAGTGCCTATCTCAAGAAGAGGGTGTCAATCCCCACTTATTAAAGCCTTAACTGTCCTGTATCACCGTGACAGTCAGCGCTATCTAAGCTAAGACATATTATGCATTATAATAACTAGCCACTCGCCCAGTGTGCTGGCAACCCGTGGTGTAGGTACGCGTTGAGCGTCGAACGGCTATATACTCAGTTAACAGCATTTTAGTGCCTATCTCCGAAAGAGGACATAATCCCAACTTATTAAGGCCTCACCTGTATCACCGTGACCGTTGTGGTTAGACCACTTGCTCAATGCGCTAGCGCAGCCCGTGGTGTACTCGTTGAACGTCGTGCAGTCGAACGGCGATATAGTCCCAAAGTCGATACGTCATCAGTTAACAGCAGTTTAGTGCCTATCTCAAGAAGAGGGCGTCAATCCCTATTAAAGCCTTACCTGTATCACCGTGACAGTCAGCGCTATGTAAGCTAAGACATGTGCATTGTGACTAAGCCACTCGCCCAATGCGCTGGCGCAGCCTGTCGTATAGGCATTGGTGGTCGTGCACTCGAACGGCGATATAGTCCCAAAGTCGATACGTCATCAGTTAACAGCAGTTTAGTGCCTATCTCAAGAAGAGGGCGTCAATCCCTATTAAAGCCTTACCTGTATCACCGTGACAGTCAGCGCTATGTAAGCTAAGACATGTGCATTGTGACTAAGCCACTCGCCCAATGCGCTGGCGCAGCCTGTCGTATAGGCATTGGTGGTCGTGCACTCGAACGGCGATATAGTCCCGAAGTCGATGAGGCAGCAGCTCACGGGGACGCGGTCGATGGGCCAGTCGTGTCGACCGACTACGCCGCAGCATTCAAACTTTGAAAGGGCAAATAAAGGTCTTGTTTTCGTCAGTTCAGTAGCCTTAACACACCGATAAAGACTTATTTTAGTACACGTTTGCGTGGACTACAGGATGTTTGATAATCATATCGGGATATTTTTCTATATTTTTCTACTTCTTTATTTGAACGTTTTGCGTTAAGTATCAACTAAACGCAAAACGTTCAAATAAAAAAGTAGAAAAATATAGAAAAATATCCCACACGAACATTTAAGGATAAAAGTATCCTTTAAGTTATTTCAGATCATATTCTATAAGTGTGCAAAATTTCATCTAAATCCATATTGAGTCGTTTACGCGTGATTTAATCAAAACATCCTTACAAACTTTTACGTTTATAATATTAGTGGGATAATGTCATGAAAACCAAAAAGATACATTATCTATCATAGATAATAAGTAGATTAGAGTGTTATGGTTTGTGAAAAAATTTCAAAAACCATGATTTTGATGCTGGCCCTACGGGCTGACCCATCATAGTCCATCCTAAAATGTACTTAGTTTCTTCTACTATTGATGAACACATTTGCCTGGTGCCTCTATTATATGACTATTGAGGAAAATAGCACAATGTAAAAAAAATAAAAAGGTCTCCCTGTTAGATCGTCGGTCTTCGTGCGTCTTCCAAACGCTCAATAAGCCTACTGTGTCTATAACAGACTTGATAAGTCGGTCAGCTGTGTTCAAAGTCTATTTCAATCATCATGACCATGATTTGAAAAAACAAAACTCATGATCCTCTCGCCCAATATTGCTTACTCTAACTTAATATACAGGGTGTACAAGAGAATGGGACACTCCTTAAAACCACGTGATCAGCTGGTCATATACAACAACTTTTCCTATGGGAGCAACATCGTAATCGTAATTTTATTTTCAAATGCTCCATACATTGTCATCGAGGTATGCAAGAAGTTTGTATGGAGAAGCTGAAAAAAAATCTCGATTTCGATGTTGCTCCCATAGAAAAAGTTGTGTATATGACCAGCTGATCACGTGGTTTTAAGGAGTGTACTATTCTCTTGTACACCCTGTATAAAACTGCTAGCCTTTCTCGTGACTTATTTTACATGGTCTTTAAGTCAATTCCTTCCCAGCGAGAATAACTAACTCACCAAAGTTTCCTCACATTCGGATGAATGGTTAAAACTAATAGTCAGAACTGCGCTTTACATTTTTAAAGAACTCATTGTGCAGACATGAATTTAGAAACAGAAAGCAGCTTAAAGAAATCAAAAGTTTAGCAAACAAACGTTAATTTTCATAACAATATCTCACAATTATCCTCGCAACACTTACTAAACAGACTCGACTCTTACAAATATCTAAACTAACTGTGCTCATATGACTTACGTCCATCTGTAAATTATCCCACAGGATCGCAACCTCCCGCCGGATTTCATACTGCTGTCTGGAGGAGTGCATCGTTTGCCTGATCTCCGAGGCAGCGTCATTCCTTAGCCCAAAGCTGGTAATTACTATAGCTAGCTCGAAAACTAGAACTACAAAAGTTAAAATCGCGTACTGAAACAAAAATTGAGTTCTTCGTTAATTTAATTACATCTTCTTAATATATAAAACAAAGTCGGGTTTGTTACAAAACTTATAAGTCGATAACGGCTGGACCCATTTTCATGGTTTATAATTTGTTGGATTTACCTCCACCCCGAAACAGAATAAATAACGAAAAAAAACTGTTCGGCGGTACGAAGTTCACCGAGTCAGCTAGTTTTATAAACATGACATGTACTGACCATAAAGTTATTTAGGTATATTAACTTTATGATACTTACTGACTGACACTGTGTACTCCAAACGCCTGATGACATACAAGAGCAATTTAAGTATTAGTTATATAGTAACCTAGTAATTGCGATTAACTTAATGTTAGGCACCAAAAGAGTATGCCAGCTGTGCAGTTAAGTATTTAAAAACACGTTAGCACAGGTATGAGTACGTACTAAATAAGTATTTTTGAGAAGGCGTGTACTTCGTGGCTATTGATATAAACACAAGTGAGGTATAAATTTACGTAGGTTAGGTACTTACCGCAGCAATATAATAAAACTCTTCTGAATATGCCCCATAAAATCCTAGAACAGCCGTAAGGAGTATGATCACGCCAGTAGCAATCACAAATTGTGGTATCGTGAAAAACCGATTTGTAATGAACTGGTCATATTCTTGGTACACCAGCAGCACTGCTATCCCTACTGCCAGCACCATCAAACCAGTAATCTTTAACAAACACAAAGAACAATTACTAGTACGGAGCGATATTGACTAGCTCTACTCAACCCTTCAAACCCCAAGCGGTAGCCGGCTGCCGCATTAAGTAGGTACCTACGTCTATTAAATTGTTATTCAATTGTTATTTATTTTCCTGGGAGTTGGAGGGTTAACTATAATCACCCTTTCTTTGTCTGATAAAATATTAATAGACAAACTATAGGTAAATAAAATGACCATTTGATATAGGTATTTCAAAGAAAAGACAGGATCCTTAGAAACATGATTCGCTTTCCTGTGAGGCCTATTCTAAATTCTTACCAGGAATAATACATTTACAGTCGCTAAGCAATATCTCACTGACTTCAACAACTTAGGAACTCTTAGTTTAAACATTTTGGTCAAGAAAGCTATACGCTATTCACCGATACCGATACGCAAACTGAATATTGAGATGACTTATCTTTGGTGTTGTTTATTATCTCCGATATCTTGACATATCGATCTAATCTACTTCATGCAAACGTTAGATCTTGCGGGGGAAAACAAGATGATTTTTTGTATCTTTACCATGAGATGACGCATATTATAAAATACTAGCAGCCCGTCCCGGCTTCGCACGGGGTAGACAATTATCGCTAATAGTTTCGGCAGCGCATTCGACGAAAGACATTTTAAGACTCATTTTTCTACACCTTCGGTTACATTGTTCAAATTTTACCAAGGATCCCTAATTTTTTTCAAAATGAAATGTAGCCTATGTCAATTTGAAAGAATGTAGCATTCTATTGGTGAAAGAATTTTTTAAATCGGCCCAGTACTTTTTGAGCCTATGTAATGAATAGGCTCAACATACAAACATACAAAAATAGGTACAAATCTTTCCTCTTTATAATATTAGTATAGATGCACGGAAGTTGCTTATGGTTGGTCTTGGTAGTTACTATAATTAATTAATAATTAGATAATTTGTGTAGGGTAGTAGGGCCATTTTAAAACTTTTTCTGTGTGTCAAGTTTAATCCAAAATCGTTCATATTTCAATACGTGCGTAACGTGACTTAGTTGAGTAACAGTCAAACCAGTGGTTAGATGCAGAATAGGGACACACTAGCAACTCACTCCGACGACCTCCGTAGCCGAGAGGCGAGCACGCCGGACTTTAAATGGCGCCGCCATCTCTGAGGTTCCGTGTTCGATCCCCGGTCGGTTCAATGTAGAAAACAAACTTTTCTATATTGGCTCGGGTCTGGGTGTTGTAGTACCTTGGTTGTTTCTGATTTTTATAACACAAGTGCTTTAGCTACTTACCTTAGGATCAGAGCAATGTATGTGATGTTGTCCAATATTTATTTATTATATATATTTATCAATAAAGTACACTCTTTCAGGATCGCGGGGGTTCGCGGACGCAGCACACAGTTTTACATACACAACATCCACTCCCAACAATATTTTGACAATGTTATCAAAATAAAGTAACCAAAGTAAAAGAGAAGGTTCTAGAAAAAACACCCAAATACTTATTTCATGTTATGATTATTAAGTAAAAAAAAACAAGATTTAGTCGAATTAAGAACCTCCTCCTTTTTTGAAGTCGGTTAAAAAGAAGACAACACAATACCATAGAGAAAGAATAATGATAATACAGACAAAAATCGTGAGGGACTTCAATTCAGTGCTTGATTTTGAAATATGAAGAAAGTACTAATAGTTTTACATTCTACTAGCTGTGCCCGCGACTTCGTTCGCGTGGACTACAGGATATTTGGTAGGTATTGTTTCAGGGATCTTCTCAATAAAACTTTATAATTACTAATAAAGATATATTGATACGGAATAGCGCGCGAAAGCACAAGTACGATGCGTAGTTGAATGACGTCCCTATGACAGATGACCGCTACTGTTGGGAACTGCTCATAGGGATGTTCCCATCAATCGATTCCCCGCTAACAGTATGTCTCATAATTCAGCAACATTGTGCTCTGCGACCCGCAATGAAGCACGCTTTATCAAAAATAAGCTATTTACTTTGGATTTTAAACTCTCAGCTTGTATTTATCAAAAGGCAAACAGGCGTAAAAGCGTGACTCTGTTTTGACTTTCATACGACCTTTCATCCCTTTACATGTCAAAATTTGTAAAAAAACCCGTAAAATTTCACTCTCAAAGTTACATTTCTGACCCTTCAAGCCTTTTTTTTAACCTGTATGCTGGGGAAAAAAAGATAAGATAAAGATTTAAATGAAACTACTTTTACGGATTATTTCGCGATTTATTAACATTTTATTTAACCTGACGTTTCGAACACTTTCAGCGTTCGTGGTCACAGGTAGACTAAGGTGTTATTCGTCTTTACAATATTTTGAAAAAATATAAACTACCGTCACTCAGTTAATATTAATTTGTGTTCCTATCTACGCAAAAAGAGCTAACTGTATCTAGAGGTCTTGCAGTGCGGGGCCTAGCATGGGATTTCGTTAAAACAGGATCCCATGCTGGTGGTATTTTCCAACCATCTTCTCTGTTGAAATTCGGGTGTCTTCTAATTTCAATTGCCTCCCGTAACATGCGAGGAACAAATCGTCGTTCTCTTGCAAGGACTTTAGGCTGGTCAAATCGTATGAAATGGTTGGGTGTATCTAAGGTGTATGTACAGACTGGAATGTGACTGTGGGCTCTCCTATATCGGTCAAACAAAACGAAGTATAGGCGTGCGGGTAAAAGAACATATAGCCGACATCAAACATAGACGGAATACTAAGTCTGCAGTGTGTGAACATGCCTTAGATACACCCAACCATTTCATACGATTTGACCAGCCTAAGTCCTTGCAACCGGATTGAATTCGCGTTAACTTTGTCCGATTTCCGGCTGGGTAGACGCCTTAGTAAATGTAACCAAATGACTAGTGTTTTATTCAATTAATACGCCCAGAAATAGGTAAAATAGTAGAAAATACAGGCTTTAAGGTAAATGGTTAGATCAAGTCGAAACTAGCATAGTCATAGTCAGAAATTTAATGTCATTATTTTTGAATAAAAATTATTTTAATGAGATTTGAATATTTTTTTTTTAAAACATGATATCTCTGACTAATTCACCATATTATCAACCTTTACTAGGTCGAATGAGGAGATCCGTGAACGAACAAACGTCGCTGACATAGCCCGACGGACTAGCAAGCTGAAGTGGCAATGGGCGGGGCACATAGCACGTAGAACTGACGGCCGATGGGGTCATGGGGCAGAAAGGTTCTGGAATGGAGGCCACGTACCGGTAAGCGCAACGTGGGACGTCCACCCACAAGGTGGACAGACGAAAGGTAAAGGTTGCAGGAAAATACATTTATAATTTTATTCATTAAATCAAAAATATAAAACCTGCTAGGTTTTTAAACTTTAAAATTTATTATAACGTAAATAGTCAATAGTAATAAAAACCGGACTTGAATGTTTCAAGTGCTCAATTATCTCGAAATGAGTGTTACTTTGGCTTTGATCATTATGGCAGAACATGGGCAGAACGACGTACATTATGAAAAAAAACCCTATTTACGTGTATGAAATGTATTTGTTTCAATATTTTATAGTGAAAACCAACTTGACGGCATAATTAGTACGAAAGTATTTATTCCAAATTACCTACAGATTTCCAGCGCTAAGAACGTAAGAAACTCTGACTGAGCTAAGCTTAGCTGGGAATAGACAGACAAATCGGCGAACATGGCAAAACAATCATGCTTCCGTGTTGACTACAGAACCCTAAAAACCCACATAGTATCAGTTAATTTGCGAATTAATTAAAAATAAACATTCCAAATATCGAGTTTAAAAACTACTATTTCCAATGAATTCTACAGTCTACTTGCAACACAAGGCGCTGTAGATTTATATTACCCTACACTGGCAACTCAGTTATTTTCCGCGATTGGTTTGGTGCTGACGACGTTTCTTTGTTTTGTATTGCGCACTCGAATTTTCAAGATAATAATAGGCGGTAAGTTTAGTTTGTTGTCGCAGTATGATTTCAGTTTAATTTATTTATTTTTCTGTCCTAAATGTTGTTTTACTGGTACTAAGCTACCCCTCGCGAAACAAATACGTCGTATCTCTTGCTGTCATGTCATTTCGACGCAAATCGATGTTTTTAGCAAGCAAACAAAAGCGCGTTGGCAAGTAGGTACTTTACCTGTTCTATATAAAAGTTTGTGTATTTTTCTAGGTCCCAGAATTTTCGAAAGTAAATTTAACTAGGACAAAATGGCTCTCGGCGGAGGAATGTCTTGTGTGAAATACCTGCTGTTTTGCTTCAATCTTCTGTTCGCGGTAAGTGTCCTAGAACTCTTGTTTTTGTGACTAATTCTACCGTCGTTTTATTTAAAAATTTAATAAATACCCATTGACTTTTTAATAGAAACCCATATATATTTCGTGACATTATTTTTTAAATACCACGTCCACTATCCAGAAACTCGAAAGAACTGGCCATTTTATTGCACATTTGCTTTATGTCATTTGCATTACACAATATTAAAGTACCTACTAACAATACATTGAAAAAGTAAATCAAACCTAATAATATTAAGCTGCATAGCACATTAATTAAAATAATGTACGTACAGTGTACTTATTATCTACGAAATATAATACACCTTACACTGACCTTTAATTACTACTTAGATACCTACTTAATGTCTATAATTAATCAACATAACTATGTTATGACATTCGAGATGTTGTTTTTGCAAGTATAAACATCAAGACAATCATTCAATCGTAATTAACAATAAACTCAAAAAGTTGACCTAGTAGTGCCAAGAATAAACATAGCATTCCTTTGTTCTGTCTACATAATTTTTTTTATCATTTACTACATGTTTTTTTTAAATCACATAATTTATAATCATATTTATGACCTACCCTGTCTTTGAACCTTAGAGCAATGCTCTAAGCTTTGAACAGATTAATAAATTAGCATAAAACCTTATGCCATATGCTTGGAAAAAAAGATAACAATTGAATAACAATGGCCCAACACAAATGTGTGCGTGAACTGAGTGAGAGGATTAATGTGTTTTGAAAATGACTAATCACTACATCTGTACCTGCTTTTATCCAAATTCTGTGGACTGACATTAGGCCAGTTCATATGTAATTAGGTAGTAAAAGTTGTTCCTTATGATGTACCTTTATTATACCTCATCATTAGAAAATTACCAGTCTGTTAGCCCAGCAAATTTAGGCAATTTTGTTTATTATATTGTCTTATGAGACCAATTGGCATTTCTAAAAATGCAAAAACAGATTATGGCCATTTGACAAGACAATGCTTTTAGTAAAAAATATTTATTACTATATGCATGAAAATAAAAAAATAAACTACTTTCTGCCCATTCTATGACTTATTGAGTTAAGCTATCACCGAACCACAGAATAAATTTAATACTTTTATGGGTATTGGAGATATAAAAATATATTTTTATTATGCATTAAAATTTAAAAATAAACTATCTTTTGCCATTGTATGTCTTATTGTGTTCAGCTATATAGCACCGGACCACAGTATAAATTTAATACTTATTGGTATCAAAGAAGTATCGGCTTGGGCTTGAACTACTGTCAGAGTATGTGTTGCTCAAGTCTGCATAGTATGTATAAAGCTTAACTTCTGATATAAATAAATTAACTTATTCTGTGAGTGGGCTGCACTATTCTCTTATCTATACTAATGTACTTAATTAACCTGCCCACTTGAAGGCAACTGGCTATCACTCATGTTGCTTCATAAACATTTTTATGAGTCACATAGCAGATAAAAGTTTTATATTTCTTTCTTAATATTTAAAAGGAGTTTATATTTATTTACTTCTTTCTTTGATGACAAACAATTTTATTGAGTTAATGGAAATATTTTTATGTAGCATGATTTTATTTATAACTGGTATTGATATTAAATATTGTTATTCTAATTTTATTCTATGCATGCTACTGCGCCATCGTTTATTATAGCCATACTTTTATCGGTAAAACATTGTTATAGGTAGATAATACGAAAATAAAACCCTCTATGTTAGTAAGTTACAATAAAAATAAATATTGAACAAATTCAGCCCCATTCTGCATTAAATAAGGTTTTTATTCTTATGGACGTGACAACCCGATTAGTGTAGTGGAGCAGTGTCTCGCCTCAAACACAAAGGTTCGATTTCGGTTTCGGCCAATTTAGGAGAACAAACATTTCGAAATTGGTTCGAACCTGGGTGCTGGAGGCCTAATACAAAAGCGCATCGTTCGGTCGGTCGTATTATCCGATCAAATTAAAACATTCATTCCCCCGTATCAAAGAGGTGACAATTTATGAACAATTAAAAATGGTCGGATTTTTTACACGGCTAGATTGAGTTGGTCATATTTTATCAAAGGATTGACACATGAGACTGGTCATTTTAATTTGTTAGATTTATACGCCAGAACGACAGATACACTTTCGTGCTAGACCCCCTGGGCTGGAAGACGCGCGAAGTGTTGCCGCATAAAAATGACATATTATTATAATAATTTAATCCAATACCTACCTAACCTACTTACGTAAATACTTTATTTGTCAGTAAAAAGTTCCCTGTTCTTTACATCCGTAACCAATAAGTGGGTACAGTCAAGTACACTACACACCCATAAATTTTGGTTTTTATATGGCCGCCAGGTACTAAGAAACATTCCACAAACGCAGGCATTATTTTGTTTACTTAAATGTATCTTTGTAAGTAGTTATGGTAGAGAATACTTGGTAGTATTAAGTCCGCCATGTGTATTCTCTAATGAAAAATGGTAAATAAATAAATACGATTACAAACAGAAAAGGAAATACCTAAGTTGATTGTAAACTAAGGAAAGTTAGTTTAAGAGCAAGATATAAAAAGAGCCAGGTATACATGAAAAAACACTTACAGAAGTGGCAGAAGTAAGCTTTCACAAGAACATTACCTAGGTAATATGTAAACAACTGTGGCAAATCCACCCTTGAATTGCATCAGCAACTTCTAAATTTATTTTGTTTGCGCCTTTCTCTTTATAATTCAAACCCTGCTAACAGAGTATTGTGTGCTTGACTGTAGTCTGCTCTACCCATTTTTTTACCTTCCTATTCCTTGGTGATAGCAACAAAATTCCTGGAAAGGGTCGGTTGCCTGGCGCCTAGCCGCCCACGCCTCTCCAATTTATCCTGCAAATGAAAGTAACACGTGACGTCATTATGCTATCGCCGTGGCGTTGTTTACAGTTAGAGATGCTGTGTTGATCAGTAATAAGATGTTTATACTTGTTCACTTAGCTATAAAATTACTAACTATTAATTAAAAACAGCATCAAAATCCCTACAGTTGATTCGGTGATTGGATTACTCTAGTCTATCTATACAAACAGACGGACGACAGACAAACTCAGTAAAGGACTTTAATGTATAATACAGATACAGGGTAATTTGTAATTCGGTGGCATTGAAATGAAATTGAACTGAAATTATTTTAATTCTGTATGTAGGCCCTAGTCCGGGCACTTATACATTCAGTAAAGGAGTAGTAAAAATCCATCAAAATTTTCAAAATCTTTAAAAAAATACTGACATAAACTAACCAAGAAGATCAGCTGTTCTGTTACTATTTATTTGGGAATTTAATTTATTTTTAGGATTCCGTACCCAAAGGGTAAAACGGGACCCTATTACTAAGGCTCTGCTGTCCGTCTGTACGTCCCGTCCGTCCGTCCGTCCGTCCGTCCGTCCGTCCGTCCGTCCGTCTGTCTGTCCGTCCGTCTGTCTGTCTGTCACCAGGCTGTATCTTATGAACCGTGATAGCTAGAGAGTTGAAATTTTCACAGATGATGTATTTCTGTTGCCGTATAATAACAAATACTAAAAAACAGAATACAATAAATATTTAAGGGGGCTCCCATACAACAAACGTGATTTTTTTTTTGCCGTTTTATAGAAAATGGTACGGAGCCCTTCGTGCGCAAGTCCGACTCGCATTTGGCCGGTTTTTTACATTCCAATGTCCCTGTCTGTATGTTGTTACTGATAATATTCATACTTATAACGGAAGTTGCGAAACTCCTTTTTTAAGACAGTTGAAAATAAAGCGCAAAAGTAAACTGTATGGAAGTATAAATAATATTTTCTGTAAGCTACGCCAAAGTATACAAGTGACTAACGGACTGTAATGCTGGGGCTACACCTGCGTCTAGTGTTGTTATTTAGTGCTCTATTTGACGTAATACTCAAGTGTAGCCGGTCTTTGTGCGCTAATTTGCTTTAATAACATTAGACGTTAGTCGATAGCTCGGACCGCGGTAACTTTTGACACATCAAAGGGATTAACGGGCGTTTAGTGCGTTGTTGTGGCTACACCTACTATACTAAACATGTTAAAACACGGTCACATTCAAAAACTCTTTGTGAAATAAAAATGTTAAAGTGCATAGTTATTAAGTTAGGATGGAGTAGACAAAATAATAAAAGTATTGAGTTCTTGGAAGCGTTTTATTTTATTTTAAAGACACACTCACAGATCACACGCTAACTAAGTCGTTAGACGCTAGAACCAAACGTCAAATAAGTATGGCCACGCACTTAGCGCGTAGCTTAATGCTTTAATTTAGTTAACGCTAGTCATGCCTTTATTTGAACGTTAGGCGTCACGCAGGTGAAGCCCCAGCATAAGAAAGAATTCAGCGTAACCATAATATTTAGTATTCTGTGGCGTAACTGGTAACAAACAATGATATCACTTGAGGATAGTATTACTTTTACCAATAGGTCAATGCTTATCAAGCATAAAACAGCAATTTAATGGTTATAACATCCAAAAATAATATAAGAAATACGGTTCGAATTTCTAATAAACACGTCCAAAATGGTTTTCATCAGTTCCTCGATATAGAGTAGATTTTTTCAACGTTAAAGAAAAAAAATTTCAAGAATGATTAGAGAACGTGAGTTTTTCAACGCCATAACAACATCTGAAACCCCTCAAACTATAAAACACTCTTTTAAATATAATGGACTCGTCAAAATGAATCTCAATTACCAGATCATTACAAAATTGTATCAAAGTATTTTTATTTTCATTCAAATGTCAAAACAATTTCATTGATTGATTGATTTCATTAGTAATCTTGTAGATTTAGTTATCTCTTGTCTTGTCATTATATTTTGAAGCAAAACATGAATTTAAGCCAAAATTCGGCATCGAAATCATCTCGTTAAAACGTCTAACAACTCTGCAAACATGTTGCATGCATGCATGCATGTAACTCTGTTTTAGCCTAACGTCATGGTTTGCATAAAAATTAATAGTCAGGAGACTCAGTCAAAGGGTGTTAGCTAAGCGGTTATACAGTCCCCGGCACCGATGCTGTTGAGCGCTGGGCATAGATCTTACGAGACGATCATTGTATCAGAGACGCGTGTGCGCGGAGCTAACAACCAATCCCGGCCGGCGCGCCGGGGCAGGCGCGTCGCACTACTAGCCAAACACGTATTATAATAGTAATGGATTTCTGCGCATCCTTCAATCAGCGCTCAACATCTGGGGGCCTATCGTGAAAGTGTATAGTTCGGTCGTTCGTATTAACCGATCAAATTAAAACACCCATTCCACCGAATCAAAGGTTTAAAAATTTATGAACAATTGAAAACAGTCTGGTCTTTACACGGCTAGATTGAGTTGGCCATATTTTATCAAAGGATTTGCACATGAGACTGGCCATTTTAATTTGTTAGGTTTATACGACCGTACGAAAGATAGATACACTTTCGCGCTAGGCCCCCTGTGCCGCTAGTTGTACTATGGTTACCTCACCGATTTTAACTCGTCTTCTCCTTTATAGATCACGGGTCTGATCATCCTGATCGTCGGCGCGAAGGCTATGTACAGCTTATCGCCGTACATCGACCTGACCGGCGAGAACTTCTACGTGTGCGGGCCGGTCGTGCTGATCATAGTTGGCGTCATCGTGTTCATCGTCGCCTTCTTCGGCTGCTGTGGTGCAGTCAAGGAGAACCACTGCATGGTCATCACGGTAAGCTAAGCTACCGTGTATTGTTTTAGCAGACTATTGGCTCTTGTGTATCTTTTTACATCAGATATAAACCAATTTTGGATGTTGTTATCAGCGGCTTAAGATTTCCAGCATATACTGACACTATTTTAGAGATACAAATGAGCAATCAGATAATACTGCATGGTCATCACAGAAAGCTACCATGTAATTTTTAGCAGTGACTAGCAGGGCTGATGTGTATCTTTTTACAGCAGTTATAAACGAAGTTTGGATGCTGTCAGCAACAGCTAAAGATTTCCAGCATAAGCTGACCTCATTATAGAGACATTTGCTGGCTGACTGATGTGAACTGGATAAGATTGCATCTGGGCCGTAAAATACAAAAACTGGACTCATTAGGTCATTTTAGGCCTGACATTTTGCCCTAGGCTTCCATGTTTAATAGTTTGAAAAACTAGTTAAATAATTCAGCTGTGGATGTGCTTATTCTGCATAAGCAGAAGCGATGTGTGGAGCGTTGTTACACCAGCAAAAAGCCAAACAAAAGCCGGACACGTAAATATTTGAAGACCATAAAAGGTCAAACATGACGCCTAGCAATAGCAACCCTGGTACACATGAACTTTGTGGTATGTTTTTTTTTTTTCATATGATGCTATTAACAATATCGGCGCTAATTGTGACTATTAATTAATGCTATTCATAGAGTTTACTAAATTAATTGGTGTTGACTTTGACAAGTGTCACGTAGACGTTAACCACTGGACTTTTACTTGTTCTGTGGATTAAATGGCCAGAATTTCCAAGTTCCAACTATGTGATTAAGATTAAGACAGTGAATGTCGTATTTTATAGCACTTGCGGTATGATGAGGATGACTGAGTGCATCTAAATGTAAATGAAAATGGTAAACAAACCTGCGGTCTGTCCTAACAAAGACTATCATTAGTAGGTAATTGTATATCATTTCGAGACTGTGCAGTGAAGTAGACAAAAGCTCAGTATAATAACCAAAATCTTAACTTACAAGCGTGATTTATGTAGTTATAACTGATACTTAATTAAGCAATAGTGATCCATTACTCACGTCACGTGACGCGGTGTTTTAGTTCTCGATTCATCTAACTAAAGTGCTTTGTCTTTTCTTTTCTAATTGTGTATAGTGTTTGCATATTATAGATACTATCAGTGATGCAATACAATAAACAAATCAAATATCTTTAACAAATAAAATAGTCCGCGGAGGAAATCTCTCTTTTAAACTTATTACGAGAGTTTTTTTCTTACAAGAGGAGTTATTGTTAATTCTTTGCCAGCTTTTACTTTGATAATAACACAGTTTTGACTGATCAAAGTCAACAGCAGGTTATAGTTAAGGCAAGTTGCGGATTCGAATCTCGCAGGCAGCTAATGTTTGTGTGATAAGCATGAACCTGAGTTAATTAAAGTTTATAAATGTATTTAGATATGATTATCCGTTATCTAGTCGCCATATTACAAGCTTTGGTTAGTTTGGGGCTAGTAGATGATTGGTGTGATCGTGGAAATCCTACTAATATTATAAATGCGAAAGTTTGTAAGTATGGATGGATGTTTGTTACTCTTTCACGCAAAAACTACTGAACAGATTTGGATGAAATTTTGCACACATATAGAATATGTCATGGATTAACATATATGATACTTTTATATCCGTTAAATGATCCTGTGAGATACATTGAATAAACTAAAGATCACGCGAGCGAACTCGCGGGCAACAGCTAGTAATTCATATTTTATTCTATTACTATTATATTAGGTAATCAAAATAACGATAGCAATATTGTTAGTAGTAGGTATCTTGTTTTTGTGGTTGACAGCGCGACATGAACTGGCTCTGACCTTCGGCGACTAGTCGGCCATGCAGCCAGACGAAGTCTGTTTAAAAGATATTATTTGTTTGTAAATACTCCCAATTAGTATTTAAAGTAATAAATTATTTAAGTATCTCACGATACAACAAGTTGGCAAAAGATAATCCCTATTTTTACATTCAAAATAAGAAATGGGCAAAAATTTTTGGCAACTGATTTGACTAAGGAAATAAATCTTAAATCGCATTGCATGTAACAAAATATTGAACATAGATACTTATTAAAATTACAGTTCCGCGACTTATGTAACAGCAACGTGTTGATTGCAGAACTATCTACGTAGAGGCACATTGCACACACCATACTACATGTTCATAATATGTATTATATTTCCGTTCTGGTAGTACAATAATTTCAAGCTACGTTTTTCTATGCTAGAGATTCTCTATCATAGCGCGTCGGCCGCCTTGTGACGGGTCCGCCTTCTTTTCTTCCACTTTGCTATATTAACGAATCTTCACATCATAAGTTCTTTTTTCTTAATTTTTCTGTGTGCGTATTAGCATAAGAAAAAGCCGATATTACGGGGAAGCAGCAAAACTAATCCGTGTTATTTTGAAGGTACAATTATTCATTGAGGTGCCATGAATCATGATGAATAGAGGTATCAAAGTCCATAATTCTCGAGAATAAGCCGCTTTCATAAGGATTTTAGTATGTTTATCAAATGGTATCTCAAGAACTTTATAAAACCTCAAAAAATATAAAATTATTTAAATAATTGGAATACAAAATGAAGTTTCACAGCAACTACAAAAAAACTGATATACTAGCAGGGAAACTAGGTAACATTCTTCTAAGCAAGTTATGTAAATGTGCTAACTACCAGAACACAACCGAACTATCATGTTAATTGTAGTTATTGCCTACTAGCATTATGAAACCTTATTTTCTGTATTGTAATACATAAGAATACACAAATTGATGTTAATCGTTTGTGATTTGGGAAATACCCGAGACCAACCTATAAAATGAGCAACGCAGTGATATTTTTATTACGCACACAAAATTTCGCCCACTCCTATGACCGATCTTTTGTAACCAAGTGGTGCACAATACGAAAATAGCAACCGTTGAATTGGATGGAGATCGCCTGGTCAATAATGGCGAAATTAAAACCAGTTCAGGACTGAATCCACGTGACCAGCAAAATGGCCTCGATCGTACGGACTCGTGGAAAGTTGCACATGACGTCCACATTAAACCGTTATGCGGTTTTAGAATTCTTACTTACTTGTATTGTAATATTATCGGCAACAGGAAATTTATAAAAAAATCTATTTATACTTAAATTTTTTTCTCTCTCTCAAATCTTGCTTGGGTAATGATGATGTCCAAATAGGATTCTGTTAGATTTGTTAAATAATATGTTTCGGCTAATGGATGTCTTAATTGGCGTTAAATTTGCCAATTGTGGATAATATTTCGTGAAATATAGAATTAATTAAAAGAAAGTTAATTATAAGTTTCTAAGAGACTAAGCGAAATAATGAATCGATTGATCGCAAAAAATATTATTATATCGAATATTTACTAGTGAGTACTAGTAAATATTCGGTACAATAATATTTTTACGAATGTAAGTACTGGTACTTCTTACTATGAAGTACTTACATAATCTATAAACCTTAAATAATAAATAGGTATAAAAGTAGTTGACATTAATGGTTATTTATTAGATAGAAAAAAAACAAGGCCTCGAATGATCATTTTAATTAATTATAATTAGTGAGTAAGGTCGAGAAAATAGATAACCTCAATATCGTGAAGAATCATTGATTACCTTAATTTGGGGTAATTAATGAGATGACCGGTTAAACAGTTAAAGTAATAAGGCGTTTAATGTTTTTTTTAAGTATGAATAATAAAAGTGCATAGATGTTTTATCGTTGTATGACTTGTTACTTCTTGTATTTGAAATCAGTCGTACAAATCGTCACTCATACCACAGATTAGATAATAGTTCATACGAAAGAATAATGTGACTAAATCTTTGCGCTAATTAATTATACGAGCTCATTAGAGACAGTCAGATATGGTATTTATATATAACTAACTAATAAGTCTTATCTCGTTGTTAAATCAAGTTTACTAATAGGATTACCTCGATTGCGATCTATCTTACCTCTGTGTAATAATAATGTCAAAATCGTATGTTCCTACTTCAGGACAAGTACCTAGCAATTTCTTTCTTCGTGTTCATTCCACCTACGTGTTATACCCTCAAAATCGTATATTCCTACCCCAGGACAAAAACCTAGCAATTTCTTCGTATTCATTCCACCTACCTGTGTAATATACCTTAAAATCGTATGTTCCTACTCCAGGACAAGTACCTAGCAATTTCTTCGTGTTCATTCCACATACCTGTGTAATACCCTCAAAATCGTAGGTTTCTACTCCAGAACAATTACCTAGCTATTTCTTCGTGTTCATTCCGTCTACCTGTGTAATACCCTCAAAATCGTATGTTCCTACTCCAGGACAAGTACCTAGCTATTTCTTCGTGTTCATTCCGTCTACCTGTGTAATTCCCTCAAAATCGTATGTTCCTACTCCAGGACAAGTACCTAGCTATTTCTTCGTGTTCATTCCGTCTACCTGTGTAATACCCTCAAAATCGTATGTTCCTACTCCAGGACAAGTACCCAGCTATTTCTTCGTGTTCATTCCACCTACCTGTGTAATACCCTCAAAATCGTATGTTCCTACTCCAGGACAAGTACCTAGCTATTTCTTCGTGTTCATTTCGTCTCCTGTGTAATTCCCTCAAAATCGTATGTTCCTACTCCAGGAAAAGTACCTATTAGCAATTTCTTCTCATTCCTCTTCAGTCTGTTAATCTGTCACAACAGCCGGTCAATCCTCGGGGCAATTGTCCAAGTCAGGTCCTGCGACCTCTGACCGTGTCTCGTGCGGTAAATTAACGCTTCCTCTACTCGCTGCGCTTGCGCCGAATGGATTCCACACAATTACAACGCAGGAAGTCGAACAGTGCGTTAGTGATTCTTTGATCTTATTACTTAATTTTGTTCATTTGCTGTCATAGAGTAGATAGATTGTATACTTGTAACGTAAAAATGTACTGGACGTGAAGATATATTTTAATTGTCAAGAATTTTATTTGTTTGTACACTGATAGATAATTTATAAATGGATAATAATAAACACACCGCGCGAAATTCTAAAAGAAATTAGAAGTCCATTATTATACCATTAATCTTATTAGATTAATGAATAAAGTTCACCTTAAACCTGACGATTATTTTCAGTCATGAGGCTTTCTTGTTTACTGTGATGTTATGAAACATTTAAAATGTTTCTTTAATGACGCCACTCAAGTAACAATGCATTATCTAATGGTTCGTCTGAATCATCACTGCTACAAAATATGAACATTGCTTCTTGAAATATACCTATCGACGTGACATGCACAAATAGATGCATATCATACAAAACAATGGTATACTTTTTCTTCATTCCATCTAGGTTATCTCTAGACCGCAATCTCAAATCGAAAACAGCTTTGTTTCAAAACACAACAAGCGTGTGGAATTTTCCATATTTATCCAGGAATGTTTATTTTCATCGATGATATAAGAACTGGCTATAGGCATTTCCCAATTTTGGCACATTGAGATATAATGTACTAGCGTACTAGAGAACACATCTCGAACTTGTTTTAGCCAAACATTGTAGCCCGTTGGACTACAAATTCATTGATTGAACAATCAAGAAGCAGTTTTGACAACTTCAATTATTGACACTGTCTGAAGCTTTGTAGTCCACCGGGCTACATAAAATACAATGCTTGGCTGAAACACTTAGTACGAGATGTGTTCTCTAGTACGCTAGTACATTATACCTCAATGTTTTGGCATCGTACTGTTTTCCTTATGAAAGCAAGGAAGTAGGTAAAATGTATCTAGCCAGTCCACTATCCAATAACAACCTTTTATCGTTATTTAGGGTTTAAATAATAGTTACTAAAATTCTGAACCCTCCATGCGTAATTAATCGACACAATAGATACTCTATTGCTATTGTCACGCTGTCTCATGAGACCACTTGGGTGCTGACGAGTAAAAAGCCTTTGATAATCTGGTATTTAAGGGCAGTTTGAAAATAGGCTAGTAGTTAAAAGCTTCAAGGAAAATCTCCGTCTACAACTTAGCCTGCATCGCTGGCTACACAATCTTTTAAGCATGTAATTTGGCCGCTATTAGTCTACATCATGGCTTCCTCAATATCGTCACCTCCGAATTAGATAACGTTGGACGCGTAGGTGGAATAGCAGGCTGTCGTGACGTGTAATTAGTAATAGCTTGTAATTATGCCAGCGTCATGTCCGCGCATTGTTGCTGCTGTGCAATGCAATGTGCACTGAATACTGTACATGTGTTTTCCTGGATTAATATTTTTATTGTTAAATGAATAAACATTTAAATGAAACTACTTTTACGGATTATTTCGCGATTTATTAACATTTTATTTAACCTGACGTTTCGAACACTTTACAGCGTTCGTGGTCACAGGTAGACTAAGGTGTTATTCGTCTTTACAATATTTTGAAAAATATAAACTACCGTCACTCAGTTAATATTACCTAATTTGTGTTCCTATCTACGCAAAAAGAGCTAACTGTATCTAGAGGTCTTGCAGTGCGGGGCCTAGCATGGGATTTCGTTAAAACAGGATCCCATGCTGGTGGTATTTTCCAACCATCTTCTCTGTTGAAATATGGGTGTCTTCTAATTTCAATTGCCTCCCGTAACATGCGAGGAACAAATCGTCGTTCTCTTGCAAGGACTTTAGACTGGTCAAATCGTATGAAATGGTTGGGTGTAACTAAGGCATGTTCACACACTGCAGACTTAGTATTCCGTCTATGTTTGATGTCGGCTATATGTTCTTTTACCCGCACGCCTATATTGAATAAACAATCTGAAGAGACAGTGGGCTCGTCAAAACCCAAGATTCTTACAGCAACCGTTCAGTAGATAGTCCTCGAATGTACCTAGTGTTTTCTTAAGCGCTATTCTTACGCGAAAAATAAAACAATTTAGATCGTTCTTTATAATTTTACTACATCAGTTTGCTCTTGATCAGTAAACGATCTATGCTGAAGCCATCTCAGATAAAACCACAGAAATATATCGAGAAAAAACCTATTTCGTGTCTTGACGTTGTTTGTATGAGGTTCAAAACACGCACTGGTCTAGGGAATTCCATTCATTCCCAGATAGGACCACATTTAACGTAGATGTCAACAAAGTAGTAATATGTATGACATGGCTTGACCCTTGTCCTTGTGGGAAGCCTACTGAAGCGACGATACACGCAGTGGACTATAATGATGATTACTTAATTGGAAAATGATTAGCCGTAGAACGTAGATCAAACGTTGAGACGCGTGTATCTATTGTAAATTGCAAAACATCGGTAATGTTTTATAATGGCAATGTGCGAATTTCTTTTTAGAAATTCCTACATTTAGTGTTTTGTTCATACTAAATATGACTTTAAGTACTTTAAAGTGAATGCTTTACATCACGTTTATCTAAAAGGTTTTGTAATGTTATCTCTAACTAATTACAGGAAAGTAAACCTAAAATTCTACGTGCCCGTTTTATTTTTAACATGCTTTAAAATCCGACTCATTTAATCGGTTTAACCTCGTCCTGACCACTCGTGTAGAGGGGCCTTTTTGTAAACATACTAGACGGACGAAAACACCTTTGTTTAAACAATGAGTCAATGACCTCTCAGTCCAGCCAAGGGGACTGATAAGAAACAGATAGACAGGTACCTTGTCATGTGGAAGTAAGTCCCTACATTGTAGTTACTTTACAACTAATTTGAATTCAGGATTGTACAAAAAATGGGGACATTTCATAAGAGCATGTAATTGTTGTGTCGTTGTGCCGTGTGGTGCCGGCACTTTAAAAGAATTGCACTACCCCTTCTCTTCCTATGGGTGTCGTAAGAGGCGACTACAGGAGAACCGCCATAAGAAGACGGGCAGCAGCGTCTCCTCTCCACCATTGGCCAAACTGCGATCGCCAACCCGCCTGCCAAGCGTGGCGATTATGGCAAAATCCTCCTTTTGGAGAGGCCTGTGTCCAGCAGTGGACTGTTATAGGCTGGTGATGTGATGATGATGTAATTTTTATGTTATTAGGTACCTGCCTACTGCTGTCTTACAACAACTTTGACTAAGGATCTACATCCAGATCATGATACTGCGTACACTGTCTATAGTGTAGCGTATTAGTTTGAATGGAGAATCTAAACATTAAATAGATTTTGTTCCCATAATAAAGATTTTTTTATGAAAGCAGCTGATTACATGTTTTGATTGGAGATTCTGAAGACGCTGATATATTTTATGTGGTACAACACCTAGTGCAAAATCGGTTTCATTATAAACCTAACAAGTGAACAAAATATATTTTTATGTTAAGTACTAAATATCTGTCAGTAAACCAATATCCTTATCGGTGAAATGACTAATATAGTATAATGCGTCAACCAACAACGACGATGATTCAAAAGCACATTCAATCACATTTCAATTCACCCATCAAAATGACGAAGTTAAATAAATATAGGGTGTCTTTTGTATCGGCGTCGAACCGAGGTAGGGTTGACACCTGGATAAAATAACTATGAAGCTCTGGCTTCAGATTCTTAATTTTAATTTGCAAATAAAAGAAAACCCTATCAATATCCTAACAGTAGTTTTGGAAATTAGCCTAGGCAGACAGATATGACAGACTATAGACAAACAGTCACGGTGAAAGGCGTTTTTTTACATATGGGCAGGATATTTGGAAGTGATTAAGTCGCAAAAAAGTACCTACCCTTTTAACGAAATGCCATTCAGCATCTAAGATCTTAAAAAAGAGATTATTAAGCCACTTAAGTAGAGTGGGCGGAATCGTGACTTCGAGTTTAATTGTGTAGTAGTTACATGGTAATGACAGTTTTTACATTGACACTTGTAAAAATAAAATTAAACAAAAATTGTATTTTTGTATTACGATATCAATCAGTATTCTACCATTAAAATAAATGGGTAATTTTCTTATGCTCTTACATTATAAAACCTCCTGTGGCGCCCTGCGTCTTTCCACTTAAACTGAGAAAAGGAAAGATTCATGCTGTGAAAACACGTCATAGCTTCTATCGTGTTAAGTTAGATTGTAATACAAAATTAATAAATCAGGCATTACTTCTTTAGGTGAATCCTTGAGGATTTAATTTGCTTATTTCAATGTTAATCGATCAATTAAAAATATTAAAATATGATATTTTTCACCAAGTATGGTATGGGTATGAGGTAAAAATTATATGTGTGATAATGATATTATGTAAGAAAGAATATCATAGATACTGAAGGCGCGAATAACATTTTGATTAGTAATTCAGTATACAATGTCAATTAAGTAATACTTAGCTTGTAAAAAGCGTAAAAAAATGCCCGGCCTGAACGATCCCACCCTGACACATGACCGACAGTCGTAAATAGCGAATAGGGGGCACTAGCTCATCTAGTTCCAATATCCTCTCAATCAGTCAGCTGTGACTTAGATACAAAAACAGTATACTACGATAAGCTTTGTTCGTTCGGATAGAATATAAACTTTTTATTTCGTATTAACTTTTACATCTCAGGGGGGTAATCCCCTGGGGTATGCGAAATTTTGTCCTAACTAATCCAAAGTTGCTGTTTCTTATGATGATTATGATAGAGTTATGTTAATCCGATCTAAAATATCTTCCAGTTCTCTGTATTCCTGCTGATCATATTCGTCGCGGAGGTGGCGGTGGGCATCGCGGGCTACGTGAAGCACCAGGACCTGGAGACCTCGATCATCCGCAACCTGAACGCCACCATCAAGGAGTACCCCACCAACCCGGACGTCAAGAACACCTTCGACATCATCCAGACTGACGTGAGTGTTTTGTTTAATACTAATCTTCGCTTTAAACCCTCACTTAACTCGGAAGAGTTTCACCTCACCACCACCGGTTTTGTTTATTAGAAACCGATCAACACTGGTGGTAGTATCTAGCCCAATCTACCTCATAGTTGAGGTAAGACATGTGCCCTACATTGGGACATTATAAAAGCTCAATGTATTTTACTAACCCTGGATTCCATCTTCGGGTATTTCAGTCATAAACAGACATCGCTCATCTTTCTCATAAATCGTCGTCACGATCATGCAACTAAAAAGCGCTATCCGCATATAAACATCGTGTTAGGGCCTTTTGGTCAACGAAAAAACTTTCCCTCATACGACTATGTTTGTGTTCATTAAAAACCTCCAAGACGGAACACAGAAGAGACCTTGGCCCCTGACTCGGAAATGTGTGAAGCCACCAAGGGTGTTTGTCCAAAGCATAGCCGTTCAAATTGTTCTGTGTAATTTAATTTGACAATCAGACGTTACTTCAGCTCACAAGTTCACAACCATTCAATGTTTATTTATGTAAAATCGTCCAAACATTAAGTACGTCACGATTGAATTCCAAACTTTGTTTACAAAGTATGCTTAAAACCGCTAACAAAGGGTTCGCAGGTACTTCTTGCCAGGAGCATGTTGATTATTTTGGCTGAGATAAGTATTTTATTAATACTCGGTTCGAGTTAAGCGCTTTCATAAGTTTTTCAAGGATTTTTCATAACCTTCAAAGCGACTTCATGCCTACCAAAAAGACTGAGGAGCGTGACAGCTGTTAGGTCGTGGTCATTAGTATTTGAGTTTCAAGGCGCAAATACCAAATTAAACCTTAAACTGAATTAAACCACCTGAAATCCTATTGGACATCTATCTTCCTTTTTAGATAATTGAGTAGATAGATACTCTTTAGTGCACACCAAACAAAGACGTTACAGTAGACATTTACAGAAAGATGTACAATTTAGGCGGCCTTATAACGCTTAAAAGCTCTCTTCCAGACAAACAACTATAAAGAAAGCGGAAAGTGGTGCAGAGTTTATATTGCGAAATTTTATATACATACCAAATATAACAATATCAATGGGTATAAACTACATTCAACATACAAAAAATATAAATGCTTAGTTAAAAAAACATATATACATACATATACATATGATACATAAAAAATTCAAAATTCAACTTAGTTACTTATACTTTTAGTTTAGTTTACTTTAAAGTAGGTACTTATACTTTAGTTTTGTAAACATATTGATGACAATAATATGATGTTGGTTTGTGTGATATTATAAATGCACATTTCAAATCGAGCTATTTCGGATCTGTTATCATCTCAAAATTCAATTCTTTGCCGACATCATTAATACTATAATAGGGTATTTGAACAATAGAATAACGAATTATTTGTAACAGGATGTCGCAGCCAAGGCTATAACTTCAGTACCACAATATATTATATACATGGTACTCTTGTGTTATCTAATCTATGTGTTGTTATTCACACCGATGAATGGACGCCGCACATAATCATAATACGAGTACAAAATGATGTATATTTATTTACTTATGTACAGCTTAGTATTCTGTGGTACAGCTAACAACTCTACATCTATAAGCTAGTTTTGTAACGAATTCGTCTATTTATAACATGGATTTTTGATATTTTTCCTTTATGTGACTTTGTTCTAAATCACCATTAACTTATATATATGAATCACACTATTATTTGGCTAATACGCTTTTAAATACCTTGTATACTTTAAATTAAATGTTTAATTAGTCGGTCAGGTTTTTCC
Organism: Anania fuscalis; assembly: GCA_950371115.1. Classification (NCBI taxonomy): domain Eukaryota; kingdom Metazoa; phylum Arthropoda; class Insecta; order Lepidoptera; family Crambidae; genus Anania; species Anania fuscalis. The sequence goes on from OX493330.1 coordinate 19,327,578, forward strand.
ATGCGTGCCGCTATAACTTCGCAGTTCGAATTTTCATTCCGTTGTGTTTAGCACATGATATGGAGAAGGTTTTTCCCCTTTAAAACAAGGCTTTACTTAGGGTGATCTTACATGCAATAATTGAATTAAACAGTCTTTGATTTAGAAATCGAGTGTTGGAATGTTTTAAAAGATCCCAGAATGTTAGACAACGACGCGTTTGTTGTTTACAATAAAATAAATAAATGCAATGGGTTACGGGCCTTTCCGGTCTTCCGGTATCACATTACGAATCTGTGTTTGGTACCGTGACCTACGCCGTAGCAAATAATTTATAAACCGCAGAGTTCTAAACTATACTATGTAAAATAAATAAATATTGGACAACATCACATACATTTTATTGCTCTGATCCTAAGGTAAGTAGCTAAAGCACTTGTGTTATAGAAATCGGAAACAACGACGGTACCACAACATCCAGACCCGAGCCAATATAGAAAAGTTCGTTTTCTACATTGACCCGACCGGAGATCGAACCTGGAACGTCAGAGATGGCGACGCCATATATAGTCCGGCGTGCTCGCTTCTCGGCTACGGAGGTCATCAAAATGATTAAATGACGCTTCAATAGTGGTTAATGTTGTTTACCAACAGCTGTATTACTAAAGCTCGTTAATTGTACGCGCGGTTTTCAATTAAAAATTATTCCTCGGCACATCTACTCAGTTCCATCACAATCGGGTGAACGGTTTAGGAACTCATTTATTAATAAAAATTAAGCTATTTTTAATTTACTCAGAATCGGACTAATTTTAGTGTCCAAACAACTTCTATATGAGATCAACACCGAAATTAAGCGTCCTACTTATGCGCATACTATGACCTAACAGCGGCCAAATTCGATTGTGTGGGAAGTGGGATGGAAATGTTTTACAGATCTTGGCCCTAACCATGAACTGTTAAAACAATCACAAATCTGTCAAACATTATCATTTCTGTCAAATTTTGTATGAAATGACATACCAAAATTGACAGATTTGACAACTTTGAGATTGTTTTAAGAGTTCATGGTTATGGCCCTGAAAAGTATTATTATCGGTCCTTGTATCTCTCTAAGGCTTTGTATTGTCATTCATTTCAAAGTTGAAACCTCATAATTAGTCATAACAACACTAATACACAGCGTGTTTTTGAAAAATAGCAAAATTTTACGAAAAAAATGTGTCCATCAATGCAAACAACTTTTACAACGGGGTCAACATCAAAATCGTGAATTTATTTGTTGTTCGCCATACAAACTGCTCGATGATAGTAAATGTATAAAACAGCTTTTTTTCATGATTTTAAAGTGGACTCAAACTAAAAGTACGACGAAGTAAGGCGACCTCCGTAGCTGAGAGGCGAGCACGCCGGACTTTAATATGGCGCCGCCATCTCTGAGGTTCCGGGTTTGATCCCCGGTCAGGTCAATGTAGAAAACGAACTTTTCTATATTGTCTCGGGTCTGGGTTTGTGGTGCCGTCGTTGTTTCTGATTTCTATAACACAAGTCCTATAGCTAATTACTTTAGGATCAGAGCAATGTATGTGATGTTGTCCAATAAAAATAGTTATTTTACTTGTTGAACACATTCGCCTCCTTAAACATGCCTAGTTTCACCACATCCTGTATGAAAGTGATTTGTCTATCAAATAAACAAAGAAAATTAAGTTATAAAAAATCATAACAATAGTCCTAAATCCCCCAGCTGAAATGCTGCGGCATCTACGGGCCGGGCGACTGGAAGAACAACAGCATGCCGATCCCGGACAGCTGCTGCGCCGCGCACGAGATCAAAGGCAGCGTGGTGGAGACGTGCGCGCCCGAGAACGTGTTCCAGAAGGGATGCTACGGCGAGGTGGTCACCTTCCTCAACGGCATCGGCACTGTGCTCGGCGGGGTTGGCCTGGGGATCGCTGCTATACAGGTAGGAATTTCTGCTAGTAACTAGGGAATTACTGAAGTTGACCAGCCAGAATACTGCTGCATCTAAGAGCCGGTTGACTGGAAGAACAACCAGTTCTTGGTGACCTTCCTCAATGGCATCGGCGCCGTACTCGGCGGGGTGGGACTGGGGTTCGCTGCTATACAGGTAAGAATGTCTCCTAGGGATCTTGGGCATGACTGAAGTTGGTCAGTCACAATGGTCAAATATGATGGGCGACTGGAAGAACAACAGCTGCTGCGCCGCGCACGAGATCAAAGGCAGCGTGGTGGAGACGTGCGCGCCCGAGAACGTGTTCCAGAAGGGATGCTACGGCGAGGTGGTCACCTTCCTCAACGGCATCGGCACTGTGCTCGGCGGGGTTGGCCTGGGGATCGCTGCTATACAGGTAGGAATATCTGCTAGTAACTTGGGAATGACTGAAGCTGACCAGCCAGAATACTGCTGCATCTAAGGGCCGGATGACTGGAAGAACAACAGCTGCTGCGCCGCGCACGAGATCAAAGGCAGCGTGGTGGAGACGTGCGCGCCCGAGAACGTGTTCCAGAAGGGATGCTACGGCGAGGTGGTCACCTTCCTCAACGGCATCGGCACTGTGCTCGGCGGGGTTGGCCTGGGGATCGCTGCTGTTCAGGTAATAATATCTACTAGTAACTAGGGAATGACTGATGTTATGACCACACTGAATACTGCTGCATCTAAGGGCCGGATGACTGGAAGAATAACAGGTACACAGGAAGGAATTAGATCTATCTGACCAGTCACAATGGTCAAATATGATGGGCGACTGGAAGAACAACAGCTGCTGCGCCGCGCACGAGATCAAAGGCAGCGTGGTGGAGAAGTGCGCGCCCTAGAACGTGTTCCAGAAGGAATGCTACGGCGAGGTGGTCACCTTCCTCAACGGCATCGGCACTGTACTCGGCGGGGTAGGACTGGGGATCGCTGCTATACAGGTAGGAATATCTGCTAGTAACTAGGGAATGACTGAAGTTGACCAGACTGAATACTGCTGCATCTAAGGGCCGGATGACTGGAAGAACAACAGGTACACAGGTAGGAATTAGATCTATCTGACCAGTCACAATGGTCAAATATGATGGGTGACTGGAAGAACAACAGCTGCTGCGCGGCGCACGAGATCAAAGGCAGCGTGGTGAAGACGTGCGCGCCCGAGAACGTGTTCCAGAAGGGATGCTACGGCGAAGTGGTCGACTTCCTTAATGGCATCGGCACTGTGCTCGGCGGGGTTGGCCTGGGGATCGCTGCTATACAGGTAGGAATGTCTGCTAGGGCCTGGGTAATGACTGAAGCTGACCAGCCAGAATACCCGGTTAAAATGTTTGAGTAAATGGCCTTAACTACCTCATAGTAGAGGTGAAGCCTAGGCCCTGCAGTGGGAGGACGTTGGCATACTTTACTTTTTATGGTAGGAATTTTAGATATGTAAAATGATGATTGATTCTGACCAGACCAGTCAGAAGAATATGAAACATCGAATTCATAGATGCTACGAATCAGCTTCAGTCAGAATCCTATAATAACATGAGTAACAAAACGAAAATTTATCCCGTTGTATTTGTAAATCTGGTCCCAGTTCTTGTAAAGAAAACAATGGTAGTTCGTTATGAGAGGAAAGACAAACCAAAATAAGTTTACCTGTTTACAATCGCAGTCCTTTGGCAAACCGTTCAAATTTGCGCATGGGGTCTAAATATTTACCTGGAAGAGATCGCTTCTAGAAATAAGACCGACTAATTAGTGCAATAATTAAAGTTTACTTTCTTCTTGTGTGCATTATAAGAGGTATTCACCTCTATGGGATGTCAACAAGTACGTAACACCATTGCAGGCTTACTTAGACTGAGTTGCTTTAACTTTAACCATAACTGTAACTATAACCGGTGTTTCTGTATGGAGTTTGACAGACTTTTGAAGTTTGTTAAAGTAAGATGGTGCAACCCAGCCTTAATAAGTAATTGTGTTATTTTTTGCAGCTCCTCGGCGTGATATTCGCGTGCTGCCTCGCGCGCTCCATCCGCAGCCAGTACGAGACGGTGTAAGCGCCCGCGCACACTACACGCGCTACTCTTGCTGTCTATAAACGTATCGATCAATGTCTCCGAGTACAGATATTTGTGATTTAAGTGTAATTATTTACTATAAGTTTATGTTTATGGAGTAATTTATTTTTTATTATTGTTGATTCAGATATTTTTATTCCATTTTCTACTTAAATGATTGCTATGAAATAGTTACCTTTTTACAGATAATTATTATGTAGGGTTTTATACTTTTTTTAGATTTTCACATTTAAGATTTTAAATCCCTGTACCAAAAAACGATTCTGATACCCAAGAACTTGATGTAAGTAATGTTTAAAAGACATTGTAGGAGTGTAGATTTTGATTGGAGTGGAAGCACTATGCACTGACATTTTACAATTTGCACATTCATCAAGTGTGCTCAGTGTTGAAGACTGATTTTTCGAATAGAAATGGTTGCGAAGGCCAAATCAAATCCATCTCCAATTTTGTTACCTTTGTATTGTATTTTAACTCGATTTTATTCGAAAATTTAAATGTAATCTTCGTATTTCATGTTAGTCGAGTATAGCTAGTGCACATTATTGTAATAGAACCAAAGTTCATTTTAGTTGCTGGCAAAAAGCAAAATATCTCGTATGGTATGGATCTCTAATTCAACTCAAAGCGAACTTTGGATCAGTGTGTTTTCGATCCCAAATGTTTGTAGGTACTATATTTATATTAAAAAATTGGCATTATCTACACATTGGTTTTTAATTTACAGAGTACTCGCAATAAAACAGCGTTGAGTGTTCTAGTTACACACATTTTATTTCCTATTTTATACCATTATATAAATTGTAACAAAGGATGAATACAAGGTAATCGGAATCCATGAACATCGATTTATTTAAGGAACATCAGTCGCGTTAAATACAGCTGTTGACTTGCAAGCAACACATTTCGAGTTACAGTACAAAATAATTAAAAAATCACATTGACAAAATATATCCAGTCCCGAATACAGTTCAGTATTCACATATTTTGTATGTCGCAGGCATTTGAATCTCACAGCACCAGTTTACTACAAAGTCGCCAAATTCATTAATTATAAAATATAATTAACTCTCTCATAACGTTATCACCAAAACATTCATATACGCGCGACATACATTTTTCGCTAAAATCATAGTGCTAAATACCTATTTAGAACCTACCTAGGGTTAAGACATACATATACATTACCTAGACAATAAAATACCTTATATCTAATAACGGTTTACATTCTAAACGGAATACTTTAGAAAAGTCTGATTATGCCGGACTGGAGTAGAGGCCAAATGTACAAACCTTTTTGGCACGTTTTAGGTTACGCATTACTAGAGTAGTAAATAATCTCCATGACTTGCAGCAGTTAGTATTTGATATGTTTCTCTCGCAAAACAAACCAAGAAATTCTGCTCTTTACCACAGTAGAACCCTGTCAATGTTGACAGTAGTTATTGATGATAATTTAGGAATAAGTTTTAGTTAAATCACATGGACACCACAATACAGCAAGATCATCTCGGACCATTCATAAGCTTTTTCTTTTTAGTAAACTAATAAATAAGATTTTAAAATATGATTATTATGCCGGCATTTCATGTGACATGTTTTAAGTCAGAATATTACACATTTATCACATCTATCAAGCACGAAATTACTCTACATTTACTTTCAAATAATTGAACTACTGATTCAATCTATCTAAACTCAAATATTATGGACAATTAAAAAAACTATCTAATAATATAGTCATTTCACTCAGACATTTTCTTATTGCAGCAGTAGGTAAAAGAAATTTAATTGAAACATTTACCTATACGAAATTAAGTAGACAAAAATTAATAGTACTTTTGTTATCCTTCAGTTATTCCTGGGCACTGCGGTTTTGTCTGAAGACCATAAAGTAAGTTGCAAAGTGTTTGAAATTACAAATAATCTGCAAAATACTTTGTCTATCCTCCTACTACTTTTTTTTTAGTAATCAGAGCCTTGGTTTTAGTGGGAAAATGACTGGATATTTACTTTCCTTCGCTCAACACAGCAGTCACATTGAAATGACTAGTTTCAACTTGATCTGTTCCATGACAGTGCATTCTAGGCTGATTTACAAGGTCTAAATGCAGGTTACGATAATTGTAAAAGAATTTGGAAACCTAGGAACCAGCACTATGAAATAGGAAAGTTTTATGTAAAAACCATAGTTAACTAATATAGTTGAAGTCCATGCATTTACATTGTCAACAAGAACTTTCAAAGTTTCCTAATATTAATAGAAAACATTTACCCTGAAATCAAAAACAATTTTACAGACAATGCGATTTATTCCCAAATTTTATAATAATAGGTTCGCAATGTTCACAGCAAATACTTAAAAACTGTTACTAGTGTTTGAGATCATCGCGTCATTGCGGCAAAAATTGACTCAATTCACTGGTTAAACCTACAAATACCTTCATCAGTAAACTTACATTCATCAATAAAACTCAGCATATTCCACTTTTATCTATGTTGTGTCTGCTAGGTTACTATGTCATTCATACATCTAATTTATTATGGAACATGATCATCTACATGATTTTTTTTATAATAGTTGATCACACAGTCATGCTTATTTCAAAGTTGTAGGGAAATTTTTAAATAACTATAGTAACTAACAGAGACAACTAAGCAAAACACTTTTTTTTTAATTATGAATTAAATCTGATTATTACCGATGTATTAATCATAGACACAGCTAAAAACCTAACTGAAAGTTAATCAGTTCATAACTAAAAATATTGTAATTTCTTAAACTTACACTTTTCAGACCTTCATCTCAAGCATATCAACATCACATTAATTGCAACTAAAAATTAAGCCAAATACGTTGTACACTTTCAGCAACATGTTGGGTAATATAGTCAAGACTCCGAAATAATTTACACGGTTAATCACAATCATCGAGACATGTAGCAAAAAGTGTACAAGGTTGGTTGGGTTGGATAACATTTTAAGCTTATATTTACGTGAACAGGATGGATTTAGAGCAGAATGGTACTGAGTATGATAGTGTGTTGTTCCTGGGCGGGCGCGGTGGCAGAGCAATCATGTCGCGTAGCGCTTGGTCCAGAGGCGCGCGATGCGGTCGTGCTCCTCGCGATTCTGCAGGTACTGGGTCGCGATGCTGCCTACCAGCGGATCCGCTGAAAACAAAAGACTATTTAATATCTAATAGTCTAATATCAGCTAGTGCAATCGATCACATTTCATCCGTTATGAGCTGTGGTTAACTCTAAGAGAAGCCGCGAATAGTTGTTATAGCGAATAGTCGAATACCGATTAATCGCCATTCCCTATGGCGAATAGTTGAATAACTCGCTATTATTATTCGACATAAAGAATGCTTGGCTGAAACATTTAGTTAGAGATGTGTTCTCTAGTACGCTAGTACATTATACCTCAATGGGAATACCTCGTGTTTTTATTATTTTAACTTAATAGTTTTTTTTTTTTATATTCGGTGAATGTTGAATAATAGACATTGTTATTCGCGGCAACACTAGATAACTCATGAACAGCATGAAAGACTATTCTTAGCCTGTTAAAATACGAAACTCCGTAGGTATGAATATGAGCAGATGTGTTGCAGAATAATTGGCGAAAAGAGAATATTCCTCATTTAGAATATTATCTACTTAATTGTGGCTGTCTGTTTCCAAGACATGCCTCCTTTTAAATTGATGCAATAATTTGGGTATGGCCAGATAGCTCTAACTAAAATGTTGAATTAATATTTATTGGGCTCTGGATATTTGATCTCAGCTCAGTCTGCGAGTCCAATGTAAAGACAACTTCATAAAACTAAAGGTAGAAGCAGAAAATCAGATATGAGAACCTTATTATTTTATCTAGTAAGATGCATAAAAGATATTATGGAAGACAATTAAAAGTTAGTCATCAACACTAATAAGAGTAATAATTGCATTTTTGATAACCCAATTGACATAAATCATTTCAGCTTGCTTGCATGAGCATAGCCAGTGTCTAGGTATGATTAATTTGGAAAATTATTTTTTATAAACCATATAAGTCCGAGTCTAGTCTCCCCTAGCAAAGAATATCCTTTCATGATACCCTTAACACAAGTAAAATCCAATTCCTTACTTGAGACCATGATTATTGCCTTTTTTTGTATTCTCTTACCTGGATTACAATCGGTCAGCAAGGAACAAATAGACAGTAGGACTTTGGATATTGTCAGTGCAGGAGACCAGTTGTCCTTTAATATATCTAGGCATATTACTCCTTGGCTGTTGATGTTACAGTGGTATATCCTAGTCCGGAATGTCACCTGGAATTAAAGTTAAAGGTTATTTAAAGAGTCATGTTAATAAAATCAGTTGCACAGTAGCATTTATTAGACTATAATAATAGTTACTCATTAACTTTTCTTTAGGTGATGCAAAAGATTTTAAAGAATATTTACCTTAGGAGGTTTAAATGGATATTCTGGTGAGAAGTGAATATCTAGAAAGAAGACTCCTCCCTCATACACTGAACCGGGAGGTCCTAAAATAGTGGACACCCACTCATACAGGTTGTCCCCCTTTGGACCAGCACTACAATTCGGTGGCGGGTCCAGTGTGATTTCAGCCAGTTCCTTCTGGATTCTCTTCGCAGATGTGCCAAGAGCCTTCGACATTTTGGGGTTGGGTTTATTCTCTTTTGAGTCCGGTTTGTTGTCTACAGCGCTGCTTGAGCTTGCGCCGCCTCTGCCGCGTCCCGTGCCGCTTCCTGATGAACCAGATGCACCGGACATTATCTAAAAGCACCAAACAACTCAAACTGCTCAACTAAAAGGCACAACGCAAATAAAGAAAAAAACATGCTTTCTGCAACTAACACAATCACTGTGCTAACAAATTAGAAAAGTACTACTGGATGCAAAAAAACACTAACTTCTTTACATGTATGGAATTTTAGTAATAAAAGGAACAAAGGCAACTAAACATCTGATAATAGACGTAATAAAGATGTTTGTTTTCGTAAGCAAACAACGTGTGGTAACATAAAAGTTTACATCTAAAAAATACAAATACAAAAAGTGAGATGCACTTTTTTTATCCCAAGACACGAAGAACAAAGACATTTACGTGTTTTCGAAGAAAATTACAATGCACAGCTAGTAAACTGGAGATACAGATTTCTTTTTGTATTTGGTACAACAAATGACTAAAATATCGATGAGATAGCAAAGAAAAAGTTGTATTTGTACCTTACGAATAACAGTCGGCCATCTTGTGGGCTGGCGTTATCCGACAATTTACAGTTTTTTGGTTCACCTGTGACCCAATTCAAGAAATAGACGACTCCCAAAACGTAACTGCTACTAAGATACGACAACACTCATCCACAAAAAGTACAAACTTTGTGCTATTCTACGAACGCAAACTCCTGGCAAGATGCTCCGCACTGGAAAGCGCAAATAAGCACCTTGTTACTTTCCCATGGTTTTAGTTAACACAAACATCTAATAATCAGACACTTTGAAAGCTAAGGGATACCTTTAAAATATTAGGGTCTTCTTACTCAGTATACCGGCAAATAAATAGCTTCAATCACTTCTACCACATTTTCATCAACTTGTCCATCGCCCTCACCAACACAAACAACTACTGAAATAATACATACAAAATTACAAATACACACACGCTCAGAAATGACAAGACAATACAAATAGTTTAAATTATTATTTTATACTCACAAAACAATAAACTATGACTTTATACTGTTCAGCTTATGTGGAAAATTTACGTAATCCGACTTTAGCGATAAAAATGAGTTAAATTTACAAAATGAAGTACACAAGATCCGACATTTTTGATGTATTTATTTTTTTACCGGGTGTTACCACACCACAGAAATTAAATAATGCAACGGCTAGCATTACGATTTCATTACATCACCAGACGACAACGATAAAAGTAAAATAATAACTTAAACTACGGCCAAACCAACGCGAAGGCGTGGGCGGGTGCGGTGGCGTGGACGTAGGCGTGCAGGCCAGTTCACACCAAGCACGTGGACACTAGGCGTTCAGGAGGCCTAGCACGAAAATGTATCTTTCGCTCGGATGTATAAACCTAACAAGAAAGAGATTAGTCATGAATGAAGTCAAAGAAGATTATGAATGTTAGTCATAATAAAGGTATCTAATGATGTTGTAGAAATTATGATTTAACTATTGTTTATCAGATTATTTGCGATATACTACGAATATAAAAGCTCAACCCTGTTACTAAATAAACAAAGAATTTTGTAGAGTTTTTAATTTATTTATTTACTGACTTTCGCATTAATTAATTCCAACGCGGTTACCAAGAAGAAATTATTTAAAGATGTAGGAAAGAAATAATAATAGGAATCCCATAATAGGATTAGTCAAAATATTTTTTTTCCGAACTGTTTAACGGGCAAAATTGCTGTTTGGAGCAGCTAAAAATAGATTAGGATGTTAGTACACAATACACTTATGCCAACCTAAGTCATTATAAGGCACGGTCAAGCAGTTCCTGTGAGATATTTAGTACTTTAGGTCTTGTTTCATACAAAAAAAAAACACAAATTATTTTTTTATGGCCAAACTATGAGGTTTAGTGAAAAAAGTTATATAACATGTCTTTACGAGTGTCTAAAGGACTATCGATCGGCATCCAAAAAAATACGATTTTTCCCTCATATTACTGTTTCGACCCACTGTGCGCCACCACGCACGTGTCTGTTTGGCCGGGGCTTAAAACCACTGTAACTTAAACTATTGTTTGGAAAAAGCTACTTAATTATTATTAGATATATTGATTAGCGCGTGGCGCTAAAGCTGACGATAGATATGATAGAAAGGTGCCATCACATGCTGTCTTAAATTTAATCTTTTTTGATTAATTTAAAATTTCTTAACTACAGTAAGTACTATCCACAGAACAAGTAAGACTCGTTACGCGCCGCTTAGGTTGATTTTTGTTGAAATCAATTTGCTGTAAAAAGATTTACGCTTTTTTTTTAAATGTAATATGAATCTTATGACAGATTAGGTACTAGAAACTAAAAATCGATTTTCTAAGCACGTTGAACACTGAGTAATAACTAAGGTCGAACAAGGTCAAAATATATTGGCTGTTAAGTAATGTGATTTGTACTGTACAGGACAGCCTCAAAGAGGAAATCCTGTCCATATTTATTTCAGGTCAGTGTTCTCAACCCACAATGGAAAAATCAGTTTTTTTTTAAATGGCTGCATAGCTAGGTACTATTGCCTTAGTTAAGTGGTTAAAAATAGATCCTATTACTGTCAAAATTGTCAAAAATAAAACTGTCAGTTGTCATTTTTTTAATGACAATCGATTTGGCTTGATCTAACAAAGATATTGTTCAATAAATAAATTTATTGACTTTGAGAACATTGTCTAAGAACATTTTTGTGTAATTTGTTCGTGGTGGTGTGTTTTCCCTGGACTTTACAAAGCGTTAATTATAATTTGTTTCCTCGATAACATTTTTCTGCCGTAAAAATGGGCAAACGACAGCATCAAAAAGATAAAATGTAATTTAAATATTGAATGTTCGGAAGCATTTGGTTAAAATATATTATATGTAAAAATGTTTTCTTTTTATTTCTGTACAGGTATTTAACCTACACGGAATGGACAACTTTATATGGAGGTAAGAGATCTGGGACTGCCGTCGAAGAAGATACGACGTTCAAAAGGCTGCCATTTGACCATTGTTGCTTGTGCTTGCAACCCTATGATAATCCGTACTGTGATCCAGATGGTAATATATTTGAGCTTCAGGCCATCATCGACTTTGTAAAGAAGTTCAAAATCAACCCTGTGACTGGTAAGGTAGGTCTGAACCTGCTGGCTATATTATAGTCTTAAACTTTAATTTTATTAATTTAATTGTCACTTTTTTACAGAAAATTGATATCAAGACATTATTCAAATTAAACTTCCATAAAAATGCAGAAGACGACTATCACTGTCCGGTACTGTTCAAACCATTCACAAAAAACTCGCACATTGTGGCAGTACGGACCAGTGGCAATGTGTACTCCTATGAGGCAGTGGAACAGCTCAACATCAAGGGCAAAAACTGGAAAGATCTTATCAGCGACACACCATTTGTTAGAAGTGATATCATCACAATACAAGATCCAAGTAACTTGAACAAGTTTAATATTTCCACTTTTCACCATATCAAGAACAATTTAAGAGTGGAAACAGAAGGTAAGCTTTTATCTTTTAATCCCTCATGTCTCGATATATCAAACACAATAGAATCTCCATTGTTATGCAACCGCCGGCGGTCTTATGATCCTCAACTGGTTAAAAACTTTGACCGCTTCACGATTAAATTCATTTTTTATGAAATAAAATAAATTATCTTTTGATAACCAAACTTACTTCTACATTATACTTATAGAGGAGATAGCTATGAGGAAGGACCCTCATGCAAGATTGAAAACTGTATCTGCTGAAACAAAAGACATATTAAAAGAGCTTGAGAAAGAGTACAAAGCACCAGAAAAGTCAGAAGTTAAAAAAGAGGTTAGTAACATGTTTTCCTAAATAAAAAACATTTCTTATTATTTTCTCTCTTTATGTCTACACATTTTAGATAATTGTTTATTAATTATTTTGGAAAACATTTTTGCTATAGTGTATGAGAATATGCATTTTTCTAAAAGCCCCTCATAATAAATAACGACAATAATATGATATGAATCAAACTTTATTTCTGGGGCAGTACATGTTCTAAGTTTGTTCAATAAATAAGAACTCAGTAGTTATATTGATGTGCACAGGTTGCAGATAAATTCAATGCTGCTCATTACTCCACGGGAATGGTGGCAGCTAGCTTCACATCCACGGCAATGGTTCCGGAGACTGTTCACGAGGCTGCCATCATTTGTGAGGATGAAGTCAAATATGACAGAGTAAAGAAAAAAGGTACCACCATACTATTGCGTTTCTCACTTTTTACGACTAGCGGCACGAACGTTAAACGCTAGCTGGGGCAAAGAATGGGGATCGCTTTGCGCGTCTTACGAGACGATCATATCGTATCAGAGAGCGTGTAAGTGAGTGAACAACCGATCCCAGCGGCGGTGCAGACGCGTCGTACGACTAGCCAATCACGTAATCGTAACGGCCTTTTTTATGCGCATCTTTTGCGCTCAACATCCGTGTCGCTAGTTAAGTAATGATGAAGATCTCAGTATAATCTTATTTGTATATATACATTTTTTACATCATCGAAGTCTTTGTGTGAATGTAAGCAAGTTTAGTAGTAACACCAGTTTTTTTTTTTATAGGTTATGTTAGACTGGTGACAAACTATGGCCCACTCAACTTTGAGCTGTATTGCGACGTCACTCCAAAGGCATGCGACAATTTTATTAAACACTGTAATAATGGATACTACAATGGGACTAAATTCCATAGGTCTATAAGAAATTTTATGGTGAGTAATTGGAAATACTTCTAGCTTATTAAAAAACTTGGAAGATATTTTTACAACAAACATATTTTTCTTCAGATCCAAGGTGGAGATCCCACAGGTACAGGTCTTGGTGGGGAGTCGATATGGAAAAAACCATTTGAAGATGAAATCAGGCCGAACCTACACCACATGGGAAGAGGAATACTTTCAATGGCTAATTCAGGTCCTAATACTAATGGGTCTCAGTTGTGAGTTTTATATTTCATCCCAGGTTTGTTCACTTTTATCCAACAAACTTACATGACTAAAATTTTCTTTTTTTTTAGTTTTATAACATTTCGCTCCTGCAAACAGCTTGATGGAAAACATACAATATTTGGTAAACTTGTTGGTGGCTTGGATACACTGAATGTCATGGAGCAAATTGAAGTGGATAACAAAGATAGGCCGGTCCATGACATTATAATAGAAGTGGCTCAAGTTTTTGTTGATCCCTTCTTGGAGGCTGAGGAACAGGTAATACATTATTCTTTTAAAATCAGGAATGTTATATGAAAGTACCTTTTTATAAAGAAAAATAAAGTATCAGTCAGTTTATTAAAATGATAATTCTATATAGAAAATCATAATTTCAATCAAACTTTCAAGATTCACTCAAGTTACAAACAGCAATTTATTTTAATATTAATCCATTCTCTTGAAACTTAATATAACTTTGGTATCCAATCAATTTGTACTTATTATATTACCTGATCTATTGAAAAGTTTCTTTTTTAAATATGTTGTTATTTAACAGCTTGTTATAGAAAGAGCTGAAGAGTTAAAAAGAAAAGCCGAAACAGAAGGGCCTGGAGTAAAACCGAAGAAGGCTTCAACACAACCACTTAAGGTTTTTAGAGAGGGTGTTGGAAAATATCTAAATCTACAGGAATTAGCAACAACAACCAAAATAAAACCTCAAGAAGTGCCCACCAAGAAACCTAAGAAGGATCCCAAATATAATTTTGGCAGCTTTGATTCCTGGCTTTGAATGTGGTTCAATTCTACTTGTAAATATTATTTAGGCAAAAATAAAAATCATAATTGAAATATTTGTTTTATTTCAGAGATATTCTAGAATACTGACAAAGGATTCATAATCTACAATAATTAGTGCTATAAAATTAAGTTAAAATTCCTGCTGTAATATTATTCATAAACTTTGCCTAAGCTACTAGTGAATAATTTTTTAGCAAACATAATTTATGCTGGGATTTTTAGTTGATTCCTTATAATGTGATGAATCATTAAAACTTACCTGCCAGCTGACTTATCAATAATTAAGTACTTTAAAATAAATTATTACCTAAAACGATAAAATGTGTAGTACATGTCATTACTCAATAAAATACAACAAGAAACATTTAAACATTACACAAAATAACAATCTAAACTAACCTCCATACTTTTACTTAAGTCCTAACCAAATTCAATGAATGAACACAGGATAACTATTTTATAAATGGTTACTAATTGTAGTTTTGGCGTCTTCTAGTTGTTCTCTGTTTGTCAAATCTCATTTCCATTTCTTCTAACACCTTTGGTGTGTAACGGACAACAAGCTTGACTGAGCCTACAGCCTGTTTTAATAATTCCACAGCTTTCTCGTGATTTTCTCCTTCAACAGACACTCCATTGACAGACAGTAACTGGTCTCCCCTTTTCAAGCCACCATGGCGGTCCGCCACCCCACCTGGTATGATCCGGGATATGTAAATAGGTGAATTTTGTTCCTTGCCACCCATAACATTGAACCCTAACCCTTCTTCAGTTTTTGGAAGCTCTACAACCCTAGGATGGGCATGCCCTTCTGCAGCCGCGAAGGCGGCCACAGTCGCTTTGGCCGTAGCCGAAGCTCGAATGTCAGCAGATCCTTGGATATCAACGGTTTCATAAACATGCTCGTAAACTTCTCTTACAGCGTTCAAGAAGTCACTCTGAAGCACTTTCTGTAGAGCTGCTAATTTTGTAGCAGGCACTTCTCCACTTTGCTGAAGTTTTTCTAATAGTTCAATTGCTCTTTTTATGTCCCTCGCCAAAGTTAGCTGCTCTCCTGTGCTGCTCATTTCGTAAACTTCTACAAGGAAGAATGAAAAAGGGCGTAATTAACATAAACACAGGTGACGAAAGCAATCACACATAATTTTTTTTGACAGATGCGAAAGAAGATCAATACCTACACTGACATGAAATAAATATGGACAAGGGGGTGCCCAATTAATACAAAGTTTTTTGAAGTGCAAAGTGTTAAAATTAGGTTTGTGTGAAATCACTGAAAATAAACACGAATTTCGTGAAATATTTTGATGAAATTATCGCATTTTTTTTGTTTGTTGTTTACTGAGGGCCTAGTGCAAGTGCCACAAAATACCTAATTACTTCAGCTCTAAGCTCACTAATTGAGCTAAGAGGTAAGGTAAGTCTTACCCTTAGAGCTGGCAACATACTATCGGACGCGGCTTACGGACGCGGCTTACAGCCGCGACTTAAAGGAATCTAGGTAACCATCGGACGTAAGTCGCGGACGTAACCTTCGCTGACCTTGAGCGCTCGGACGTCCGACAGCAATCTGGCGCGCTGGATGTTTCTGTAAGCCGAAAACGTCCGCGGACGGTATGCACGGGGTGCGGACGCGTCCGAGCGTCAGAAGGACGCCGACTGCGCGAGAGCACGCACGTGCTTATTGATTGCATGAACATTTTTATTATAAGATAGCTAGCGATTTGATAACGTATGCGAAAAAGAAACCCGCTTATCACCGTATTCAGTATTATGTTACAGGAAATCTCCGGGACCTGGACAAGATTTATTTAGGGTTCCGTACCCAAAGCGTAAATCGGGGGCCTATTACTATTCCGCTGTCCGTCTGTATGTGGTGCGGCATCTGATAGCTAGACAGTTGAAATTTTCACAGATGATGTATTTTTGTTGCCGCTATAACAACAAATACTAAAAACCAGAATAAAATAAATATTTAAGGGGGCTTCCATACAACAAACGTGATTTTTTTGCCGTTTTTATAGAAAATGGTATGGTAATGGAACCCTTCGTGCGCGAGTCCGACTCGCACTTCGCCGGTTTTTACAGATAATGGTGCGGAATCCTTCGTGCGCGAGTTCGACTCGCACTTGGTCGGTTTTTTTGGCCTGGATAATTGTATTTTGGATTAGCTACTATTTTTAAGAATTTTCTTCCAAAATCTACTAAACGATACAGACTTTCTACTGAAATTACTACTAAATCATCGTCCTCTTTGTCACAAACCTACCAAAAACGTAGAAATCTACTTAAAGTGGTCACACTCATGGCGTCCGCAAGCAACGTCCGAGGACCGTGCACACTTATCAGTCGCGGCTGTATGCCGCGTCCGTAAGCCTTTAAGACGCGGCTTACAGCCGCGACTTAAAGGAATCTAGGTATTAAATGTACGGACAACAGCTCGTCGACATACCACAAAATGTCAAATTTTCTCATTTAAAAATGATCTCTATACGTCAGGCTTAAAGTTGAAAATCTATTGAAGAATTTTTGACTTTTGGGGTAGGTCGACGTGCTGTTGACTGTACACTACGGTGTGCAAACCATCGGACGTAAGTCGCGGACGTAACCTTCGCTGACCTTGAGCGCTCGGACGTCCGACAGCAATCTCGCGCGCTGGATGTTTGAAGAATTTTCTTCAAAAATCTACTAAACGATACAGATTTTCTACTGAAATTACTACTAAATCATCGTCCTCTTTGTCACAAACCTACCAAAAACGTAGAAATCTACTTAAAGTGGTCACACTCATGGCGTCCGCAAGCAACGTCCGAAGAACCGTGCACACTTATCATCGCGGCTGTAAGCCGCGTCCGATAGTATGTTTCCAGCTTTACCTTACCTCGATGACTATGTCGAGTCTGTGACTTGGTTGTTTTGTGATACTCTCACTAGGCTTATGCACCCAGATTTTTATCGTACGAAAAAGCTGTTTGACATGATTAAAGCTGGAAACATACTATCGGACGCGACTTACGGACGCGGCTTACAGCCGCGACTGATCAGTGTGCACGGTCCTCGGACGTTGCTTGCGGACGCCATGAGTGTGACCACTTTAGTGTGACGATGATTTAGTAGTAATTTCAGTAGAAAATCTGTATCGTTTAGTAGATTTTGGAAGAAAATTCTGAAAAATAGTGGCTAATCCAAAATACAATTATCCAGGCCAAAAAAACCGACCAAGTGCGAGTCGAACTCGCGCACGAAGGGTTCCGCACCATAATCTGTAAAAACCGGCGAAGTGCGAGTCGGACTCGCGCACGAAGGGTTCCATTACCATACCATTTTCTATAAAAACGGCAAAAAAATCACGTTTGTTGTATGGAAGCCCCCTTAAATATTTATTTCAACTTTCTAGCTATCACGGTGCATGAGATACAGCTTGATGACAGACGGACAAACAGACAGACGGACAGCGGAGCCTTAGTAACGAGCAAAATAAATCACTTTGGTTGTATGGGAGCCCCTTAAATATTTATTTTATTCTGGTTTTTAGTATTTGTTGTTATAGCGGCAACAAAAATACATCATCTGTGAAAATTTCAACTGTCTAGCTAACACGGTTCATGAGATAGACAGACAGACGGACAGCGGAATAGTAATAGGCCCCCGATTTACGCTTTGGGTACGGAACCCTAAATAAATCTTGTTCAGGTCCCGGAGATTTCCTGTAACATATTACTGAATACGGTGATAAGCGGGTTTCTTTTTCGCATACGTTATCAAATCGCTAGCTATCTTATAATAAAAATGTTCATGCAATCAATAAGCACGTGCGAGCTCTCGCGCAGCCGGCGTCCTTCTGACGCTCGGACGCGTCCGCACCCCGTGCATACCGTCCGCGGACGTTTTCGGCTTACAGAAACATCCAGCGCGCCAGATTGCTGTCGGAAATCCGAGCGCTCAAGGTCAGCGAAGGTTACGTCCGCGACTGACGTCCGCTGGTTTGCACACCTTAGTGTAAATTCAATACCTAGATTCCTTTAAGTCGCGGCTGTAAGCCGCGTCCGTAAGCCGCGTCCGATAGTATGTTTCCAGCTTTATGATGTTGAATCCGTGAGCATCCGCAATAATCCGTTTAAAAAACGACCTTATTGCTTATGCGTGGATTGAATCCGCGTTAATAGACCGAGCCTTAGTTAACTTAAGGCTTCGCTACACTATTCCCGGTATGCCTATGTGGTGTTATTATTAGGCCAAAACCTCTCGCCTTTTGGGCGGTTTAATGACCGGCAATAGCACAATATTGGACTGGGCTGATGATGCCTTCTACATCTTTGCTGGAAGCGAGCCTCTGACGAATCCCAGCCTTTTCAGGTGTGCATTTACTATTACCTTAAACGGCACGATGCTACTATTTTTTTCTGTAACTTGCAATTTATTATCATCACATAAGTAAGGCAAGTAAAACCATCTTTCTCAAACTACAAGTGGAAAAACTACTACTATGGAAAAATATGATAACTAAACATTAGTCAAACAAATATAATAAAAAATAGGACTTTAAGTAATGAACGGTCTAAATTTTGGATTGAGTTAACTAACAGTGTCATGTGTGTGGGTGGGGTATCGTATGAAAGGGCTTCATTGGCACAAGTTTAAATAGTTTCTAATTATTTTTTATTATGAATTTATGATGTATTATAGCTTTCGATTTAAAACGACTAATGAAAAGAAACCTTTTTCTTGTTTTATAAGTATTGGCGAATTTGTACGGAACCCTCGGTGGATGAGTCAAAACACTGCTGTTCATCGCTCTTGTAAACAATACGAACAGCGCCGCGGTGGCGGAGAAATTTACTAATTCTATGTTACGGCGGCTTTTAATTAAGTCAGCCGTAATGTTAATTGTTTCAACGGCGTTTGGACTTTGGTTGAATGACGTTGTTCAAGAAAAGGACTAGACAGAGGTGCAATTGAACGACTAGGTAATTCAATCAGTTGACTGATGCGGCGAAACATATTTTCCTGCGGATTAATGAGTTGCTCTTGGTCCATGGTATACACATAAATGGCCGTGGGGTTCGTGGTGATTTCATTCATAATTTCATAGTAACAATATTGCAAAAGACAATGAATTGATGTGTAAGAGCACCTTAAATGCTGCTTTGATAAATTATTTCCAATAATGCCAACTAAACGGTTGCAAGTGTCAAATAAAGTGTCATTGTTCGTGTCAAAATGTTGATATAAAAAAATATTTGCCAATTTCGACTTTGATTACAGTATTATTCAGTATTTTTAGCTTTTGCATGTAATGTTTGCAGTATTAATAACGTGCTATTAGTTAAACAGTCGTTCTGTTTAAAGTGTGACATACATACTCTCGCACCGGTGGAATAAAAAGTCAAGAACTTGCCATGGATGACTTGGGTGAGTTATTAATTCTGTAATCGTAACCAGTTTTGGTTGTTCACTAACCTTAATGACGTGTTTTACTTAAATATATCTTCTCGGCTGTACTAACTTTAAGCTCTGGTTTAAAATCATGGTCAATACGTGCCAAAGTTATTCCACGTCAACATTACAGAATACCAAAGTTATAATTAGTCCTCTGTAGATATATCAAAAATCAAACAGATTCTGCATTCGCAAACAGTCACACAAACGATATTCATTGACAAATATATGTTATAAGATTTCATGGAGTTTTTTCTTTCAATACAGGGTTTGTTGACCTATGCCTGATAAGGATTGTTTGTTATGATATCAAATGTCGCCATGATAAATTAATGTAAAATCGTATATTAGTTGGTGTGTATGCCTGATAGATAGCCTCTTTAAGAATTAAACCTAACAACAAATGAAACCTTTTTTTAATAAACTTCTTGGAACCCAAGTGGTTTCTAGAGAGAGGCCTTGTAACTAAAAACAATTTAAATTTAAATTCAAAGTATTTATAACAGACACACAGTGGTCCATAGTTAGGTAAAAAAATCTAGCTCAATTCATGCACACATTTGTGATGGCCCCACTGTTTAACAATTGTTAACTTTTTCTTTCCAAGCATACAGGTAAATACAGAAAACAAAGAAATAAATGCATTTAGGCTGTGTCATGCAGCCGATCACAATGCTTCATAAATGAGCAATCTATTATTATAATTTGGCTTAGGTTAAAAAAGTTTTTGAGTCGATAAGGAAGTGATAACTATAATTTGTATGTAAAACAGGAAAGTTGTAACTTGTTCATTTCATTTAAATGGGCAATAGTAATTATGTAAAGAAGAATAAATTCTGTATGATCAAGAATTTTAGTTGAGTAACTGTACTGTAGTAATAATTAATAATAATTTAGCCATTTATTTCAAATCTCTATAAAGTTACATTTCAGAAGTTGTTAGTAGTTGGTTAGTAAGTTGCTTAATGAAATACTAGGAGTTGTTTTAGTATGGTTAGTTTAGTCTGCTTCTGAGATTTGAACCCTTTGGGTAAAGCATCCTCCAGTTCCATCCATGACACTCTGTCTTTGCTCAAATTCATCCACTTTGTCCCAGCAATTTGGACTAAGTCATCAGCCCCATCGTCTTTTCGGCCGGCCGACACACCTTTTTCCCGGTGGTCCTTTCCATTTTATTGTAGCGATTGACCATCTTTTGTCTGTGTAGCGTGATATGTGGCCAGCCAAATATAATCCAAAAGACAACAAAAAAATTATCGATGCTCTTAATCATGCTCTAAAAAGCTGTACTGTAGTAACTGAAACTATTGTTTCAGTGTATGAATTATAAAGTGGTATGAAAAGTATTATGTTAATAAGCAGAAGCGGCGTTAGGCGTGGGCGGTGTGGGCCACCGCCCACGGCCTCGCGGAGCAAAGGGCCTCGCGTCTCAGCCGAAAAAAAATTGAAAAAATATGCAAAAGTACACACCAGACCGGGGCCTTTCCCCGCGCACCCCCATGCGCGGTGCCCATCCCAGAATTCTCTTTGCCCACCCCATAATTTGTTATTATTTATTACTAGGAGTGATTTTTGATTTTTCATAAAATTATACTTGAGCTTTACAACAGTCTATGGAGAGATATTGTAGTATTCGCATTTTTTTCGGGCTCGCTTCGCTAGCGGATTTTGCTTTAGTTGCATGGTGTTTACTTTATTAACAACGGCGCGATACTAAATAAAATATAAAGGGCTCGTAATCATATTGATTAACGTTATTCACCCTTTTTCTCAAAACTTAATTCGGCGTCATTATCCCTGTCCTTCAGACTTTTTATTTTATTCAGATTATGGCAAAGGTAGGAGGTCTAAATGTATTTCGCGGCTTTTATACATTCTGCGTGCGTAGACCTCAAATAGAACAATACATTCTGCGTGACGCTGGTGCCGTCGCATTCGCCAATGCTGTCGCCGTAGCCTTGCCTGTGCAATGTATATAATGCCTGCCTAAGGGTAGTCTGAAAGAGATCGCTTTTTAGCGATAAGACCGCCTAAATTGTACATCTTTGTGTAAATAACTACTGTAACTGCTTTGTTTGCTGTGCAACAAAATAATACTCTAGTACAATGAAATACCTATCATTAAAACATCTAAAACGCAAAAACATTTTCGCGCTCGCGTTTTTAGGTATACATACGTAATTGCGAAAATTGGGATGTTAGGATGTTGTGACTTACTCACGCTTTAACGGCTAAATTGATTTGGATGAACATTTTCACACTTTACTACACAATTCTGTAATACAAAATCTTCTGTTTTTTACATCTTTTTTTTTCATATTAATGCTACTATAATTCTGTGCAATTTTAGTCGGTTTATGTCCTGTAAGTGAACTATGTTCTTTTATGAGTCAATAAATTCTCTCTAAACCGATTCTGGATATTTACTCAAGGATCATATCAGATACAGTACCTTACCCGGCACCAAAGTTGAGTGCTGGTGCAAGAGTAGGTCTCGCTTTATGCATCTTACGAGACGATCATCATATCAGAGACGCGTGTGTGCAGAGCTTAAAACCAATCACACTACTAGTCGCACTACTAGCCAATCATGTAATAGTAACGGTCTTATACGCATCTTTCGCCCAGCGCTCAACATCGATGTCGCTAGCCGTTAATGAAATGTATTGGCAACTCTTTGCATGGTGGGCAATAAATTTTGACTCACAGACTGGATATTATTTTTAGAAAAGTAAACAGCAAAAGCATTTTTTTTTTAACTAAGCAGTTCTTTAAATGTAAGAAAGTGAAGTTATTAATAAAGTTGATTTAAGGTAATGATTTTCAGTTTTTCACACACACGTGTCTCTTGTATTTTTCATACACGCAAGCAAACACTCAACACAAACTCACAAAGACGAGCGCGCGCTCTCAAAATGCGTGATGTCGACGCAACAAAAGAAAAAGTCAAAATAGTTTCAGTCTTATCTCAAAAACTGGATCTTTCGGCGTCATCTGTCTTTAGATAACTAAATATCTCAGAAGCTATTGCTAAAAACCCTTCAACAAATTAACTATATGCCTTTAATACACTCAATTTTACCCTAGTAAATTAATGCTGTGCTGTTGTAGCACAGTTTTACAATAGCTTCTGGTAATGGCCTTTGATGGCTCCCTTTGGCGTTCACGTGATTAATGACGCCTATCGAGGCCATCTCCCCACCTTGTAATCGTCTAATAGTCGTAAAAATCAACTCTTCACGAAATAGGGTGTGGCCATATTTGCTTTCCTGTGAAAAAATCTGAAAAGAACCGCATCGGTTGTTGCCCATTTCACGTCCCCCTGGTTAAATTCCGAAAGAAACCAAATACTTATCTAGTCGGTTTGGTCTATTCCAAATCTTCGCTGTTTAGGCTAAATAGTCCTTGCTATATAAAAGATATCTTTCTATCTGCCCAGCCTTAGGTGTTTACTTATGCGCATTCTGATGTAATTGCTCACAAGATTTGTGGAGGCATTGATTTCTATAAAAAATGCTACTCTACTACCTTTGACTGAAGACTATTAATTAAGTCAGCTAACCTAAATGTAGCAGATAACCAAAGTTTAAGTTATTGATTACCGATGGACCTTTGGAAGATGGCTGGCAGTGGCTGGATGAAATAAGCGGGAGATCGTGCTCTACGGCGCTCTTTGGCCACGTCCAGCAGTGGACTGCAATAGGCTATAGATAGATGTATATAAGTAATTGATCGTCTCTTTAAAAAAAAACATACTTCACTTGGTATTTTAAATTAAAACATACGTTTTCTTAGTCAATATGATTCAAAATAAAAGTCAGTAAGTATAGCAACAACAAATCGTCCAGGAATTCGAATAAATCAAAGTGGCCATCTGTCTTACTTCCCATAGACGTTCCCATTGACGAAGTGCAGCCTGCGTGCCAATCCTCGGAGATAAGTCTTTTAATGAATGCTTATTTATTGTTTTATACTCCCATGTATTTTTGGACTATACTTATACTAGGTGCACTCTTAAACTTATTGTAGTGGTTGTTTCGAGAGGCGTTTGCATCTGTTTGAGTCATTTTGATATCATTCTTTATGTATTATTTGGGTTCAATTATACCAAATTTACAGGTAACGTGAGAAGAGAGTGTTATTGTCATTGAAGCATTGACTACTAATTTGGTGTTAGCCTTTCTGCATACACTGCAGTCATTACTGATTAAATTTTAATTGTTAACTCTAATAAGGAAACATTTTCTGAATACAAATTATCTACTTACGAAAGTTATAGTACCCTACGTAATTTTAGTCCACAGCACCGGGGCGTTATCACGCAATGTCACCGTAAAAATGTGGTTAATTTGTCCACACCCACATCTAATTAAGCAAATTACTCCAATCTGTCGTACTTCGTTAGCGGCCGTTTCGTAATAGCTGGGCATACCATGACACACCTTCCCTGTACGTACATGCTATTGTCTGCATATGTGGATGACATGTTAGTTAGTAGAACGGACTACATCAACAATCAATGAAAAGTTCAAATTTACAGATTTTTGGGTTAAATACGCATTAGATAGTAATTACATTTTGGTAATAACTTTCTTCCTATCACTCCGATCTAGATTAACCTTCGCAGATCCGTGATAAGGCGATGTTATCATAATCGTGAGGTCACCATGACGTCACGGGCCAGGTACGATGAGTTGCGTGTTTCTGTCCCGACCAGACATCTGTTAGTCGAACGCGTACACCCATCCGTAATAGTGGCGAGTCGGGAATACTAAAGTTAGAATTTATTTTCGTTAAAATTCGACGGTAAAACTGTTTTGCTTTGTTTCAAAAAAGTATTATAAAAAAATTCATTTAAGTGACTCGTGTAGCGTTTATTTAGAAAAAAAAAAACATATAGTATACCTAACTTACTATGTCCCTCCCGTTTATTCACGCAAGATATAATATTTGTATAATATTATCAGCAGGTGACTAAATGACATAGTACGTGTCGTGTCGGACCCGATTTGTAACATTCAATAACTCTCCTATTGATCTTGCATGTAATTCCACCCTTGCCAGTTGGGCTAGATTGATCTTGGCATTAATTCAATGTTTCTTATAAACGGTGTTGAGTTCAAGTCTGTAGCCATGTGCTCTTGTTTAACAATAATGATATTAGAGCGGGAAACATGTAATGAATTCATCTGTCGCTATGATCTAGGACTGCATTGTCGTCATTCCATCTCGTAGTGGTTGCTCGTGGCCAATCCTCTAGTTTGGTATGTAAGTGGGTTGAGCTAGCGTCGGAATGGAGACGGGGACCAGCACAAACATTTACTTCCTTATTAGAGCCCACAGGTCAGAAACAATGGTACAGTTAGGCAACTCGTAAAACGGACAGCCCATAAACTGCGATTGTTGGTTTAATGAATGCTCGAACACGGATCTTATCAAAACGCATAGAGATTCCACTGGTATTGTCTTTCCATGAATTGCAGTGATAAAATCGTAAAATTTATCGAAAGTTGTGATTCCGAAGAATAGATCAAAGGGACTTAAAAGTTTTCTTCTAATAATGAGTAGCGTAAATTTGAGAAGGGTGATGGAGTTAGAGTGATGAGCCGGAAACGATGTCAGAGGACACTCGTGCGCATTACGCAGTCCCGGATGCGCCTGAGATTGTGCGGGAACAACGAAATTAGAAATACTCGGAATGCCACCTATTTTATAATTTTAAATTTCTCTATAAACCTTATTTATTGTTGTTTACATCTACCGCCTCCAACTGGCTCACAAACACTATCGAGCAGGGCAGATCATTAAATTAGTTTAACGATCTATAAAATACGACACTGATAATTAAGTCGAGTTTATAATCAGCACAAGCGTTTGCAAAACAAGAAAATGCTTCGCCAACGTTAGCCTAGCCGGCCTTTCTATCATAAATCCAGCTTCGATGTCGGAACAATCGTTCAATTTTGACGAATGCATTTGATTTGTGGCCGTCTTCGCGTATAAATAATCTCCAGCCGGTGGGACTGGAGTGGCGTGCGCCGGCGCCGGCAGCACGTTGGCTCAGCTCTACGAGACTTTAGTTGCGATTGGGACGCGTTGACGAATACTCAACTCGGAGCTCACCTAGCGTGAGCGTCACTCGCGACCTCGCCCTCGCGACATTGTCTTATCACTTATCAGTTCCTATCAATAAACAGTATAAAATCACCGATATGTAGAACTAATTATCGACTTTATCCTCAGTAAGCAAATGCATTCTCGACATCGGACATCCGTATGATCGACACATTGCATTAATTAATATTCAAGTGCTTGTTGTAATTGCAACCGTTTTCTGCATTTTCGCATCGCGTGGGAAGGTGTTTACGCGGTTCACGTGTAGGCTGTGATTATGGTGCTCTGAGCTCGACGTGGAACTAGTGGGTGTTTTATTTCTAAAAAAACAAGCTCGCGATTGGCCCAAGATGGATCGGACAATGTATGGCAAGGTGCTGCCAGGCACTTATTATCCATTCCGCTGCGCGATGAAGGAGAACGGAATATCGCCCGGCTGTGAGTATTGTTTATATCAATTCGAAAATGTTTTAGTAAATTTGTGTTATTGGCTCCATCCTCGTGTGTTTGTTTACTATTCAATGTGTTGAAAATGTATGCGTAGTGTGTTGCAGATCATTACGTACACTCTCCTTTTCATTAATCCGTTTAACATAATTGTGTTTATGTATCACGTAGAGTGCATCCGAAGTCTGAACGGTGTTCGTTGATTGCGTGTTTATTTACTACAAGATTATGTGAAGTGCTACCGTTACTCTTTAGTGTACAGGCTTGAACTCTTTTGTATTTCTAGCGATGTTTGCCAGACTGTTATTTTTGGAGTGTTTAGTGGAGTGTTGTGTCATAATGTGTCAACAGGTTTGAAGGTGTATGTAGATGATGTATTATCGTTGGGTTCTCTACATTTTCTCTCAACCCAATTAGAAATGATATAATATCCTATTATTCGTATTAAATTGTATGTGAAGTCATCCCGTTTGTTGAGCACTAGGTTAATTTCGTTTCATTAGCATCGTTGAGTCGGGTTTGTGGTTTTGTTCTGGCTTCTTTTATGACGTCCGCGTCTATTCGTGGAAGACCTCGTGGGTGGGGACCAAATAATATTTCTATATTTTACACTGCCATTAACTGGTTTATAGATATTTGAATGGAAATTTGGCATAGCCTGTCGGTACAACTAATTTCATTTGTCAAATATATTTGCATTCACTCTGTGCTAAACATAATTCTCTGCTCTTGATTTAGGTCGATCATTCTTTACTCTGATGGATATACATCTTATGTATTGTATGACATCAGCTTCGCACGGTGTCTGGTGCTAATCACAATGTTAATGAACACTGTGGGCAGGGACAGGATTAAGCCAGTTTTACATTTAAGTCTCTTACAAAATCGAATATCTAGTAAACTCTTTTCATTAGTATAGTCCTATTTTACCTTGTTAAAAAGGTACATTTTGTCGATATTAACATTTCTTTCTTGTCCCATTATAACATTAAATCTTTTTTTATTTGCGTCTCAAAGTTTTCGTGTCGTTATCACTCGATAACAGTAATTCAAAGCCACTTTTAAATACGAATAGTATTGAAAATCAATTAGGAAATTATAATACATTATTTAGGCAGTAAGGCAGGTAGATATTATTTTATTAAATTCATTTTAATATCCTCATCACGTATGGTATAGATATGTTGCACTATTTATGGCGATACAATGGGCTCTACTATGTAAATAGTAAACACAAGGACACTTAAGGTACCTTTGCCTTTTAATTTGAAACACATGTTGACGAGATCATATAAGTAGAGTTAAAATAACATTAAATTCGCTTTAAATACACTGTTTATTTACTTCTTTCCCTCATATCTACTAACATATTTAGAGATGTTTCTACCGCTCTAGCATATTTATTTGTTTGTCTACATTTTGGGAAGCAAATTGCATAATTAAAATGTCTTAAAACTGTTGTGGCTCGTTACTCCTGGCCATCCATAGATCTTCATTATTGCTTTATGGTAGCTCCATCCCTTTGATTCATTTGCACGACTATGTCACACTTGTGATAACAGGTATTATCCACATCTTTGCCTGTTATTGCATATACAATGTCGTCTCGTTCCTTATTACGGGCATTTGTAATTCCTGCACCCACTCAGAGCCTTGGTGCTTGAGATTTACGATCGTAACGTGCTACTGCTAAGCCTGGATAAATGTTGCAGGTGTGCACTATGCTACGACCATTAAATAGAATAGAATAGAAAACGTTTATTTGACATACAAAGGCATAGTTACAAACAGAATTACATTGAACATACAAAAAGAGTGTCAAAAAGGCTCAACATTTGTCGTTACAGCCGAAGCCGTAACGACGCTGGTTTTCAGCGGCAACCCCGCTGTCACCACTCGTCCCACGTCTAGGACGTGGACGAGACGAGACGTGGACGTAGTTTATCGGACCACCAGAGAACCATTGCTATTTTCTATACAACGATCTCCGTAGCCGAGAGGCGAGCCCGTCGGACTTTAAATGGCGTCGCCATCTCTGAGGTTCCGGGTTCGAGCCCCAGTCGGGTCAATGTAGAAAACGAACTTTCCTATATTGGCTTGGGTCTGGGTGTTGTGGTACCGTCGTTGTTTCTGATTTCTACATATAACACAAGTGCTTTAGCTACTTACTTTAGGATCAGAGCAATGTATGTGATGTTGTCCAATATTTATATTTATATACAACTCTTAGTTTGTAATAAAACTAGCTGTGACCGCAACTTCATTTGCGTGGACTGCAGGATGTTTGGTATGATATGTAAAACAAACCGTTTAAATAAAAAAACAATATATATAGAAAAATATCTCACACGAAAATTTAACCGGGAAAAAAAAGTATCCTATATGTTAATCCAGATAATATTGTTTACGTCTGTAATGTTAAATTTCATCCAAATCCGTCAAGCCGTTAACACGTGATTGAGTCCCATCCCAACACACACCAATTGCCATGGCCCCGAAATAAGAAGTTTACATTCTTGTGATACGAGACTTGCGAGGTACATACCACTCAGTGTATTTTACTAGGGGTATAAGAGGCGTACCATAACATCCACGTTCGAGCCAATTTAGGAAAGTTCGTTGCGGAATTGATCCAAACCGGGAAGGGAACCGACTCCGAAACCCTTTGCGATCAAGCAAGGGGAATTCCCGCGCCATTACACCAATCGAGCAGTTCTGGTATCAACATGTTAACAGGAGGTTTTTTCTTGAATTTTGTAGCCAATCACAGTTTCTTTACTTATTTTTTTCTAGTTACGACGACAAGCACTGAAGCAAGACGAGGGACGTGCACCGTTCCATCTAAGTCTAAAACAAAAAGTTTAACAGATCGAATATATTTTTTTGAATCTGATTTTCGATCCACGTTGCTGTCAGAACCATCACCTCGCTAGTTCTCTACCTCATGTAATTTTGTAGTAAATTTCCATTTAAGACATATTCAGTAGATCAATTGTTTATGGCGGTTAAGGAAAATGTAAATGCGAGTCAAGGTTTGACATCATCTTAATGATCGCGTAACCAAATGTCGCCTCGGTATATCTGTTGTTACAATGCACGCGTCATTCCAGGACCCTGTATCTTATTGACCTTGCAAACAAAACAAGGGCAAAATGTTATTATTAAATTGGTTACGTATACAGTCGACAACTCACTCATCAACCTACTATTTTTTTTTCTCAATTGATATTAAACTCTAACCGTCTTATTAAATTAACGACCCAAATGGTTTAGTTGAGCGTCAATTAGCCTAGATCGTATCGTAAAAAGTCCCGAGTTCAGTTCAGGTTGTTTCAATTTTCACCGTCCGGTCCACCAACAAATGCAGCTGTAGCATAATCTCCCCATTAATCAATTGCTGGAATTGTCCTGAGACTTGAGGTTACCTTGGCATATATCTGGCTGGCCAGAAATGTGAATTAAATTTAAAGTTCACGTAAAGTGGAAAACCAGTTTCCATTGAACATGTGGCCGTAAACACTTGACTCGGGGTCGGGTGACCTTTCGGAGGTCGGGTGACATGATGTAACTTATGTAACGCGAGATAATCATGGTTTTGTATTGTTCGTCAGGATAATACAAGGCAGGTATATCAGGTTTTCAAAACGTTATTGTATCAAATAACCCTAGGAAGAATAGTGTTTGCTCTATACTTGCTTTAATATTTTATAGTCACTCTGTTACGGTACAGTCTGTGTATAGGTAGATTTTTAAGGAAGTAACTGTGTTCTCTGATTTTTATTTACTTACTATGTCATCAGTAGGTAGATATCCTTCTCATATTTATTACATCATATGTAGATTTATATTTATCATTATGAAAAACCTAATTTTGAGCAATCATTTCATTTAATCAAGCGATCAACCAAAAAATTTTGTTCCTGTTATACTGTTGAAATCAGTAAGCAACGTTTTGTCAAAGATATTGTAAATACTGTTGAAATCATTAAGCAGCGTTTTTTAAAACATATTTACTATAGTGTACTTGCATGCAAACTCGTGATAAAGAATTTCATACATCGTTAGCGAAAGATTACGCAATAAATTAGACCATAAGTAGCGTCTAAGATCATACAATTTGATAAATAATTCACAGGATGTCGTGTCGGCCATACAGGTATATGCTGCCTGCTGGGTATTCTGTTTATAATTAAAATATTTATGCTAATCAACTCATTATAAATGTATAAACGTAACTTCTGAAATCGGAATTTGATTAAATTGGTCGTATTATCGGTCGTTTATCCCGCGTGAGTGGTGAGGAAATAGGAATTGGTTTCTAAGAGTATATTTTGTTGGTAAATTGATGTAATATGTACAAATCTCAGCAATAGTAAGCCGTCAAAGTTTACAATAATATGCCCAATTCGATTAAAGCCCTCCAAGGTACTAAATTCGATAAAGAGTTGAAGAAAATATTAGTCGCAAATTCGTACTATGACTTAAATAAATATTGTAAGATATTTTTTTAATTATCATTCTTGACATTATTGACATCTTAATCTTAGTTATTTTATAATATTAATAATTCAAGCTTGACCCACATTTTTATTTTGACATTTGTAATTAAATTTAATTAATAAAATGACGTAATCTTTAATTTGATTTTAATGTTTGAGTTCACGTATGCCTCATGGAGGTTGTAATGTAGCTATTGACCACCTTTAATGCTAATGTATATTATATAATACTGCTGTTACATTATAAATTGATTAAATGAACATGAATATTTGATAAAAAGGAGTAATTAAAGTAAGGTATTAATAGGCTTTTCCAACCGCATGAAAATCGCAAAGTTCATTCATCATTTTTTTGTTACTAACCACCATTGAGTCACTGGGTCGTCAGGCCATAGATATGGTTATGAATAGGTTTAATATCGGACCTCGAACTTCGAAGACCTCATGACAATGAGTCACTCCTGCTTGACGGAAGGCCAGCGCAGACGAAAGTCACATTGCCTTAAATGTCCCATGCCTTAATAAGGAGATCCATTAACATCTTGATCTTGTAGTATGGATTCGCGTCACCTTCGGTTCAAGGGAGGAATTAAGGTCTTCCAGTATTTGTCTTATTATCCGCTAGTAAGCCTTCGTTGGTTAATATAATAAATACCTACAATCACTGCAATATTATCTAGGCCTAAAACTAAACAAATGCTACAAACTCGCGATTATAACCTTTTTTCAAATGCTCATAAAACTGAAACTAGGCATTGTAGGATTCGAACCCGCAGTCATTTACTTTGTTGTCCGGAGTGTAGTCTTAAATAGTAGATAGTCGTCCATATAAATACCGTTTAATATCTTTTTTACGTTTCATTACTTCAAATATTTTTTATAAAACAAAAATAAGACTACAAACTATTGAATTCCGTTTCATCTGTTTGATTCTGCGCAATTTGCAAACTGCTAGCTATATCGGTTCTATTGGTTCATTATTCGTTTCTAATTAAAACATGATTCACTGTGTTCGAATTACAAACACAATGTTGCTATTTAGGAATTAATTAGTGCGTCTGAGGTACCGGTGTTTGAACCCGAGGTATGCCCGCGCTCTTGCTGCTTCAGTTTTGTTCGCTGCCTGCAGCTTATTTCCTTGTTCCATAATTAAATCTTCTATCGGTGCTTTATCGGTGTTGTAAATTGTATCGTTAACGACTTTTTTTTTCGCATTAAATACGTTTTAAGGTACGGCGTAAAGACAAATCGGTTTAGTAAGACTTTTTAGTGCTACAAAAACATTTTCATGTTCCAGTTTCAGTTTAACTGTTTTAAACTCGTTTAAGTGCCAGACGGAATTGTGAATCGAGTGTTTCGTACAGCCTTTATTTAAATTTGAAGATCTAATTCTTTTAAATAACCTTGTAATACATAATACGTTTAAATATCTGTTTGCTCTTTGACAAAGGGCTCCCTTAACTGTTTCCACATATCTCTATTCTGGACAGTTCTGGTCCACATCTGGTGATCTGGTGAAGTCTGGGCAGATCATACGAACGATGTGCATCGTTTGTATGATCTGCCATGTTACCTTTGTTTGGGATACCAGTAATTAATGGTCTTACTCCACTTATCCGTCCCTCTTATAATGTGTCCTGTCCGATTCCACTAATGCTTTTTTATTGTGACTGTAACATTTTTTATTGGAATGCTCCACTTTTATAGTTGAAATTCTTATTCTGTAAGATTTTGCCCTTTGGTGGCGGTACCCTAAAATCACGTAATAAATATAAATAGTTTTAAACGTTCGTTTCGTAAAATTTTCAATACCGTTAATCTCTTAACTGTTTAATCGTTTTTTACACAAAGCTTTTTATGTACTAAGTAAAGACAGATTTTTTGATAACTGCCATCAAAGCTCAACTGTACATTATGCACGTAGTTGCTATTGAGATACATTTATTTATATGATATTTTAATAGATTTTTATTCCCTCACAGTAAGTATCTACACAGAAAAAAACCATTGATAGAGGAATAGCTATAACTATTGCCTTTGTTAGATTTAATTTGTGCTACATGCAACAGAGCTTCCTCTCTTCTGTACAGTCATAATGAGGTTCTCCAAAACTACGATACTATTAATATCCCTTTAGAATTAATTATATCGCGGCATTTTTCATTTTACGCTTATGCTTCGTCTTCATCTGTGGTTTTCTAAATTAAACCGAAGAAGAATAAATAATCATCCCAAACGAATACAAATCGTAATAAAAGAGCTAGATCGATAGCTTGTGTTCTAATTTTTAGCTAATTTCGTTCACCCGTTAAAAATGTTATTAAGTTACAAACACAAACTTTCTTCTTTAAATCTATAATTACATTAATTTTGAGATTGTTCACTTTATTAAAAAAGAAACTAGACCAATAAAATTAGGCCGGTCAGTGGCTTAGATATTAACCTCTCATACGTTTAATAGTCACTAATTGTTTCAATGCCAATTGGATCTCAATTTCTTGAATTCACATTGAAAATTCTACTGTTTACTTTTCTGATGTCACTCCGATCAAGTTTGTTGAACCTCGTTTTTCCCGGACGTGAAAATGAGAGAAAGCGTGTGAAACAATACATTAAATAGGTAGTTGTGTTGGGTTTGTATTGTGGTAGTTAAACATCTCATAAAGAAATATTTCCTATCTCTATATCACTTATTCATGTTTCTTTCCGCCATGATTTCTCCACGTTTTCCCAGCAATGTTGATAGCTACATGAATTTATAATGTTTTTAATGTTTTTTTCCCTGTAGGTTATTATCTACTTTACAGTTCTATTAGAAATACAGTCAATAATACAATATATTTATCTACCAATCTCGACATATGTGGATGGAGAGAACTTTAGACACTGGCGACATCTTAATAAAATGTATGTCCTATAGATATTATTACCGATCACCATATTGTGAAATTATAACGAGTTTATTTCTTTGAACTTCAAAGCCTATCCTGCACCGTTTGACCAAAAAATATATGAATATAGGTCACGAAGTAATTAAGTTATTAACAATTTCTTTAGTACGAACGGTACCAGACAAAATAATTTAATGAGCGTCTCCCATTTGTTAGGGTGAGCCATGTATATAATATTACTCGTATAATATAAATAAATGTATTTATCAATTTTGTTGTATTTATATTTTAAATTTAATGTATTGAAATCTTACAAAACTTACATTCTTTTGTCTATCTGTCAAATCAGCGTCGCGGTCGGTCACCTCACCCTTAAACGCCTTTACATCACATGTATAGAATCTAATCGGATTAACTTGTATTCACCATTAATCCCTGGAACCTTGACCCGTCTGTAAATCCAAAGCAAACACGCTAAGGCGACTTCGCCATCCTTTATTTATTTACCAATTTAATGGGCTTATTTCGTATTTATAAGTCGTATAGGTTTTGGATGAGCTTTAGATAAAGTAAATCGTGTAATATTTTGTTGTAACTTGGCCCTGTATTTTAAGGGTTCCGTACCCAAAGGTTAAAACGAGACCCTATTACAAAGGCTCCGCTGTCCGTCTGTCTGTCTGTCTGTCCGTCTGTCACCAGGCTGTATCTTATGAACCGTGATAGTTTGAGAGTTAAAATTTTCACAGATGATGTATTTCTGTTGCCGCTATAACAAAAAATACTGAAAAACAGAATACAATAAATATTTCAGGGGGCTCCCAATCCCATACAACAAACGTGATTTTTTTGCCGTTTTTATAGATAATGGTACGGAACCTTTCGTGCGCGAGTCCGACTCGCACTTGGCCGGTTTTTAGGTACTTATGTCCTACGAAAGTTCCATCCATATCCAGGCTGTATAAAAATTATGCCATGTTCATTGAATTTGAGGGGTTCTTTGACGCAAGGGTGTATTTTAGGCCCCCTTTTCTGGAGGATAAATATCCCGATGTGTAGAATATTATTATCGTTAAAACATTAAATTACGTGCTTAGAAAGAATGCTCTTTACTTTATTGCTACAAAATATAAGTCAATGTATACATACATTTTGTAAATGTTTCCCTGATACATTTTACTTAAAAAATTGTGAAATTTCTCATTTCGTTTGCATAATCTTGCGCTTTGAATTTGTTGATTTATCTTATAGAGTTACGATAACTCGGTGAATGACCTCATTAGATTTGAGTTTGATGCCAAATTCTTTTCAACTCTTTATTTTTGTCGCCACTGTTGCCGCATATTATTTGTTAAGTAAAAAGCGTGGTTTGTCATTTCTTGACATTCGCTTCCTTCTATATTTCTAATGTTTGCTTCATTTATGTTTCTTTGAAATTCTCAATAGATAATGTTTTTGCGGACAGTTATTATTTAGAGTTTTTTGATTTACCTTTCCTTCCTTTCAGATAATAAGCTGAATTATTTACTATGTGGCTAAAATAAACCGCCAATAGTTTGATAATGCATAAGATTTTCATATGCATACTATTTGGTCTGTTTCTTTACCAAAGACAGCTTTATCTACTATCAAATAAGATGACTCTTCTCTTTGCAGTATCTGTTATAACTGTTTAGTTTCTAAAGCGCCATCTATTGACGCCGTTGAATATAACATGTGAAACCACAAACTGTAGGTTGCTAGCGCCACTACTCAATTTTACGAGTTCCTACGCATTTTACTAGAACCACTTGGTTCAGATTCAACACGGCTTAGCTAGATGGCTTTATTTAGGTTTATAAGCTTTTCAATCAAGCCTTTACAATTTAGTAACTTAAGTTATTATTAAAAAAAATATCTATCGATTGATGCCTTGGTAGGGAGCTGGTGCCTGGTATCCCAATCGATCGTTATCACTGGCGCGTCGCCCGTGACGTCACGAGTGCATTAACCGGTGCAACGTCGCACGCACCCGCCCGCCCACGCTCGGGAAAGCGCAATGTCACTGCGATACGTGGACCTACCACAATTTGCACAGTCGTTGGTACTCTTCATCTGAAAACCCTTTGAAAGAAATATTTTATACTCTTTTGTTCGAAAGTGTTGTTAGAAAAAGTGTCAGTGATTTGGATAATCTCTATCCAGTGCATACAATCCTAAACAGCAAGAGTTTTTATATATCAATCAAAATAGTGATAAAATTTAGCAACAAAAACGTAGCTATTTGCTACATTGAAGGGCATCAAACATTTTCCCCAAGACTCCTTACCGAGAATTACATGAACGGTTTACAGTAACAAACAAACGTGCTATAGTTTTGCCGCTGCCAATACGTATTCCGGCTCAAATACTAAACATATGGCGGGAGATCGCATTCCTTCGCTTCGATTCTGGAATAACCACTCAGTTTTGCTATAATCCTCGGACTGGTCAGTTCGAATCGGATTTTAGACGAATATTCCTCCAACTTTCAAGGCGCTTCGCAGAAATGGCAGGTGAGTCACTGTTTTTTGTTTGTTGTCCTGTGACGAGGAGGATTTGAATCGAGTTTGATTGAACGTAACCTTAATTGCTCGTATCCCGATTTCCCGTAATCGTGTCGAATACGTTCATTTACTTGTTATTACTATTGTTTTCTTCTTTTTATGGCCTGTCCGATCGCATTGTTTTGTTTCTATTATCCTATTACAGTAAAAGACTGCGTTATGTTTATTTTTCAGTTAAAGACTGCGTGGTTTTTATCCATCAGTTTTTCTTTCATCAAATTTTATTCAAATGTCATGTCAAAAATTTCAGCATTGTTTTCATCATAGTAAATTCGATACAGTAGGATTATACCTTCGAGATAAACTTATTTGCCGAGCGTCAAAGAACTTGAATTGTAAAGCTTTATGTGTACGCTGTCCCTCCACTTATGGATGTGTGTGGGTTTGGAGCACATACCGGCTGGTGCGGAAAAATCTGTTCTGGAAAGTAAAGGCATACCACTTTTGTAAGGAGTGCTGCATACTGTACGGTTGTTGTGAGATCGTTGACATTTTAAACTAGGTCTCGATTTCTCTAAATGAGCAGAAATTATTTTACCTCTTTAAGGTCATCGCAAAATTATTAGGTAGGTACTTAAAAATACAATGCATCTCATCTCTTCATCAAATTTTTCTCGATGTGCTTAAAGTTTTATCATAGGAATTTATACATTGATGTAAGTAATATATATAAGTCAATGAATTTATACCAATGATAATTTTATATAGCTGCGTGATTATTCGGTTAATAAAAGGTTTCGTTTGTCATGTATGTTTGTATGTAGAGGAGATATGTATGTTGCCGTACCACAACTATTATAACGTAACAGTTGATGAAACTGACATAATCTTAAGATCAGTTATATTACGTAAGTGCATCTTTAGTAGGTTTAAACTAACTTAAACTTGTCTTTATGTTCGCATGACTTGTCCGATCTGCGTAACATCCTGTTATCATCCCATAACGATACCGAGGAAGAAACTGTTTTATTATAAAGCTAGGGGAACACCAAACTTTTTTATTTATGTATAGACAACAGCTCTTCGACCTACCACAAATCGTCAAATTTTGTCAATTGAAAATGATCTCTACATGTCGGGCTTGAAGTTGATAATCTGTTGCAGAACTTTTAACTTTTTGGGTACGTCAACGTGCTGTTTACTGTACTTATTATTTATTTACCAGTAGAAAGTAAATACTACAATGTGCTGTTTGTTAAAGATATACGAATCTTCTTAGAAATAGTACGAAACATCTATTAGTAACCTCTTTATTAACCAATTTCAAAAAGGAAAAAAACCAATTAATCGATATATGTTTTACTACGTATAAATTTATTTCCTACTCGATCGACGCATGCCTGAAATGTAACTATTTCTGCTGACCTTTGAAAATAAAACTGGGTTAGATTTTGCTCTCATGTATGTATATCGACGGAATAGACTAGTCGTTAAACAGCGATTATTAGTTGCATTGGTGCCCTGAAAGCATTCCTCAGTAGTTTTATATAAGAATTAAACTAAAACACGTTCAATAATTAAACATGCCTTAAAAGACACCTAAACAATTGCCTATAAATTAACGTTTGCGAATATATCGTTGTGGATGAAGGACAATTATTTAAGTCGAACTTAGCTTCTATAGTCATCTGTAAATGGACACTTAACTTGTCGCAAGGTCTCTAGGCAATTAACAATCACGTTAATCGAAAACCCATATAACTATGTCAAATCCTTTCGGCCTTACCTTCGTTACGGTGAGTACTCTGATTGATAATAGTTTTTTACGATTAGAACCTTTTAGGTTTAATGGTTTCCAAATAGGCATTAAAATGTATATCTTTTTTTCTTTTTATATTGATACGAATACATTTTGATGGTTGTTAAAACAATCTGGTTTGGCTTTTGGTGCCGTGGGAATGTTTGTTTAAATAATTTTGATAGTTTTGTTTCAATTCGACAAGTGGTGTTGTAAATATCGCTTTTTAAATTAATCTTAACTTCACTGGTCTTTTATAAACCCACTCGACATGAGATATAATATTGATATATGTGTTAATGTAATAGTAATAAATCATATTTTAATTGAAATGACGTCCACGGTCCTACACGTAAGATAATAGTAAATAGCAACATGAAACAGGTTACCAAAAATAGTTCTCGACCATCGCCCACTCTCGAAATACCCGGAAGTGTATCTAATTAAGTAGGTAAGAGATAATACCTAATTATGTGTTACGAAACTCCGGTCGCAGAGAAGAAACAAATCTCGTCTTCACGCTTCGTTAGGCACAGTGATGGCATTGGCTGTACGATTGGATACGGTCAGTTCTTCGTCATCAGCATCCTTGTTGCTTTGTGTGTTGTTATTCTTACGAAGTTTCATAAGCATTTAGGAACAAAATTCTACAATTGAAATTTTAAATCAAAATTGGTAACGACTAGGCGATTCGAATGACAAACTATCATGTTTAGATTATTTAGAACCTTATCTTTTTGCGATGTTTTAATCTACATGGGTTACGATTATGACTCGCCTTTATAACCCAAAGAGGATGCATGAGACTGCGTAAGAATAAAATTTTCATAATCTCGTTTTCCTGGGCTAAGCTAGCTATATTATTTATTTGAGAAAAGAGTGTTCGAGACCATACTGACTTTAAATTAGTTATCCTAGAGAGTGATACAAACGAATCGATACAATTATCCCCAGCGTTTTATTTTTTCACGCAATAGAAATAAATGCACATAATATCATACAAGCGCCGCACAAAAATTAGAGACTGAGCCTCCAATTCTGTGCGGCGCGTGTATGGTCATCATCACTGTATTCGCAAAAAATACTACTATGTATGTACGTTGAACTCTGTATCCTTTATTTAATTAATCAACGCTTACAGATTACGGATTTAATTTTCTTTAGCGTTCACGATCCGCCCCTCTCAGGAAGCGTAAAAAAGTGGCATTCTACAGGTGACCGCGCGTCCTGCATAGTGCATTCCCATCCGCGGCGGCTACCGAGAATGGCAGCACTAGACACCCGCACGACCTTCCCTGGTCACTCGGTACCGGCTGATACGTTTATCGCCCACACGTCCCCATTAAACGCGCAATTCCTTGCCACAATGAGCCGAAGATCATTAGAAACCGTCCCACTGATGTTGCGCTGAGCGCGACTGGCTCTAGGCATGGCAGTCGCATCGACGACAGCCATCCGACCACGCGCGGGATCCGAACGTACAACAGTACTAAACTACTAATTAACGTCAAATTACGAATGAGAGCAGTTGTTCAGTTTTGAGTGAGTGCGTCGCGGACGTTGTGAATCCATTGGTGACGGTTGATGAATGAGACAAGTGTGAAACGAATCCTCAATTTGTGTTCGTTAGCGCGGTTTGCACTGCTGGCTGGTTCCGTGTTCAAAATATCTTTTGACTTTTGCATGGTCTAGAAACAAAACTGACTTGTTTTTGAACTTTATAATATTTACGTAGACGACATTCTAATGCATTAACACGAGTTTTGCGAACGCGAATAATAACATTGTTTTTTTTTGTAACTATGAATTGTTGTTTTGACATTTAAACGCTATCTATTGTGCTGTATACAAGATATGTTGTAGTTTTATCTTCCGAAATGTCAACAGTCAATCAAAAGAACACGAAGCTATAGAATTTGGCGCCGGCAGGCAGCAGAATTAATTGCCTATAAATAAACAGAGACATCACGCTGACCAATGAATTGGGAGCTGTCAATGCTGTTAAAACTAGAGTATTTGATAGTTTTTATGAAAAGCTGTTCAAATTGAGAGGGATCTCCTTACAATTGTTTTTAGAAACAGTGTTTTTATTGATTTGATATACTTCTGGATTGACGTACTTAACACTGTTAGTTGTCAGGGTGTCTAGTATATCCATTTCAGATAGTATTTGTAAGTTTTGTATCTTTGTGCTCACTATGTTTAATAGTTACACAGAATTGACATGTTGTTTATCCGGCTTGGGAGTATGGAATATGCATATTAATAGCGTTGCAATGCAACATATCGCCCCACACGTCTGTGTCCATAAA
Source organism: Anania fuscalis (assembly GCA_950371115.1). Lineage (NCBI taxonomy): Eukaryota > Metazoa > Arthropoda > Insecta > Lepidoptera > Crambidae > Anania > Anania fuscalis. The sequence goes on from OX493330.1 coordinate 19,368,156, forward strand.
GTGTGACGTCCCCTTGTCAAGATTATGATTGTGTGGAATATTTCAATCTGTAATGATGTGTCGATTTGAGGTATCGATTACCATTCTATAAAGAGACATTAATGTTTGGGCTTCGAATAAAATATCGATCGCGCACGTATTTTTAATAACATTATACTTTTTACAATAATTAAAACAAGTGTAGTTATTGATTCATGGCGATGTCTGTTATTAAACAGAGAACAATAAATCAATCACTTACATTCATGTCATATGAAAGAATTGGGTATGAATTATGATGTTGGTACTGCTGTCGTAGTTATTATCTCAAATAATTACAAAAGGGTTTTTGAACTCGAATATTTTGACGTGTGGGCTGTTTGCATACTTGCGTGTCATTATTGTGTATTACAAGTTTTGATTCAATTGAAATTACTTCCGCATCTTTTGGCACTTCTGGTGTCAACATTGTATTGGATTTTTATAAATTTTCTTTAGATTGATTATATTTGGTGTAATATAAAAGTTGTGCTGACGCCTGTGCTATACCATGGTGCGGTAGAAGAAGTGTGTGGTAGAAGCTTGTTGATTCTTATTTTGAGAATACATCTCATGTACCTGTCGTATAATTTTATAGTTCCATTGCATATTCATAGATCTTTCCCAAGAACATCTAACATTAGCGCTGCATATTTACAGACACATGCAAATTGGTATGTAAATATTGTGCATAATAAATAGTCCCTAAACAATAGCTGTAAAGATTTAGAGACTTCCTCACACATCGGAAAGTTTCTTTATGGTGATATTTTTCTATGGGCCGTGGCAAAAATGTTTCTTAACTAATACTCTGTTACCACTGTCGAGGCGCGACTAACAAAGTAATATTGTTTGCGATTTGCCATACTTCCCGAACCAAAGGTGTATTCACACTTGAGAAGTAAAGTAAATCTTATGCTAGAGACTATGAAAGTAATGGCCCATATAAAATCGAGTTATCGCTTCCATAACGGCTATTTGGCGTCATTGGCATGGTTGCCAAATGTGGGCTAATGTTCACAAGGCCAATAAATACGGATTAAAATGCGAATTAACTTATAGCCCGTCAAGTTCGTTCGCGATACTTATGTCATATGTGGAGCGGAACTCTACAACAGATGCTGAGGGACCAAGATCTAAGATCAGCAGTATTCAGCAGCGGCAGGTGATGTACTTAGTAAGATACGCACTGATACTAAATGCTCTGATAACACCCAGCGTATGTCGACGCCTGTCGCCCCGCAAAGACATGATGGGTAACAAACTCTTTCCGAGCGGAACGAATTTTCAGTAAGGACAGATTCTTTGTTTATTCCATCATCGCAGCTACCAATTGGAAGCTGTAAAGGAATCGTTTTGTGTGGATGGTGCCTAAACACGATTTGTATCGGTCGAACCATGCTTTATTTACAGAGTGGCTCAAGAAAACTGTGGCCAGTATTTTTGAATTCGGTTTTGAAATAAACGTAAAGCTTGCAAAACGACTTCTTCAATTTATAGTTTGCCGTTTACGATAGAGAAAACCTATCTCATATCTATGCTAATTATAAATAAATATCCATCATATCACGCTATTTTTATGGACTTGAGCCTTGCGTATTCAATCCTTTTCCGCTACCTTGTCCTGGTCTTCGTCTACCTAGCGTGTGGCTTGATGCGTTCATCATCCAGTTCTGAACCCTTATTTATTTCGACACCTTTGCGCCCCGTTGTTTTTGTTGTTCTTCGGCATATGTGACCCGCACCTCCCTTTCTATTATTTTTCGCTTATCGTGGGCTATTTCAGTCAGCTGCGTTTTATACTAACTAGTTTAACTGTTTGTACTATATTAGTAAATTTTTGTAAAAGTTACGAATTTGAAACAGAAAATAGAATATCCCCCATTTTAATAAACTACAATAAATTAGGCCAGCCTTTCTTAATTTGTATCTCCCAATGTATCAGAGTTATGGGCGTCCTATAAGCACTGGAAGACTGGAACGATGTAAACGTATCTTGCTGAGTAAAAGAGGCACTATTACACGAGGACTGGAACTATGTTATAAATGATTTTATGTCCTATGTTATTTTATTTATAGAAACATAAACATAGTGACGACTATTGTCGTGCACTATAACTATTTAATTACACCAATCATAGCGGGCGCGGGCATTTTATTTGTGAAGTGAACCGCATCCATCTGTCAGTCGGTCTTCCGGCAATCACTCTGTGTGACATTGCACACGTGATAATTTCTTGCAATATTCTAAAACCAGTACCGAGTTTTACTTGTTCTGTGGTTAATTCTGTGTAGTAGAGCTCCGTAACTTTAAAAAAAGTATGACAATATTTTTCCAGAATTGAAGAAATATCACTGCTATTGAGCAACAGATAAATATTAAAGTCCAGAAAACAAAACGAGTTTTAAATCCAGATTCTTTCATAATATCATAATTTTTCACTTCAAAAAGTTCGAGGTTTTATTGGTTCACCATCATACATACTTGGATCTGTCGCACGACTTTATCTTTTCCAAAAAGGTTTTCTTAGTGCCATTTAATTTTATATTATGAATCTTACCGAATACATTTTCTGTCACTGTTGCAGTCAGAACTTCCACCTTCCACAAAACTTCCTAACCAGCAGTTTTTTTTTGCAAAACAATAGTCAAGACTCTGTTCGTATTTACGGGTGCTATCAATGGAAACCTTTTTTCTTATCTAGTTCCATCAGCAGTAGATACTGGCCTTCAGTCGGTTACACCCACCTAGATGGGCGCCGCCCACAGTGTTATATGGACAAAGAACAAAGCTAATCTTTAATTATATAATAGACCCGATTTTAAAATCGCATTGCGACTGAGATATAGCTGTAGGTGTCATTAACTATAAGTCAACAATGGGGCTAATGACTATGCTTTGAAGCTAACATTATGTCCGAAACGCACATTATCTGTAATGTGTGCAATTAAAGCTATTTACTTGTAATTGACCCCGTTTTTCATTTGCTGAGATTTTTGGTTGATGTCTGAATGATAGAAGAAGACCACCGAATTGTTTTCAAGTTGTTATGTAAAACTAATTACTACGACCACGTGAGCTTTCAATGATTCGTACGGCGGCGCCCGCCCACGCGGCAGACGCGCTTACGTAAATCGCAGGTGTCCGTCCGCCCTTCTAATGAGCTGACCACAATTTCTATTAGAAACAACATCTTCACTGTTACCTTTTATAGAAACCCACCAATTTAAATAGTAATTTGGGCGTGCCAACTCTACATCCCGTTTCAACAACGTATCAATGTTCAGAGCCATTTCGACAATTGTTACTCTTCGACCTGTTTTTCATCGGTCGTAAAGAAAATAGGTTAACGAAGTCAGTTCGCGATAGGTTGTGAAACGGCGGAAATGACCACCTGACGGGAATAGCACGTCGCGTAACTCTGTCGCCAGCTCCGCAGTGCGACCGCGCTATCACCCTGCGTCGGCCGCAGATAACTCACCATCTGACCGAAAATAACCAGTCTACTCCTAGCCGCGGTGCAACCACGACTGCCCGCGAATTTCAGCACCTCCGCCTTTTATACCCTGGTACAGAGGGATGGCGTCCGTGCGCACGCGCTCCGCATCCCCCAAATCCGTGTCTTTCTCCCCCGTGCTTGAAAGAAAGTACAGTGTCGACCGTGGTCCTCTGAACCCTCCAGAGTCAGGTTCAACGGATTGGCGAAAGTATTTTACAGACTTCAGCGCATACCTAGGTAAGTGAAATATTGATACAATTTACAAATGAGTCATGTAGCTTTTATAGGGTGGCCTTGCGCTATATCGGTTGCGTGTCAGTGGAGCGTTCGGAAGCCACTCCGTAAACAAATGTTGCGCAATCGCATCTAATCGGTAATGGGTTAGAGCTTTTTGTCGATTATGTTTGATGCGAACCGGTAATGTTTTTCTTGACCACAACCCTCTCGATGAATTGATGACTTGCAGAATGTTTAATACGCTTGGCCTTTGTTTTATCTTTAGTTACCAAACAACACTAACCAGGTTAACCTGTATGCTCGGAATACATAAGACAACAATTGATATAACAATGGCCCACCCGCGCACACATTTGTGCGAGCGTAAAGAAAAACCAAATTAAAACCTATCATAAGAAAAGACGCAATAAAAATCTATTACAGTGACCACATCTAGGATACCTCGAATAAAAAGGAAAAAAGGGCTAAGAAAAAAAGAAGACTAAAATCCAAAGAAATCAATACCTGATCATCATGTCCTACAATTATTTTGTCCAGTCTAGTCACTAATGTTTTATTCGTGATTTTCTAAAGTTGCGGCGTGCAGCATCTAGTATCGACCAAAGAGCGGTGTCACCTCACCGATAACCTTGCGGGTTCGTACCGCAAAATGCTCCGTCGATACCGCTACATCGCATTGTTTACACTCAACATATCGCTAATTACAGAGGGTACATTTATTATTGGAGTTTACGAATCGTCGATAAAATTACTTCTAATTATAGAACTCTTAGAATCTGTTGTTCTGTTTACTACATTATTATTTTCTTTTAATAATAAAAGGTTGTATCCATTGATGTAATACGAAGTAATATATAAGTCAATGGTTGTATCTTAAATAATTTGGAGTACTCTTGCTCTAGTCCCTCAAAAACAGATATTTTGTAAATTTTGATTTATGAGACTAAGTTTTCTAAAACACTACCCATATTAGTTATTACGCATGGGAGTGCCACAAGGCACTGTATTAGGGCCTCTACTATTTTAATGGAAAATTGTATAATTTTACCAAAGCCCTTTATGAGGTAGTTTTTTTATGCCTTTAGCAGTAAATCGTTTGGCTATATAAATTATACAAAAACCTATAAAATATTAAATAACACATCCTTGTGTATTTCCTGTACTAGACACAATTTTTCGCCAGGGGCATCTGGCATGGGCATACCCAGACGCGATACAATTTGTACAAGTTTATTTCCAAAAGTAGACTTAACCGGGAATCGCACCTTACGTTTGATGGGAAACCGGTTGTCGGTAATGAAACTATTTAGACTGGTGAAGTATAATAATCTCATCAAATCTATCTGGCAATTGCAACTACCGTCTACCAATGTTCACATTATCTTGTATAGGGGTTTTGACACAGATAGCGATGACGTACTCGTAGTAACACTCGTTTAAATGTACAACGCAACGCCTTGTAGAACCAGCATATCTGGACTCGTCTTTCAAAGCGTTTGCTAACAATATATGTACAGGCGCAAATAGACGTTGAAGCTCGTAGCACAGAATCTTTGAAGCAAACGAACTACAATCAACATTATTTATTCTACCTTTACAAAATACATTATTTTATATCAGGTGGTTCATAATACGTCACCTTTTTGAAAAAATAATTTAATAAGGTAAGCAATTCCCCAAACTCCTTGTACGAATTTATCAAACAGCTGATTAAATTTGTGTATAAAATCAATAATAAAATTTAAGATGCATAAAATTATGAGTAAAATGGCATTGAAAATGTGACATTACTTGAGACAGCCCATAAAATGTATCAAATTTTATCTAACTGCAGTAAAAGTGTAAAACATTGATTAAGTGTCTAATTTGTGCATGAGTAAGCAATTTAGAACTAAACTGCACGATTCATTACTATTACATGAACTGGTTTCCAGTTGCCACAGAATTCTTAAATTGACAAGTTTTTATAAACTTGCTAAGCAAGCAAGCAACAAGTTTGGAGATCTTTTATCTATGAAAGGTAGAGAAGTCAAACATAAGGTAGGATTACAGATGAAGGTTGATTTTTATTTTGTTGATCAAGTATGACATACATAAAAAGTATGGGATCAGTACTTAGTCCTGAATATAAAATAACTCCTAAAGCCAGTGTGCTAGAAGTCCATAACTAAAAGTCCATTTTCAACGGGAAAGCAAAAAAAATACGAAATCTTTTGTAAGTACTTACTTACTACGTACCTCCTAAATGGATAATTCAATTTATAATTTCTATCGTTTCTGATCTGGAATTCAATTTTGTATGCTACCATATTTTGGATTCCTTTTAGACACCAATCTAGAAATGTAAGTGAAATTCCTTTACAAGATTCTATAATAACATTTATATTATCCTCTTTGCGGCATCCTCTTTTTAAACGAAATCCTTGGACCTGGCGCTTATTCCAAGAGGTCAACGCAGACCAATGAGGTCAAAGTTACTATCTTCCCTCGAATCGGAATGCCGCCAATAGGCAAGAGCAAGCGAGACAAATTCCGCTGGCGCAGCGTCATCGGATGACGCCTCGCCTTCATTATCGCGGCGTCAGCGTTCATTGATGAGCATACAGTAAAGCGCTGCAGCGCTCAACGCGAAAGAAAAAGCGCTTTCGTAATGATAATTATGCAAAGTGAACGCTCCAAGTTTATGGATAAAGCAAATCTTGGGTTTAATTAAGAGAAATGCTCTGATCGAACTTTAAACCCCTTCAGCCATTTTGCCCTTCAATGCGATTGGGACTTACTGCGTGCGATAAACCTAAAATATCGATCAAAAAATATTATAAAACTGTAATTTTTTAAGAACTGTTAAGTATTTAAAAAATAGTAAATTATGCGACGCGAAAGTTTAAAAGTAATTTAAAAAAATAACCGTTTTATTCTTGTCTAACTCGCTCTTAATCAGCTCTATTATCGATCTCAATAAATATGGTAAAGATTACTCATCATGTCACCGTTAACTGCCTAGGTATCTATTAGATTGCACAGGTGCGTGCATTAAGTTATTGAAGATGATTCAGACATTAAAATAAACCAAACAATGTTCAATTATTATTCCAATAACATAATGGTTAACAAATAATAGCCAAGTGTGGTCTGTTCAGCGCTCTGTAGCAGCGCGCTTAAAATTCAAACGGAGAAACGCAAATATTTATGTGAACAATGTGTTAGGCTGTGCGCGATTTTTGCGGCTGCGCCTCGAGGTGAATCAGTCCTGCATTAGTCTATAAGAGAGCCGCCCGCGCCTCCTTAGCCGGCCTAAGGAGATATTTAAATTTAGAATCCCTTTGCCCTTGGTTTGGGTCTTGGTGCGATTCGTTTTTTATTTTTCCGCAAGTCGCCTCGCGAATTTGGCCAGACCAGTTTCATGTGATCAGTGGTTGGTTACCGAAATAACTACATAACTCGAATCGGATCTATATTTGAGTCAAAATGTCAAGAACTCATTATACGGTAAACGACGACGTTTATGGAAAAATATTGAAGACACATTCGAATTTGAAGCCGCAGACGGATTATGCTGAGGTGTTCGAAGCGTGCGAAGGACTGGGTATAATATTTAATATTCCATACTAAAATCTGTTCTAGATAGCTAAATGCACAGCACTCTGTGCATGTGATGAGATGTCTGAATCATCTTATGTGATCTAAAAGAGGTTGTGTAATTAACCATCACTTATTTCTTATCTTCTTTAAAGGGTTTCATTATGCCATGTTTATCGTTGGCCGATAAGGGGCTCTGAATCCCGCAAGATTGTTCTCATCGTCATTAGACTTCGACTTATTAAAATTCACTTACATTTTACGAGTGCTCAAAGGTGATGAACTCCAAAATCCAAAACTCGTTATCGACAAACACGTTCAAGGACCACCAAAGATTCAGAACTTGACTTTACATTGGTTGGACAAAGTTGATTTTGTTTTTCATTTCTTGCTCTCGTAAAATGTTTGCGACATTGCCTATCTAAGTTTTGTTCTTTTCAAAATCCTCGATAGATCACTGTTAATGGTATCAGGGAGACTACTAGTTATTCAGTATAACAAATAGGTCTATTATTAGTACAGTTCCCATGCTGTCAGTATTTACCTACATTGGCCCAATTAAACGCATGACCTAAATAAGCCTGATGTCATCAGACGGAGCCGCATGTTTGTTTATATACAGATCAAATTAATTTGTCTCAATAGCTGGTTCATATCGCTTTTATCATTGAACATTAAATGCAGATATTATCTCCGAGGAAACAAAAGTCATTTAAACCTGCATTGCTTAATGTCAATAATCTGTAATTATACCAGCTTAATAACTCGAAAATTCCCTGTCAAATTGTGGCTATAGTAGGCAAAACTAAGTATTCATACATAAATCATAATATGACATAGGTATCTGTGTAATCCCAATCACTATTACGGTTAAGTCTTGATACTGAGGATAATAGGTAAAATCTCTGCAGCTTTCATTTTGTACAGAACCAACCATGTTGATCATACGAAACAAGTGCCTGTTGTAATTTGCATTTGCTGATTTGCACTGTCGTTCTAAGAATATTGTCGCCTCGCATTTGTTTTCCAAGAACACGTCATAACCTCACCTTTTCTTTTATTCCAGATGCGCTGCTCGCAGATCTACAGAACTCCATCAATCCTGGCGCCCGCGTGGGCAGCCCGGTTGGGCGCACCAGCTCCCCTGGTGGACGTACCGCGTCTCCTGCCAGAACTAGCTCCCCTGGTGGAAGGGGGGTGTCTCCTGGGCGGCTCAGTTCACCAGGCGGTAGTCTGAGCTCCCCCACATCGACAGGGTATGGCTCCATCAATGGATCGAGGAACATCAGCTCAGATTACCACAAACCTAGCTCGGTAAGAAATTAATTTCGTAATGCCTACGTCTTTTCATTGTTTTTGTATATTTCAGTGTTAAGCTTTGTAAGTTGATTACGGCGGTGCGAGACTGCTAAGTTGAAATTTATCTGCGGTATCCTAGTAGACCAAAATCAAAAGGGGGCTATGTTATTCGGACATCATCCACATAAAAAAAACACCGCAGATTGTTACACACGTTTCCTATGAGATAGCTTTCTTTTTAAATGTGTTGTAAGTTGTAATGTAGCTGCACATTGCAGTCAAACCAATAACTATAGCTCCTTGATTGACAGTGCCTATTCTCATTAAATTGTACTCGAATTCCGGACTAAGCATTATTTCATTAGTTTTCTTAATTAACTCATTCTCTAATGTTGCTTGCCCTTGCTCGCGCTAATAGAAAATGCATTTTGTTATTTATTTACTCATCACTAGCGTACACACATAATATGATACAATTTCTTACCTATTATTCACGGTAAGGACAATTACAAGTAGTAATAAATAATGCGTAACATTTTACGTAATTTGTTATTTTGCTTGTAATCCCCGAAGTGACGTTTTTCGCACTTTGATGGGTTTGAAGGGTGAGGATTTTTCCTTCCACAGTTATCTATTAACCATTCAATATTACTTGGAAATTACGGAAAGGATATACACACACAAAAATAACAGTAAACTACGTCTGTACGTATAAACCTTGAGCGTTTAACAGTCAACAAGGTCAAAAGCAGTATGATTAAAAAAATAAACAATCCTGCAAAATGTGTTTATTTGAAAAGAAATCCCACTGGTCCAATATAGCACCTGCTATACTATGTTTTTCTGTGGTAATACTGTTTGTGAAATTGTAATAATTGAAAAGATGATGAATGCCTGTATTTTTCTCTGTTCTTTTTAGCTAAATTTTGCACTTTTTGAATAGTATTTTTTATGCATGAATCATATTGAAGCTTGCACAGATTTCCCAAACGGTAACTGAGCATGCTGTGGGTTAAACTTGTTCCTAACATACTCACCGAACTATGGCTTTAATTTTGTTAGTTTAAGAGTTCTTTTTTCATATTTGAACAATCTGGAAATAGGAATTTTAGCATTAGTAAAATAACGTCATTCTATGGTGAATTCCTGGTTGCTATGCGTGAAGAAATCATGCTTCAACGAAGTAACTCCCTACGTGGTATTATTATCAGTATTTTTAGTGCTGTTAAAAATTGTTGAGGCGGAGTTAGAACCATGCAATACTGTCTTTTCTACGATAAAGTAGTCGTTATTATTTAATGTAAACAATATATATTAATAGCAGAATACACCTGATAGTTGCGGCTAAGAAAACCTTGAAGTAAAACCTCTACTAGATAGAATGCGCTCTGTTATCTTTATTTATCTATTATTATTCTATTATTCCTCTCCCCCTTCTCTTCCTATGGGTGTCGTAAGAGGCGACTACAGGAGAACCGCCACAAGAAGACGGGCAGCAGCGTCTCCTCTCCACCATTGGCCAAACTGCGATCGCCAACCCGCCTGCCAAGCGTGGCGATTATGGCAAAATTCTCCTTTTGGAGAGGCCTTTGTCCAGCAGTGGACTGATATAGGCTGGTGATGATGTGATTCTATTATTTGTATGTATAGAAGAACTTGTATTGTTGAACTTGTAGTATTCTATTGCTATACAATTTTTTTTGAGAGTAGGTTTAATTAATTATTTAGATAGAAAAAGAGAAGATGTACCTACATGAAATCCGGATAATCTTTGCTGAATCAAATGCGTCCGACTATCTAATTTGACTATGAAAAATGATCGAAATTTACTGAGTATTCCAGTTAATTTTGAATTTTTGACTCAAAATTAACTGGAATATAGTGGCAAAAACCCGCCTGTTAATTCACTTTCGCTTAAAAGATAAATTGGCTTTAAGTTCAGTTAACTGAATCGCCACCTGTTAAATTGATTGAAAAATATATTATGATAATCATCGGTCTAAAAAGCGCTTGTACGTGCGAAATTTGTTGAGCGCCATCTAGAGCTTATTAGAATAACTTCTTAATAACCAGAATATCTTTCCATTGGAAATGGGCCAAAATGTTCTTGATGTACAGTAGATGGCTCTGCCACTGTCTTGCATAGGAATTATAAGGCATTCACTCTAATAGTTCAAGTAATCATTTTATTTACATAAGTATTTAATTAAAGAATTATCTTTAAACTTACATATAAAATAGAGAAAAAATTGGGGTTGCCATGATTTTTCGTTTCTTAAGGACATTGCCAATCGACCAAAATTAGTCAGCGAAGCAATTATGAAATTTTCTCCCTGTGTTTTTGAATTGAATACCACTAGGCAAAACTATGAATATTTGTTTAAAACAAATGCTAGTAATTGAAATAAGTATAGTGAAAAAAGCAGGTGAATTTAAAGAAGAAGTAGAAGCGAGATAGAAACAAGTAAAAATGTATATAAATGTAATATCTTTGTAATACCTTTCAAACAAAGTATACTTTCGGATAAACTGGAATTATTTAGCATAAGGGCAAAATACGTTCCAGGTTCGCGACGAACACAAGCGTTTAGCTAGAAATAAATGGAACCATGTGGCGATGTGTTCATTGTTTCGTCCTTGTCGTTGTTTGAAAACATTAATCAGTCTGGAGCTTTTTGTTTATGAGGACAGTTATTAAATGTAAGTGTATATTCTTCACCTATTTAAAATTCAAAAGTTCTGTTTTATTTCCTACTAGCAGCCCGTCCCGGCTTCGCACGGGGTAGACAATTATCGCTAATAGTTTCGGCAGCGCATTCGACGAAAGACATTTTAAGACTCATTTTTCTACACCTTCGGTTACATTGTTCAAATTTTACCAAGGAACCCTAATTTTTTTCAAAATAAAATGTAGCCTATGTCAAATTGGAAGAATGTAGCATTCTATTGATGAAAGATTTTTTTAAATCGGCCCAGTACTTTTTGAGCCTATTCATTACAAACATACAAAAATAGGTACAAATCTTTCCTCTTTATAATATTAGTATAGACTATCACGTTATTGACAAAAAAGAATATTATTTTTTACTATGTAACTTTAATCCTCTAATTCTAGTGGGAATGTCACAAATCATATCCAATTTACTTTAAAACGTAAAACGCTGCGCATTGTTACTCTCTTATTTCGAACCTAATTTGAACCAGTTTAAAAGACATCATGTCGAGTTAAGGCTGTCTTAAAAATTACTTTACTGAATAAACAGACGTTGGCAAGCGGATGAGCCAAAATGTAAAGAAGTTTCCACACCGGTGTAGGCTGCGCTTCGATTTGCATGCAATTATTGTTTTTTTATAATAAAGCAATTCATTCCCAAAAAAAAACTGCCTTTTTTGTGGAAAAGCATCTCGATGGAGTCAGTCTTCAGTTGAAGGTATACTTATAATAAATAATAATTATTCAGTTTAGTTTAGTGACGTTTTTAGGGTTCCGTACCCAAAGGGTAAAACGGTACCGTATTATGACAGACACACAGATGATGTATTTCTGTTGCCGCTATAATATAACAACAAATACTAAAAACCTAAGGGGGCTCCCATACATCAAACGTGCCTTTTTTTTTGCTCGTTTTTATAGATAATGGTTCGGAACCCTTAGTGCGCGAGTCCGACTCGCACTTGGCCGGTTTTTCTTGTGTTTAGCTACACGTGTGCAATCCGCTTTTAAACGGTAAAACACGATAGGAGCGGCTGGTGAAGATAAATTACCCGTGTCTGAAATGCTATAGTGATGTTACTATGATTTAGGGCAGTCGTCAGTAGTTTCTCTATGGCTGCTGCGTTTTGGGGCGTGTGCCAAAATTTTCATTTTCCTCTTAGACTTACTATACCTATTGGATTTTTTGAGCAATAAATGTATTATTTGGAATACACTCGTATCCCCGAGCTTAGCATCTAAGCTGACAAAAAATCTACCAATAATAATAGTGTACGTTATTAAATACAAACAATATTCATAATAATCCCACATTTAAAAAACATTGCATATGTTAACAAACATAATAAAGGAAAATAATACATGCTATCGATTACTGTGAGTACAGTGACAGCTGCTCTCTAATTCCTACAATAGAACACAGGCCTGCTATTTCCCATGCCCCCTTTCATGGCGTAAATTACATACACACTTAAAGTAATTTTACTTCATCAGTTACGAAATCAGATCATAAAAATATATTTCACTAATGAAAACTATTTAACAAAAGTATTGTCTAGGCAAAATTAGCTCGTAAGTTGTGGAATCAAACAAAATAATATTATTTACTTCTCTTTGTCCACAGCCCACGTACCAGAATACAAGCTCAATACACGAAAGGACAGTGCCAGTGAAGTACAGCGGCAGTCAAGCGAGCTATGGTGGCCACACGCCTTCGTACAACACGGGACAGTCTGCGGGGTACGGACGGACCACTGGACGGGGGAACCTGAATGAGCTAGACACATTGCTGGACGACTTGAGCAACGCTCGGTACGGGAACTATGTTGACAAGGGCACTTACAGTGAACGAACAGGTAAATATTTTGGTATTAAGAAAAAAAAATAATGATATCGTTTTTATTCAATTCCAAAATATTGTCATGTTAGTATTTATTTATTTGTTCAGTAAGGAACACCAACAGTATATATATAAATACATTTAAGGACAAAATTATAATATGAGGTGACAAATTCTTATATACCAATAATAGGCGTACACAGCATTTTTACTTAAAAATATCTACTATAGTTATTATGATTATTGCATTTTTAAAAAAATAATCACAAATATTTTCGAATAATTTACAAGAACACTAACAAACAAATCACAAGAAGGTAAGTTTCTGCCTGAACTTCGGTAAGGAGTCATTAAAAATATCAAGACGTCTCTCGTTGTATTGCGAAAAACATCTAACAAGGGGAGCGTGGCGACCGAGATTTGTTCTGGTTGCAGGCAGAGCTATTAGTATGTAAATGAACTAAAAGGAAATAATAAAAAATTCACAGTAAATGATATATTGATAATAAACGTAACGTAGGTTTCTTGTGTTCATTTTTTATGTTAAAATAGTTTGAAAACTATAAATCTTAGTATACAAACCAATTAAATAGCCCAAACACGTACCTTGGTTTTACTAGTAGCATTTACATTGAAGAGTTTCTTCCACTATCTTTCCCTTGCTCCAGGATCAGATTACCTCGATCGATAGTACCTGGTATATTATTGTATTGTCGTTTGGATTACGCGTACCAAAATTTAAAACGATACAACATTAGAAGTTGGTCAAAATCTTCTTCCAAGATTCGTATCATATTTTGATAATAGAGGAGTAGAAGGTATTGCCCGAACCCAATTTTTTTTTAATATTCTGCCTCAAAAAATGCTGTTCATTAATATAAATACAAAAACTACGCGCTAAAATATTATGATAAATGTTGATGGCGTGTCATGGCAACTAATCGTCGAATGTTGGTTTTGGCAAGGCCGCTTTTCCCCCCTCTGACCTCGCGGAAATAGATCAACACTAGTGCACTGCGTTCAGTATGTTTGGTTTATGAACTGCGCCTGCGCACTTCTTCTGCTTTATGGGAAAAGTAAAATGTATTATTTACTGCAAAATTTCTTATATTATACGAACACAATGAAACTTTATGATTTTGCTTTTGTATATCTATTATATCTTTTAGCAGTAATAACTCGCATCCTAAAATAATTTAGTAACCGTTTAAACTGTTAAATTCGTTGATAAAATCTTGAGCTATATCTTGTCTGTAAATCTAAACATATCGAATCTATAACGCCATTTGGCACGACACTGACACTAAAATTTAGATGTTTGACTTTGAATCACTGCTTCGCATTCATCAGGGTAATATTTTACTTAAATTAATTTGTACTTAAATACCTAAACCTACGTTTTCTACCTTTAATTAAAAAAAATACATTTCATACTTCATTTACGTCTAATTAACACAATATCAAAATATTATACGTACTAAATAAGTACGGACTCTTCCGGTCTCTGTGATTTCAAATAGGATCATTTTTACTTTGAAGAGAGAAAAGAATGATGTCCAAGATTGATTGATACAGCAACTGCCACCTGTACGATTTCCCATTAGCAGTTTAGATATATATGCTGCTGTCCTGTCTTGTTGACGCCATAAATCTCGCGCGTGTTCCAGCGCGTGTTTACATCATTGACTAGAATTGTCACTTCACAATGGCTCGCTCTTGGCATCGCTGACATGTCTCGCCCAGACGAGGTTGATATAATTCGTGCGTATTTGAGGACAAGTGAGCTGTAATTTTGATTTAATCAACTCGCTTTCGTGTGCCGTCTAGTAATTTAGCTGATATGCTGCTCTTGGCAGCCACGTTAAGGTTGCTTAGGAGGTCTCAATTACGAACGTGTAATCTGAAAAGAATTCATGTTTATCACAAATAATTTCATACAGACTGCGGTTTCGATTAGTAGTTAAATTTAAAGAGGAAAATGTTCATTAATACAAAAACTCTTTCTATCGGTTCACCATAGAAACAGCTTTTTTTTTTGCTTTACCAAACAAACTAACAAATGCTCCCTCTTCGATTGAAAATTATGGGGCAGGTTGTTTTTAATTCATAATTTCGATCCTTTAGTAAAAGTTGTTTGTATAGATAAACGCAATCGCCTCCTTAAATTTGGCTACTATTCAAAACCACACCCTGCATAGCTAATGACGTGATACTCCTAATTGATACACATTTTACAATAAGAATGAACTTGGTATTATTTGAATGCATTATACCTAAGTCTCTAACTATTTTACTCTTAATGAATTATTATATTATATTACAAATGAAAATGGTATTGATGCAAATAACTACATGAATAAACAAGTGCCATGTTTTACTTACACAATCAATATCTATCCGAAGATATCACTAAAAGTGTGGCGACCCTAATCCTAGCTAGCCCACCTCACTCACCTCACGCTGCTAAAGAAACTTGAACAAAATTATTTTTGGCTTCGGTCCTAATTAGTGAAAACAACTTTATTTTCATGATATTTCATACCTCATTCGTAGGCTAAAATGCTAATGTAAACACGACTTTTACTAATGAACCTCGAGTAATGGCCTCGTCTTCAAACAAACGAAATATTTTTTTTTTTAATGATGCTTGTTTGTTATTCTATCTACCTTAACCCACTCGCCATAGAATAAGAATAAGCCTTATACTCTTTTATAACCCGACTAAGGGATTTCAGTCCGTCTTTTTAATGCCCTCTAGGCTGGATTCGACGAAAAAATTGGCCTGTTTCTAGATTAAGCAGTGGTTTACTCTCGAGTTACAACTTACACCAGCGTGATCGAATCCGGTCTTAATGTTTAAATTATGCAATATGCATATCTTGAAACACGTGTGATATTTGCCTACTTTATTATTTTAGAATAAGTTCTAGCTTACTCAGCTCTGAGCTTGTTCAAATGCTACAATATCTGCTCAGCTCTGCCCTGCCTTGTTTCAAATGCGGCTTAGCATTAAATTCGTGTTTTATTTATTTATTTAGTATTCATCCTAGCACTTATACATACATACGCTCAACCTTGGTTATTCCTAAACTTGTCGTTGCCATCTCTGAGGTCCTGCAGTCGCTAGTCGGGTTAATTATGTAGAAAACGAACTTTTCTCTATTGTCCCGGGGTGGGTGTTGTGGTCAGCGGCGTGCGGTGCATATAGGCAATGAGGCAGTGCCTACCTGGTAAACGAAATTAGGTAGGCAGTAGGTACTTACAAACATGTGTCCAATGACAATGAATATGAAAACGACTGACTTTCATCAATAAAACATTTAAGTAAGGTGACTCCTACCTCGACATAAAACTAATGCCTGCCACTGCTTGTGGTACCCTTATTGTTTCTGATTTCTTTAACACAAGTGCTTTAGCTATTACCGTAGGATCGGAGTAATGTATTTGTAGAAAGCCGCTAGATGCAGGACGCTTATAACCGGCTAATTTCAAAGTCATTGCAGGAGGCCTAAACCATGTTTATCCGTGACGTCTTATAGCTGAAATGATGATGATGACGATGTGATGTTTTCCAATATTGATTTATTTTATTTGTTTTAGTGACAGATGGCTACGCTCGCACCAACGGCGCGACGAGCCCGGCCTCCTCGCGGCCGACAGTTGACTCGCTGCTCGATCAGCTCAGCACAGACGTGCCTAATGGGTAAGTCGTATTCGGATATTTACAGCCCTTCCGCCTGGCGTGAGACTTGGGCGTTTTTCTTTCACCCAGAAGTGTTAGGATATCGAAGTACATCTCTTGGGTTGCGAATGCTGCTGCTTTCTTGCTGCTGCACGGTGAGATGTAGTGTGACCTCATATATTATTTTTTGACGGATAATGATGGTTTTAAACCGCGTTTCCACTAGGTAACATTTTTCGCGCCACATTTGCACAACATGTTGACACGATAACAATTGATGCTTAACTAACGATGCTCTCTAAACAAATAAGCCGTGCATCGTGTTGCGCGCCAGTCGGCAACGTTGCCGTACATGTTGAGCGTCACGTGTTGCGGGCCAAATGTTGCCTAGTGGAAACGCGGCTTTACTTGTGTTTTCTTTTAATTTACAATTTGATATATTCTTTATTAACTAATTTATTTATTTATATTAAAAGGTACACCAACAGTATATATATAGCTACATTTTAGAAACACGACATAATTAAAAACATCTTATATATATACTTATTATAGGCATACACAACATTTAAAATATATACTTATATTTAAATAATACTAATTGTAATGTACTATAATTTGGTTAGCTCATATTCTAATTAAATAGATTATAATGTGTTAAAATTACGAGTCATAAAAATATCAATATTATTACAACTTTTTTTGCTTCTGTGATCGGTATTTTGGCACACATTTTTTTTAGCCCAACGCCTACCCCCAAATTGACATAGCTCGCACGTGATATGACAGGTGATCTAACTCGTACGTTTCTAATTGTTTAAAATATCAACATCATTTTAAAATACCTCAATTTTTTTAACACTGCCAGCCTTCAATCCTATTAGCGGAAATGAAGCGGTAGATAAGCCGTACGCTTATTTAACTCACGTGTTTTGGCGGGAAAACAATAAAACGCTGCTGTCAACTTGGCACAATGTAATTGTCCGTTTCACAAGACTTTGATGTGAAACTTTAATAGCATGTTTACACACAAACTCAATTTGTGGCCGAAATAATAGCTTTCAGGTTGTAAAAGGCTGAAGTGGCTGGTAGAGTCGTTAACAACAGGAGGTTTCGTCATTATATTGGGTCATTATTTAGGCTATAATTAGACACTAGACTTTAAAAACCATAAGTCTTAAATTATTATAACCAGGACTACAACAAACGAAATCTTTGGCTTGTTTAAATAAAATTCAAGCCACCAAAATATTTTTTACTAATCCAACCTAAACCCTTTGATTATAAACATGTCTAGATAGAGTGTGGTGCTGCAATTGTCACCAAAAAAACAGGCCAGATTTGAGTGAGTAGCAACTATGGTTACTATGGTAACAATTATGGGTTGCTATGGTAACAAGCGCGCCACTAAGCGGGCGAAACAAACTTTGTCGCCAACAGTTGGCTTATATTTTATTTGACGTTTATGACACTCGAACAGGGGATCTAGACATATATATAATCAAAGCCTAAACCACACCAGAGACTACACTGAAGCACATTGTTTTAAGATGATATCTACACGAACTTGTAAACACATTATATAAAAACAGAACCGTAGCATTGAAAAGCTCTTGAAATAAGTGTCACGCACGGGCTCATTCGTTTATTTATGAATAATTTTTAACCTCTGCCTAAAAATAAGTTTTTTTTGTCTACAGATGAGTCTTATTAATAGGACATGAGTTAAAAGTGTTATAATTATGTATTTAATAAACGCATTTTGATATTTTATCGTCATATCAAAGGTGTGCTAGAACATATTATTCTAAAACTAAAGATGTACTTTCGTTCGTCCACCTCAACAGAACCATGGTTTATCCTGCCACTATCCTGGCTACCCCTTCTGAGTAAATAATTTATTTCATGTTTACATTTACACTACCCCTTCTCTTCCTATGGGTGTCGTAAGAGGCGACTACAGGCCATAAGAAGACGGGCAGCAGCGTCTCTCCACCATTGGCCAAACTGCGATCGCCAACCCGCCTGCCAAGCGTGGCGATTATGGCAAAATCCTCCTTTTGGAGAGGTCTGTGTCCAGCAGTGGACTGATATAGGCTGGTGATGATGTGATGATTACATTTACACTACAGTACAATTGTTTGATGATTATTATTTAATTTTAATCATCTCGGTCAGTTCGCGTACACATGTGTGGCGGGTCCATTGTTATTCAATTGTTATCTTTTTGTCCGAGCATACGGGTAAATAGTTAAAAAAAATATTACATTGCATCATAAAATAATGAAATGCACACCGGGTGTAACAAGGAGCTTGGCTCTCATCATGTCATTCGAACCGCACAAATCATAGGGGTGGGATGTCCGTAGAGATATTTCGGCGTGACCGAAGCGGCCGTGGGCCGATCGGCAGGGGCCGTGTGAAAATCGCGTATTTTTGTAGCGCCCGCCCACAAATAGAACGCTACGTCAGATATACGCCAGTTTTGTTGTAATAATCGCCTATACTTAGTGTGGCCATGAGCTTGTAGAAATCATTTAAATTTTTACTCGACTTACAGCCAATATACTCAATGCGAACGGAAATTTTTTCGGTAAATTTTAATGCTAATTAAAGCTACCCTCGTCATCCTCAGTGATTTTTCTACATAGTCGCGCAGTTTAGTTTGAAAATAAAGATAATCTAAAACTTTCATCCTATATTTTAAAGGAAAATATGTTTACCTATTTTTACTGACCCGTAAATAAAATAATAATAATAAAATAAATAGCCAGGTTCTTACAAATAACTTATGTTAAAATTAGTTTTATTGTCAGGTCGGTAAACTGACATTCTCTATTCCTTATTCTAATCGCAACAGCCGATGGGTCATTTAATACCAGGAAGTTTTTGTTTTAAGGATTTAGATCTTGGTCCTATACAAAAAGATGGTGTTTTTTTAAGTAGAGAAATATGACTTTTTCTGCTCCAAAAGCAATGGAATTTCATTGTGAATACGCTTCCTTGTTTATCCGTATTATTTAAACAAAATCATGGTCACTCTTGCCTGACCCTCTACAATGAGCTATTACAATTGAAACGGATAAATCTCTCCCACTTTCATTTCAGAATAGTTTCCATTAAAAAAAACTATTTCGGTGTAAATATAGTGCATGTGTGTTTACGTAACTAGAACCCGATATTTTATGTTTTTATCGTTTTAGGTAACATCAACTGCAACTAACCAGACACCCAGTTAAAAGACAGTGTTAAAAGAAACTATTCTGTGTATGATGTAAAAATCCTGCCTTGCCTTCTGCAAATAGGGACCCTAGTTTTCTGAAACATAAAGAAATTGTATACTAGCTAGAGCTAGATCCAAACCGGTATATTGTCAAATTTTCTAAAGCCGCAGTCATTAAATTGTATTTTTATTTTACTTAATATATAATAATGCAGTTGTTATGATCTCGAAGTAAGCAATAAGCATCTTTGTATTACAAAGTACAAACCGATGCATTTTGCTTTTGGCGTCAACCATCCGAACACATCCAGACCCAAGCCATATCATTTTTTTTTTGTTATTTGAACTAGACCGTACGTCGCACCCTTTAGAAACCTTTAGGATTTAGGTGTAAGGCTAAATTAATAATCACCATGCCATCAAGCCGATCAGATCTTCGGAACAGCTGAACAAGCTTACTTATCGATAATATTTTTCAAAATATTCGGTTCATGGTCAAATGCCAGTATTGATTTATGGTTTCCGTTACACAGCCCAGATTATTTCGGTACCCGCACAGTTATCCTCCAGTTTCTATATAATAAATATGTCGGTGTATTCCTATGGCGTGTTGACAAGAGCGGTTTGCGTCAACGGATCTTGAAATACGTCTGGGCAGTTGCAAACAATGGATCATATTTCGGCAATCGATTTTATACTCGAGAAATTATGCCTGCAGCTAAAACGCAACAATAGTAAAGCTAGGAGCACATTGTATTATTGTTTTGGCACTCTTGCGCACATTTCCGCCCTTTAATTAGCACTTATGCGCTAACTGACCGTCGCACCTGTCTTTTGATATCCTACGTGTATATTACACATTATTTACTAGATCACATTCATTATGAACACAGACTAATTAGTGATGATGACGTTAATTATCGTTTTGTTATAAATGTGAATTGTTATTTGTTTGTTTGCGTCGCATAACAGCGACGTCAAATTCATAAATTATGGTAGTTATAAAAAAAAATTGTGCAGTTGCTATTGAGATTTCTTACTAATTAAAATAAATACTAATAAACCACTCCTCTATCTTTTAGTCGTAATCCACTGTATAACAATTCACTATGTGGGTTAAAATGGACAATGGTTTTAACCCCTTAGCCCACGAAAACACGACACAGTAGACATTTTATTCTAACGAGGTCTGATACTACCTCTCTGTATCCATTATTTTTAATACACATCCATGATGTTCAGAAACATGAAATTTTCAGCGATAAATTATATACAAAGATCCCATTTCACCCCCACAGCCGAGCATCGACGTCCCCAATCCCGCCATCTTCCGGGACCCTGCCCCGGCCCGGCACCAAGCAAGTCACTGTGACGGTGCAAGAAACGGTGGTAGAGCCAGCGCAGCCCGCGCCACCATCGGCGCCGGTGGTCGTCAAGCATCACCACCACGCCTCTAGTGCGACGAAGGAACTGGACGACCTGATGGCGTCGCTCTCAGACTTCAAGGTATGTGCACCAAGTTCTGTTAACAATAGGACATGAGACTATGAGTCACCATCTCAGCAGGCTTCTTCCCTAGTGCCGGTAGTCTTCGGAGAGCTCCAGCGTGTCCCAGAAACGTTAAGGTACATGTTTCAAGGAATAATGGTCATATGACTAGAAAAGGTGGTGTAGCCAGTGCAGCCCGCGCCACCGTCGGCGCCGGTGGTCGTCAAACATCACCACCACGCCTCCAGTGGTAAGAAGTTCACGCAGGTAAGAGGCATTTACCTGCGTTTATTGACGGCTCTAGCTTATCATATTAAAATAGATTTATTAGGAAACCAACTATAACATACGGGAATGGATGAGCCGTATCTAACAAGGCGACTAATGTTGGGCTTGGGCATCAGGGAATGATTAATAACAACGCCATATAAACGTCTAATGAGAGCCATAAGTCTTGCGGCATATAAATGATAGTGTCTGCTATTAACTTTTAAAATAATTTCGGTACACCTAAAGTTCTAATTGGGTTCATCCTTTTCTATCCAATCGTTCAGATTGTCTTAGAACGAACTCGCCATTGCTCTTGAATTTAATTATAGTGAGATTGATTAGCTGCGTATTTGCTTCGTGCCACTTTTGTTTACATTAGCGCAGGCAAGTAACGGATAGTAAGGAGTGCAAGGTTATCTGTCATCATCTGACACGATTTGCCAAATTCATGTTCCAAGAAACTTGCCAACGCGACACTTGACCTAATATCTTAATACACATAAAACCGACGTTTAAACGCTGCTGCGCGTATACAACTTTTCTCATTCATAAAATCAGTATTTTCTGTGTAAACCGACTTATTTATAATTCCTCAGGTTGAATGTTTTTACTCAATTTTACGAGTTGCGGATAATATAATGGTTAGGCGCTGTGAGTCACTCCCACCCTAAGGTCCAGTATCGGGCGGCAGAGGCTTCGGCACACTGCACCATAGTAAACTCAGCTTTTCCGTTTATTATAATATTTACAAGTCTCCTTTCTTGGTCCACGTCTATTTCCAGCCCCGCGAGCAGGCACCTCTCCAGCGGCCGCCGTCTCGCTCGCACCCGCGCCTCTCGCTTAGCTAAAGATAGTTCCGAGCGTTACATCACAGGCGTGGAGGGGCCGCCAGCTTATAATATTAGAGTACATAGTCAAACATTTCACTCGGACCGCATTCGCTCCAGTCCACCACGACCGGACGGTGTTACTTACTGTACGTTGCGAACTCCGATCGTCGACTCTCACTTTCGATCTACGAGTCGGCAGATTCGCACACTTACAGAAAGTGACAATTATTTCAATTTTTCAGGTGAGCGGCACAGGCGGCGAAGGCGGAACCCACGTGTATCGCGAGAAGCGCGCGTGGCAGGAACACTACCGCAGCAGCCCCCGGCAGCCCGAATCCGCGTCTCTCGAGCATATGCTCGGATCCCTCCGCGCAGACATGAGCCGCCAAGGAGTACAAACCCCGCAGAAGGGATGCTGCAACGCCTGCGAGAAGCCCATCGTCGGACAGGTGGCCACCGTTCTGTATTGGAAGCAGAACTTGGATCGATAGTGCTCTCGTCTGCTCCCAACACAGTGTTCGTTAGTGCGCTGAACTCGCAAGTGATGCTAAAGGATTGTTGTCTGGTACAGGTGATCACGGCGCTGGGCCGCACGTGGCACCCGGAGCACTTCACGTGCGCGCACTGCAACCAGGAGCTGGGCACGAGGAACTTCTTCGAGCGCGACGGCAGGCCGTACTGCGAGCCCGACTACCACAACCTGTTCTCGCCGAGATGCGCCTACTGTAACGGCCCGATCCTCGATGTCAGTTATCAACATTTTAATTTACCAGTTGCCGGTTCAACGGAACTCCTGTGACACTCAAGGGTCTCTTCTATTTCGCTATTTCAGAAATGCGTGACGGCTCTGGAGAAGACCTGGCATACGGAGCACTTCTTCTGCGCTCAATGCGGGCAACAGTTCGGGGAAGACGGCTTCCACGAACGGGACGGCAAGCCTTACTGTCGCGCCGACTACTTTGACATGTTCGCGCCAAAATGCGGCGGGTGCAATAAACCTATCATGGAGAACTACATCTCGGCACTCAACACACAGTGGCACCCGGACTGCTTCGTCTGCAAGGTCAGTATCCGGCCTCGTTATGTTTCCTATCTCTCGCAGCTGCCCGAGAAACATCAAAAAGGTTTGTTTACAAGTATCATTTGCGTCTATGCCAGGTTAAGTATAAACATTACCTAAAAGCTCATTAACGTAGTCAAGTTTCTAACCTTTTAGCGATCTCGATGCTAACCGGATATTTCGATCACACAGGAATGTCAAATCGCAGTCAAAGGCAAATCTTTCTATGCCATGGAAGGAAAGCCAGTATGCCCAAAATGCGTCGGAGTCGACGAAGACGAGTAAAGGATTATGCGCCAACCCCCAAATGGATGCCCCTCCCCCAATTTCTTTTACAGCTATGCTCGCCGCACCGGCGTGGGAATGAATGTAAACACACTGACACAGATGCTATTCGAGTATACCAACACACCTACACACTAAACACCCAAGTCGAAATAAAGCGTACCTTCTTAAATAGGAATAAACTATGTAATATATTTTTGTAATATTATTGTAATGCTAAGGTTTATAATAAAGAGAACAAAAATAAATAAAAAAAAAGAAAAAAAATAATTAACAAAAAAAAATACAAAACAAATGAAAACAAATAAACAAAACATTGAGCAAACGGTCACAGGGCGCCGCCCGTGGCCCGCGCCGCGGCGCAAGGTCACGTGCGTACGCGCATGGCAATGACCTTTTATCAATTCATTGTTAAGCCGCAAAGGAGGGCGTCAAAAACGCGGCTAAACAGTAAACGGGGTCAAGTGCTAAGCGTATAGGGTTTCCCGATGGAGTCGCGAGCTTGCTAAAAATAAGCCGCGTGTGACGTCACTCGCGTCTGCAGCCACACCGGCTGTCGTAAATCAGGTCGTTTTGTTTATGGGCCATCGGATCAAACACTATTTTTGAAGCACGCTGCGCTAAAAATAAAACGTCGTCAAGCTAAGAACAGATTGACATTGCTACCTTGCGTTTTCAGCATTTTAGTGACACTTGGGCATCCTAGTGTCACTAAAATTATTGAATCAGGAAATTAATAACAAAAATATAAAATGATTGACAGTTATAAACACCCATAGAAACGCCTAAAAACGAATTATCAGTACAAATTTTTTCAGTTAGATAAACACTTTATATTTGCCAATTTACAATGTGGATTTGAAAGGTTATAATAAAATAGAATTTCTTAGGAAAATAAACATGTTATACACAATATTCATGTTATTAAACCTCCAAACCTAAGTGAAAATGTGTTTTATGATAAACGACAGATCCGTGGCGAGGAGCCAAGCGCATGAAATATGCGCACTCAAATTATATAAGTTGCAGAATTATGTAGTTATTCATTTACCAAGTGAAACTATGGGTGTCGTAAGCTTTGACCTCAAAAAGTACACATGCACGATCAAAAATAAAGAGTCAACACATAAAAGCATGCAACTGTCTAGATAATTAGGATGTGGCATGGACACCAATCAAAAATAATTCTAAGATATTATTTTATTGAATATGACACCTAACTTTAGGCCCTGGTACATTTATAATTTATTAGAAGAATAAAATTTTTGTTTGCTTCAAAATCAATCAAAAGTCGAGCAGTCGAGGCCGGTAAACAATGACGTCATACCTTGCCATCGCCATACAAATTATCAGGCAGAGGTGCGTTTTGACAGCACATACAAAGTATGTCAATTGATTGGTAGTGGGTATCCATTAGGCTATTGAAGCTGTTTAGATAGATGGCACTGCAATCGAAACGGCGACTGCAGCGACATGCAAAGTTTGTGGAAGGCGAGATGTCGTTGTAGTTAACTTGTAAAAAACACGTTCCTATAATTACATACATGTATGCCTCTTTCTTTCTCAGCATCTTTATTCTTAATTTCGTTGCACTCAATTACTTTTTGTTTCCTATGTTTATGTTTTATCATAATATACATAGGCACACGCATACAGACGGACATATTATTATGCAACTAAGGGTGGCTGGGTTTGCTTCAGTTATTCTATTATTTTTGTCTAATAAGCCTGTGGATCTAAAAATATAAAGGCATGTAGAATTATTTAGGAAACGTAATATGTATTTTTATTTAGCGCCTTTTAATCTTTATCTTATTTAAGATTTTTCGTTTTATTTCTAAACTTATTTACTTTTTATTGATATTCGATTAGTCTGGAGTGATATAGTGTCAAAATCTGCTCGACTGAGCCCCTACTAAACTACTCGCCCCCTTTTTAGGGTTCCGTACCCAAATGGTAAAACGGGACCCTATTACTGAGGCTCCGCTGTCCGTCTGTCTGTCTGTCACCAGTCTGTATTTGACATTTTCACAGATGATGTATTTCTGTTGCCGCTATAACAAATACTAAAAACCAGAATAAAATAAATATTTAAGGGGGCTCCCATACAATAAACGTGATTTTTGTGCTCGTTTTTATAGATAATGGCGCGGAAGACTTCGTGCGCGATTCCGACTCGCACTCCGACACACACATTACTCTAAAAACTTTTTTTTATTCTAAACAACTCGACTAGTTTGAACTAGACTTCAGCTACCTACTTACTTACTTCGTTAGCTCAGTGGATCTTAGTCCTCCGTCGTCGAAACTAGCCACTTGTCTTTATCCCGTGCCAGTTCCGTCCAGCCTCTCTAGCATGACCAACAAAACACGATATCATATAACGATTTATCTACACCTAACTATCCAAATATGAACTTTTATCGAAACAGCGAGCATGATCGTGACGTCTCCGGCACGGCCATGCTGTTTCGATAAAAGTTCAAGATGGCGGCTATGTATATCCTATTTTGACAGTTGAGTGTCGATAAATCTCTATATCACATCATGCATGTTTTGTCGGTCATGCTAAAGGCTATAAAGATGTTAATAAACAATACTTATCATCACTTTCGATTCCAGGAATGCCGCGAACCGTTCCACGGCGGATCGTTCTTCGAGCACGAGGGGCAGCCGTACTGCGAGACGCACTACCACGGCAAGCGCGGCTCGCTCTGCGCCGGCTGCCACAAGCCCATCGCCGGCCGCTGCATCACCGCCATGTTCAGGAAGTTCCATCCCGAACACTTTGTCTGCGCCTTCTGCCTCAGGCAACTCAACAAGGGCACCTTCAAGGAGCAGAACGACAAGCCGTACTGCCACACGTGCTTTGAAAAACTCTTCGGGTAGATAGATGGCGCTGGGTGAGAGTTACATCACGATATATGAATGTGCCATGAAAATTGCAAATACGAAATTGGGTACAAAATGTACAAATCATAATGCAAACCAATATTTTATTAATTTTATGACTACACCTACTAAGTAACGTTTAAGCATACATGCTTTGAAAAAAATCATCGGTTGTTAAACTGTTAATAACCGAAACCTACCCAGAACAGCGCGGGCAGTTACGAGAAAAGGAATTACGAATTCACACCACAAAATAAAAGCGATTATCATGCACAGATGGCGCTAGTGACTGAAGTCACTCGTTGTCACATCTTTGATTAGAATTAACCTTTCGAGTGTAAGTTATCTGACTGTATGTACAAATAACATAATATGCCGGTATACATTTCGATGCAGATTTCCACATGAATCGTTTTACCTAAGTAAAGTATTTACATTATAAGCACTCGTTAGTGCCAGTCACCTGTCAGTCTTCAGTGGTATGATGCGTGTACATAAAGGCCCACAAGGGATCTATACAAGAAGGTACCTACATAAAACGTTTAAATTAATATAATGTACAAAGCCCCTTTTGCAGAACTTTTACAAATCTAGATTTAACTTAAACCGGGCTTTAAGTGTCAATCTGCATCTGTCAATTTATTTTGATGTGGCTTTACTGCGAAGTACGGCGAATCTTGAACCTTAACTTTTTTAAATGTAGACGTCCTTGCTATACTTGGTGTCACGTAAAAAGAACGGTGGCCAAAATAGGAACTATCATTTTCAGTACTGCTATAAACGTTCGGTGGAGACAAGTAGCGCCACTCTTCAGCGTTCTTTTTATTTGACGAAAATTATACATATTATATTGCAGTTTATTGGGATGACGGAATTAACGAAGATATGATATTATATCCAGAGCGTTAGTTACGTTCTGGATTTGTGTCTGTATAAAGTTTTAATCCAGGTTTAGGCTAAACCCAGATTTAAGAGATATTCAAGTGTCTCTAAATATTTATAGATCTGTTTATCACTTGTTTAGCAATCAACAAACACGTTATTTACAAACCTGATTTTTTTCTAAATTGAAGAAAAAATACCGCTATGAATCGTGTATTTCCATAATTACTTAGTGTTTCTATTTTTAGTTATTTTCACATCCTAAAATCATAGGATTCGACATAATCTATAATACGAAATTATACTAATTATATAATGAACAGTTTTTACTCGGTCATGTCTCTATACATAGTTGTATTTATAGAATATTGTAATATACTATTATTATACTTAACAGTAATTTGTTTTCTAAGCACTTATTTTAGAATGACTGCGTGATAATAATCTTGTCATGAAATATTGTTATTAGAGATATAAATCATGTTTTAGGATTGCTAGTACCGACATTTTTCCCGGTCATGCACCGGCCTTTACCTATTGGATGAGCAGAGGAATATCTAAGTTCCCGCTTACTCACCTTAAGCCTAAAGCTACTACAAAGGTCGTTCAAACATGACCTCAGCCAAGTCACCTTGTCTGACCTTGAAATGTGTTCGCGTGTGGCTACTAAAGAGATAGCTAGTCACACATCTAGAGATTTTTTTTATTTTATTCTGTGGAATAGTCTTTTCAAGTGACAAGTTTTCCATCGATAAACCACGTGACTTATTCACATACGCCTTAGGTCTAAGCTAAACCTAGATTAAGCAGTCATTATAGACTTAATTTAATTTAAAGTTCCGGGACGTAAAGTTGACATTTAAAATACCCTAATACGAAAGCGTATCGTTCGTTCGGTCGTATTATCCGGTCAAATTAAAATATCCATTCACTTGTATCAAGGGTTTGACAATTTATGAACAATTGAAAACGATAGGGTTTTTTACAAGGCTAGATTGAGTTGATCATATTATATCAAAGGATTGACACAGTGAGACTGGTTATTTTGATTTGTTAGGTTTATATGTCCGAAAAAAAGATATATTATTTTCGTGCTAGGCCTCCAGGCCCTCTTAAATTACAAGAGCATCATCGGACAAGGTGATAGGCGCGTAGGCGTATAGGTCAGTGATTAAGTGGCAACGCTTAAAGTACCTTATTCTTGCTCAAAAGTGACGGTAATGTTTACATAATGATGACACTTGCGTCAGATCTTTTGACGATTAAAATGAGTCAGCTGTGACTCGCAAAATGGAATGTCCGATGACTAAGCAACTATCTTCCCATATATTAGAAAGGGTTCTTTCTTGTTTTTTTTTTGGTAAAAAAAACAAATCATATAAAAATAACTTCGATAGTCAATTCAGCGTATTTATACGATATAAGAGGTATTAAATTTGATTCGATATGACCTTGATTTAAGCAGATATATAAAAACAATTCTTAAATTATTTCCTATTTTGTTGTCTACGTTTATTATTGCTAAGCTAAGCAGTATCATTTTGTGTTTGTTTATCTAATCAAGAATATCTGATTTATAATATTTGAAGTGATTATCATAATGTAATTATATCATTGATTTCATTGAAACGCAGTAAATAAACTCTACCTAGGTACTAAGGTGTAAAGTCATTCGTTTGTTTGTAAAATCTTCATTATTTTATTGATTAAGCCACAAATAAATAATGTAACATTGATTTTAATAATATGATAGTAGATAAACCAATAAGATGTGTACAAATCAAAATGATGTTTAAATGATAATATATATTGTTAATTCCAATCAATAATGTAATAAAGCAGTCTAATAGTTATTAAACATACCTATATCCTGAAGCCATATTTTATGTATTATATTGACTCAACGAAATTGGCCTTTCTAAGTGTCCCGAGGATTAGATGTTGTGACTTAATATTGTAAAAAAATAACTATGCATGTGATTAAAACTAATTTATAAAGTTTTTACTAAAAGTTATTCTTGTCTAAAATAAGGTAGAGAACATTTTCTCTTTAAAATTGTAATTCGTGATGTGTGGATAGTTGTTCAAAAGTGTCGCAGACAACTTAGATTATAAGGATAAATTGTTATAAATCTGATCGATTATTTTAAAGCGGAAGTTATCATTTGATAGTCTGATAGATATCTACAGCTGATATAGAACAACGTTTATGGTGTGACCAACATCTTAATCGCGAAGAAACACACGCTTCTCACATTATAGTCGAGTTAGATCATGGTCTATGGAAATGTTCATTGTAATTTCTATAGAAAATGTTGTTGTGTGCAGCTGGTTTTCAGAGGGCCTAGTTGCGAGTGCAACAAAATGGCCGTTTCGCTTACTTTTTTCTAAAAGTCAATGTTAATTTGAAATACAAACGATCGAAAAGTAATCGTTTCGATCGATTTAAGTGACTTGGTTGTTTTGTGCAACTCGTACTAGGACCTCAGTACTTTCAAAGATCTACACTTCAAATCGACCCTGTATAAGAAGGTCACCCTGTGCAGTTATGTCAATATGTAGATGATCGCATTTTTAACTGAAACTTATAATCACGGGTCTAAACGCGACGTACTATCGTCGTAGTCCCCATCACGGTCGGAACGTCGAGGAATGTAAGTAGTATCAATACTACTACATACTATAGTACGTCGCGTTTAGACCCGTTATTATAAGATTTAGTTATAATGCAACCCGAAATTTTAAAAGATCGCATTTTTTTGTATGCTTCGATATCTCGTTACTGTTAAGTTGTGTACTCTTCCATTAGCGTAATATGCTGTACAGTCGCTGCGTTGTTATTTACGATATATTTTATCGCTCCCAATTACGTTATCGCTTATGATTAGTTCGTTAGGTGCAGGTGCCAAACGTTTTATCGGGCTGCAGTAATGGCCGCCACTCGAGGTACTATGTAGCGATAAGTATTTATGTGCGACGATCAAGTTATCGAATTGAATTTAAATACGCTTTACAAAGATATTATAACGTACCTACCAAAATCGAACAAATAATACACATTCGATTTGGGCTACAGAAAGACAAAACTACAAAACTACGCAATATTTCCACTTTTTTATCTACAAAGTCGAATTGCAAAATACAATGTCGTTTTGTTTGATAAATGTTGTGGCTATAATAAGCACATAAGTAGTACATATTTAACTATTGTTCGCACCGAGAGCGGCCGCCATTGCACCTCGCTCGATGGCTTGATAACACGCGGAACGAGTGTGGGTTACATTAACCGAGTTAGCCGTAATATGTATTTAATCTAAGACACAAGATTTTATTGAATCTGTAATATTTTAACAAATATATTTAATGTTTTTTTACTTTGTCTTTTCATTTTATTACCTGTCTATACGGTAGTATAGCCACGGTAGCTCAATTAGGTCATTATTCAATTCGACGAGCACGCCGGACTTTGGCGCCGCCATCTCTGAGGTTCCGGTTTCGATCCCCGGTCGGGTTAATGTAGAAAATGAAGTTTTCTTTATTGGCTCGAGTCTGGTTGTTGTGGTACCGTCGTTGATTCTGATTTCTATAACACAAGTGCTTTCGCTACTTACCTTAGGATCAGAGCAATGTATGTGATGTTGTCCAATATTTTTATTTATTTATTTCTTCAATTTATACACGTGTTAGACACATGGTCTTGAAGTAACGCCATCCATCCACTTAAACATCCTTGTGAAACCAGGTAGACAAATTATTTTACCACAGGTGATACCCGGTGATTCCCACCACGCCTAGGCCCGAGTCAATTTTGAAGTTTTCTTTCCAAATTGAATCGAACTGGGAATTTGCCCTATGTGTTTAAAGCCAATCGCTATGCCAAACGGTTAGTTAATATATTTTTTCGTCAAATTAGAGATATTATTATCGAGATATTGATGGTGTCCCCATACAGGTTGTTCCTGAAAGTATAGATCAAATAAGGTTTAATTTTTTACGGATAACAAGTTGCGATTGAATACAATTACAAAGACCATTACAAATATACGGGGTTACCTATTTTAAAGAAGTGATGATGTATTGATGTATGTAGTACTGATGTTCAACAATAAGTTTAAAAGGTTCCTCTAACTAAGTAACATAGGGCTGGAGGAAATCTATTCTAAATTTCTCATGTCTATACAGATAACAGACCTAGGTACCTAGGTGTGTTGTCCTAGAGTCAAACCTCTGAGTCTACGTACCCGGCGCCTCCACTGTAGCGGGGTACGTAGACTCAGAGGTTGGAAATAACTTATACCAAATATTTCGGATTCTCGTAGTATATTCAATCAAACTATATTCTAACACAATACATATCACAACTATACTTAGCTCTGTTATTCTGCTAGCTGCTTTCAATATTTATTGTAATATTTTCTGTTTTTAAATAGAATATTTCAATTACTTATTATTGATTATTTTACAATTTTTATCTTAAATATTTCATTGTACCATCGTAGCATAAATCTAATGTTTTTTCTACGCGTCACTCAAAAAATATTCAAAAGCAACTTTCATATTTCGAACATACCTTGGTAGACGTAGAGGTTTTACTCGCTCGGCTATAAACCTCTACAGTACCTAGGTGTGTTGTCCTAGGTACCTAGGTGTGTTGTCCTAGGTACCTAGGTAGGTAACCTAGGTACTTATACAAGTACCTAGGGTTTTCATTGAATTCAGTGACATACTGATAGGTACTGCTTGTTTGTTGCTATGTTTATTCTAAACAACTGAAGAAGTAATCGACGTTATTGATCGATAAACATAACAACTAGGTCAGCAGACTGTGTGAAGCAATAAAATAATATCAGTTAAAAATATTAAAATAGTTCCAGTACGTAACGCTCGTGAAAAAAATACACTTAAGCTTACACACCAAGCAGCAAAGTAACAAATAGTTATAATGTTATTTAACCTTTGTTACATATAGATAACAATGCCTACCGCTACATCATAGGTATGAAGGTCACGTCGATAATATTCAACGTTTTCCAACTTGCACCTGAGTAAATTATGCAAATTATTCAGCACATGTGTTTCCTTCAATATGCCGATATATAAATTATATTAGTACCTTGCTTGTTGCCTTGCTAATGAATTTTTAATACTCATTACTTGTAGTAAATTTACATCTTTAATACCTTGCACCAAGTTATTATTAGTATATATTCTGTAGACAGACAGACTGTAATTATAAGGATATCCGAGAAATGATTGATTATTAATATATCGAAATCGGTTTTTGCCGATAATAACGGATAATCGATTTATTACCTTGCGCATTTTTTCTGGGCGTTAAAGTTTTAAAATATGCCGAATGATGATTAACTTAATCATGTTTTTTTTTAGGTGCTCCATACAAAAAGAACAAGAAGGAACAGGGCAGGCGAATGATGATGATACAAAATTACTCGCATACCTCGATGATAATGTATGGAGAATCTGGAAAAACACGATTTCGATGTTGCTTCCATAGGAAAAGTTGTTGTATATCACCTGCTGATCACGCGGTGTGCTATTCTTTCTTACACCCTATATACGTCCCACTGCAGGGCACACAGGGTTCGCCTCAACTATGAGGTGTGGTTTGGGCCATACTCCGCCACGCGGGCCCAGTGCACCACGGTGGAGGGGTGCTTTTTTAAGGGGTGTGTTGTAACGTAACAAAACCCCTTTAAAAAAAGAAAAAGTAAGGCCAGTGACTTAACCTTACTGTTTGATCTGTCCCCCTGATTATTATCTAAAAATAATCGTTAAAAGTTCATTGTCGAATAGGACTAAGTTTTATCTGTCCATTTTGATAAAAACACCGCCCCCCCGTTGAAGGTGTGACAAACAAAATGAGCAACTAGTTTACACAACGTGTTTATTTACAGAACTTTGTATGTACAACTCTACACGCCTAACATAATAAAAGCATTTTAATTATATTAATTGTCATTTTTAAAAAGCAATATAATAAATAAACCTAACAATTTTAGATTAACGACCTTATCCTAGCTTAGAAACTAATCAGTCTTTGGCGAGAAAAATGCAGAATTGCTCCCTCACGCAAGGCCAGGGAACAATTCTGAGAATGATTCACACCAAAAATCTGACAAGTCCATTGACTCGGGCTCACTGAGAGGGGATGCCAAAGACTCGTATCCGAGGTCGGAGCTGACGCTGGTGTGTGTAGGAGATAAAAGTAGGTTCTCCTCTACTGAATTGGGAGATAGACTCATGGGTGACAGCATTTTGAGGTCACACTCGAGAGCCACTCCGGTCTTGTCTGTGGTAAAGTCTGTTTCAACTTCTATAGGTGTGACCTCTTCGACGATTTGGTCTTCACATGGCACTTCGATGGTGATGCAGTCGTTGGCTTCATCAAAGCTTGTATAAAAGATGTCTCCCTTGTCGCTGCCCAGTTCTTCCTTGTCTGTGGGTTCAGTAACTACTATGTCGGGCGTGTAAGGATGCGCATACGAGTGCTGCGACAATATTCTGTGTACGTCGTGCTTAAGGTCTACGACAACACTTTCACCGGATTCCAGTTGCTCTGCTGCGGGCCCCACCACTTGAGTTCCTTTAGCGCGCTCTCCAGGGAACCGGTCTGGGACCTATAACCATGTAAAATGTCATCATTAACCATTAACTGTAAGTTTAAATTAAATGTAGGGAAAGAGATTTAGTACATCATTATGCTGTGACATACATTTTAATCTTTATTATGTTCGATAATATCTAGGATCAACAAAAGTGTAGATATTGTTGGTTGATATGAGTTGACACTGTGAGTAAATTAGTTTCTCTTATCTAGAAAGGGTAATTCCAAAAAAAATTGTCAATAGTCATTTAAATAATGTGAACTTTAAAGCCAGAAATAGGGATTCGTAATCAGTCTTATTTTTCTCATGATTGGTGCTTTAGTAAGATTACAAGGGTTCTGGGTTTAATTTGGGTTAGGTCAATTTTGAATAATAACTTTTTTTAAATAGGATTGCATCTGAGTAGTGTGAGAAAATATAAATATAAAAAAAAATATCTGATACATAATAAATGTTACAAGTTTCTAGTAAGTATATACTAGACATACATTTGTATGTACAATAAGCATGAAAAACACTATCTTAATACCTGCAATGATTGATAGTCTAGAACAGATAATAATGATGCAATAATACATAACATACATTGCAATATTGCATCATAAATAATCATGATAGTCTGGTTCTTAAACATTCAGGAAATAAATTATGTTTTCTTCACAGAGCAACAATCAGAAAAACCCAATCAAATAAACATGTTTACAATGAGTCACATCAGAATAGAACCCAAGCTTTTCCTTAATATAAGTTCCTTAATTAAAAACCAGTTTAGTCTTATTGAATTTTCCCTGACTAAATAATAGTTTTTGATGATCAATTTTTAAATTATGTACTATTTCTAGTTGAATAAATTATCACTCATGGCCTTAGGCACACATTGCTAATTATTTTGATATGTGGGAAATGACAAACAAATGTGTTTTAAAAACTTACATCTTCAACCGCTCCTGCAGAACCTGCATCAATTTCTTTGAGGAGGGACTCTGCAAGTTGATTGAGGGTGTCGAGGTACTCTTCTGAGTCGAGGTGTGCGAGGATGTCTGCGAGAGGAGGCACATCGCCAGCAGCAGGCGCGCCGCGCGGATCGCCTGCGGGGGCCCCTCCTTCTGCCGAGGAGTAGACTCTGCCGGTCCTGGGGCCCCCGCGACGGTCCGCGCCGCCGCCTCGCTGCGAAGCGATGCGTTCTCGCTCAACAAACGCTCGTTTAACGCCTTCAAACTCGCCATCTCGCTCGTCAGCCGCTCGTTGGCCTCGGCAAGAAGCGATAGCTTATGTTCCATCTCGTCCATTTTAGCCTTTTTCCTGTCCCGTGACGTCTGCGCCGCCACGCGATTCTTTAGTTTCCTAAAACATAGTTTCCTTGTTACCAAAGTACCTAATTTTCTAGTAAACAAGTAAAGCTCAAGTTTATGTGGTTGTAAATTTAAAGTTAGTTGTAAATACGACTGCCATAACTTGGTCGATAGAGTCGACAGAATTCGTCACGCATTGAAATTACTAGAACGACCAGCGTTCGCCGAACTTACTAGATACCGTTATTGCGATAAGCGTACACGCAAGCATTACTCACTTCCTTTGCATCTTCTCCTCCCATGATAAATGGTCCAAACGCCTCTTCCTTGACGGTGGCTGTGATGAAACGTCGACTATAACCTTCGAGTCCATCTCATCCACCGTCAAATAGTTGTTGGGTACAGTGATGATAATCGGTGTGCTCATCTTGATAATTTTTTGTACTGCTTCAACACAAATTAACACTCCACGCACCACTGATATTAATGTCTTGACGATGTCATGCTATGTTTTATTATAACGCTCCACTAACCATTCGGTTTAAAATACTTTTCTACGATATATCTCTGCGAGCGAGTAACAAACGATTGCGTCGTACATTATCGAGTTCACGTCAATAAATAAAATAATTCCTGCTGTTTTTGAGCAGCGTATGTGGTGGTTTGTGATTGGTAGACTTATAAGTGGGCGTTTTTATGCCCTCCAGTGTTAGACAAAGTTAGAACGATATTTCCTGTAGGTTAAAAAGAGACCAAGCACTGACGTCATTCAGTACTGCAAAGGCGGGAACTATCGCCTCATTTAAAAAGTTAATGCCTACGCAAGATGTAAATTAATGAATCGTGGATCGCGTTAAAAAATTAAAAGCCTAAAATGCCTAGATCCAGTTTATTATTTGTGTAGCGGCTATATCTTTAACTTATCTTTATTAAAGTAATCACTGTTTGTAAAATAAATAAACAAGGAAAGATCACGGTCGTTGTAGTCGTTGAACTAACTATTTAAAAAATCGAAATGCTGGAAAATGCAATATAATGCATTAGTGATTAGGGCATCCATACGGTGGCAGAGTATATATTTTTTCTTTGTTTTTCTTTTGACTTATCCTAATCTAACCATGGATCTAAGTATATCTACCTAGATTTTACTTTCCAATCTGACGCAATAAAGTCAAGAGTTACCCTACTTACCGCCTCTTCTAATAATGGACTTTTATTTTCACATACATATATTAGTATTTTAGTAAGGTAGGTACACAAAATATAGCACTGGGCGTTTTAGTTTCTACTTTTGGTTAAATAAAAATGTGCGACGTTAGGATTTTTGTTTTTATTTTACTTCGGGTT
Organism: Anania fuscalis; assembly: GCA_950371115.1. Taxonomy (NCBI): domain Eukaryota; kingdom Metazoa; phylum Arthropoda; class Insecta; order Lepidoptera; family Crambidae; genus Anania; species Anania fuscalis. The sequence continues at coordinate 19,405,219 of OX493330.1, forward strand.
GCATCAGATAATGACTCACGCGTATCATGATAGAAACTACGAGTCATACAAGTTTCCACACAGACACAACGGTCGACTTTATGTGATATGTTGTATATCCTATAAGCTTCAATTACCCACCGGTGGCCGCGAATAATGGATTTCTTATTGTGTCTCTTGACCTTGGCCTGACAGGTTACAGCTTAATTTATACAGTTTATCGGGGTTTTGACCGGCAATTAAGGGCTTTTAATTCATCTATTTTTATCGATAAAAAACCCTCCACGTAGAGGGGTCTAACTACACCATAAAAGCTATACCATAAAAGTTTTAAAATATTGAAATGGCTGCCATTTCAAGAGGGAGAGAGTTAGACCCCAACATGCGGGGTTTTGTGTCGATAAAATTAGATGAATTACAAGCCCTTAAATTATCGCCGGTCGAAACCCAGACACATCATGTATAAACTTAGGTTTGAAATAACTGTAGGTAACTTCTTTGTTTGGTGTGCAATAAAGAGTATCTATCTATCTATATAGGTACGTTTTTAAAACGTACCTAATCCTTACTTAATATTTTGTATGATATGGATGTTTGTTACTCTTTGTAAAAAACTAATGAACGGATTTGGATGAAATTTTGCACACATAGAGAATGCATTAGACATTACTTTTTATCCCGGTTAAATGTTCCTGTGGGATATTTTTATTTTAAATTGTTCTTTATTTGAACGACTTTTGGTACATCATACCAAACATCCTATAAGCTAAGCAAACGAAGTTGCGGGCACAGCTAGTACTACGTAATCTAAATTTAGATAATTCTCAAATCTACTTACGGTAAGATGTTTTGCTATTATTTACTTAAAAGTTACAACTTATATTAATGATCATAATCACAGCCTTTAGAAGTCTAGCTAGGGGCGTATTTTTAAAATGCGTTCCCCAAACAAATCCCACGATTTCCTAGGAAATTATACTTAACCGATTCTTGGGATTTCATGTGCGAATTGGAATTCGAATGCTTTAAAAATACGCCTCCTACCCCCTGGGCTGTTTGCATCCAACGGCTGTACGCAACCTTGACTAGGTCGTCAGTCCACCACGCTTATAGAAAGGTTACGGTTGCAACAAGGTTCTTCAACCTTGCTTCCCTAACTTATGAAATCATTCGTAAGAACAAAAGATCTCATAAAAAAACATTAAGCCGCTTAAATTCTTTAACATCCTATTGTAGTGGTTCGCGCTCCGGACTTGCAGGCTCGAATCCCGCAAAGTGTGATGAGCACGAGAATTTGTACCGAGAAATGGATTTGCCATGTGTTGCCATAGTACAAGCTTTTAGATAGATAGATACTCTTTATTGCACACCAAACAAATAAGTTACAGTTGATTGATATTTACAGGAAGATGTACAATTTAGGCGGTCTTATCACTAAGATACCTTCTGTTTTTGTGTAAAGAATATTTTTTAGAAAAAAAAGTTTATTAAAAAAACTAAAAACCGACTTCAAAATGAAACTAAAAAGCGAATAATAATATTGACTAAAACATATCTAATCAGTTCTTTTTGGAGTCGGTGCCAGCCATCGAGAGTTAAAATGTGTTCATTCGCACCGACTCCAAAAAGAACTGATTAGATATGTTTTAGTCAATATTATTATTCGCTTTTTAGTTTCATTTTGAAGTCGGTTTTTAGTTTTTTTAATAAACTTTTTTTATTTTACAATTTTAAGTGTTAAGTCCTCTATTTTTTTTTTCGTTACTAGGTGTGCGGGTACGCCCCCAGTAAATAAAAATTGGCGGTCTGGTACCTCATAAGCGCCACGTCTGCTCAACACACTGCGAAATACGTTCTGTCGACAAATTGCAGTATTATCTTCTAACTCCTATCCGTTAAGGAGTTCTGTGGCTTCCATCATCAGGTCAGCAACATGAAATGATGATTACCAGACCCAAAAATCAGCATTGAGTCAGAAAATATATGCAAAACATTATAGGTGCCTATAAAAATTGAGGGTTGCCCTCGATTTCCCAGGGATCCCATCATCAGAATCTGACTTGGTGGAAATGGGACCACCTCGGAAGTATACCCTTTCAAACTAAAAAATAAATTTTGAAATCGGTCCATAATTGACGGCGTAATGGCGTAACAAACATACAAAAAAAAAAAAAAAAAAACAACATTCAGACGAATTGAGAACCTCCTCCTTTTTTTTGAAGTCGGTTAATAAAACCGGGGGATGTTTACGATTTTTATCGCCACTAGCAAATGTATACAAATTAAATGTGCGAGTTACGTTAAAGAGTGGTGGTTTAAAATCCTGTGTCCCGTCTATAATTACGTTCACTTTTGTTTTTGTTTGATCGGCTACTTACTTACACATGCCCTTTCATTTTGTATCCACTCCACACGCATGGTCGTCGTGTCACGTCGTGTGGCATGGTGGACGTGGAATGCGTTACCTAACCTACTAACCTGCCAACCCTGCCCTGCTAGCCTCTAGCCTAAAAAGAAAGCAAATGCAATTACTAAAGACAACTGGGATAAGCTATCCGTGTGTGTGGTACCCACGACGAGAGACGACCGTAAAACGAAATGTAAAAATAAACTGTCAATGTCAGCACGTAGCGGCTGTAGCAATCGTAGTTTATCCATCTAACATTAAGTGTGTCCTTAACTCTATTAATGCTTCTCTCCTTAAATCACTATCTAAATTTATTAACACTAACAAAATTAATCTTTAAGTATTTATAACGGTGACAAGTAGAAATGGATGTTTCACCCTCCATTTTTATATGTCACCTTCTTTTCAGCTTTTTTCCCCCGAACCTATTTCCAATTATCTTATATATATTTTAGTTATTTGTACTGTGTTGTCTCATGTCGTGTTGTCTTTACGTTTTAGGTGGATAATTTCGCTTAGAATTTTTTTTTTTGTTTGTTTTTTTTTTTTTTCTCTTTTAAATCATTTTTGTTCTTTATTTTATCCTGTTGCCGTGTATATGCTACTCACTCGACTTTGGCGGGACAGTGTACACACTGCGGTGAAACACACGTCAGTCGCCATATAAAAAAAGAAGAAGAAGAAGTTTATTTGATCAGTGGTAGCAATCTGTCAGCTGTCAAAATTTCCAAAAAAGTCTCCTCTTAGTTACCAAAAATCTGTTATCTGTTTTGTTTTTAGCTCGCGTGCGTGAGTGGATTTCTTTAACAACTTTGTAGCCTTTTTCGAATTCTAATCGAATCTGAAATGGCGTCTACCAGTGCAGATTCTCAATCTAACATAGCCCAAAAGACTTGGGTTATGGCGAACAACATAGAAACTGTTTCCAGTGTTGATGAAATTTATCGTTACGACAAAAAGCAACAACAAGACATCCTAGCCGCAAAACCATGGGAAAAAGAGTATGTTTGAGTCTAGATTTTAAATCTATTGAGTATGTTATTTCTAGAGCGTAAAATAATTGTTTTTTCAGTCCACACTTCTTCAAAGATATCAAAATCTCTGCTCTAGCTTTGTTGAAAATGGTGATGCATGCCCGATCTGGTGGCACTCTTGAAGTTATGGGACTGTTACTTGGTAAGTCATATACATTTATAACATTACTGAAATGGTAGCATAAAAAAGATAACCATAAATATACCTAATTTAAATGTTTCTAGGCAAAGTGGATGCGAATACAATGTTAGTAATGGACTCATTTGCATTACCTGTTGAGGGCACAGAAACCAGGGTAAACGCTCAAGCACAGGCCTATGAGTACATGACTGCTTACATAGAAGCTGCAAAGCAGGTATAATACATCTTTTTTCTTTTCTAGTACCTACACTAAAAAAAAAAACTGTTCCTGTTAGCTTAAAATTAGCATAAATCTTAATGAAAAAATATTTGCCTTTTAATTGTGCTATGCTAGTCCTTATAAAATTGATAAAAAATATTTTTCTATGTTCATTAATTTATTTGGAAAAATAAATAATCTGAATTTAAAAAATATTATTGTACAATCCCTTTACATGTTCCAAATGACAATTAAACACAGGTGGGCAGACATGAGAATGCTATTGGATGGTACCACAGCCACCCTGGCTATGGATGCTGGCTGTCCGGTATTGATGTCTCAACACAGATGCTAAACCAGAACTTCCAAGAACCGTTTGTGGCTATTGTCATTGACCCTGTCAGAACCATCTCAGCTGGAAAAGTATGCCTTGGTGCTTTTAGAACATATCCTAAGGTAAGTGATCAGTCTTTGTATTACTAGCTGTTGTCTGTGATTTGTATCTTCAATTCAGAAATCTTCTCTGCTATACACAACTCACTATTTGATTATAATTAAGTAAGACAACATGTTATGGATAAACATTTAGGCTCGGACTATAACCAGTGGGAATCCATTAGTATCTGCAAGAATCCGTTAAAAAAACGATTGAAACAGTATTTACCCGGACCGGTTTCTTGTTGTTGTTGAACTTGTTAATCAATCTTCATTTCTTTTTTAGGGCTATAAGCCAGCGAACGAAGAACCATCTGAGTACCAGACTATACCTTTAAACAAAATTGAGGACTTTGGGGTCCACTGCAAGCAGTACTACTCTCTTGAAGTGTCATACTTCAAATCTTCACTAGACCGCAGGCTGCTGGACTCCTTGTGGAATAAGTACTGGGTGAATACACTGAGCAGCTCCAGCCTGATCACGAATGCCGACTACACGACTGGACAGATCTTTGATCTGTCTGATAAATTGGAGCAGAGTGAAGTTTCTTTGGGTAATATTAAGTTCTTTTTTTATGGTATCTTAAACATGAATTCTTCAACTGAACTTGGATGTCCTAGTTAGAAACGATAGCAAAAGTAGTATTCAGATTTACACCTACTTTATAAACTCCAATCAATGATGTCAAAGGTTTAAATTGGGTATAATCATAAATGGTTTTATAGGAAATTTTATTAGTCTCCCCCTAGCCAAGTTCAGTATTTCAGAAACAATATTATCGATTCCAGGACGTGGGGGTTTCATAGTCGCCGGATCTGATCCGCATGAGAAACGCACTGAAGATAAGCTCGGGAAGGCCACCAAGGACGCCTGCAAGACGACCATAGAAGTGATTCACGGACTCATGGCACAAATGATCAAGGACCGGCTGTTTAACAGCGTGAGCGGTCGGCCCGCGCCCGCCACGCCGATGATCGAGTGAACTCTTGTGTAAATATATTATTATAAGTATGTATAGGTTAATTTGTCGATAAAACATTTATTACCGTCATAACTATGGGTTTTTCAAGTAAATAATTCCAGTGAAATCTTTTTTTATTTATTTTTAAGTATATCGGGTGTAAAAAAAGGCTTAACGAAGCCGAATACCACATATTCTACGTATTATTACGATATTTTTTTTTTTTTACACTATACCTGGGAAATGACTGGTTACCGAGTTATTGACAGTCAAAGTTACAATTTTTTTTCAAAGAATTTTACAAAATTGACTTCTATTTGATAATACTAAACTTTTTTACAGAAAAACTTTTTTAAAGAAACATGATCCGCTTACACACACAGGCATAGTCTGTGGTGTGCGCGCTATACATAGCAAGTTAGAAATAAGTTTTTTTTTACCCAAAAATAAAAGTCATTTCCCAACAATTATTTTTTTTTGCATTCTGCTTGGTTTTAGCTGCCCAGTATTATTACCTATTTTAAGCAAAATGTGTGCTGGATGAATCTGCAGCGTGTCGTATTAAATGACACCACGTCATACTGAAATGTGCTATTAGTCACAAACAAGAACAAAAGGGGGTTGAAATATTAGGTTAAATAACAAAACACAAATTTGATTATATAAACATTTTCAAATATTTATTAACCAATTTACATAAAATCATTATAATCATTATGTACATCTTTCACATAGCTTTAGTTACACAAAAATCATAACATCTCAAATAACTTGTGGAGGGCCTTCTATTCAATCAGATATTTTATCATAAAACAAGCACCAAATTACGATATATCTTGCCAAGCTCTCTTTACATAATGAAAAATAAAATATATCCATGATTACACAATGTGGTCATTAAGATGTATAAAACTAGGGGTGTGTGATCTATTCCGTCAGTGGGACAAATCATATCTAGTTTTATGGAAAGGTTCTAATTTTTCATTAAACAGTGCGGGTTAGTAACCTAGGACATAAATAAAATAAGAACTAATCACTAGTGTTAAAACATCCCAAATAAAAATCGGGAGGACAAGATTACGGTTCCAGTAAACATCTTTGTATGCCTAGTTTCAGGAGAGATGTAATATATGACTCATTTATTTACAACTTTGCAGTAGTTATATAAAATTTTGAATGTCTTAAAAGGAACAGTTCTAAACTACAATACTAGCATTTGAAGCATTTAACAAATCTCATACACAAACAACTATACTTAACCAAATGCATGGGGAATAACAGTTTGCTACTGACAAACAAATTGATTCAAATAAATAAAACGTATCTGCTCTTGGTTGAAACCTGACAATTTGTAGCTAAGTTGCTGCTACAAAGGACCTAATGTTTTAATTCAACAAGGCAGGTGAATAATTTCCGATCAATTACTATATTTTTACATCGAGGAATCCATCGAAACTCATTTAATCTAAGTGCTTTATCACACATAAATAATAATTAATTGTGTTTATATTCATATTAAGTACATTCCATATTCTTTACATCTTTCTATAAAGTAAATCATTATAGTACAGTCACAATTTCGTGTATGTATATCGCATACGATACACTATACGATGATCCCGATCGTTCAGTGTTAACATTCGATACTTTTTATTCAATACATAAGTAGAAAGAAGATAAACATTATGTACAATTATTACAAAAAGGCGTGCTATAATTTTAAGCTGCCGAAACAGATTTGTTTAATTTATCAGTAAAATTAATGAAAAATATGCACACCACACTATGTGGGCTTAGGAAAATACTGAGATAATCTTATTGGTTATTAATAAATTTAGTATTAGACAGTTTGAGTAAAGATTTAAAAAAATTAAAACACCTTTTGTTGATGTCAGGTGATATAAAAATAGTCAATTCACTAACAATGACTCATCGTAATACTACGCGCCGAAATAAGATTTAATAATTTAGTGGAATGTTTACGAAATTTCATCAACTACTTATTTTAGCTGAAAGCTGTGGCAGCAGTGAGCATTTTGTATGTAAACCAGACCAATTTTATATAGAGTCGTCAGTCTTAGAGAATGATAGCTAAATGTCTCTTCAGTATTAATTAATATTCTAAATAAGTGGAGCATTCAATGTTAAAATTGCTTTATCTTCGTATTGCTAAGTCAATATCACATTTAGCAATGAAACGTTATGATGTACACAACCTCTTTTTAGGAAAAAGAAAGCTGAGAGGAAAAATAAACTGTGCATTGCAAGCCGGGAGATAACGCCTAAATAAAAACTACAGCTTTTAGAATTGACGTGAGATGTTCACCATTCATTTAGTATCGCATACATTACTATGGGAGGCCTTGAAAATTTGTCACGATTCGATTTCACTTGATTTGATACCGCAAACTGAATTGCTGAATTTAGGTATTAAAAGCTGGACTAGAGTTAGGAAAAATAATGAAGTTATTTGAACTGCTTATTCAATGAAGAAATGTTAACATAGTTTTTAAAGGACAAAGATTTAGTTTGTAGATTTGTTTGATTTACAGTATTTCAGAAACATGTTTTTCTTTTTTACCCACTGATCAACTTAATCGAGATTGTGACAATTTTCAAGAACAACAACACATCACTGGCAACACTTTCACTGTCCACACGGTCCGCAGTAACACGTCGGTTAGTTCATTCCAGTTGGGCCCACTATTAAGGCTCGGACTACATGAATCCAGAAACAGGTCCGGGTGAGCCTGGTTTCAATCAGTCGCTCAGGAAAACATGACATTGACTGCACACAATCTGATACTGAAGGCAGTTTTTTTTAACCGTATCTTAGTAGTATGGAGGTGGGCTGTTTCCGCACTTAGCGTCTTGATTGAGTCATCTTTTTTCCTTTACTCCAACCAGCCCAGGTCATCGCAGAAGGTCAGTTACCTTTTCAGGCTCCCGGAGTGGTCTGTTCTGAATCTGATTATCTGAGTGATCTTGCTGCTTATAGTCCGAGCCTGAGTGTGGGCCTACAGGCCGTAAGCGGGCGGGCGGGCGCGGGGCAGGGCCGCGCGTCAGTTGAACAGGTCGGAGGGGAAGCTGCTGACCTCCGCTTGCTCTAGCACTGGGTTACCCTCCACGTTGTACGATACGCGTATTCGAAGCCGTAGGGGTGCCTGCGAACATACATATTGACTATTAGATTTATGTCATCTTAAAATATTAATCATTTGAATCATTTAATCATTAATCATTTTTTCAAGCACAAGTTAGCAAAAGCTTACAAACACAATTTAGGTAACGTTGATGTCTGCTATAGTTAATAACTGTGTTGCAGCCATCAGCGCCCACCTCCAGCAGTTAGAGAGAACAGTATTATAAATTTATAATTAGTTACCTAACTAGATTGCCTATTATTGTTAGATAATGAATTAAATTACCCAGATAAATTCCACTCCAGATATAAAGAGTAAAATAAAAATTTAAAAAGGATAATATATTTTTAAACCTAGACTTAGTAGTACTACTAACTAAAATATTGCAGTTGTAGAATATGTGACTGATTGAATTACATAACTAAATTCAGTGTTATTTTCACCTTTTAGTTGCATTTCTTATTCGTTATATTATTTTTGTGTCAACAAAAGTGCAACCGACAATTTTATAATAGACTACACGGCGCGGGCTCGGGTGTAGCTTATATTAAAAACTCGAACTAGATACTTACTCTTGTAGGGTTCGTGATCTTGAGGACCTGTGTAATTTCACCGTGTGGTGGTAGAACTGTGCCCGATGGTGACATCATGTCTAAACGGAACGCCTGAAATTACACCAAAATATGTTAATACACACATTATTAATAATTTATTAAGGGGTACCTGAGGCGTGCGGTGCATATATTATGCAATTAGGCAGTGCCTAAATGAAATGAGATAAGTAGTAGGTACACAAATGTTTGTTATTGTATAGGGATGTTGACCCCATTCATAAATAATTCTAAGGCATCATTTATTAAAACAGACACTTTATTTTAGGCCTAATAACTCAGTACAATTTTATTTAAGAGACAAACTGATTTTTGATTGCTTTAAAATCGTAAAAAAGTAAGGCAGTTGAGTTTATCGGATAGTGACGTCATAATCCGATATTGCCATACAAATTATAACGAAGACATCCGTTTTGACAGCTCATAAAAAGTATGTCAATTGATTGGTGGTGTCAACTAGCCTATTGATGAAAACTACTGATTTTCATCAATAAAACATTAAAGTAAGCGGCATTAGTCTACCTCGAAATAAAACTAATGCCTCTGAATAAAACTAAACAGAGTAGGGGGGTATTAGGGGTACGATATACCGAACTAATACTTTTTTGCTTTACCAAATTATCAGTAAGTTTATATTAGTTGCCATGTGCACGGCGGCCTGGAACAAGAAGTCTGTGAGAGGCTGCGAGGAAGTCGACGCGGCGCGCAATGTCAGCGACGCGATCAGAAGACCGTTCTTGTGTAGTGCCGTTACGAGCTAGCTCATACCGACCAATCAATCATCGCTTTACCACATTATCAGCCCCATATGCAGAGGATGCATGAAGGCAGAAAAAACGCCACAGCACGTGCTTTTGGAGTGCGGGAGCGTAGCTAAACAACTGGCACGGATTCTCCAATCACCAGGATCACTCCCACAAGCCTCAAAGAGCCTGAAAAGGCTGCTGACCTTCTGAGATGACCTGGGCTGGATTACGGAAAAAGATGCAGCACGCACAATGGCCCAATCAAAAGGCTAGGTACGAGAACTGCTCAGCTAAACTAAACCACATTATTAGGGCCCCAAGTCTGCTAATTAAAAAGTGGCATAATTGAATATCAATTAGATATCATTGTAATGTTTCGACGCATTTGGTATTTTGCTACAAACTTAATTCTTAAATTTAAGTCTGAAATTAGTAACAGAATACCAAATGTGTATGTGAATGATACATTTGGTATTCTGCAACTAATTTTAGTCCTAAATTAAGGTCATATATAGCAACATTTTAAATGTGTCAAGCAATTACAATGCGATCCAATTGATATTCAATTATGCCACGTTAAATTAGCAGACTTGGTGCCCTGTAAGTTACTATTATAGTTACCCTGGGCACGGCGGCCTGGAACAAGAAGTCGGTGAGCGGCTGCGGCGCAGTGGACGCGGCGCGCATCGTCAGCGACGCGCAGTCCGCGCCCGCGCGCGACAGCACGAACGAGACCGAAACGCCGTTCTTGTCTAGCGCGGGTACCGGCGGGAATTCGGCTGGAATATTCATGAAAATATATTAATTAGTTGTGTCTATAATAATCTACACAGCTATTGGCTAGCCCCTAACTTAGCAAAGCTTGTACAAGGGCGACTACATAACGGATACGAATACAGAACAATAAATTCTTTTTTAATAATAATAAATAAATAAATATTGAACATCACATCCATTGCTCTGATCCTAAGGTAAGTAGCGAAAGCACTTGTTATAGAAATCAGAAACAACGACGGTACCACAACACCCAGACCCGAGCCAATATAGAAAAGTTCATTTTCTATATTGACCTAACCGGGGATCGAACCCGGAACCTCAGAGAGGGCGACGCCATTTAAAGTCTGGCGTGCTCGCCTCTCGGCAATGGAGGTCGTCATTTATTGTTTCTTCCAACATCTTGGTATTGTGTCGAAAGCCTTTTTTAAAATAATTTATATATTATTCGGCATGTGACGATGCACAGCATCTGTGAGAGAGCGTCATACTTCCCCTTCCATTTCCGGTCAATTGCAGTCCTTTCCGGTCCGCCGCTTGCGGTCGGTTTGCACCGATTTGAATCATAGCGTCGTTTTTCTCCAAAGAAACAACATCATTTGCGAATGTTACGGTATTATTCAAATAGTGAATATCGTAAAGTATAAAGTGATATCGGCAGTTTAAATAGCGGTTCTTTCAACGTTTCACGATGAGTGATCGTGAATATAGCGATTATGAAGGCACGGCAAGCGAAGTGCCAACCTCGTAAGAAGGCGTCCGCGTCACGCCCCTGCCGATGTCCGAGCGTGCCGATGCGCGATGGCGGGTCGCGGACCCGCCGACCCTCGGCCTCCAGCGCTTCGACCGAGTCGAGTTCTGCAGAATCGGAATATTCCTAAACCCCAGGTGAAACGAAGCCGACGCGGTAAGTCGTTTATTTAATTTAGCTTACCAAGTAAGCAACCTTATAATCTTATTGTGGCATAACTACGTTTTGGACACGAACACGGCGATGCCGGCGCCGCCGGGCGCGCCCCTGCTGCCGCCCGCCGCGCCAGACGCGCTGGCGCCGCTCGCGCACGCCGCGCCCGCCGCGCCGGCGCCCGCCGCGCTGGCGCCGGGTGCGCTTGCGGCTGGCGCCGGGGCCCAGTATGCTCTTTGACCTATACACTGTATCGCCTAGCTGTCGCTACTTGCCCGCCCGATACTTAGTTAAATTTCGGTTCAGTTAATACTATCGTGAAGGATTCTAAAGTACCTTTCGCGAACCCTAACCGTGTTAAGCAACTCGCAGTCCTCCAACGATTTAACAATCCCGATTGTGCGGCAAGGACGCCCTTAAATCTCATAGCGCAGCGCCCGGGGTTAGTCGAATTAAAAGTAAACAATGAGTTGTGACCATTCGCTAAAGGGAAGGATTACACTGCTAACTCGGAGAGAATTGTGGCAGCTTTAACCAATGCATTACTTGCATTACGTTACTCCTAAATAGGAATTTACAACAGATAATTGTTTGGTCAGCGCCCGGATAAAGTTTTATCACCTACCTCCGTGTTTGACAAAATATACAGTTTATTCCAGCCTAGTACTGAATTTTACAAAAATAATGCCGCTTGTTAGCGGAAAGCAAGCAAGCAAGATTGCACAAACATATAAAACACCGTCGGGAGCGTATCCTAGACGAGTTACCAAATAAGAACTTGCGAGAGGGTCTGCGTAAGATTTCTCCAAGCTCTAAATATTTGTTTGACGAGTCTCGGCTTCAAACGTATATATGCATCACAGGCGGCATCGATAAGCGGGTTCGTCCTTGGTACAACCGAGAAACACGTGACCACAAAAACCGAATAGAATGTTAGGGGTGACTAAGCCAAATACATTGACTTATATATTACTTCGTAAGGACAGGGCGGACCACACGTCTGGGTGTTGGACCTAAAGAGACCCGAAAATGACCCGACCGACGCCGATGTGACGTAGTCAGTGGTCGGCGGTCATCGTGATCTGACATTTGTATGAAAAAATAAAAATGCCTAGATATTCACTGAAAAGTTGCATAAATTACGACAGAAAGGTCATTAAAACAAATTCTAATATTACTTCTCACCAATAAGCTGCATATTTGATAAACACTAAACTTATTTATATTACTTTAACAATTTTCTATCTTCTTTGTCAATTTTACGAAGCAACGCCATATTTACCGTGCAAAACAGATATAACTTTGTAGCGGCGTGCATTAGTTGTATGGTTATAGTATAGCCATAATAGTGCTCACACTGCACGTAGTGCAGTCCAGTACATGCGATGTAATATAAATATTGTATTTTATGATGATTTATTGAATACTTATTTTAAGTTTACGTGATAAAGCACTATGAGTCAAAAATAGAAAACATGTCAAAAATAACAAAAGGCATAAGTAAAAAATGATGTTTTATCCGAACGGTAGTGAAATGTAATTAATAAATTTATATAAATTATCTGATTTAGTTTTTTTAGAAAAGTTTTAAGGTATGATTCCATGTACTTATAAAAATAAATTGTATCCACAAACACCCAATTATCTAGCCCCAAACTAAGCAAATCTTGTGCTATTGCCACTAGATACAGATAATAAACATACTTAAATATATTTATAAACTACTTAAATACATTTATAAACATCCATGACTTAGGTGCAAATGCTCGTGGCAGCTCATCACACTAACATTTGCCCCTCGCGGGAGTCGAACCCACAACGGCCAGGTAATGAGTTAAAGTATTTACTAATTACTTACATACAATTAAACAGAAACAATAATATTGATATTCATTATAATGACACGAAAATTAACGAAGTAAAACAAACGAAGTTCCTAGGTTTAACTATAGAACAAGACGTAAATTGGAAAACGCATATAGATAATGTTTGTACAGCAGGCGCAGCGCGAGAGCTGCGCGCGAGCCGCGCGAACGCGACCTTTAAACTGGCTCGAACGTGAACCAGAACTGCACGCGCGCAGATCGCGCGCACTGTTCAAGCCTTACATGAGTTGCGCTAAATAGGCGCACCAATCGGTTCCAGTAACGGATCGCGTGCCGCGCGCGTACAGCTCGCGCGTGACCTGCACATTCGCGGCGCGTTCGCCAGATCTAGACCTATCCTTATAGAGTCAATAAGTTTATTTATGATTTAAAGCAGGTTAGATCTGTAACAAAAAATGCAATTGCTACCTATCATGCATTGTAGGTTCTAAATTACGCTACAGTTTACTGATGTGATGCACTAATATTAATAGAGCTTTTATTGCCCAAAAAATATACATAAGAGCAATATGCGGAGTTCCTCCACGAACATCATGTCGTCCTCTATTTGCACAGTTGCAATTACTAACATTGACGTCCTTGTATATATTTGAAACATGTGTATTTGTAATGCAAATTATGCATATTTTTAATAGGGAATTTGACATTTATCCACGGAACACAAGAAATCAAAATATCCCGTTACTACTAAAACTCCAATAACAATGCAGTATAAAAAAGCTGTATAACAATGAGTATATATATTTTTTTAATAATATACCTAATGAATTCAAAACATTAAATAATAATCAATTTAAAACAAAATTGAATAAGTGGCTTATCTCACATACCATAAAGGAGTTTTTAAATAATAAATATTAATTTTAACATAATTATGATATTACTGACATCTATGTACGGACAACAGCACGTCGACCTACCACAAAATGTCAAATTTTCTCATTTGAAAATGATCTCTAAATGTCAGGCTTAAAGTTGAAAATCTATTGGAGAATTTTTGACTTTTGGGGTAGGTCGACGTGCTGTTGACTGTACCTAATTTAATTTAATGCAATTTTTGATTAATTTAATATTTAATTTTAGTTCAATTTTATATTTAATTTGCATGCCTCGTGTTGGCTAAACATGCTTGGTACGTTCATTTAAAACACCTATGCATACCGTGTTTAAGCAAATAAAGATTATTTTATTTTACCTTAATTTATGTTGACGTATTTAATTTGAAAAAGCAAAAAGTTATATTTACTCTGATACTACTTTTAATATAACATCTGTGAAATAAAAACTTTTTTCTTAGTTACTCTTTCGTTATAAGCCGCTCTTACAAGGTTACATAAGGGTAATTTTGTGGTTACTCTATGATGCTATTTGACAGTTGACATCAAAGTCTAACAGATGGGGTTAGTGTGTCATGTATGAAGAAAATGCAAGGCGATTTGTTCTGTCAGCCGTATCTTTACTTTTTACATCAATGGCCAAATAATAAAAATAATTCGTTTCCGTTAACGACAAAACGAATTCTACAAAGAAGGGTAAAACCTTCTCTAACAACGCTTAACAATCTTTTTCTGCCAGGTCCAAGCAACCTACAGGAAGGACGTTCAGGCAAATAAAAGTAAAGTCGATCAATGACTCGATCCCGCGTTCGAGCAGAAGCGGGTTCTACGGGGGCTGCCTGCGAGCGTATCGCAGGGAGTGGCTGGCGCTTTGGGCTCCGTAGGCCCTTCTCGATCTGATTACGGGAATGCGTCTGCCATCTACCCCCAAACCTCTGCTGATCTATCCATCACAGAGATTGCTTCGCCGGTTCGAAACCAACCAGTCAGCCGAAATGACGCAACAAATCGAATTATTACTCCATTAAGAACATCTGGCGCGCGCAACGCCCAAGTGTTTTGTCGACCACGTCCCCGGCGAAAAAGAGCGACGTGGGCAACGGGCCAAGATTCAATCTCAAAGAACCGAACCAAAGCTATTCAAGCTAATATCTCACTACCAAATACCTCACTTCCTTCAGGAGAGGGGTAAAAATCGATTTGTCATCAGCGTATTTCCATGTGAACATCACAAATTGTCTGTCTCAGGACTGGTATACAAAGGGCGAGTTCTACAGATGACATGTTTACCATTCGGTCTGTCATGTGCACCTATGTGCTTCTCTTCTCTGACGAACTGGATGGCCCAGCTCCTCCGTTCTCAAGGCATGCGGACACCATTGTGTATTTAGACAACTTCCTGATAGCCTGCCAGTCAGAGGATCTGTTACTATCACAGACACAAATAGCCTTGGACACTCTCCAAGCACTGGGATTGACCACCAACAACGAGAAGTCTGTGCTAAAACCAACACAGGTAATAGATTATCTAGGGATAATCTAGAACGCGCAACAAAACTTCAAAGGCCTGCCGCTGAAGAAATCACAGGCGACACTATTCAACTTGTGACGAGCCGTCCTCAAAAGGACGATGGCCTTGAAAGGGACTCCGAGCCCTGCCAATTTTGTTGTGGTAATAGGGTGCCTGCACTGTGGTCATCTACAGCTGTTCTCGAGGGACCTTCATAAACTATCACCACGAAAACAAGTACAGCTGCCGTATTCCGCTGTGGACCATCTGGAGTGGTACGAATAGCCCCAGAAACATCCCAAGAAAAAAAAAAATGCAGCTTGTCCCCGAAGTTAACCCAGCATTTTCTGACGACTGATGCATCCGACTACGGATGGGGGGGGGGGGGGGGGCAGCTGGATACGGTAGCATCTAGCAGATGGCAACCCGATCAGCAACATTGGCACTGCAACAGCAGGAAGCTGTTTGCAATCCTAATTGCAGTGAGGCATTTTAAATCTCGAGAAGGTAGCCATGTAGCGGTACAATCGTCATTTCGTACATACAAAAGGGGCGTGGGACGCGATCCATAGCCCTGCTCGAGCTTACTTACCAGCTTCTGAACCTACTAGACAAATGTAATATCTCGATCTCCCCAGAGAACATTCCAGGGAAATTCAACGGTATTGCGGACAGAATGTTGCGAGGGAAACGTCCATCCAAGTGGCACCGTCAGTTTGGTACTCCTCAGATAGACCTTTTTGCCAGAAAAGAATCTTAGTCGACACATAATATTTTACTAATATTATGTATCGACGGAAAGTCTAGATCGGTCGGCCCATTCTGCAATGCCTTTAGCCGGTTTCAACTTATTCCCTCCTCCGAGTTTCATTCCGTGAATCCTTCATCACCTAAACTCGACAGAAGAAGTGTTGTTATTAGTGGCTCCAGTGTGCAAGAGAGCTTTTTGGTTGCCAGATTTACGTCGTCGGGCATTCGGAAGACCGATGAAAATACAACAGCTGAATCATGTATTGATAGATCCGACCACCGGGCTACCGCCTCCTCACCAACCTGCTTGGCACCGTTGGAGCAGGTGGTGTAGTTCAAATAATTTTGACTTTAAACACCCAAACGGTGTTTGTCTAAATTTTTGGCCCATTTATTTCTTGTAGATAAATAAGCTTATCCTACTAACTTGTTACATATAAGTGTATCTGTTGTTCTAACTTTTGGGAAGGCTTACAAAAAATTAAATTCTAAATTCTTAGCTACACATATTGTAAAAGCTATTACACTTCAAACACCTAAAGTGGGAATACCTCTAATTTGGAATCTAAATGAATTAGTTAACTGGTTGCAAACTAACTCTCCAAGTTGTGAAATTTTGCTTGCATGCAGCTTCGCGTGAACCATGCTAGCACACTCCTAGCGTTTGGCAGGAGTGTGTATGATCTGACACTTTTAAAAATATTTCTCCTGAATATTATGTTGATAATGACAATAATTATTATTATGTTCCACATGATCATTTGTTTTAAAGTCAGATACATGTTCATTTAAACAACCAGGTTAGAAGTTATTACAGCATTGTAACCCTAATGTTTTCCCCATTAATCGGCTACGAAAAGATATCAATTTGGGAGCCTAAAGGCGCACTGCCGAGTGTAATAATGCCTTCTTTATTTCAATACGGGGTAAAAATAAATCTGCTTCGCATGCTGTAATCGGAAATTGGATGAAATCGGTCCTTAAGGACGCAGGTATACCCACTTCGCAGTTAGCGCTCACTAGTAGCATTCTTTAATTTCTTAAACTAAGTATGAAAATTACCAAGTAAAAGATATCCTCGCGCGGGTTAACTGGCGTAGACAAAACACTTCCGCCAAGTATTATCAAAAATAAATCATTGGTAAATCAGGCCCTTCAAAATCAAATTTTGCAATAAAGTTTGAAACTGTTTAGACTAGCTTATTCAATTTAATATTAAATTCATACAATGGAAAAATGTATGTTATACGGATAATGATTTATAAATGCTTGATTTGTATATTTAGTTATTTACCTATTAATTGGCTATAAGAATAATATATATTTATATTACTTAGGTACCATAAAAAAGGCTTTGGCAGAATAACAGAGTTTGTGCGTTTCCTGCATCCACTGAGCCATAGACCATTTTGTCTTATAGCATTAAGTTTGCATATTATGTTTTACTTATCTGTAATCTGCCTTGAGACAAATAAATACATTCTATTCTTTATACATATTTTCAGACTTCATTGTTCTCACTGTTCTATCATCACATAGCGTCGTCGCGTGGTCACCAGGAGCTATAAACAGGTCTCTCACAGATGCTGTGCATCGTCACATGCCGAATAATAGTGCAAGTTTTACATAACAATAAAACTTGTATTATTAAGCAGAGACGATGCACAGCATGCATCCCATTAAGATCTCCTGGTGAGAGACTTCTATGATTCAAATCGGTGCAAACCGACCGCAAGCGGCCAACGGAGACCACGTGACATTTTACTCAACGCTGATTGGCTAAAACGGACCGGAAAGGACTGCAATTGACCGGAAATGGAAGGGGAAGTATGACGCTCTCTCACAGATGCTGTGCATCGTCTCTGCTTAATAATACAAGTTTTATTGTTATGTAAAACTTGCACTATTTTTATTTTCCTTTGTTTTTATCTGTAATACAAGGTGTAACAAAAAACAAAAACAATCAGTCTAACTGGCTGAGGCAGGTTGTTGTCACGCGCTAAAGTATGAATACCTTGAGGCGTGTGTCCGAGCGGCGCGGGCGTAGCGAACAAGCCGTCCAGCAGCAAGCTAGCTGGCTGAGGCAGGTTGTTGTTCACGCTGGAAGGCAGCGCCGGGCTGGGCGCCGTCGCGGATAGGTCCAGCCCGCTTAGCAGGTCTAGGATGTCCTGTAAAACGTTTATTATTATAATTTGGAACATACAATCACTATTGACTAAAGTTACAACATAATCGTGCTATGTTTTAGACAACCTACAATCGCATTCGATTTTATTTAGAAAGTAGCTATAACTATGATATTCAAAGACAGCATTTTTTTTTATTTGTCCATACTAAACCAATGATCAGCTGACATCAGTTTTTATTGAGAAATATTTTTTTTAGTTGGTACTTGACATAAAAAAAAGTAAGTAACATTTTTTCTAAAAAAATAGCGATTTACTTATTCGGAACGAGTTTGAACTATGAGTATTTACGCTAAAATCGATTAAATCGGTCTTGTCGTCTACGAAAAAACTAATCCTACTTATGCTCATGTTTCTGAAGATGGATGAATGGGTGTGTACTGATATTTTTTACTCTATCACGCAAAAACTACTAAACGGATTTTGATGAAACTTTACATAAATATAGTTTACACATCAGAATCTGAATAACACAAAGGCTACAATTTAAGACATTGTTTAATTTGGCCATTCGCCACGCGAACGATATCGCGGGCTACAGCTAGTAAATAAAATAATATATCTACAGAATACTCACATTGCTAGAAGTGTTGTTATTGCTGGCGATCGGCACCGACTGGTCTACGTCGCCGTTCGTCAGCGTGTCCGACCCGATGATCAGGTCTAGTAGAGCATCCTGGAATGGCAAATAATAAAAAAAAAACGTAAACATTTCCTCGCGTAAAAAAAGGTAATCAGTGTCGTCTTAGTTTACTAACGCCATACAAATTGTAAGGGAGAGGCGCGTTTTGACAGCTCATAAAAAGTATGTGTATGGTGGTATTATGGTGGTGTCAACTAGCCCATTTGTTGTGCCCCTAAGGCCACGTTTAAGGAGCGGGGCGTCAGGGGCCGCGGGGCGCGAAGCGGGCAGCCGGATACACAAACATTATGGAGTGTTCAAAGAGAAGCACTTTTGCTCGCGCGCGGCCGGCGCCTCCATGTCCAGCAGTGGGCTCGCGCAGGCAGGAGGATGGCGGGAGTGTGCGCGTGTGTACGTACCTGGTCGGGCTTGCCGGGGTCGGGGCTGGCGGCGGGCTCGCGCGCGGCCGGCGCCTCCATGTCCAGCAGTGGGCTCGCGCAGGCAGGAGGATGGCGGGAGTGTGCGCGTGTGTACGTACCTGGTCGGGCTTGCCGGGGTCGGGGCTGGCGGCGGGCTCGCGCGCGGCCGGCGCCTCCATGTCCAGCAGTGGGCTCGCGCAGGCAGGAGGATGGCGGGAGTGTGCGCGTGTGTACGTACCTGGTCGGGCTTGCCGGGGTCGGGGCTGGCGGCGGGCTCGCGCGCGGCCGGCGCCTCCATGTCCAGCAGTGGGCTCGCGCAGGCAGGAGGATGGCGGGAGTGTGCGCGTGTGTACGTACCTGGTCGGGCTTGCCGGGGTCGGGGCTGGCGGCGGGCTCGCGCGCGGCCGGCGCCTCCATGTCCAGCAGTGGGCTCGCGCAGGCAGGAGGATGGCGGGAGTGTGCGCGTGTGTACGTACCTGGTCGGGCTTGCCGGGGTCGGGGCTGGCGGCGGGCTCGCGCGCGGCCGGCGCCTCCATGTCCAGCAGTGGGCTCGCGCAGGCAGGAGGATGGCGGGAGTGTGCGCGTGTGTACGTACCTGGTCGGGCTTGCCGGGGTCGGGGCTGGCGGCGGGCTCGCGCGCGGCCGGCGCCTCCATGTCCAGCAGTGGGCTCGCGCAGGCAGGAGGATGGCGGGAGTGTGCGCGTGTGTACGTACCTGGTCGGGCTTGCCGGGGTCGGGGCTGGCGGCGCGCTCGGCAGGCTCGTCGGGCTCGCGCGCGGCCGGCGCCTCCATGGCCGGCATGCGCTCGAGCAGGGCCGGCCGCAGGTGCGCGTACTGCCTGGCAATACAAGTACCATATTTCAAAAACCTGTACACGTGGGTCACGTCGAAGCTACAGACTTCGAAGGCTGCGTCCAGAAGGCCTACTATGAAAGTGTATCGTTTGTTTCGACGTATTAATATCTTCTGTATCAATCCTTTGACCAGATATCACCAACTCAAACTAGCCGTGTAAAGACACGGCCGTTTTTAATAGCTCACAAATTGTCAAAGGTAAATTAAAATACAAACGAATGTTAATTTTGATTTGATAGCATATACTGCTTGCTACTGCTCTGCGTGAATAGCTAATAAAAAAACACTTTTTATTCGGTAGATGAGTTTCTTGAGCACAAAAATTTACATTATGTTATTGTTGATGCATAGAATTAACTTGAAATTAACTTTCAATATTTTTGTAATAAAAACTTTTAATTTTTGCATGTCATAGATTATGGCTAAATAGGTCTTAAGCAACACAAATATCTGTATCATATCTTCGGAGCTCTGTAACCATCTATTTAAAGCAAATAAAACGATTTGATTTGATTGAGTTGATTTGATATGTCCCAACGATCGAAACACTAGTAGGCCTCCAGAAACGGCAAATGCGCAGCTTGCGAGCGGCGCGCGTTCATGTTATGTTTCACACCTGTAGGTCTGTAGCCTGGCTAAACGGACATCTACTTCTTATTTTACGTGAACTGGAACAACACGCGCGCGCTGTACAAGCCTTGCATGAATTGCGCTAAAGGGGCGCACCAAACGATTACAGTAACGGAACGCGTCTTGCGCGCGTGCAATACGCGTGTTGGCATTCGCCAGATCTGGACGCTTAGCAATTTCAGTTGCTGATTGCTACAATTTTACATCAACTTTTGTTTGTGATCCGTTTTATTATGGATCTAAGGACGCCATTCTTGTTGTAATTTTAATACGTCGCCACTGACGACGACGTCAACAGGCAAAGACTTTAGAATTAATCTTTTTTTTGGCTACCGACGGACGATAATTACAGTTTGCAGAAACCAGTAACTCGTCATAACTAGTACAAATGTATCAACTGAAACACCCGGAAAGTTTTGAAACTCAAAAACATAATTAAAATTTTATGGAAATTGTGCATACTGTGCCTATGCACCTAAAAGACCAATAACACAAAAAAGGTCTCTTTCCGAATAGCAGACGGTAGACTACATCAAAATCAGTTTAGTTGTGAAGAACGAATACTAAATCAAAATCTTTTTATGCATTGTATTTAAATAGTTCAAAAATGCCTCTAATACAGAAGGGAAAAGGAAAGGAAATAACACATAATTGTAACTAATTACTAGGCACAAATAACAATTTCTATCCTCCAAAAATTAATAAAGTACCATTCGTACCCTAAAATAAATAACACTAAATCCTTTCTACAGTCGCGTAATGCAAAACACCGAGTAGGCATTTATAGAAGCAGCACTATATATAAAAAAATATATACACGCAAATGTTTTACCTGTATAGTTGCGAGAGTTCCACCCCTCGTTGCTGTAGCTCGATGTGAATGTGAGATCCGAATGTATCAATGATTACTCGTATTTTACTGAAAAAAGATAAGAAATAATAACATACCTAGTCTGTGAGCCAGTTTAAATTATAAAATTCACGGCTACAAAATCTATCATCATAGGTTCTAATTTATGGGGTAAAACCTATACTCGTCTTAACTATTGAACTTGGAAATTGTGCATACCAAATTAATATTAACTGAGTGACGGTAGTTTATATTTTTTCAAAATATTGTAAAGACGAATAACACCTTAGTCTACCTGTGACCACGAACGCTGTAAAGTGTTCGAAACGTCAGGTTAAATAAAATGTTAATAAATCGCGAAATAATCCGTAAAAGTAGTTTTATTTAAATGTATCGTGTTCGCGTAAATAAAAGACAACAGTATATTGAATTTGAACTGACCCAATTAAAGGATGCGGGTTAATTTATAAAACGGCAATTTCTGAATTGGCTGGAGTCTCAGTGTGAGAATCCCCAGCCAAAATAGATTCTCGTCTACCTCATAATACAAGAATAAGTGCGTCAGGCGCATTTTCATTTATTTTAACTTTACTTACTCTTGGCTCGGCTGAGTGGTGAACCTGGTGGAGAGCTTAGCGAGCGACAGCAGTAGATATTCCTTGGTGGTGATGGACAACTGGGTCGACCGCATCAGCTTCTGGTATACGTCGATGACGTTCTCTCCGGACGGACACTACTTTGGGTAAACTTAATTTTAAATTACACTTACTCTTGACTCGGCTGAGTGGTGAACCTGGTGGAGAGCTTAGCGAGCGACAGCAGTAGATACTCCTTGGTGGTGATAGACAACTGCGTGGACCACAGCAGCTTCTGGTATACGTCGATGACGTACTCCTCGGACGGCCGCGTGAAGTCGTCTGAAATATCGTCTAATGAGCAAATTATTTTTTTCACATCTGTACATGATATTAACGAAGGAAAGACTTGTGGGGTGGTGACTTTATTATTGATTACATGTAATTTATTAAAACTTAATTACACAGATTAAAACCGTACAAAAGGCGGATGTCATGAGGCATTAATTCTGTAATTATGGTTACAATATTTGTGGAAGAATAAGAATTGTTATTAATTTAAACAATTGATTGTTAGATACATATAGTGGAGACTACGCTTACCAAAACCATCTTCATCGACCATCGAAATGGCGTTACTTGCTTCCGATACTAATAAATCACCGTACTCGCCAATCGTCCACGCTGCGACCTATAAAAAGGAGAATCTCAAATGAAAAAGGAAATGCTGCCAGATCAGACTATCAATAACGAACTACTGGAGGTCACTGAAAGTAGGAACAATCTAGAGTATTTTGTTTAAGACTTTGGCCATTTGAAGATAATGAGATGAAGAGTTTATTGAGATGATAAATGTGTCGGATGTGTGCTGATGTATGTATTTGAATGTCATTGTTCACACTAGAGCGACCAGATAAAACTGTGGTTGAGGAAACATTTACGACCGGCCATTATTTTACTGTCAGGCTGGAATTATTGACTGTGTGTTTACACTAATAAACTCACAGACAATACCCAGCCTGAATTCACCCTTTACCCTTGTCGGGCCCGAGCGGCAACTCATACTCTGTAGCTTGCACAAAGAAAAGACATTTTGTTCGACGTATTTAGTTTATAAAAAAAAATTGAGGACGAAATCAATCCTGAAGAATTAATTTACACCAAACCAATAAGGGGGTTTTTCACATTAAATAATAAATAAATAAATTGTTTCCACAATCACACCAATTATCTAGCCCCAAACTAAGCAAAGCTTGTGCTATGGCGACTAGATAACGGAAAAATGTACTTAAACACGTTTATAAACATCCATGACTTAAGTGCAAATGCTCGTGCTCATCACACTAACATTTGCCCCTCGCGGGATTCGAACCCGTCACCGCCAGGCATTGTAGTCTAAAGCGCGAACCTCTACACCAGACGGTCGTCACATTACATCGGTTGTACTGATTGATCGCCAGTACAGTGTGTACGGCAACAATCGACAGCCAGCCAACGAAAAGAGTGATTGCCCAACATTTTGTTCCCTAGCTTTATTACAAGTGTTATTCTTATGACATATAGTACATTATCCTCACCTGCACAAGCGGCTGCTTCTCCGTAGCGTCTCCGGACACAGCGGAGCGTTCAAGCGCAGTCCACAGGCGCATCGCCGCGTACGCTTGCCGCTCCGCCGGCGCCGCTGACACGATCTGAATCGTGCTCGATACCGTGTCGTCGCGAAGGTAGTTGCCCGCCTGGGGGTGATATAGTACGATTAGAAGGGTGATCTAGAACGACTGAGTATGTATGTGACGTGTATAAGGCATATAATGTAATGTAGAAATAGAAAATTATTTATTTGTCACAAGACATAACACAGAATGAAAATACATAACAAAACAAGAATAGAATGTGTCAAATAGGCTCAGCATTTGTCGTAACAGCCAGGGACATATCACGACGCTGATTTTCAGCGGACCACCTCAGCACTACAAATCACTCTAGGTAGGAGTCTGTTAAGGAAGCGTCGCTCGGCCCCAGCACCGACTCGGGTACAAGGGGTCATACTCGTCACACACTATAGCAGAGTGTCAGCAAATTGTAGAGGTTATGTAGTGATACAGATCTTCGATGTATTTCGTTCTTGAATAGAGATGGTAAGTATGATATATGAGTATGGCGGGGAATGTCATTATCTTCATATGTCTTCATTAACCCATCTACCAACAAAAAAGTTGTAAGTTGAAGGCGGGTTACACATTATTTAAATTGGCTGAATGAAGGCCATGTACTGGCAAGCGCACCAAGGTGGACAAACGACCTGTTAAAGGTTGCAGGAAGTCGATTGATGCAGGTCGCTTCTAACCGGGCAATCTTGAAGTCACTGAAGGAGGCGTATGTTCAGCAGTAGACGTCCTGTGGCTGAAATTATATGATGATGAAATTTTTGTTACTGGTAAAATTTCAACCAATTCACCTTGAGGAAGACGCGGAACAGCGTGTCGAGATGCCACTTGTTGCTGGGCGCGTGTCGCTCGGCTGCTAACACCATGGCGCTGGAGCAGTGCGCCTTGAACTCCGCGTCGGAGCGCTCGAGGAAGGCTAGAAGTTCCTTCATCATGCTGCGGAGGTTCCTAGTAAAGCCTATTCACCTTGAGGAAGACGCGGAACAGCGTGTCGAGATGCCACTTGTTGCTTGGCGCGTGTCGCTCGGCTGCTAACACCATGGCGCTGGAGCAGTGCGCCTTGAACTCCGCGTCGGATCGCTCGAGGAAGGCTAGAAGTTCCTTCATCATGCTGCGGAGGTTCCTAGTAAAGCCTATTCACCTTGAGGAAGACGCGGAACAGCGTGTCGAGATGCCACTTGTTGCTGGGCGCATGTCGCTCGGCTGCTAACACCATGGCGCTGGAGCAGTGCGCCTTGAACTCCGCGTCGGATCGCTCGAGGAAGGCTAGAAGTTCCTTCATCATGCTGCGGAGGTTCCTAGTAAAGCCTATTCACCTTGAGGAAGACGCGGAACAGCGTGTCGAGATGCCACTTGTTGCTGGGCGCGTGTCGCTCGGCTGCTAACACCATGGCGCTGGAGCAGTGCGCCTTGAACTCCGCGTCGGAGCGCTCGAGGAAGGCGAGAAGTTCCTTCATCATGCTGCGGATGTTCTGCGAGTTGACCAGCGCGAAGGATAACTCCATCGCGCGCCGACGGATCGATACATCCGGGTCCTGCAGAGTAGGAAACAGTCATCATAATCATTGAATTCAGTTGTTATTGCAACAATTATTGTGTTATCACAAACCTGGACAGAATAGGAATTACCTAATTTACAGAATGTATGAGTCCTAAAATCCTATAGTCATTATGTAAACCTTTATTTTGTTTATCGTAAATTACTTCGAAAATGCAGAGGGTCCATAAAATAGAATGTAAAATCGCTTTAGACATTTGCAAATCATGATAACTTTAACTTAACGTAACTCTTTGGGACCCTTAAAACGCTTATAAACGCGAACACAAACCCACGCTTAGATCAACAAGTTCTTTAAATAAATATCTTTGAACTTTGAGCTTAGTTTTAATTTTAAAAATAGAACATTCAAGTTCCACGGTGAATTGAACTGCCCAAAAATAACAAATGTGACTTGAAGTAAAACAGAGATTTCAATATTAAATGAGAACATTTCAAGTTATGTAATCGATGAAATAAGCAAAGTGAAACAGCATACCTTCAAACATTCCAATATCGTGGTCCGATGCCTCTGAACAGCCGACGTATCCACATGCACTGTCCTAAGCAGCGTATTCAGTGCGACATATCTGATATTTTTGTCGTTATTCAGCAAGAACCTTCCAAGTATATTAATGGCTAGTACTCTCAAACTGCTTTCGGACTTGATGTCCATGATAGACAACACTGTTTCGTACAGGATCGTGTTGCCGACGTTTTTAGTCGTCTCCGTGTTGGTTGCGACCTGCGCTAGTATGTCGTTCATCGCTTCGGATGCTTCGGCGTCGTTCTTGCCCAGTATCCGTAGGAGGCGGAGGATTTTCACCTGAAGTTTCAATTAGTTAGAAACTTTGCATCAATATAAGGCCTAAATTTATTAGTTAACTTATATCTTAGGAGTGATCCTTCTGGTTTTTTTATGGGAATAAATCATTCCCTACCAGTTTTAGCAGTTTGTATTAAAAAGTGTTCTTATTATAGACTCTTTCAATGATTGTCGATGGTAAAAGTTGATGACCAGTAGAATAACCCAACTATGTAATTTTTACTACACGTAAAAGTGGGTATAAATACACGGTGTTACTTTGCATCCTTGCCATATTCACAGAGATAAAAGTAGGAAACAATACCTATTGTTTAGATAAACTAGAGACTCCCATAAATAAAGTACACTAAGTTTTTAGTAAATTTGGTTTTGTAGTACACATAGGAATAAACCGATTCTGTCTTTCATGTGCATGCGTTTCGATAATTAGTGTTGTGTTTAATAGATTGTCGATAAAATAAAATACTCAAGATTAAAAAAAAATAGAATTAGGTCTTTCTTTTTTTACTGATTTGTTATCATTGTCAGTGATATAGTTACCTCTGTAAATATGGCAACGATGCAAAGTAGCACCGTGTATAACCTAACCTTAATCTGAAGTAAAAATATTTTTTTACGCTTTCGTTTCGTTTTAAATTTCACGCTGAATGCAAAACAAAAGTATTTACTCCCACGGTCGTCAAATCAGGTCGAACCATTTATTATTAAATTGACACGGCGTGACACGACAGTCGTAACATCAGCATAAATCACGATAATGCGACGGCTATAAATATCCCGTTTTAGGTGTACCTACCTGAAGGAAGGGATCCGAGACGCCGCTGACGTCATGCTCGGGCGAATACCCCGCTAGAATCAGGTTCTTCAATATCCTCACCAAGTTTGGAACGATCTACAAGCAAAAACGACACTTAATAACAATGTTAATAAAGTATACATTCGCACAGATCTGCACCAGATGCACGCACACAGAAAATTTTGCAAAGCGAAAATAAAATGAACGAGGAACTTTAATGTTATACATATCAGGCATATGCGTTCCCAAAATACGGTCTAAATACTTTCAATATGGATAGTATTCTGATGACTTTATACAAAAATAAAAGGCAATACCATACAGGGTACAACAGCGATAACAGATGGGATATATAAGGTTAATTTTAAATCACTAATGACCTCACAAAGGCTGATCTGGCATTTAAAAAATACAACTTTTTTTTCTATATAGTATAAGTCCATACCAAAGTTGTTGTTTTAATCACCAAAATCAAATTCTAGATCATTAGCGTTTTAAAAACAACCCTGTTTATCAAACAATGTAAATAATAAAACAAATGAATCGCTTATAAAATAAAAATGCTCAACACCCCATTGCATAATATTAGTCACATATTTGAGGTGCTAACTTAATTTTTGCAGAACACGTTTCAAACAAAAGTTAGTAAGTGTGGAAGAGTCGAGATGTTGTTGGAAATATCTATCTACCTATAGGTATTGTATGTCTGAATGTACTGTGCATTATTCACACTAGTATTATGTAGTATGTACTATGTCTACTCATAGATGACATCGTTTATCGATCTTCCCAACCCAACGTGTTATCAAAAGTCATATAGATTTTTAATGGAATGTCAAATTGCTACGGGCATTACATACGTTATATGAATTTTGTACTACAAAATTGTGAACTAGTTTTTTTAGTCTTCTAAGACTAGTTTTTTAAGACTCAAGATTTTAAGGATTCAAGGAAAGAAAATTTATTCTATTTAAAAAATCTTGTCAAGTCAAGTAAAACTTTTCGCTTTCTATCAGCTAAGTAATAGACATTGTCAGAAATTAAATTCAAAGACCGCCTCTACTTTCAAGAGCCGATACAACGTGGGGAGTTTTTTCTTGCCTTTGAGAGCTGTTAGTCCTATAATAAGAGATATATTTGAGCATCAAAAGTATTCACTCAAAGAAAGTTTACTCATAAAATAAGATATTATTTTAAGCTCGTAGGGGCATAGATTTCTTTTATCTTATCATGAAGCAATGGACTGTTAATAAACTGCTTCTCATATTAAATTATTTGTACGATTTGGCAGATGGCAGCCAAGGACGTCGGTCTTAAGTTTTAAATGTCAGTTACCGCTTTCTTGTGCCTGACATAAGTGTCAAGCATCAGTTAAATATTTCTTTATTCGATGGGTATGTTATTATAACACGCAATGAAAAAAATTAAAAATATAAATTAAAATAAAACCCGAGAGCACTATTTGTTTTTCAAGTTGATATCCCATTAAAATGGAGAAGTATTATTCTATAAGACTTTCGATACTGAAAACCTGGAAATCGATATAGGTATTTACCATAATAACCAACACAATACATTACATTCATGCTCGCTCTCATTCTGTTGACATTGTACTTGAGTGATTTTATCGTGTGAGTTATGCATTGCGGCTATTGTTTTCGAAGATACGTACGTTATCGATGACTCAAAGGATTACGATATAACTAAATGAGCCACCAATATTGGTAAAAATAATTGCATTATTACTACAGTTATTTGTAAAACTACTTTTATTGTATGGATAATTTGGTTTTGTATGTAAAAAACGAATCGTAAATTATTTAAAAATACTACTTTTTACAAAATTTAAAAAAATATTAAATAGTCTAACTAAAAATATTGGAACGAACATTTAAAGTATCAATTGTATGCATTCGTAGTATTCGTACAATGTCATCAGATGATTACGTATCAAAGTGCATGGATCAGCGTTTGTGGTTACCTCGCGCTGTCCGCTCTCCTACGGGACAACACAAACAAACGATTAGTGACTGAAGTCGTTGTTTTAAATTGTTTAAAACACGCAATTAATAAACACTTATCGTAATAAAATAATTCGTAATTTGTCAATCAAAGTTTTTAAAGTCGTTCGAATCTTCGTTTGTCGAATTTGTAAGTTTCCAGAAATGAACTCGATGTAACATTTGTTTTTTAAATCAAAGCATGACGTATTGAAGATAACAACAGTAACAAAGCATCAATGTTGTTATTTGACTGACACATAATCTATTTACAAATGTACAATACGAAGTCGCTGACTGTATAAAGTACTGTACGTACATGTTTCTTCTTGTTATGCCACAGAATACATAATAGTACTAGGTTATGCCTCATTTTATTCATGTACACGGTGAAGGTGACTTATATTACTGGCAGTAATTACATATTTTATTAACCATTATCGTTTTCGATTGTAAGTACGTACGCAGCTTAGTATAATTTGTAGTTGTTTTTTGTTTTATTTTATATCATTCATTCACTGATGAGCTTTATTTAAATTTCGCTCAATGATTTTCAGGAGTATGTCTCATTGTGCACACTTGGAAAACTATATAATATATTTTTGCAATATTTAATATTCAAAATAGGATTTTGTATTCCATGTACTTTTTCATAGAAATCTGCTATTTTTATAACATTCACATGCCCGCTGACGCTGAAGATAAATAAATAAATAAATATTAGACAACATCACATACATTGCTCTGATCCTAAGGTAAGTAGCTAAAGCACTTGTGTTATAGAAATCAGAAACAACGACGATACAAGATAACAAGATAGTATTATAAATTGATATGTTTCCTTTCCAACGGTGTGTCTGTTGATTTAATTATAAACCGGCGTAATTGCGACATTGCGGGCGTCTGACAGGCGGGTGTAATGACCGATTTGCTAGATCGAACTTGTTATCAACATCTAATTTAGATCTATACACACTGCAGCTCACTGTAGCTATACACATGTCGTTAGATGTGACTCATTCTTGGCTCAAATTGGCTTGACAGATCATATTTAACGCCACTGAATTGTTACAATCGAACTTAATTTTCAAAAAAATATGAATTTTTACTTTAAAATATTTTGACCCCAGTTATTTCGATAGATAGATAACTAATAAAGTTTCTTACTTGTCATAAATCGTTGTCTGGTGCCTCATAAACTCATGTAACATACAACAAGAATGTATTTGTTTTTACTTTGCGAATATTAAGTATTTATTTATTGCCAATTAAGAAAAGTAAAGAGGCATTATCTGGCGTATATTTTTTTTATAAATAAATGATTTCTTTATCAAATTCTGTAATGATTTATTATCTCAATTAAACTTGTCACCGTACACGTTTGTTTTGCTCTAATTTAATTTGATTCGTTATTCAATCATCATAAACTATAATGAGGTCTGATTTCGTGAAGGCCTCTTAGGTCCATGGACTTGCATAATAACAATCACATTCAAGAAGATAAAGGCTATAAACCTAAGTTAAGGACAATTTACTTAATAAATCATGATTATAGGATGTTTTTCCTTTCAAATCTGTGTATAATTTCTTTTAACCCAAGTACAAATAGGTACAAATTTTACCACGTAACTAACACGCATAACTGAGGAATGCCAGATTTCTTATGCTTAGGTACATATAAAGGCATTCAAAGCAATTGTGTGTAACTTGTAAGTAACATTGACCAATTGTGTGAGTAAAATAATCAAGACGATAACAGTTTAATCTTTGACAAACACAATATTCAGGACGTTTCACGGATTCGCACGCAGCCTACGTGTAAATACTAACACAAATTGAGCTTTATACAGTTAGCATATGGTACAGTTTTGAGTGGTACAGCGAGTGGGCTTACCTTTTTGAAGTGATTGAGCGTATCTGGGCTGTTTTCACACATCTCGGTGATGAGCGTCACGCCGGTGATAAGGACACCTGTGTGCATAGACGATTTATTAAACAATCGTATTCGTATTTTTATGCAGGCTCTGTACACAACACACTATACTATAGAATATAAATGTATAGTAAGATAGGGATGATAACACCACCGACCGATTTATTGACGTACCTTTTATGAGCTGACAAAACGCAATATTCTCATAGATTTTTAAGCGAATCACGGCACAATAATTGCGACGTCATTTTTATGTAGCCTAAAACGAAATCAAATTGTGAAATGATATTGAAGCGATTAAAAATTAATCTACGCAAATAATTGAGAATTTAGTCTTTATTAGGGTGTAACTTTATGGACATGGTTTCTGCGAAATTATTTGTGAATGGTGTGAACATCCCAACATGACATGTTTGACTAACAGATCGATGAGTTTTGTATTTAGTTTCAAAATATTCCTTTAACTTAACAAGAACTTAATAGTTTGCAATGCATAATTTTAGTTGGATAAGGTACAAAATTAATTATTGTGTTTAAAATTGTGCAACAAGGTAAGATTAGTAATTTTGAGTTTAAAATTTTCATATCAATAACACTTATCCTATTACTGTAAGAATCAATATTGACTTTGTTGTTTAGTTTGTTTAGTGTTTTACACGCTGAATGTCAAGGGCAACTGGCCTCTGAACACTCAAATCTAGGGACAAAGCAACGGTCTTAGGCAACGGTATTGATCGTTGCTATTATTTAATACAAACGCCTCTTCCATCGCTGGACATAGATATTCCTAATACATGCCATCGAGCCCGATTTTCAGCCATTATTTTAAGCTGCTAGAAACTTTTACATAGGTATCGTTATAATATTAAACCTATTTGATATTTTTCGCAATACTGATAGTGCGATTTGTGTGGCAATGGCAAAATACTGGCCATATTTTTTATACAAAATTTCCGTATACACGAAAAAAAAAACTAATTATCAATATTAAAAGTACTTCTTAAGACTAACGTGGCGATATCGTGTTCATAGCAAATGAAGTGTAAATGGAGGTTGGTTTACGAGCCGTTTTATGGATGAGACGTAAAGCGAAATCACCCAAGTTGTCAGAGATGTTGGTTTTGCCCAAGCAAAGTAATTTGGATCCTTGCGCTGTACTTTATCACCTTATAGCGATAGATATAATATATTTTACTCATGATGATTGATGTAATTTACTTATTGCAATTTAAAATATAACATTGTATAAAGCTGAAGAACCAATAACTTTAGGTAGTCTCTGTAGGAGTTGCAATAAGAAAGTATTTTGAAGACCGCAAGAAACAATTTACAGAACTAAAGCTAAAAAACCCCCGACGCTTAATAATGCTGACGTCACAGACGCCTTCTGACCTTAAAAACAAGGTTTAACTTTGGCGAATGTTAGTAAAGTTCAAAGGAAAAATCGTTAGTCATAATTTTGGCTTGGCTATATTTATTTATTCTTTGAATTTTAGCGCCTCGTGTCCTTTTCAAATGTTTGCTAACAATACAGGTTAGGTTCACATGCAATGGCATGTGATGTGATGAAAGGTCATACATAAACCAAACTACCCTTACCTCGGGAACTGTTAGTTTTTCAGGATAAAAAGCCGTGCAATATTGTCAGTCAGCTGTCGATGCGTAACTAAGTATCAACCACTTTCACTTTACTAAAGAACAGAGGAGGGAGAAAGAGAAATACCGACCGGGAATCGAACCCGGGTCCTCAAGGATAGTGATGCCAAGTCGGAACCCTTGTTCCCTAAAAATTAGCAATAATCAATAATCGCGCTGTCATCGCCCGATCGATGCTTAGATGCCAAAATCTATTGGAAGCACTGTCAGTGGATTGCTTTGTTTTTGTTTTTTGCTGTCAAATTGCGATTTTATTTTTATTAGTTTATTTATTTGGGATAACAAACAGCTGACAATATTTTACTTGAAAACTAGCTTAAAAATACGAAGTTTTGCTTATAGTGAAGCCCACACCGCTATCCTCGGGTAAATACATAGTGGTACTCGATATAATACGAACGTGGACAGTAAACAAATCTAGAATTACTGATACAATAGTGGAATTGCAGTGAGAGGTGCTCACTGAATGGAAAAAAAAGTATTTATTTTAAAGCCAGAATTGCAAGATACGGAATCAAGGTACCGGCTATTTCTCCTCTTGACTACGAAGGTCTTCGTACCATAGAAGATTAATTCAACAACTCACCATGGTTCTTTTCCGTAAGCAGACTCCTGGTAGCTGGCAGGAACATCTCCATAAGGTCTGGTACCCTCCGTATGATGCGGAAGGCGCACAGCGCCGCCTTCTTCTTTATGTACGCGTTTGGCGACTTGATCAGTCTCTCCACTTCTGATGCCAGGTCTCGCGCCATTTCTGGCGAGGCGATAGCGCCTAGCGTGCATAGTGCTAGGCCCACAACGAATTGAGTGTTGCTGTTGAGGTCACTGTCGACAAATTATACAATAGTTAATAATAAATATAAGTCCTACACACCAATTGTCACCAAATTTTCGTAAGGAATTAACATAATAAATAAATGTGGGTTTACTTTACATACATTGTTCTGATTCTAAGGTAAGTAGCAAAAGCACTTGTGTTATAGAAATCAGAAACAACGACGGTACCACAACACCCAGACCCGAGACAATATAGAAAAGTTTGTTTTTACATTGACCCGACCGGGGATCGAACCCGGAATCTTATAGTTGGCGACGCCATATAGTCCGGCGTGCTCGGCTACGGAGGTCGTCCTTGTGAAGTAGTGTTACGTTACGAGGAACCAGACAATTTTGCTAGCGGCGTATCACATTCCAACACGAGCCAAATTCCTCATCCTTTCCGAAATTGGCCCGAACCAAACCTGGGACCGTCATTGGGTCATCGGTCATCACATGTTAATGGTGTACTACTCGAGTTGAAATACGTAATTTGCTCAATGCTTGCGTATTTTGCACAAGCTTTCAAAAGTATGCTGCTACTTATTGAATATATTTTAAAAAGTAACAAAAATAATTTACAGGCGTGTGTTTGCGTCAAACATATCATGACTCAAGTGGCGTGCAACATTATTTTTATTTTTTTAATATAAAAGTCTAATAATCTATGAGTCAAAAATGTAACCTATTTTAAATCTAACACTTAAGATATTTATTACTAAGTAATATTTGTTAATGTTAATAAGCGCAGGAACCCTGTTAATAATTTCGCACTAATTTCAAACTATCGCAAGACTATCGATTGGCCTATCGATAGTATCGATACTATCGATAGCTCAAAACGAGGCAATACTATTGAGTGCAATACTATCGATAGTATTGTTGCTCGTGAAGAATAAACTATCTATAGTATTTTCGCTCTTAAATTAAAAAACTATCGATAATTTG
This sequence comes from Anania fuscalis, assembly GCA_950371115.1. Lineage (NCBI taxonomy): Eukaryota > Metazoa > Arthropoda > Insecta > Lepidoptera > Crambidae > Anania > Anania fuscalis. Next base: position 19,439,853 of record OX493330.1, read on the forward strand.
GCAATTTACAATAGTATTGTTTACAATAATCGGGTATAATAGTCAATAGTCAGTCACATAGCGTAAATATAATACTTGAATTATTTCAAATAGTTAACCACAACATTTAATTATATTAATAGTGGCTTAAATAATTATTGCCTTTATAATCTCTTCGGTTGCATTTAATGTTTCCAAAATTGGCAACACATTTTGTTTGTCGTACTTTATTAATTTCGGGTAAAATATGTCGGCCCCTAATAGTTCTTGTTGAATTACATTACTGTTAAAACATACCCAATACTATTGCAAATTTACAAACTATCGATGTCTTAAATAATCGATACTACGATAGTATCGATACTATCAATAGTTTTTTATTTACGAGCAACAATTATCGATACTATCGATTGTTTATTCTTTGCGAGCAGCAATACTATCGATAGTATCAATAGTATTGCACTCATTCAATAGTATTGCCTTGTTTTTTGCTATTGGTAGTATCGATTGGCCGATCGATAGATATGGCTTTTTCAGATGAAAACTATCGATAGTTCGGCAACACTACTACTAATGTTGAAATTTTCGTAAGGAATTAACATAATAAATAAATGTGGGTTTACTTTACATACATTGTTCTGATTCTAAGGTAAGTAGCAAAAGCACTTGTGTTATAGAAATCAGAAACAACGACGGTACCACAACACCCAGACCCGAGACAATATAGAAAAGTTTGTTTTTACATTGACCCGACCGGGGATCGAACCCGGAATCTTATAGTTGGCGACGCCATATAGTCCGGCGTGCTCGGCTAGGGAGGTCGTCCTTGTGAAGTAGTGTTACGTTACGAGGAACCAGACAATTTTGCTAGCGGCGTATCACATTCCAACACGAGCCAAATTCCTCATCCTTTCCGAAATTGACCCGAACCGAACCTGGGACCGTCATTGGGTCATCGGTCATCACATGTTAATGGTGTACTACTCGAGTTGAAATACGTAATTTGCTCAATGCTTGCGTATTTTGCACAAGCTTTCAAAAGTATGCTGCTACTTATTGAATATATTTTAAAAAGTAACAAAAATAATTTACAGGCGTGTGTTTGCGTCAAACATATCATGACTCAAGTGGCGTGCAACATTATTGTTATTTTTTTAATATACAAGTCAAAAATGTAACCTATTTTAAATCTAACACTTAAGATATTTATTACTAAGTAATATTTGTTAATGTTAATAAGCGCAGGAACCCTGTTAATAATTTCGCACTGAGGTTTTGAGTTAGCCATTTTCGAACCATAACTTGGACGAGTCCACGATAAGTCAAGGTGCTTGCGGTTTTTGGCCAATCGATATAAGATATGGATCGAATTACCATCCAGACGGGGACAGCGAGGCAGGTCAATGACCTACATTTACTGTAAAAATCAGTATTGCTAACCAATCATTGTCAAAAATCATTTGATCAAAGGATCATAAAAACTAAGCTAAAAAAAAGGATGATTTATAGTTAGACACTATTAAAGCAACATAATAATCATAGTGTGTATTAATACCTATACCTATTCGCTCCAAAATATAAACGTTTACTAAGTGACAAAGTACGATAAAAGTCATCATTTTGTTTTAAGGCCTTAACACCACCCAAGTGCCTAAAATCTCGAATATGAAAATTAAATTGTTCAGAATACCTGTTACTTGAATCTTATCATTTAAAATACGATATGCTAGAAGAGGATTTAATAAACATCTTGAATTGAATAATTTTGAATTTCCGTTAAGTCCCTTGGATTAAAACATGCACAAAAAAGTGTATATTTTTTCATAAATTGCAAATGTTCTCTTAAACGGCACAAGCTATTTCATTACTGTTTTCACACAAAACAAGATTTTGGAAATATACATGTTTTGAATTAAGAGTTTTATTTGAAATACTCGTTAAAGGCATTAATTTTATAAAAAACATGTTTTTCCGAATTTTAGAGGTCATCCGCACGCGCGAAATTGTATGGGCGCGACGCGTCAAGGTCATTCAAGCGTGTTAAGGCCTTAAAAAACATTGTTGATGTCAATAATTGATGTCTATTTGGAAAAATATTCTAATAAATGTCTAAAATCGACTTTACCCACTACTAACTAGTGTTGCCGATCGATAGTCGACTGTCGATTTTTAATCGATAGTCTATCGATAGTCAAACTATCGCAAGACTATCGATTGGCCTATCGATAGTATCGATACTATCGATAGCTCAAAACGAGGCAATACTATTGAGTGCAATACTATCGATAGTATTGTTGCTCGTAAAGAATAAACTATCTATAGTATTTTCGCTCTTAAATTAAAAAACTATCGATAATTTGGCAATTTACAATAGTATTGTTTACAATAATCGGGTATAATAGTCAATAGTCAGTCACATAGCGTAAATATAATACTTGAATTATTTCAAATAGTTAACCACAACATTTAATTATATTAATAGTGGCTTAAATAATTATTGCCTTTATAATCTCTAACTCGGTTGCATTTAATGTTTCCAAAATTGGCAACACATTTTGTTTGTCGTACTTTATTAATTTCGGGTAAAATATGTCGGCCCCTAATAGTTCTCGTTGAATTACATTACTGTTAAAACATACCCAATACTATTGCAAATTTACAAACTATCGATGTCTTAAATAATCGATACTACGATAGTATCGATACTATCAATAGTTTTTTATTTACGAGCAACAATTATCGATACTATCGATTGTTTATTCTTTGCGAGCAGCAATACTATCGATAGTATCAATAGTATTGCACTCATTCAATAGTATTGCCTTGTTTTTTGCTATTGGTAGTATCGATTGGCCGATCGATAGATATGGCTTTTTCAGATGAAAACTATCGATAGTTCGGCAACACTACTACTAATGTTGAAGTTTAAACACACAAGTCGTTGACTTGTTATAACTAAGGCATAATGAGCGATAACCATCCCGTGGCCCGTACGTGTTTTTATCGGTTAATTTATGTAAACGTTACATACCACTGTTTGGTTAACATTCGCTGAAGGTACTGTGCTAACAGCAAGTTGATGTAATAGTAGATGTATAAGGTATACGACGATAAAATATCTTTGTACAGAAAAAGTAAATATTGGGAGAGTACAGTTGATCACTGTGACCAATGGCAATTGGCAATACATAGATGAATGAAGTGTCTGTTAGTTACGTTTGCACTATTTTATTTGTTTTCAATACACTATTGTCTAGTTTCAAGTACACTCATAATGTACCTAAGTATAGTATATTAATCTAATCTAATAATTCGTCAAACGCAAGGTATAACTATGAGACCACGTAATGATAGAATTTCTGTTTTCTATTGTAACTCCTTTCTCTATGTGTACAGAAAAAAATATTCTATTCTCAATAACATAATATTGTTTTTTTGCAATGATAAAAGATTAATTCTTGCTCCATAAGCTTCGAAAATTATTATAAATCTATTTCCGTAACCAAACTTACACATCAAAAATCTGGTGATTTCGAAGTTTTACTAAGTTTTTGAAATATTTATTACATATTGGACGACTATTTTAATAGAATTGGTCATGTAACGAAACAATGTCAGTTGCTGTTAAATAAGTGCCTAGGATACTGAAGCACTCGCATGAACTATCGCAAAGAGGATTATGTAACTTACAGCTGAAAGTTTGCAAGTTAAACTGGCTATAAAAATGGCCGTTCATGATATTGAATCAACAAAGGTAACACAAAAATACATTAAGAAACACCTTCAAACGGATGAGAATATGAATCACATAATGACTTAATGAGAAAGTATATTGACATGTTATAATCGTTGTTTTTCACGAGGCTTTAGGTATGACGTCACCTACTTACTGATTTAAAGGAAAGGTTTTCCTTTCTCTAAATCTGTTATGCAATCCGTGACCAAAGCAAAACTCTATTTTACGGTCCAAAGGCAAGGTATTGTCATAATTTGCGTCATTAAAAAAACAATCTCTTTTAAAAAGTAGGTCATTTATTAGGTGGATGATAACGCAAAAATACCCAAGAGCCAGCTTTAATATACGGCATTTTAGACTTTTCACGGGCCAAATGTTTCACTCATGAAGGCCGCGCCGCGCGCCGGTACGAAAGGTTGCGTTAGGAACTCGAAGCAAAGCAGGTAATTAAATATAGAAATATAGTCATCAGGGGATCTGTGCCCTAAGTTCTTTTACCATGTATTGTAGTCTCTGTTTATTACAGATGCAAGCATATTACTTTTTCATTTTACTTGCGATTAGTATCATCATAAGTTTATAATTCTCTTTTCAATTTTAACGTTTTTAGTATCTTTGCCATAAAAATTATTTTACAGCCGAAATGTGAAATATATATACAATTCATCAATCAATAAAGTACGGATCTGGCACTCAACATATCGTGATTCGTGACCAGCAGGTGTATGCCCACTTATTCTAGGCACACTCAAAGGAAGTAATTAAATAACACAGTTTATTTTTATTTAATACTAGGACTATACAATGACGTCGCCATCTCGTTCTTCCGGGTTCGATTCCTGGTCGGGTCAATGTAAAAACCTTTCTATATTGTCTCGGGTCTGGGTGTTGTGGTACCGTCGTTATTTCTGATTTCAATATCACAAGTGCTTTAGCTACTTACCTTAGGATCAGAGAAATGTATGTAATGTTGTCCAATATTTATATAATTACAAATCCTCTCTTAACTAAACAGATAAGCACAAGGTACTCACTTCTTCAGGCAGTTGGTGATGAGCAGGTGCACATCCTGGCGCTCGTCCAGCAACAACATCGCGCCCAGGTAGCCCACGCGCTTGTCCGTAAACCGTGGGCTTGCTATGAGCTTCAGGCACTCCAGTTGCCCGAAGTGCGCGGGGTAGCCCAGCATGTGGATGTATAGGAGCTTCGCGATGTTCCGGCATCTAGGGGGTAGGGTCAGTTTTAGTTTTGATCCAATACTAGTTGCTGCTAGCGACTTTAAATGCGGGGTCTTTAGTTTATTCATAATATAAATTACTCGCAAGTCTTTATAAATTGTAGCCTTTGTATTATTGTGAGGTATAAGCTATATTACTGGAAAGTTTAATTGAAATCCTTTTAGTAGTTTTGGCGTGAGAGAGTAACAAACATCCATCCATCCATTATTACAAACTTTCGCATTTATAGTATGACTATAGCTGTTGCCCGCTTCGTTCAAGGGGTCTTTAAATCAATTCAGAGACCCTCTTCGATGTACGCCCACCAAATCACAAGTCAGTGAGTTAGCAATCATCGTCCATTAATCATGACCTCTACTTTATACAAAACTTCATAGAGAAGATATTTTTAGCTGTATCTGAGGTTGTGCTAAACGGGGAATATGGATATGGAACATAGGTTTTGAGTTACTTTATATTTCTAAACAATAAAATCCAAATCAAAATCGGCCTCGTAGTTTCCGAGCCGATAAGTAACATACCATAAACATTAAACACAGACAAGAATTTTTAAACTTCATTTTTGGACTCTAATGCTCTTAGATAAGGCTTGTACAGTACACTGTTTTTCTTCCTTTCTAGTCAAAGTACAGATTTGTTTTTCTAGAGTTTCATTAATTTGTATGTACAGAAGATGGCCGGACTCCCAACAACAGCGGGAAGTGGGACGGTAGCGGTGGAAAGGAGCACGGTGATATTGAAAATTGGTGTTGAACTAAGATCAAGAACAATCTTGTACGCCCTAATACAAATTAATATCGATAGTTTATCCGTAAACTTTTTACTATACATATGATGAATGACTTTGATGAACATTTTTATTAAAAAAACAGCGGTTATTCTTACTTATTCTTTTTATCACACATAAAACAAATGATAAACAGATATAGATGATTTGCAAAAATCATTGTTTTTTGTGACGCACTTAGTTTTGCTTGTTTCTTATAAAATAACAGTATTTGTACATAATGCAATGTTGATTGAATATTAAGTGAACATAAACTTTGTGAGAAACATAAGTGATCCAGTTGGGTAGGTCCAATTTTGAGAAAGAGGTCAATCGACGAATCCAACTCGGATGGGCAGCGTTCGGGAAACTACGCAACATCTTCTCGTCCAAAATACCTCAGTGCCTAAAGACGAAAGTATACAACCAGTGTGTGTTACCAGTGATGACATACGGAACTGAAACGTGGCCTCTTACTATGGGCCTTATTAAGAAGCTTAAAGTTGCACAGCGCGCTATGGAAAGGGCTATGCTCGGTGTTTCTTTGCGAGATCAAATCAGAAATGAGGAGATCCGTGAACGAACCAAAGTCGCTGACATAGCTCGACGGATTAGCCGGCTGAAGTGGCAGTGGGCGGGGCACATAGCACGTAGAACTGACGGCCGATGGGGCAGAAAGGTTCTGGAATGGAGGCCGCGTATAGGCAAGCGCAGCGTAGGACGCCCACCCACAAGGTGGGCAGACGACCTGGTAAAGGTTGCAGGACGACGCTGGATGCAGGCCGCTTCCAATCGGCCGATCTGGAAGTCACTGGGGGAGGCCTATGTTCAGCAGTGGACGTCCTGTGGCTGAGATGATGATGATGATGATAAACTTTGTAATATTAAAGGAATGTCTTTACCAATACATTAGATAGTAGTTTGTTTTCGATAATGTCTCAATTATTTCAAGGAAAAAGATCTACTTACATGCTGAAACATTTCGTAGCGAATCTAGTATGATTTTCCTACTATTTGATATTAGTGGGTACTAAAGTAAGTAAACATTATGAACGCAAACAGCCAAAACAATGAGTAACAATAATATGGGTGTACTCCACACATATCGAGCAGACAATAAGAGGCAGGGCTCCAACCGACTGAAAAGTTCTTTGTGTTCTAGTGGCGAAACATACAATAGTTTTATAGTTCTATTTAGTTAAATTTGAACGCACTCTCAATTTTTAGATAAATGAGCTATTTTTAAAATTTTACATGCTGCTACCGTTGTGTCTAGTGGAAAAGCACCTGACGCATGTTGATTATCCTGTTATAGCGTGTTACAAGATTCGGCTATAATAATAACCTACTGACACGGATCATGATATTGGTATATCATTTTGATTAATGAGGTGTTTCAGCATATAAAATTTGAAAGCGTATCCTGCAAGATAGTTTTAATTATATTGTAACAAAATCAAAACTTATGTTTGCTACGTGTTTCGTACTGACATCGTACATCGGCATGTAATAAAGACGCTAATTCCGTGTGCTAATAAGGTCAAAGTTTTGGCGAACAATTTTTGACGTAAAATAATTTTGCTGCTAAGCCGCAAGATTTTTTTTAAGCAATACAAAAGGCATGTGGATTTAGAATAGTGTACGTGTAGGTAGGTATCCTTCTGCAAAAAGCTATTGGCCGTATATAACAATGTAAAAATTTAAAGTAGGTAAAGTAACATCGAAAACACGAAAAAAAAACCGGCCAAGTGCTGCTAAATCGAACTCGCGCACCATTATCAATAAAAACGAGCAAAAAAATCACGTTTGTTGGTATGGAAGCCCTCTTAAATATTAATTTTATTCTGGTTTCTAGTATTTTTTGTTATAGCGGCAACAGAAGTAGGTACATCATCTGTGAAAATTTCAACTGTCTAACTATCACGGTTCATGAGATACAGCCTGGTGACAGACGGACCGACAGACAGACAGACACAGGACCAACAGCGGAGCCTTAGTAATAGGGTCCCGTTTACCCTTTGGGTACGGAACCCTAAATTACTCATATTAAACACTACAGGCTGGATGTGGAATCGTGTATTTTCTAGGCAGTAGCTGTTGGTTTTAAGACTTTCGATTTTCGGTCTTGTAACATCAAAAACGCGAAATAATATTTAGTCCCAAAAGGTATATTTACCTAATGTAATTGTAAATTCGCAGCTATTTCCAAGCAGGTAAATAGTTAATTTTAAGTATGCAGTAATTACAGATGGCCTTTAACATGTTATATTACGTTGCGGGGATAATGTGGTTAATGCAGCCTTCGCACAATCCTGATATCTATTTATTAAATAAAAAAGAGTACGTTCAATCAACTATATGTGATTTGAGTTTGATTGAATACTTTTAATATAAAACTAAAGAAGGGAAAATTTGTACAAGTACTTTGCCAGTCAAACCAGCCAGCGCTGGACTGCACAAAACATATACAGGGTGTAAAAAAAGGCTTAACGAAGCCTTAAACCACGAATTCTATACATAAAACCAAGTAGAATGCAAAAAAAATAATTGCTGGGAAATGACTTTTATTTTTGGGTATCAAAAAAAATAACTTATTTCTAACCTGCAATGTATAGCGTGCACGCCACAGACTATGCCTGTGTTTGTAAGCGAATCATGTTTCTTTGTAAAAAAGTTTAGTGTTATCAAACAGAAGTCAATTTTGTAAAAATCTTTAAAAAAAATGTAACTTTGACTGTCAATAACTCGGTAACCTGTCATTTCCCAGGTATAGTGTAAAAGAAAAAAATGATCGTAATAATACGTAGAATATGTGGTATTCGGCTTCGTTAAGCCTTTTTTTACACCCGATATATCTTGTAATACTCGTTTATATCTGTTACGATAACTAGTAAAGCTGCTTGGCTAACTTGTACCTAAATCAGTCATTTCCACCCACCACTGCACAATACAGATTGAAGTGGGTGTATCATAGACGTAGACTTTTAGTTGGATTTTACTAAACTAAATGGCACACTGGCAGTACTGGCACACTGCATAACACACGCAATATTTTTTAAAACTAATAAAACTCAGCAACAATTTAACATCTGTTTCGATAACTACTGCTTGGCTAACTTGTACCTAAATCAGTCATTTCCACCTATTTTATTTATTTTATTTTATTTTATTCGGAAAACATACAATAATCTTTTACAGATAATTAATTGCTACTTAAAAACTGTACACCAATTAAATGTTTTCGCATATGTATCACTGCACAATACAGATTGAAGTGGGTGTGTCATAGACACGTAGACTTTTTGTTAGATTTCGCTACACTACCCACTACACCTACAAATCCATCTAGGCTTTCAGAGATAAAAAAAAACTCAGTCCAAGACATCAAAGATCTGATGATATTTATTTATAAACGATGTCAGTTACTCTTCACTAACTATTCCTAAATAGCACCTGCACCCGATTCAAAACCATTTGATTAAGCATTAGTGGCACGTAATTTGCCGATTGTCAATTTCACTATAGAACGTTTCGAAATCGGGGGCCGCCTACTACTTTGCAACGATCCCTACGGAGTCATATACAGTAAACCGCCAAACTGGAAAACACTCCCTTTCACATCCCTTGACAATTTGATGGTAGTCTACTATTTTATGAAGCAACTGAAGAAGAGAATCACATGAACCCACCTCCAAACGCTGTCCTCTTCTCTGAAGGTGGACCTAATATACGCGCATTCCTTGTTGACAACGCTCCGCTCTTCGGCCGCCGTCCGTGCGGCCCGGATCTGCCTGATGAGGTCCCGTAGCCGTGTTGGCGTGGGCATCCGCACTGAAACCGGCGCGACTATTACGGACGACACACACATAGAAAGCAGAAATCAGTGCATTTGATTAGGTGCAGTTCTTATCGGCTAAGCATAAAATTGTACCGTCGAAATGAAAAAGATCTAAGGTAGACATAGCCGAATTACCTAAGTAAGAGGTTAAGACATCATTATTTCTGTCATCGTCATACAAACTGAAAAGTAACTATATGGGATGATGTGTCAGTGGATAGTTCGGGATTGAATTTGCCTATCCTGAGGTGCGCAGGTAGGCATAATGGAGGTTTACTACGGATTCAAAAACAACGCGAGTCTTTGGGATATCGAATATACCTACTTTGTCCCGGAACAGGTAACGTACGCATCTTTTTATTGTTTTTATCTGACAATCAGATTGATCTCATAGTATGTCGTATATAAATAATTCGTCAATTAATGCATACTACCGTATCGTATGGCAAAGGTTAGTAATTTATTCAGAATATTATTTGGCTTTGTCAGCTTTTGCCTTCGAAAGATGGAGCACGTTACACATCGATTATGATTGGCGGTAAGTGTAAACGGTAATGTGGTACTTTTGCAAGGGACCTCGCGCAAAGCTCACACCCATTACGCCAGGAACATCCTTCTTTGCTCTTCAGAAAGTAATAATGAAAGCATCTGGATGTTTATCTTTATGACTAATATGGGGTTAGCATGGCATGTCACTTCACATCACGTCACTCAGCGAGCTATGGAAAGATCGTTGCTTGGGATTTCGTTAAGGGATAAAATCCGAAACAAGATCATCAGGCAAAAGACCAAAGTAACGGACATTGTCCAAAAATGTAGCAAGCTTAAGTGGCAGTGGGCTGGCCACATCTGTCGCAGAACTGATGAAAGGTGGAGTAAACGGATTCTCGAGTGGAGACCGCGCCTTGGCAAACGTAGTGTAGGACGCCTCCCAGCCTGATGGACCGACGACCTTAGGAAGATGGCTGACAGTGGCTGGATGAAAAAAGCGGGAGATCGTGCTCTTTGTGGGATGTTTACGTCCAGCAGTGGACTGCAATAGGCTGAATAGATAGATGGCATGTCAATGGTGGAAGGAAAAACATAATTTTAATTTAAGACTTTTGTGAATAATCTAATAGAGCAGACACACAGTACTTTATGAGGACAATGCAGTCATATTTCAAGAAAGCTATGGATTGACTGACATTATTTCATTATAACATAAATAGAGCAGAGCTACTAAAGTTTGTGTAGGTTTATTTCTCCAACAAAGTAATTTAAATGTTAATTATACAGGGTAAATCACAACAAGTCTTCGCTAATTAGATGTGAAGATTATTTAGTTTTCCTTATAAGATTAAGTGGGGATGACAAGGCAAAATCTGGTACACAAATAAGCTATCCTACAAAAGGTTGCCATATTCTGTTTACTATATTTTTAAACATTTCGACAGTACAATTTTATTGAAGTAAGAATTAATAACACTCGGTAGATAAGGGTTAGGGCATCATAGATAGCAGAAAATATTTTTTTTGGGTTTACACAAGATTATGGATAAGTTTTTAAAAATAAAAAGGATATAGCCAAGCAATTATTTTTTTAATAAATAACATATTATTCTATTGTTAGAAAATCACTAGCCGAACTAAACAAAATTAATTTAATGTTTTTTCATTAATGGTATATGATATTGTTAGTCAAATCCAATACTGATAAGGCCACTATATGACTATAGATAATAAGCATATTATAATCTCTATTTTATTAAAAAAACATAATCTGTCTAACCTTTAGCCCCAATAATAATAAACAAAACTCACCTCTTTCTATGGCCTCATTTACCACTTGCTTTATAGTAGCAATGTTAAACGCCGGGTTAAACCTGCAAATAAAAAGTTTTTTTTTTAAATTAATAAAACAGTGTAAATCTAACCGTTAGCAACAAATTTTATATTAGAATAGGCTACATAGGGGAATATTTGTGTGGCTTGAAGACAGATAAATAAGATAGGACTAATTTTATTCAGTGCAGTTTCTATTTTATTATTCTTTTCTTACGGCTGCACCTATGTAAAAACTGATATATTGTAATAAAACATAGTCTAATTCCATCAGTTTCAAAGGATTGGACTAGATTTCTTAAATAGGATCAATATTTTCAAGTTTTTTAGCAGCTGTATAGTTATTATACTGTAGTAATAGGAATCAAAAAGGCTTCACATAAAGAAGTATTCAATTAGTAGACAGCAGAGTTTATAAGGCATTTAAATTACAATTTTACCCTTCCTCAGACTTGCATATAATAGAGGTTTACATCTGTATGTTATCGTCAAAAATCATCATAGTTTTATTCAATTTTAAACCTTATTCTCCTTTTGCAAAGAATAAGAGTAAGCTTCATTCAGAGGATTGTATGTACAAGCAGAGATTTGTAAATAAGAACGACTAACAATGTCACATCAGTCAATTAGAATGAACTATTGACTGCCATTATAGGAATGGTGACTGTGTACCGAATATATATCAAATATAATGCAAGAGGGAAACATATTATCATTTTCATTCATATATTAAATCATAGTTACTGTAGGTAAAACATTAATAAACAGTTCTATTATGATAATCATGTCATTCATGTAAACTAAGACTTTATATGATATAAATAAAGTAAAAAGATAGTTTTTATAAATCAGAAAGCTTAGGAAGAAGAGTTTAAATTAATCCTGATGCACTAAGGATAGACCAAAGTTTAGATAGTAAACTATGTAAGTTTTACCCGGATTCGGAGCCGTTCATCTTGTTCTCGTGGGGTTTTCCTTTTAAGTTATTCAGATGATTCTTGAATTACTAGTGGCACAGGAAATCACTCTTGATTGGGGCAGGTGCAAAGAACAAATATCAGCAGGGAAAAGAACACTTGATTACAGAAGTTATCACTTGAACACTCTTATAACATAAAGAAAAGAACTAAGGACTTATTTACAGATATTTAGTCAGATCTACAGGCATTTTATCTCGTCACAAACCAAAGAAATGCAAGAGAAATCGCAAGCCACCTTTGACTAACTTCTCTCATATTTTCACTTCCTATTCAAGCATGAATGTGCGTTTTGAGTATTTTATAGTATTTGCAGATATGTAACACACGAAATCGACGAATAAATATTTTATCACAGCACGTAATTACACGAAGAAATAATACGACAGTCGCCAGCTGACATTTCCGTGGTGCGTTGCAAGATTCAACATGGCCGACTCCTCACGCATGACGTTTACCAATATTTGGTCAAATTAGATACTTTTATATGGTTTTGAACATTTTGGTTTATTACAAAGTCCAAATAAATATTAGTTTGATCATGTTATGTAATTACTATGATACTTTTATAGAATTAAAGATATTGAGAAAGATTTATTATCAAATGATTTCCTTCAAGGTATATTATGGTTGACAAGTTGTCATAATGATTTCTGAACGGACGCGACGTGGAAAACTTTTCGGTATTTCCGAAAAAAGTCGACTCGACTTCCGCTTTTGAACATTTTTCCACTTCTGCATCTTCCTCCTCGACTCGACTTTACTCAACAGAATGACAACTTCTATCCATCTACTCAAAATTAACTTCGAGATAAGAGATAGGTAAATAAAAAGAAAAAATAAAACAGTCACAAGTTAATTACGTTTGTTTACCTACCTTCTATTCTGTTCTGGCGGTAATACACTCCAATCCACTTCATACATAGGATATGCCATAACTACAGCATTAGCAATTACACTAACCACAAATAAAATATCATTTCACAAGTAGGCCACAGTATTTCACCGCGGTGCAAAGCAAACTGTTATCAGAAGTGTTTTATCAGGTACAGTACCTCTTCGAACGCCTATCCAGTAATTACATATCTCTTATCTATCAAAGGTACGATTTATCACTGGAAAAGGATAGCAATATAACCACAACTACACTAACGGTTTTACTAATGTTTTATTCTTAATGTCAATACAGTATGTACAAAACAATGGGTCGAGTCACAGCATTATCTAAATAGGAAAACTCATTATTATTCATTGTATCTCTCGTCGTGGTCGGGTGATATATGCAGGTGACGCCTTCGTACTATAAGTTGTCGTCGTGATTCCGCGGTGGTCGGTCGACGCTGTTTCTTTTTATGCAGTCCACAAGCCATCGAATTCCTTCATCAACACCATCTCTGAAAAATTATATTGATTTAAAACAACCCTTCATTATCATAAAGCAAAAATACAATAAATGGCTTTTTCTCTAGGTATAGTGTTACTACGAGGTATGTAATGATAATATTTATGTAAAACATTTTTTTTTCTCACTATACCAGACTCAGATAGAACTCTGGCTTAATTAGAAATTGCTATGCAAAGGCGTTCAGAGTGCGTCATCATAGCATTGTTATCGAAAGATTAATGAACACGGGATCTCTTTGACTAAGTATCTAGGAATGCAATGCAACTCATTAATAAGAACTAGTTTTTTAAACAAAAATAGACAAGATGGGTCCACCTGCTGGGATTTCGTCCACAGGTTTGACTTTACGAGGTTATCAATTATCCTCGTCCGCAATTTAAACTTTACGAGGTTTTTAATTATCTAAAATTGCTTTATGGTTCCACTAGTTGATTGCACAACAAAACAATATACAACATAAAATATGATACATCCAATAATATTTTATTAAGCTACATCGGTGTTTCTTAACCTGTGCGATCCGAGTTCCATCGCCCCATCCCAGGGGCGTACCGCGTAGAAGAGATTATTTATGAGCCCGAGCTTTTTATGGGTTCGGATTATACTTATTTTGGCGTAAGGGAAAGGGTTGTCCGCTCACGGATAAGGTTAAAATAAAAATTTCATATCTTCCATGTACAAAAATATACGAGGACATTGATTGACAACATCAAACACGCGGGCGCTGGCCGGGGGTTATCTGATCCGATTTGCCTTTTGCTTTCTGTGTGTGCAACTACACTCTAACTGGCTTGAGAAAAAAAAAACTTAACCAGTTGACCTTGTGGAGGTCACACAGGCTGGCATTGCATTAATTTAACCCACATGGAAACCCCGCAGGAAAATACAGATTATATCCTAAACCATTTTAAAGAATTTATTAGTTATCTATATTTCTTTAAAAACTAGTATGGTTCTGGTTTTTATCAAGTGTAGATGGTTTGAATAAACCATGATGGAGGCAAGGTTGATCAAATTCAACAGGAATAGACAGCTGTCTGTTTATCTCTTATTAAACTGTAATAAGAGGCCTTTAACCAATACACAAGCAAACTTAAATTGGTATTCTATCTTATTACAAGCTGAAAAGTTTAACAAATTATGGTTGCAAGTTGCAACTATGTACCTAATCCAGAATCCCCCGCCAAAAAGGACTTTGGATTAGATTTGGACACTTTTGCAAACAATTGATGTATTTTAATAAAATACTTTTACGACTATCTGGTGTAGTGGTTCACGCTCCGGACTACAAAGCCTGGCGATTGCGAGTTCGAATCCCGCGAGAGGCAAATGTTTGTGTGATAAGCACGATCATTTGTACCTCAGTCATGGATGTTTATAAACTTATTTAAGTATGTAATGTAGTTGCCATAGTTTAAACTATGCTCAGTTTGGGATAAGCTAATTGGTGTGATTGTGGAAACAATATAAAATCGTTATATTGTTTAAACAATATATAAAGGAAAAACCAGTTACTGGTGGTCTTATAAATTGTAAATTAGTTACCCGTTTAAAGCAGAAGTGGCCATGAGCATAATGTCTCTGGCACCTATGAGGTGTGCATTCTGGTTGAATATCGGTTTCACTGTGTGCACACCCATGCAGTCCGGAATGTCTTGTTTGTTTGCCAGCACTAGAAGTGGAACCCCTGAGAGATGTTCCGATGCTATCATCCTATCTGTGGAATTCATCAAACAAGTATTTTTATTATGGAAAAACTGGTTTTACTGAAAATACTGAACTTATTAAATGTATGAGGTTGTTAACTTGTCAACACCAAAAGAACTAATGTAAGCAATTTCATTGTCTCATGTTTGTTTAAATTTTACACAAACTAAAAGGCATATTTTAATGTCAAGGCACTATAAATAGATCATGTTACTTTTAAATTGATATCTTCTTCGGAAAATAAAAAAGCTGGTTTGTTTGACACACAAAGACTTAGTTCAACCATTTAGTAACTAAACACTGCCAGTATCATTGCTTTCTTGCCTCACAGACACGGTTTTAACTTCAAGTAGGTATTATTTAAGTTTTACGGTAAGTCAGTTTTATATAAAGTTTATTTTTAGTTCAATAAAGTTAACATATTTGTTTAAGTTATGGTCAATATGACTAGTGAATAGAGCAATACTCGAATTAAAGCTATACATTTAAATAAGCCATAAATAAATGGGAGGACTATCTCACAGAGAAAATTTAAATACATTTTATTTTGTTGTTTTACATCTAACTCACCGAATGTTTCTTTTGATTCAGATACTCGTTCTCTATCAGAAGAATCCACAATGTAAATGACAGCATGACACTCTGCATAGTACTGAAAAAACACAATTTGTCTATAGCATAAATAGCTAAACCAACCACCAATGTAACACACAACTAAGTAATGTATTGTATTCGTGTTTGTAAATTGTATGCTAGCATGTTTTATAGAAGGTAGTAGTCAACCACTGTTAAATTAAACCCTTAAGTTTGTGCAGGATATTCATACTGAGGCACTTATGTTGGCTGGGACCACATATACTAGGTATTTATGAGGTAGGTACTCTATTAGTAAGTGAGAAAGAGCTTCTGTGCGTTTGTGAAAGTGGGAAAACTTCTCCAAATCACCACCTTTTGCTGTCTTCTTCCCTGTCAATGTCTTACACCCGCATGAGTATTGCGAACGAACATGACCGGCTCTTACTCATTATATCAAGCACAGTTCTTATAGAAGATAATCTAAGATGTCAGATAATCCATTTAATTTTGTGGGGTCAACTCTCTCTCTATTTTAGTCAATTAGGAAAGCACTGAAGGACTTGTCTATAAAAAGAAGAAGAAAGAGAAAGTCAATTAGTGCCTTTACTTTGTCCCAAAGTGATTGAAGTTCCTGTTGCCCTCCAAGATCCCAAAAGTTCAACATTACACCATCCACATCAATTTTGCCTATGTTGAGCCCGACTGTAGTAGTTATTCTATTTGGATTCATTGCTTTATATTTCCTCGTGAATTTCGTTTTTGTTGCTTCCAAATAAGTCTGTAAAAGTTCTTATATTAGTAGTCATAATGAGCAACATGGAATTTGTTGTCAAACGCTAAAAGAATTCACCGTTTTGCCTGCATTGTCCAAACCTAAAATTAGCACACAGTACTCATCTTTTTGTATTAGATATTTGTAAAAACCGTGTAGTAATGTGTACATTTTAAAACATTATTTGGATTATTTTATTTTTATTAAACTTTTATTGAAGCTCAAAAAGTAAACACGCAATCTAAGGGTCGCTATTTCAACGTGCAGGTCATCTGACTAATCTGTGTCACTGTCATAAAATATTTTTTGAGAGCCTAGTGCGAGTGCCACAAAATAATCACTTTGCTTTGATCGAAAAGTTTGGGTAGTTTATTTGTATCACTTTTCGATTAAGATCAATCTAAGTGGTATAACATAGTGATTATTACTGACTGGCATCTGGCACTGAGAGTACAGACTCTACGTAGTATTATTTGATCAGTGGTACAGACATGTTGGTGACTGGTTTTGCCTGTTTGCCATAGCTTATTTGATCAGTGGTTTACCTTATTGCCTACTGATCAAATAAATTGTTGCCTGTCTGTGTGTGGTCCAAGGAACATTATTATTACCACTGTGTTCTGTCTTACGCACAGATTAGATATTAGTATTATTTGATCAGTGGATATTACGTCTTCCTATCATCATCGCCATAACGTGGCCATCATAAAATTGATTGGAAGGGTCTTTATTTGATCAGTGGGGTCTACTATTCTCACAGATTAGTCAGACTATTCTACAGTAGCCTGTAGCCAATAATCCTATTTTTAAAAATTATTAAACCAAACTCTTATCGAACTCTGCTGGTAGTATTTTGTTCTCGTCCTTAGGACTCTCATCGAAACAAACTGTTAAAATAAGTTTGGGAAAATGCCACCTAAAGGTAAAAAATCCCCGACTATGGACATGAAATCAAGCACTTATGGCGATTCTGACTTTGAGTATTGTACGCCACGCAGTGTGAGATTAAAATTAATTCTTAACGGTGATCCTCCTGGCCCAGGAGATTGGCCATTTTTGACGTATTTTAATGGCCAAATTGTCTTGGAAGGAAAATGGCATAATGGACTAGTTCTCGAAACTGAGGCTTTACCACTAGATCTCAAAGATAGTTATTTTCAACAATTAGTAGCAGAGGAACCTTTGATTTTTATACTTCGTACCATTGGGGGAAAGGGAGCCAAAGATCCAGATCCTTTACTTAACTTGGATAATCGAGCTGGAGCCACGGTTGATTTGTTACCTTTGGTATTGGGAGAGGAAGAAATCAATGTAAGTGTTCCACTGGTAATGATGGCTACAGGCGAACGCACGAACTGCATTGTTGAAGCGTATGCTAAATCAAATGGAGCATGTAAAATTAAAACAGTCCCTTTTATAATAACTATGTTGTCGGCTCATTGTTTACCGTTTGCTAAAGAAGGGACAGTTTATCTAGCTGCCATTGGTTTAAATGATTTAACCGATCGCACAGCAGTGAATTTTGGCATGTCTTTAAGTACAAAAAATGCTGTTAAAGTTGTTTGGGCGTCGGCAAGTAATGCCGGACAAGGAGCTAATACATCGAACAATGTTCCTTACAAAGATAGATTCATTCCCCAAGATTTTGAGCCACAAGATACGAAAGATTGTAATTCTTTCTATTGGAACGCTATGAGAAGAGTGTTAGTTGATCCGGCGGAATTGCGAGACCGACTTTCTTCGCCATTTTTAATCGAAATAGCTGGAGTTCCCAGAGTAGGAAAAATAGACGTACGAGGTCGATACATGGGTGTGGTCGATGCTGGTGTTCTCTTAGAAACTGGACAGTACGGTGTAATATCGTGTGCAAAATTACTTTTTTATAATGAAGCAGATGTTCCACGTAATGTTGGCGCTTTATTAGAATTACCGCCTATCAGTGCCAAAATTAGTGCCCGAGAAACTGACTTAATTACAGACGATTTTGGACATAATGCTTATATCAAGATAAGATTTGATGTAACTGAACCTCTTATTGCAAAATCCAAAATGTTATTGTTATACGAAACTATAGGATTTCTTCCACCTGAAGGACAATCATTACCATTTGATGGGCTAGATATCGAACAACCACCAGAGGATCCTTCCATTGACGTTAGACGTATAAGAAAAGAAGGAGGTGCTCTAGCTGTACATAAGGAGTTAAGTAGTCTTGCCTGCCGAGGTGCCGTCCCGATGAACCAAGGTATTAAGCGTACGGCAGCGAATCGTTTACTAATGAGAGTAAGAACAATGCTTAAGCAGTTTGCACCTGGTGACTGCTCTTATATAGAATGGCAAGATACAGTAACAGCTCAGCATGCTGCTAGTAGGCGGGCAGTGACTGCATCCTTTGCACCGCAACCACCACCATTGCATATGTCGTCGCGGGTAGCTGCTGCTAGATGTCGCTTAGCTGGGGATAACAGAACTGCAGATATGTACATAGAAAGAAACCTAAAAGTTGGCAGCTCTTTTCCAAGGCCGTTACTTTCTAAGACCTTACGTTGCCTCGAGGAAGGAAACGAAATGGAAGCTAGAATTTATTTACTTCAAGCTATGAGCCTGCACATACGAAACAGGTATTTGCTGTGGGTGTTTGGAGCCCTTGAATTTGACAAAGGACCTGAAGGTTTTGAATCAGCGTCTGCTGCTTTTCGTATCGCGATAAAAGGTGATTATTCTGAAGGAACTACTAATGCAATAGGTTGGGCTGCTTTGCACGCTTTGTACCATTCTCATGACAACATGTATGCAGCCTTTGTATCTGCTAAGAAAATGAGAAAAGCTTATGAACTTCCTAGAGAATGGAATAAGTTTTTGAGTAGATGGATAGAAATCAGTGGAGAGGAGGAAACATTCTGGATTCCCTCTAGCGTCGCTTTTGATAATCCCATATTGATAGCTGCAGCGTTCTTTCTTTGTTTGCGATGTTACGCTTTTAGTGAGAGATTATTGCAGTGTTACGATTTGCAATGTGCCACACGTGGTTCTCGATTCGGTTTAAAAACAAAGGTAGGTCCTGACTCTTATTATGTTAGAGCTGCAACATGCCTTATACGCCGCCAATTGGAAAAGGCCTCAGCAATAACTGAAGAATGTTTACAAAGGTTTGGTCCTTCTCCAATGATGTCGCAGATGAGAGCAACTTGTCTGATGTGCGCTCGAGGCTGGGACGGTGATTGTGAGGATGCTCTTCGCGAAGCAGAGAGAGCAGGTGCAGAGTCAAGCCCTTCGTTGCTATTGAAGGCAGCGTTATCAGGTTTTAAAATAGATCCAGAAGCAGCTCTTCAAAGAGCAGCTCGCGCTCACAAGGTAGCTCCGTCTGCTTACTCTGCGCTTACTATTGGTCGTATTTATGCTAAAACTGGGGAAGAAAGATTGGCTGAAAAGTGGGTGTCGGCTGCTGTAAAAACAGAACCAATGTTGGCTGATGGGTGGGCAGTCTTGGCATTGCTCGCAATGTACCAGAGAGACATCAATAAGGCCAGAACCATGCTTCGTACATCGAAACAGGTTGGCCCCTTATCTTCAGACATAGAAGAAGAAGTTAAGAAAGTAATGGATATGATTCAAGTGGAAACCCTACCAGATTCCCTTGTCAAGAATTTATGTTTCTGTGATTACCATTAGGATATTAAGTAATTGTATCTTTTTCATTATTTTCACGTTATGTTCCTTCAAGGCAACACAAGCACCTACTTAAAGGAGGGCACTACTTATGTCTAGTTTAATTTTTAATATTGAACTAAATTAATTAAATTTATATATTTTCAACATGAAACCTATCGTTCTTGTGTAGATTAGTTCGTCACTGAAAGACGTTAAAGAAGTAAGACGTTTTTGAAATCTAAATAGCTATATACTTCGTACCAACCAATCCAAATCCATTCAGCCGTTGACTTGTCTCACTCAATGGAGTAACATATTTTTTTGGGTTTCTTATTGTTTACTTACAATATCATCATAGTACCTAGCTACTATAATAAGCTTAAGCTATTTATTTCTATATTCGTCCTACCTTCGATTCGGGAGTCCGCGCTTTCCTTTTAACGATAATAAAGGTTTTAAAATAAAATAAAATAAACATTTTGTGAGATTTCTAATTCTCAGTACAAAAAACATGATAGTTTTAATGTTTTTTGTGTTTGCTTTATACCTATCTAAAGAGTAAGTAACAGTTTAAAATTAAAGTTTGATTAGTGTGCAAATTAAAATGATAAAAGTTCGATCAAGTGTCGTAAGAATCCCAAACAGTATAGACAGAACCGAACAGTGGATCTGATTCTCACTTGGCTGGTTACCTATTCTAGGATAGTCTGAAACGCAATATTTTTTTTAAACTTTTGATCTTACGTTTACAAAATCGTTGCGACCAGATGTAGGTAGGTAGGTACCGAAAGAAAAGTTTCCACTAGGCAAGTGCCTAGGTAAGTAGTACCGAGTACGTTTGTACGTACCGTAAATTAATAAATGGATCTAATTAGACTGATCTAATGTAATGAAATTAGTTAAGCGACAAAACACACCGTATCGCTAGAATAGAGGTGTCGCCGAGCTATTTATACTACGTAGTCTGGGAACTACTGCATTTCACCGAGAGTTTGACGCGGCTGAAAGTAGGTTAGCTAGACCGTCATTATATCTGATAACAACCTACCGATAACACCTGATGGCGACACACGAATAAACCAATCATTTCGAGGAACAAATGATTAATCGCGCCCATAGAATACACACCTTACGGTTTGGTCGAAAGATACGATAAAGTTCGTGTAGATAAATGTCGAATGGTTAATTCTGAGTCGTTGCATCATTGCGAGGAGGCGCGCGGACCGCGACATACACAAACAATCTCTGAGGTGGAACGACCGCTCTTTGTTTTTACTCGAGTTTCAAACAAGATCTTGGACATGTGAAGGCGGAACACCAAAATGGCTCTCTCGACGAATTGCTGGAAATATCTTGTGTTAACTTTCAATGTTTTGTTCGCGGTGAGTACAGTTTTTACTACTTTTTGTGAACTCCATTGACACAGACAGTTGAACTGCTGTATCAGCGCGCTTTGTTACCATAACAACACAATGAAAACATGCATTTATAAGTCCAATTAAATATTTAAATTGCATTAGAACGCATTAATTTGTTCCCTTGTGAGGATCACACAGTTTTTAATTGATGTTAAAAGTTCACAAAGTATTTTTTAAATGAGTGCATTGTACGCTCAATTAATTTAAGGCGGCCAAATGACATTGTTTAAATAAATCCTATCTGTGGCGCTAGTAGTTACGGTTCTTGTCACAAGTTACAAAGAGGTAGGGGTAGTTTGTATAGAATGGCTATGCATTTTGATTTAGTCGGGTTTGATTTACTTTTAATAATGTTGTCGTGACTCAACAGATGTCAGCAGTGGTCCTGTTCGGCGCGAGCGGGTATCTGCTATACAGGCTGTTTGTGTATCGGCATTTCATCGGGGTAAATGTGGAGTACCCAGCGATCCTGCTTTTGATGATGTCCATCATTACATGCTCGATTGCTTGGATCGGGTGGAGGACAGCCAAGTCAATGCATCAGATTCATGTCATACTAGTGGGTATATATTTTATAACTGCGTTTGTGACATTGTTTACGTCATACATTAAGTTCTTTAGTAGAGCTTGCTAAGGGGGAAGGAATTTTACCAACCGTTGATCCAGACTTACCTACTTACTTACCTAATTCAACGCTGGATTCTGGAAGGAGTGTTGAATTATTAGGTGAATCGCGTGTTCGTGTCAGATCAGTACCTACCACCAATCCAATCCAAACCAGAGTAATTCTGATGTATGACTTACCACTATGCTGTATTTAAGGGATTGCTACCGATGCTTAGGTTTTTAACATAAAGCCTAATTAAAAACTCAAATTTAATTTCAACATTTTAAAAACCTAAGCATTAAAATACAATTTTGTATTTTTAATAGAGTTAACGTATGAGGAAAGACTATTTTATATCACAAAGTTAAGAGTTTTATAATGTCATGTTGACGACCGTCTGGTGTAGTGGTTCGCGCTTCGGGCTACAAAGCCTGGAGATTGCGGGTTCGAATCCCGCGAGAGGCAAAGGTTTGTGTGATGAGCACGATCATTTTGTACCTACCTAAGTCATGAATGTTCCTAAACGTATATAATTATGTTTATCCGTTATCTAGTGACCTTAGTACAAGCTATGCTTAGTTTGGGACTAGCTAATTGGTTTGATTGTGGAAATAATTTATTTATTACTAAATATCTGATTTAAAACACGTTAGTTTAAAAATATCTTTGGAATGTCGCGGATGCGATAACTTTGGTATGGTTTTGTTCTCCGAATTAGTTTTCGACAACAGAACTATTTATTACTGAACTGTATAAAGAAAATATTGTTAACCTTATTTCACAAGGTTTTTATTGTTCGTGAGAAGTTAGTACGGCACATAAATTTGCAACTCAATTAAAAAAGAAGAAGGTTGAACCTTCTTTCATTTGTCGTTTTTTGTTGTAAATAACATCTTATTATCAGAAAATATTTTCCGTAGTTTTGTTAACAGTAATGATGATTTATGAGTTACGTAGGTATGATAAGTCGATCAAAATTTCAATCAGACATATGTTAAAAAATCGTATTAAAAAAACAAAATATAAATAATAATACACCGATTTATTTTATTTGCTCCCGGAACTTATTTTTTTATGGTTGGTGGAAGTTTCTGAACTCATAATTTGATAAAGTAAGAATACTTTCTATACACGCAAATACAACTCGAAGTGCACGCACGCAAAATCACGTTAATATTGCGTAATTAGCTGATAAACAAAAACTTTTACAATGGGGCACCATCGAAATCGAGAAATGAATGTCCTGTACAACATCGTGGTGATAATTTTGTGCAAAAGACGAAAAATGTACCCTTTTTTATTTCAATTCTAGTTTTTATAGCCACCCTGTATTACTGTCGTTAAATATTGTCTGTCGATGTAAATGATATTGTAGATGTTGGTCTTTTTAAAGGCCTATTAAAAGTTATTGTGTTTTACAATCTAAAAAAAATCAGTCTAGGTATAATATTGTTTACCTATAAGTAGGAAAATATATAGAAGCTTAGCAGCCTGCAGAAATACTATCCTATTTCTGTGCCTTGAGACCACTTATCAATAACATTTACTCTCAGCGATAAGACCGCCTAAATTCTACGTATTTCTGTAAACTTCAACTGTAACCTTTTTCTATGGTGTGCAATAGAGATCAAATCTACGAGTATCTATGTATCTTTCTGTCTATACTTCCAGACGGGTGTCCTAATAGTTCTCGTGGTGGTGATCGAGTTCTCCTGTTTCGTGTGGGCCATGGTGGTGTGGGACAGCGTAGACATCGACATAAAGAACTCCATGACGGGCTACTTCAACCAGATGCTGAGCGCGAACCAGCCTGATTCCGCTGACGCCATCCGATGGGATAGACTGCATGTTAAGGTGATTTCTTTGTTCGTGTCCGTTCTACCATCATGATGGAGATATACAATAAGTTCCGCCACCGTGGAAAATCTTATATATAAAATTCTCGTGTCACAATGTTCGTTCCCGTACTCCTCCGAAACGGCTTGACCGATTCTCATGAAATTTTGTGAGCATATTGAGTAGGTCTGAGAATCGGCTAACATCTATTTTCATACCCCTTAGTGATAAGGGTTGTCCACCCTTAACATTTTTACTTAAAAATTATTTATATGGCAAACAACGTTTGCCGGGTCAGCTAGTAAAAATATACGCATAATGAGTTGAGATGCGGGAGTAGGAATGAAACGACATCCACATCCTACTACAAATGTGTTAATTTTTCATTCTTTCATTCTATGGGAAAATAAAGCCTAAGTACCTATATCTAACTGTTATATGTATCTGAGTTCTTGATGGATGATTATGAATTAAAATTCGTGGACGACAAGTATTCCACACAATTAGTTTTATTGTTATAACGGTATAGGCGTGAGTTTATGTTATCAGGGGAATCCCAGGAAATTA
The DNA here is from genome assembly GCA_950371115.1 of Anania fuscalis. Classification (NCBI taxonomy): domain Eukaryota; kingdom Metazoa; phylum Arthropoda; class Insecta; order Lepidoptera; family Crambidae; genus Anania; species Anania fuscalis. The sequence continues at coordinate 19,464,750 of OX493330.1, forward strand.
TTTTTAATTTTATTTTGGTCTTGCGCACGTTAGCCCTGCACGAGCAATGTATAAAAAAACCTATACTACATAATCAATAATAGGTACAGAATTTTGTTAATTGATGTTTGTTATGTTCTCAGCTCAAACCGAGCTTTAATATCTGAACGGAATGAGATTAAATTAGGCTGGATACCTATTATAGACTATATAGACTATACAGTCGACATGTTTCATTCTGGGCCCAATGATAAAATCGAGAAAAAACAGTTATTCCATAATAAACTTATATAATAGTATTATAAGATCAAAGTAGCATATAACTGATGATAAATTCTTTCTGTTATTCTTAATAACTAAGTGTTTTGTTCAATAAATCATTTTTCAATCAATCTCCCGTCTTCCTTCATAAATATTGTAAGTATTTGTAGGATTATTTTATGATAAAAGTTACATAAAAGTGCGAGAGTAGGTATGATAAAAATATTTCAAGATTATATTAATCTTAACTTAAGCAACAGAAAACAAATAGTTAAGCTCGATCAACATGTTAGTAACTTTGTTGACGTGCACTATGGCGTACCTCAGGGAAGTGTGCTCGGCCCTACACTGTTCCTGGTGTACATTAACGACTTATGTACTATGGACTTGTTAAACGCAAAAAAATTTACCTACGCAGATGATACTGCCATTGTTTTTAATGGACCAAGCTGGAGCAAAGTCAAAGTGAATGCCGAAGGTGGCATGCGACTAGTCGCTAAATGGCTTAAAAATAATCGCCTAACATTAAATAATTCGAAAACCAGTTACAAATGTTTTAGCATAAAATCAAACACACAACCAGAAGAAACATTTGATATAAAAGTACACGAATGTAATCCTGTCATCAATAATAATATATGCATGTGCCCGTCTATAACTCGAACAAATCAGATTAAATACCTAGGTATATTAATAGACCACAAATTATCTTGGTACCCACAAATCGAATTGATATCGTCTAGAATCAGAAAGTTTATTTAGTTGTTTAAAACATTACGATACATAGCCCCACCACACACCCAATCTAGAAATTTGCTAAATGAATTATATATTGCATTAGTACAGTCGATAATAATTTATTGTATACCAATCTGGGGAGGAGCTTACAAAATACGATTTATTGAAATTGAAAGAGCTCAAAGAGCATTAATAAAAGTCATGTATTTCAAATGCCGACGTTTCCCCACAGAGCTTCTATATAATGTTAGTGACTTGTTATCTGTCCGCAAACTGTATATTATAAATACAGTTACCAAAATTCACAAAACCATCACGTATGATCCAAAAACAGATAATAAGAGAAGAAAAGATACAGTTCTAGAGGTGCCTTTTCTCAAAACTGTGTTTGCTAAACTACAATACGGCGCACAGTCAGCTTACCTATACAATACAGTAAATAAAGAAATTAATATATACAATAAATCATATCAAGAATGTAAATTCACATTAATAAATTATATCAAAACTCGTACCTGTGAAGAAACTGAATTACTTCTGAAACATACTAAATTAAAGTAAAATAAACATAGTTACATAGTTAGACATACACACACACACACACACACCTACACACACACACACACACCTACACACACACACACATGCACGCGCGCGCGCGCGCGCGCACGCACACTCACACACGCACACACACACACACACACACACAGAGAGAGAGAGAGAGAATATAAGACTAATGTAGACTCAAATTAATCTTGTTATGGCTAATATTGTAATTGTAAACGAAACGAAACCTTTATACCTAGATTCTTTAACCTAATATAATCTCGGCATTGTAAATTTTCAAATATCACAGTTATGTTATATGAAGAGCAGAGCCCTCTGACACAAGTATTTCTATACTTAAAAGGGAACTCTGGCCACTAGTTTTGTAAAACGATATTTGAACATAAATAAATATTTTTTTCATTTTTCATTTTCATTTTCATTAATCAATCTAATATCTTTAACATGTTCTGAAGAATATGATTGAAAAAACTATTGGTAAGTATCATGTAAACTGAAAAGGGCTTCATAAAAAACATAGAAGTGAATTATTTAAAAATTCCCGTTATATTTATCTACATACAACGCAGGGGACAAGGAAAAATTACATATCTATTATCTTAACAAAGCTCTGTCGCAGAAACTTTAAATAACGTTACGTAAATGATAGTTAATCGTTTGATTAAGTTAAATAAATAATGTTTTTGTAAATTACACCGTAAATACTTAACCTCCAAGTCTTTAAGATCTAAAACTAATTACCTACTTAACCGTTAAATTAAAACAATCAGTCAACATTTTGAGGATACTGCTAAAGTTTGAAAGTACATCTATTAATGCTTGGAAAACAAACAAGCAAATTTTGGTGTTTTTTTTTCTCGCATTTAATTGCTCTGATAATATTTTATAGACCTTGGTTCGTGAGAGCGATTGCAATTGTTTCAGACCACGCGTGCGTGACCTAGCCACACATTGTTGTGTGTTGCACAAAAATATATTTTAATGTTCGTGTTTAGGTACTTTAGATTTACAAATAAACATCATCCGTGCCTTAAAAGCTATACTGCTGGTTTCTCAAACTTGTTTGATTTCAATTATAGCTGTTTCAATGATGTTGATAGCGAGAATATCACAAACAATACTTACTTAACCAAACACCGTAGATTTTGGCAATGCATAGTCATGTTCGTTTAGTTAGAACACGCAAATTGTTTTGCGTGGTATTAATAATAATATCAGCATTATAAGAGAGGTTTTATCAGATTTATTGGATCTGAATTTTAGCTAAAATATAGAAATAAAGTATTATTTTTAAAATAATTAGTTCTGACGTATTTTTTTATTATGTTATTTCCAGTTCGAATGCTGTGGCGTGAACGGGCCAAGTGACTTCGGGAAGAAGGGCGCTGTTCCTTTCTCGTGCTGTGGGCAGGGTCCCCTTGACTCCCAGTTCAAGCCGTATACCTCTGACTGCTCTGCGCTGTTCCAGAGGGGTTGCGGGAAGCCCCTACACGGGTACGCCAGGGAACACCTCATGTACATTGCCATGACGGCGCTGATGGCTTCTGTGTTACAGGTAAGAGATTTTTTTAGTTAAGCCATTGGTGGCCTGGGATTGTGAGTTCACAAACAGTACGTTCCACTCATTTTTTTTAAATCGATGCACGGATGTTTTTAAGTACCTTGCTCAACGGTGAGGAAATTAGTGTGAGGACATTCATATAACATGGATGCGCGTGTGTGTAGCCATGGTCCTATACCAACATAGTTTGGTTTCCTGTCTAGGGCTGCTGGCAATCGCTTTAAGGCGAATTCAAACCGCAGAGTTATCCACCACCGTCGTGGGTAGTGGATAATATCCAAGGGATATCCCGTGCAGTATAAAGTATGAGATTTCCACAGCTGTCGCGAAAGCGGGGAACCGCATACCAGAGTGTACGAGTTACGGCACCGCGTGTTCGACGAAACTATGTACTCCCTCGATCCGAGCGTCGTCGTTACACTGCACTGTGGTATCTATCTACTGCCTCTGGTAGCAGATACCGCTATGGTTTTTAAATAGCGTGTTTTTCGCATACCCATCGGGATTCAATTTGAATAGGCCTTTAAATGTTTATTAGATACACCGACTTTGAACTGGACATGCACTAAGATGCATCATAATAATTTTAGCCTATTACAAGCCAGCGGCGAAATATGGTCATAGCGCACCATTTTGTGAGGCCTCCAGATATTGGCGTTGGTTCCCGTATACTTAGCAAAAAAAGGTTGGTGAAAGTACGTAAGTCCGAAATGCCATACATACAGACATACATCTGTGTACCTAGCTAGTCAGTAGCTTTCTAGCTATCTAGAGGTTTGCCTCTTCAAGCAAGGTTTCCCTATCCTGTAGAGTAGATTGGATTTAACCAGTATTTCCCGAGATCTCTTAAGCTACACAGCGGTTTTACAAACGGACACACTGATTATCCAAAAATAAAATACCCTGTACCCACGTACCTACTAACGATGCCACCCCTGTAACACTAAAATGTATTTATTTGTCAGAAATAATCGTACAGTTGTGTACTGATTCATACTGATCTTACAGATGACGTAAAAATAAGTTCAATACCCGAGGGTTTTTACATTATTCATACTTTTTACATACATGTATACTTTGGATACATAATGTAGGATGAAAGTTCGTTCTGAACTTTTATCCTGCATTATAATAATATACATAATAATAATAAATATTGGACAACATCACATACATTGCTCTAATCCTAAGGTAAGTAGCTAAAGTACTTGTGTTATAGAAATCAGAAACAATGACGGTACCACAACACCCAGACCTGAGCCAATATAGAAAAGTTCGTTTTCCACATTGACCCGACCGGGGATCGAACCCGGAACCTCAGAGATGGCGGCGCCTTAAAGTCCGACATGCTCGCCTCTCGGCTACGGAGTTCGTCATTATGCATCCAAAGTTTACGTTGCACGTTCATATCAGAATGCGGTTTATGGAAGTTTGTCGAAATAAAATTAATTATAGCAGATTTATTAATAACTGCTGTTACCTGTATGTCAATTAACACAGAATTTGTGTCAATTTCCGTTAGTATTAAATATTCCAGTATATTTTACATCTTAAACAATTAAAGCTATCGATTTTTCCCAATTTTTCTCTATGAGCTCATTGAACCAATTAGTGGTAGCTACAGCAAGCCACTAGTGGCCACCATAAATTGCAGACTTAGTACATTTTGGCAACAAAGCATTCGAGTGACCGCATTCAAGCCACAAGCTACGCGCAGCTTGTGGTCATTCTTAGCCACTATAGGCGGTGAGTGCGGCCACCAGTCGCATCCACTAGTAGCTAGGAGCTTAGAACCTAAGTATCGATCATTTATTTCCCCCGGTATTCGGCAGGGGTAGGACGTGTTTAACAAGGGTATTTAACAAACATGGTTGTTGTGTATTGATTATTATTCTGTTTACAGTTCTTCCTAAGCTTTGTTTTTGTCTTTGTCGCGGTATATCGTAACTACGTGCATTAGGTATTATTTAAGGTAATATGCTAGTTGACAACACCAATCAATTGAGATACTTTTTAAAGCTGTCAAAAGTAACGCACCTCTTCCATAGAATTTGTATGGCGATATCGGATTACCAACGGACGGACGGACGTCACTGTCCACCTAAGTCAACTGCCTTACGATTTCGATGCAATCAAAAATCAGTTTTTCTAAAAAATGATATTATACCGGGTTATAAGGCCTAAAAAAGAGTGTAAGTTTTAATGAATGGTACCTTAGAATTATTTAAGAAGAATCCCTATTGCATCCAGTGGCGTAGCTACCGTCAGGCTAGGTGGGGCAGGTAGGTCCCTTGGCCTCTGAACTCCAGGGGGCCACCGGTCTCAATGAATGATGTTCGTAAAAGCTATATCATATCCTAGTTAAAAAAGAAAATCTCAGCTTTGGCCCCTGACCAACAAATCTTTGAACAGATCGCAAAAATTTCCGTCTATATGCAGGGCGAGAAAACGCACACAAAAGCTAGCGAGATAGCTTCCTTTAGCTGGTGGCTTGGTTGGTCGTGGTCACTCAACAGATAAGTTTGACCCGATGCCATGATGCCAATGGCATCGGGTGGCTAGGGGCGTGCAGTGCTTATAGGCAATTAGGCAGTCCCTACCTGTTTAACGAAATGAGATAGGCAGTAGTGATTTACAAATGTGTTTTATTGATGAAAATCAGTGGTTTTCATTGGGTTTATGTAGTAATAATGAATAGGCGGTAGATACTTAAAAGGTGTTTTATTGGTAAATATCTGTGGTTTTCATCAATAAAGCACCTGATCAAGTATCTACTGCCTACCTCGAAATAAAACTAATGCCCGCCACTATGACTGCAAATGTAGGTACCTAATTGAGGGGACAACTATTGGTTTTGCTGTTTTGCTGTTACCGCGAGTGACTATCTCAGTACTCTCAGTGTGCGGTCGTATATGTTGTTTCAGTATGCGCCATATTATCTTAAGTGAATAGTCACCCTTTATTGCTACAGTGACCTTTACAACACTGTTTATTATGGCGAAGTCCTAATCGCCATGAATAACAATAACTATTGTCCTCGTCGTACCGTGCCATGTTCGGTAGTATTCCATCACTTGGGACGTCAAACAAACAAACCCAATGGGTGTTAATCAATTAAGTTGAAATGTATGACTCATAGCGCGAGTTACCGGTATTTGGCAGTAGTAAAATATATTGACAACCTTCTCTAATAGATATCCACCGCCATGAAAAATTTAAGGAATGAAAAATAATTATTTAGCTACTTATACAGCGTGAAGAAACAGGTGACTTTTATATTAAAAGCTTACTCCTCCACTAAGGTATAACTTTAAAAAATAAAACAAAAAAATATATATGCCGTAAGATCGTCGAGGTAAGTGACTATTTTGTATAGAAATATGATCTTTTTTCCTGATTTCGTTGATCCCGAACTAATACATTCTATTGAACCATTTGTGGTTTTATTAAAGGCTTTTCCATGTTTTATTAATTTGTGCTAATTTAGGTATGGTAATGTGCTAATTACATCATTTATTTTGATGCCTAGTTATTCTAGGCATCCATTTACCTATACCAAAGGGCGTGCTATCTATAGCGCCCTTGGGGTTAATGAAGGTCCGTTTATTTTTGCTATAATTTTTGACGGATAACATTTTTTAATTAGCGAAACATGATGGGTTCGTTGTACTACCACCTATCAGCACGTCCAGTAATAATGCCAAATATACAACACCAATTTAAACTACTCAACCTATTTTCAACCTTATTACCATACCCTAATGTTCATTACGGAATTATTTGATTGCCGGCGCACGCGCAACCGCATTAACGCGATCGTGTAAACTTCGCCATAAAGCACAAATTGCCTCCGTAACGTCTATTTTTAACTGACCACTCAACACGATAAAAACGTGCCGGAAAACAAGTGAAACCAAGTGATTGTAAACTATCAGAGAACCTACTATTAGTTGTAAATTTTTGTTTTTAGCAATTCCATGCAAGGTTTAAGCATTTCTGATCTTAACCAATAGTCAAATATTTGTAAAAATATTTCTATAGGGTGGTGACGGTAGTATACTACTCAGCTATATATATAGCTACAACATTGATCAGAATACGCTGGCTTTGACAGCGAGAAAAAACACTTGAGGAATATTATCTTGTCACGTGACGTCCTCGGTAGCTTAGTTGGTAAGGCATTCGCCCGGCTTGCGATAGGACGTGGGTTCGAGTCCCACCTGAGGTCGATGATTTTTTTTTTCAAGTGTTATTTATCTTCTACTATTAGTTGTTTTCATGGGAGTATGTTATCTACAGCTTTCAGTTCAGCCTAATAGTCATCGGATAGAGAACACTGCGGGCCCCCTCAGTATCATCCATCATTCTTCCCACTTCCCAGTGAGCTGGAGGGGCGACGTGAAAAAGCGAGCCTATTAATTCTTTTCCCATGTCTAGGGCTACCAGATCCGAAATATGTCATTTTCTTTTACAGGCACCCGTGACTTTTCATTAAACTTCCTAGTCTGAGTTACACGAGAGGCAACGATTTTCTTCTACTTTCCTAAAATTCCGGTATTTTTTTTTATATTCCCGTTTCACTGGCAATCGGCAACATTTCGGGTAGGTCAGGGAAATTCCTGTCACACGTCCTATTAACTTCAAACTAGCTGTTGCCTGCGACGTTACTCGCGTATTCTTCAATTTAGAAACCTTTACTGGATATCTCGCCTTTTCTCTACTATAAGCATGTATTATACACATTTTATAAACCTTCCTCTTAAATCACCCTGTCTTTGATGAAATCCGCATCAAATACAGAGGACGAAAATCTATATTGGCTCGGGTCTGGGTGTTGTGGTAACGTCGTTGTTTCTGGTTTCTAAAACACAAGTGCTTTGATTCTTACCTTAGGATCAGATATGTGATGTTGTCCAATATTTATTTATTTATTTACATATCCATCGTATTACATTTCAATCTCGTTAACCTACCTTCAGATTTGGTAGTAAGCCTTGTATGTATGTATGTCTGACCAAATATGTCAAAGGTAGAATTAGGTTCATTTGCTACATGTCTGGTTAGCAAGACAATGCAACTGTAGGTACTAGAAAGCATGATATACCTCAATCTTTATTGGAGAAAAACTGTTCCAATAGTCAGCAGAAGCCAGTGACTAAAATGTAGGATGGGATAAAATTTGTCGTAAAAAAGAATCTGACGACCTCCGTAACCGAAAGGGTTTGTTTCTTTGTTGGGTCAATGTAGAAAACAAAATTGTCTATTTTGTCTCGGGTCTGAGTGTTGTAACACGGTTTTTTAGAACACCGGTGCTTTATCAACTTATCATAGAATCGGAATATGTAAGTGATGTTGTCCAATTATTTCTAATCTCTATAATGCAGCCTCGATCATTGTATGCTCGTCTGGTCGGTAAAAAATGAAGCCAATTGTCGACATCTTAAAATATATTTGGTATTTACGTTGACATAGGTATTCAGTAGCTTCCCTCGCACTTTGTATAAAGTGATTAAGGTCAGGTCAGGTCACGCTTGATTGTAAAAGGTCATCGCGATATTTTTGATACACCGAAATTGTGTCACGAACTCCTGTCGACGTTGTCAAGAATTTAGTTATCAAACAAATATGGAGTGATTATTGCATTATAGCTGTAAAAATTTGATGTAAGTAAATGAAGTTGATTACCATTTTCATATGCTTCGCCTTGTATCAGTAAGTAGAGCAGTTATAATTAATTAGGTCAAACAAAACAAATCGAATTGCCTGTAAAATTGCAAATTATAATAGCGTTCTGTTTTTATGATTAGTGGTATGTAGACTTCACACATAATATATTTTTAAGTTAGTGTATTTTAATAATTTTGCTCACCCACAAATATCTAAATAATAAAGGTTCCAACAACATGTAAGTATCGTTCAGTCTGTGAAATATAAGTTGGTTTCTATCTACTCGTACTGTGAATTTAAATCTTACCGTTTCACAATGGACCTTGATATACACGTCCATGAATCTTCGTTATCTTAAAGTCTTTGTATTATCCAACAGTAACCACTATCAGAATGCTAAAACCATACCAACGCAACCGACCAAGTTTGGCGCTTACGCAAGATACGCAATAGAAAGTGGCTAGTTTGGTCGCATACTCGTAGGACGCCCACTATGACTGCATTTGAAATTTCGGACCTTAGGGCAAAGGCACACAACGGGGTGTCGGCATGGAATCTATTTCATACTTTTTTGTTTTCATACGTATGAAATTATGAATAGAATAGAATAGAATAGAAAAAGATTTATTTGACACAAACAGAATACAAAAGGTAAAAAAAAAAACATTTACAGGATAATAAAAAGCAGTATGTGTCAAAAAGGCCCCCGCTCAGCATTTGTCGTGACAGTCAGTTATGATTTCATACGTTTAGATTTTTCTAGTTCCGTACCTTAAAATGTTAAAAGGAACCAGTAAGCTGATCATCTACCAGAGCTGTGCATGTTAGCTGCGTAGCGAGGGATGTGTGGTGCACCAATAGAATCACTTTATTTACCTATCTTCGCTGTGCGCAATTCTGGTGAATATGGGCTTAGCGGAGCGAGGTTTTTGTTCATACAAAACAAGCGAGAAATACGGTGCAAGGGATTTGTTACGAGGAATTTGTTACTAGAAATGTGTGTGAGGATTTGAAAATATGCGCGTACCAGTCAGTCAATAGATGATGTTGGAAAAGAGTCTGCTACCTATCCTCGCCCCGCTCATTTGTACACACATTACACATTCCTCGCACAGGTCTGGTGGAAAGGGTCACACCATTTTACGGCCTCGCTACACATTACACATTTTCGCACCGCACATTTCCCTCGCACAGCTCTGGTGGATGTGGACACCCAGCTTTATATGACCACTTGATCACTTCGTTGTCTGCAATGTCGGCTGTCTGTCAAGATCCTTTTCACCAGGAGTGCGTAAAGGTATCAAATTGAAATTAATATCAAATATTCAGCGCGGTAACCACGAACTCTTAAAACAATCTCAAATCTGTCAAACATTATCATTTCTGTCAAATTTTGTATGAAATGACGTACCAAAATTGACAGATTTGACAACTTTGAGATTGTTTTAAGAGTTCATGGTTATGGCCCTGGGCCATTGCAAGTATTACAAACCTGGGCCATAACCATGAACTCTTAAAACAATATCAAAGTTGTCAAATCTGTCAATTTTGGTACGTCATTTCATACAAAATTTGACAGAAATGATAATGTTTGACAGATTTGTGATTGTTTTAACAGTTAATGGTTAGGGCCCAGGTCTGTAATACTTGCAATGCTTGCAGCTGTGAAAAAACCAAACTTCTAAATCAACGCAATTAAAAGACACGGCGGTTTGTGCCGCATTACTTACTTTATTTAGTCGGTCTTTACTAATTTACCGATAAATACTTACATCAAAATATGTACTTACCTTTACCTTGTAACCAGGTGGCTAGGTAACTATGCTTTTCCTGTCGTCGACTGTATCAGGAATTCAATGTATGTCTTAAAACGGTTTTAGGAGAGATTCTGTCTTGGAATGTTTATCGCTCGTCTGCGTTGACACTTAGTTGTTATAAGTGTTGTTTCAATTTGAGGGCTGTGAAAATCTGCGATATTTTTGTAGTAGTTTCACGGTCTACACGTACATTTTATCAATTATGTTTGGCGGCGGACTTCTAGGTGCCATTATGCATACCATAATATTGTGCGCATTCTTAAATATTACTGCATACCTAATTTTAGACAGGTTTTCATAGTTTAAGGTTATACCTAGTAAACCGACATCACAAATAGATAAAGCTAAAAACACTATTGAATCCTGTTCAGCAGGGCTAGCATGCGCAACATGATAAAATTTTGTCGTGGCATTTTATCGACTCTTGACGTAAATATTTCGTTTTGTCTTCGACAATAACAAAGGAAAAACCAAAATATTATGGCAATGCCGTGTTATAAAGTAAAAATAAGTTGCTACTAAGAACGGGAAACCCCTAAAATATTAAGTAAAAGGATTCGGAACGTCTGTGATCCGTTAGGTTTGGGAAAAGGACAAAATTATCGTCGAAGACAAATTTTGTCTTGTCTATCGATAAAATAACCGATGCGCGCATGCTAGCCCTGCAGGAGTTTCTAGTATAAAAATAATTACTTAAGGGCAAATATTACAGGCGCCACGTCGACAAGTTTTTTAGACTTTTGTAAAACAACATGCTACTGTTAATCACAAAAAAAATATGTATTACAGTTTAGGCTCTAACAAATACATATTCGGTCACAGTAACACAATTTTACAAACTTGACTCGATAGAGAAAAAAAAAAATCAAAATAAAAAAAAAACCTGAAATATTTTTTTACTATTGCTGTGTGGTTGGTAACCCTGGTGGCCTGCCAGACAGACATTGGGTATTTGATTTGAGTAGGACTATGCAAATGTTTTGGCGCAGTGAAAGTGATTCTTTGTTAATTGGCCATAAAATAATACCTACGAGTAAAGTCACGTAACTAACACCTATTGACCATACAAGCGGAAAACGTAGGCGTTATTATGTCTATTTTGAGATCTACTAGAACTGAAGCTGGGATAGACAAATTCAGCAAGGTTTCACGTTTAAAATACCTATCGGAAATGTATAATCTGTCTCTTTTCACACAATCGTAGAAAAAAGGTATCTAAACCTAACTATGTGTAATATTTGTTTGGCCTAAAACTAAAAGACAAGGATAACATAAAAACACACTTCTATACATCAGCCCCTCTAGCATGAGCTACAAAACACGATATAATATGATACTATATAGCGATTTATCGACACCCAACTTTTAAAATATGGTAACATAGTAGGCTCCTATACAACAAACCTGTTATTTTTCGTTTTTGTAGATAATAGTACGGAACCCTTCGTGCCGAAGTCCGGCTCTTTCGTCCGTCCGTCCGTCAAAGTCCGTCATTTTAAAAATTTGCTATGTTGGTCCCGTCCCGATGGTTGTATCCCTTAAAGTTCCATCCAATGCACCTTTCTGTTACACCCTGTATAAGAATGGTTCCAAGTCACTTAAGAATTCAAATACGAACTCGTAAAGGCAAAGTGTACTATCTATATAAGGTGTAAGTTAATTAGTGTCAGATATTTTTAGGAGTAACTTAGACTATCGCATAGATCACATATAAGATAAATTAAAAAATTATAGAACAAACTTTAAAAATAGAAAAAAAATAAAACAAATTAAAATAAAGAATCTACATCATCCTGTACCTGAACCCAAACATCACAAGTAGACTACTCACACAACGCTAGGCGATTAATAATCTCTCCAGAACTACATTTATGCACTCAAATAATCATATTACACTGTTTATCATAATATCATATTACTTGGTGCGTGAATTAAAGTTTGTTCTATAATTTTAAATTTATCTTATATGTGATCCATGTGATAGTCTAAGTTACTCCTAAAAATATCTGACACTAATTCACTTACACCTTATATATTTGTTGTTTTATCAATACCTACAAAAAATATAATTCAACTGTTGCGTGACCCCAATTACTGCTAACTCACTTTATTGTTAACAATCGAGGCAAACAAACAAGAATAACCTTCAAAGGACGGGTCAAAGAACTGAAAAGTGACCTATTTGATAGATAGATGTAAATATATGTTGAATTTATGTGTATTTTCAATGCCTCCTGCACTATTTTTAGCTCTAGTTGTAGACTTGTATTAATATATCATAAAGCATTATAGTATACTAGTACCTGTGTTTATGCATAATAAATGAATTATACATTCGCAAAACATATTATCAACGGTTAAAAATCATCGACCGATGCAATGAAAATCTTGCAAAACTACAGACTTTGAAGTTTATATATGTCAAATTTTACGAAAATCGGTCAGAAACTCACACCGCAACGTATCTATTTAGACGAAAAAAAATGAATATATTTTAAGATTTTATCTATTGACATCGTATTTTCAGGACCCGCCCTATGCTCCAGATTTACTATTTCAGGAAAATGCTACGTAAATTACGTCACACCCAACAGCAATCAGAGTCAGAATTCCATGGTCTGAGCCAATTAAGTAAGCCACCATTGTAAATAAATCAAACCGCCACTCCTGGAAGAGATTTGTGACGATGTTTACTTCCCGAATGCCGGAGAAACAATGGACTTTTGTTCCTTGAATATCTGCTATCAAGTTTCTGAATCTAAAGAATTCAGACACGCCTCGAAAAAGTGCGCGATTGTATTTCAAACCGGTGTACTAGTGGTGGCGTTAATGGTTGAAAAAAAATATTCGTTAAAAGTTAATGGTTGAATAAAAATATCGATATTTTTAATGGTTGAAAATATCAGTTGATATTTTTATGCAGATACATTATTTTGATATTTTTATCTGTAGTTGAATATGGTTGAAAATATTAGTTAATATTTTTATGCAGATACATTATTTTGATATTTTTACCTGTAGTTGAATATGGTTAAAATATTAGTTAATATTTTTATTCAGATACATTATTTTGATATTTTTACCTGTAGTTGAATATGGTTGAAAATATTAGTGAATATTTTTATGCAGATACATTATTTTGATATTTTTATCTGTAGTTGAATATGGTTGAAAATATTAGTTATTATTTTAATGCAAATACATTATTTTGATATTTTTATCTGTAGTTGAATGTGGTTGAAAATATTAGTTAATATATTTATGCACATACATTTTTTTGATATTTTTCACTGTAATTGAATATAATTAGTACGCGTTTATTTATATAGGTTTATTCGATGAACTTTCCTTCATACTTTAACAGGCTTAGGACTGTCTAGCATAAAACACAATGGATAAATACTTAGTGCCTAAAGTCGAAAAAATGCATCCGCATAAAATAACAGAGTCAGTTGAATATATCGAAAAGAAAGCTGTTCCATACGCCGAGTAACGTCATTCTTCCTTATGATAATGGAATAGAGTTTAATTTCATTGCAACTGTTACTACTTGTTTGACTCGCACATTTTATCGTTTTACACCTCGTCGCACTCACGACGCCACTCGTGTCCTAAATAATGCATTCAAATTTAGGCTCTAATCCGTTTACTTAATGCTTAAGTTAACTTACTCAATAAATTTACAAGAAAGATTGGATATGATATTTTTATTTTATGCGGAATAGCGTTGTGAATATTCATTACGTAATTTTATCAATCGGTTAGATTTATCTATACGAATAAAACTTCAAGTTGCGTTTAATTATCAACGGCTCGAAAAAATATTTTTATTCGATAAAGTTAATAATATTTATTGAATAAATGTGATACTTTTTTTATTAGTTAAATTTAACTGATAATAGATATATTCACCATCTCTACGGTGTACCTACTTGAATGCTCTAAGCCTACAGCCCACACAAACAAGAAAAAAAATGTTTTTTTTTCTTTCTATTCTCTTTTACTATCGTTAGGCAATTGTTTCGATCGGTATACCCGCCAATTTTCTTTTACTTTTTAATATTTGGCGTTACAAAGGAGCGAGTTTTGAAAAGTTGCGTCCCTAGTCTGTAGAGTACGTACTATAATAGTTAAATCTTCTCAAAATTTACTTTACATTGTACATTTGTGAGGGATGATTAGGCTGAGAAGGGAGTGTATGCAACGATGACGACTGACCTGAACATGGAAGAAGAAATGTAACAAACAAACATACTGAGCCAACCGCACGCGATTGATTTGGAGCAACCTACTTGCCAACTCCAAATCAATCGCGTTTATTTACTAACTTTATATCAAGTTCAAGGCTAGCAAATGCATCATCTGAATCAAATTCGTTTCAATTTTATCATCGTACGATAAACATGTATTTCAATGTGGACGAGCTATTCGTTTTTACTATAAGAGAAAACCTTTGCGGTTTGACAAAAGAAAACGGCTTACAGTCATAATACAGTAGCAAAAGAACTAATAAGATAAATGAACTGCACTTAATGCTAAATTTAAGCGTTTTAATTTTAAATATCGATACACGCAATTGTAAGGCACTAATAAATGTTATTGTTCAAGACTGTTCTAGATAAACATGAAGTATCATCATAAATCATAAAACTCGTTAACTTTGACAACATTACCTAACTTTTGTAACTACGGCGTATAATTTTTACTGCACTGCAGAAATACGTTTCTATGAACTCGTCTCACAGGACAATCTCGTTTGAAATTAGAGCACTGCGCTCGCGCTCGTTACGTCACCGAACCGACACCGGGTGTGGCCTCTTGCGGCGACAGATCGGTTAAGTATACTAACTAACCACTTACGCATCAGGATTAGCGAATTTAATCCACCAACAGGGCTTTAGACATCATTCTACAGCTGTCATTTTATCTGACGATAACAGAGATAGAATGATGTCTTAATCTAGTACTAAACTAATCCGGTTATGCGCAAATCCAACTAAAGTTGATAGAATAACCTACTTCTTCAGGTAAACAAACTCCGCCAAAGTCGAAATCCTTTTAAAGCCGAAAACTCTTAACTCGAATTTTCTGGCGCCTCTCTTGAAGTTCGACTTACAGAGGCTCTACCTACCCTTAAGTAGTGCTTACTTAGTACAAGTAGTTTTTATAGTGTAATAATTAAGACTGATTAATTTTTAACTGATTAATTATTTCACGTTCAATCGTCAAGTTCTAGTAAAAATAAAATATTCTATGGCACATAAGTGCCGCCACAAAAATATCATGTTAAAGAACCTACTACCAATGCTGTCTGTAATATCGACAATTCTTCAATTCATTTTAAATAAAAATCTACAGTCCCAATAACGGTTCCTTCCAAAACAGACGCCTAGTTTAAAATATTGTCTTCGTAGACTCGTAGTTCGTAGCTAATCATTACTACGAATGCAATATATCAAGAAATCAGGCAGAAACCCTCATTAGTTTTGGATTAATTATGCAAATTCCGATTAAATCATGTTATCATCTATACTCTATTACTCGTATTAAAAGTCGGTGGTTTTCATGGCTGTTTGGATAATGACTCATTGTGAGTTGATAACATGTCATCGGTTCGTTTGTATTGGGCTTATTAGTTTTGCTTGCGTGTTGTTTAACATTGGTTAAACACCCAGTATTGTCTTTATTTTTAGTCACTTCCTCAATTATGAGTCATTATTTCTTTAATTTCATGATCGTCAGATTGTATGTAACCGTAGACATTAAGTTAGTATTTCATTTCAAGTTGAATTCCATATTTCTCTTCTTCCATTTCCATTTATGCAAGAAAAATGGACTATACCTACCGAGAAATTTCGTTAACCAAGTTTACTTACGTGAATGTGTTTGCTCGCGTAGCGAACTTGAGTACATTAGAAAAGTACTTAGGTTATTAAACGTAGGAAGGTAGGTTGAAATGAAATTAATATCGGGCTTTCAAATTGAAACAAGTGACAAGCTGTTTCTCCTGAAAAAAATGTTTGCCTTATGGACGCTTACATACCGAATGCTTGCCAAATATATAAATAAATAATAGTTTCCACAATTACAACAATTTCTAGCCCCAAAGCCTAGCGTCCAGCTTGCCACGGCAAGGAGCTGGACGCGCGGTGGCTAAGCAAAGCTTGTACTATGGTGCCTAGAATATGGATAAACATACTTAAATACGTTTATAAACGTCTATTAAGGTACAAATGCCCGTGCTCATCACACTTACACTTGCCCCTCGCGGGATTCGAACCCGCAACCTCCGCAGGCTTTGTAGTCCGGAGCGCGAACTACTACACCAGACGATCGTCTTGGATAATATTCCAATCAGCATCATCATCTCAGCCACAGGACGTCCACTGCTGAACATAGGCCTCCCCCAGTGACTTTCAGATCGGCCGATTGGAAGCGGCCTGCATCCAGCGTCGTCCTGCAACCTTTACCAGGTCGTCTGCCCACCTTGTGGGTGGGCGTCCTACGCTGCGCTTGCCGGTACGTACACAGTACCAGTTGGGAGCTCTATTCTCGAAATTGTTGACAAATATGTTTACCTGGGACAAGTTATCCAGTTGGGTAGGTCAAATTTTGAGAAAGAGGTCAATCGACGAATTCAACTCGGATGGGCAGCGTTCGGGAAACTACGCAACATCTTCTCGTCCAAAATACCTCAGTGCCTAAAGACGAAAGTATACAACAGTGTGTGTTACCAGTGATGACATACGGAACAGAAACGTGGCCTCTTACTATGGGCCTTATTAAGAAGCTTTAAGTTGCACAGCGCGCTATTGAAAGGGCTATGCTCGGTGTTTCTTTGCGAGACCAAATCAGAAATGAAGAGAATAATCCATAACTGAATAAAATTTTATCTCTTCCTATCATATAACACGTACTTGACCAACAGGACAAGTTGAACTACGAGTAGGTACGTAGTTTAACTTGTCGACTACCAATTACCTATAAACCTTGACCTTCTTGCTTCATTGACTTCCTTTAAAGCTTTGGCTTACGTCATTTATACAACGTAATGTTTCCGAAACCTTGATTGTGTGGAGACAATTTTCATCAAAGTTTTAGTATTAAACCTTGCTGCGTACTTATAAATAACAAGGGGGTTATATAACCCCCTTGTTATTATTATATAGGGGGTTATATATCACTTAGACAACCTTTTTATATTTAAAGTTTTTACGTAAAAACGCAAAGATCTTCTAAGCCTGTCGTCTTGTATGACGTTCAAAGAGTTCAAATGTTTAACCGGCCATATGGAAGTCACTGGCCTGTACATGTGGCCTATGGACATCCTATGGCTGAAATGATGATGATGAATTCAGGTTTAGGTTTAATCAATCAAGATCTAAGAAGATATGGTGTAGATGGGCCTAAGCCATTTTACATAATTTTAAAACGAACCTTCCTCAACGTTGTTATAAGATGAAGTGGATTGGATACGAATGCCATGCTAAGCCTTAGAAGGTCGTGCGTAGGTATCTTATCTGCTAAGATGTTCCTTTTGGGAAGGGCACGACCCAGTGTATCAGATCCAAACAGTATACTTATTTTTTTTTTAAGAACTTTAATAATTTATTCATTATTCCTTTACCTACAGTTTTAGCACGTCTGAAGTCGCCAAGAAATGGCGACTTAAATTCGTAACGTCAGGAAGAGTCTTTCAGTGTATTTTAGCTCAAAGTTTTATAAACGTATACATTTGTCCCTCCATGTTTTAGTTTATCTTCTCCGTAATCAAACTCATAACGCCTAACAACACCCAGTTTCCGATTTAAGTGAGCATTAGTCAGAATTATTTTCGGTTTTGTAATCCGTACGTTTTTAGCAATTGCGTCCAAGGTCACGTGGTCACTCAAACAAATTGATATAACTCGCAAAACGTTTTTATTATAACAATTTCTAGATCTGCCTGCGTTGATAAATAAAAATAGTAGCGTAGTATTTATTTTATTATACTGTAGTAAAAGTATTATGAGTATGAAATAATTTTATTGATATGTTTAATGTAGAGTTCAGCTAATTACAGCTTTCCAGGGTCTCCCAGGTTTTGCTTGTCTCCAAGCAAAACCTTGAACGGACAGATACACAGACGGACATGACGAAACTATAAGGGTTCCTTGTCAAAACTATGAAACCCTAAAAAAAGGTGAAAAAAATATCACGCTTAAATAAATGTGTAGCGCTAAACAGCCGAGAATAGATCGACATTGAAAAAAACAGGTTCTAATATGAAAATTGGTCCAGCTCGAGAACAGAGGATGTCCTCTAAAGGCCCATTAGATGCAATGTACCCAGTACTTATCGTGTGCCCATACGCAGGGAATGACGTAACTGTTATGTTGACGTGGGCAGCTCTCTCCGTCACACCTATGGCGATGGATAGAGAGGTTCCGCTGCTGTAATGATGATTCCTGCTTGAGGATATGGGTGCAACCTGGGACAATAATATGACTCGGATGCAACAGTGTTGTAATGCAATAGGTATTATTTTGTCCATAATAAAAGCTGATTCACGAGGGTTTTTGTGAGGAACGATAGTACGTACGTATCTTGGTAGACTATTATGTTTACTGGATTTTATTTATTATAACAAGTTGTTTCTAATTGCGTTCAACATATTTCTGTAAAAAAAAACTTTTCATCTTGAAAGTATTGTATGGTACTTTTAGTCATGCAAATTTCAACAACTTTAATTATTGAGGAGTTTTCAATCGACGCGTACATACAGGGTGTACAAAAGAATGGGACACTCCTTAAAACCACGTGATCAGCTGGTCATATACAACAACTTTTCCTATGTGATTTTATTTTTAGATGCTCCATACATTATCATCTAGGTATGCGAGTAGGTTTGTATGGAGAAGCTGAAAAAAAATCTCGATTTCGATGTTGCTCCCATAGCAAAAGTTGTTGTATATGACCAGCTGATCATGTGGTTTCAATGAGTGTCCTATTCTCTTGGACACCCTGTATGTACTTATTTTCCTTATGTGACAAAAAAATGCTAGTAATAATTACAAAACAATTAATAGATCATTATCATCATCAGATCATCAAACTTGATCTGGCTTGACTTTATGATGATATTGACTCTTTTAGGTTACCGACCGATTTTTGTTTCGATTGAACATCACTGGAATGCGTGAGGCTGAGAGCAGCCCGTTTATTGGCGGGAGTGTGAATATAAATGACATCCAAAACCACAAACAAGTTGAAGTTCAAATCTTTCAAACTGTCTTTTGGTTAGCAAGGTCAAAAAGAATGAATGGCATAATCTTGTCAACTTTCGTCTCGTTACATCCACTGATCAAATAAAATCTGCGGGGTAACCATAAACTCTTCAATTCAACTTTCTATTTTTATGGCAGCAATTGTGCTCTGTGTCACACTGGTTCCGCCAATGTCAAGTGTTAAAGAGGCACGAAACACTGAACTCATAAAACAATCTTAAATCTGTCAATTTCGTACGTCATAACGTACGTACGTACAAATTTGACAAGATTTGACAGATTTGCGATTGTTTTAAGAGTTCATGGTTAGCCCCCTTTAACACGCATAACAACCAGCTTGCCAGATAGAAGTGGTTTAATTTGGATACGATTAGCATCGTTTTCAGAACCTCGTTGATTGACCTTGTTTATAACCATGTTGCTAAGGATTACCTTGCTATGCTATTTGCAGTTTAATTTCAAAGTTAAGTGCCTACCGCAACAGTTATTACCTACTGTCTGATATGTATGCATAGTTGCTTCTTGTTTGAGGTTCATACTTTTAGCCAGAATGGCCATAGTGCTAAGTATACTTTTAAATATCAAGGAAAACATGTTATTACACAGATAAAAAAGCCAGTAAATGCGGGCATAGTGTACCTATCTATCTAATTAGATAAGAAGTGCCTATTTATGTAAAAAAAATTGCTGGTTGAATTTCAATGAAGTATCTAGGAATATCACTTTTACTCTCCAACACCAATAACTAAATTAAGTGTTCGTTTGTTTTAAAATATTTTAACAGTACTCTAGGTGAGTAAGACTCTTTGTACGATGGCTATGTCCACTCATATTGTCATACGAAAGAGCCATTCGCCTAACATCTTAAAGACTACCTACAGTTTTCTTTGATACTTATCTTCCGTTCGAAATCCCATGTTCTATCATTATTATCACCATCATCAGCCTTTAGAAGTCCACTGCTAGATATTAATCTATTTAGTCATTTCTGTTTTGCCTAGTCCTAAGTTGGAAGAATCATCAAAATGCGACTGAGTTACCATTTGTTTTATCTCTCTTCTCACCTGATTGATATAGTCATAGCGGAATCATAGCTTTCAGTTGCTAACCAATCATAACGGATATCTTTACAAACAGCGGGTAATTCGCTAATTCAAATCTAAGTTATTGTTACCGCACTGACCGCATATTAAACATATTTGTTAACCAACTCGCAGGTCGCAATCTGGCCACAATAACTTCGCTCTAGACCAATAAGATCCGTCAATTTCGCTTGGTAAATACGCTGTGTATCTTGCCATTCTAACAGAGCAAAGCTGTTTTCGGCAGTAGTAACAAGATAAACGGCGATACAAGCAAGAATTTCATTCAAATTGGCTTGGACTCGATTATTCTACTGGGACTCTATAATGACTCTAGGGCGTTGTGCAAATTACATCAAAAATCCCTAGGAAGTTAACGCTAGTGGAAGAACAGGAGATTCTCTGAACTACCACGAATGAATGATCTAAGATCTCTATCTCTGGTGGATGATATAAAGTTGTGGGCGTAGGTAATCCAACGCGTAATGGTCACTATGCTATTATCAAATACTTTAAACACATTCCGGGCCTGGTGCGAGACAATGCACACCGCTGTCCCTCGGTTTTCTTACGTCTGAATGCCGACATATTCTATTATAAATATTTCAATATTGATTGGAGATTATAATACCTAATTGACTTCGACTTCCACCGGGGAATAACGTCAGAACAGCCAGCGTCATGTCACCGTGAATAATAAATACTCGGCCACGCGATCTGACTCATAAATGGTGTATTAATTATCCAATTATCCTCAACTTCCACTGCCCGGTTTGGTATCCTTTGTTTTACAGCTGTTCGTAATTTGAAGTTAGCCTTAATAGAATTTGAAAAATATGATTGTTGAGAGACTTGGGAGCGAATAATATAAAAAAAAAAATAATAATAATAAAAATGTTTATTCGGTTCATAAATTTTACAACAATTTAAGTGTGGACTTCCTCTATTAAGTACATAAGTACCTGTGTCAGAGGTAGTCACTCTTCCTTAACTAATTAGTATTAACATAGTTAATCAAAACCTTAATTGTAACCTTAATTATATAAGAACAACAAAATCAGTGTGTGTTGTGTGTGTGTGTGTGTGTGTGTGTGTGTGTGTGTGTGTGTGTGTGTGTGTGTGTGTGTGTGTGTGTGTGTGTGTGTGTGTGTGTGTGTGTGTGTGTGTGTGTGTGTGTGTGTGTGTGTATGTGTGTAAAGGCGTGTGAAAAATAGAGATTTCATGCGTAAGGTAGGTAACTTAATTAACCAATTAATTATGAGCATGACTTTAATATTATTCTAGACGCTTTAGCCATTCCATAACTTCTTTTTTACATTCTTTGGTGGTCAGTGAGTAAATTTTTAGAATTTTATTAATTTTATTGTATATTTTTGATGATAAGTGTGTATACTGGTATTTAGCGAACTGAGTGTGTACATATGTTATTGGGGCTACTTTATCTTTTCTTCGTTTTGTTTTATTATCTATTTATTATCTATTTAATATCTATTTATTGTAAAATAAGATACCTGATGATGACACTGCTTGATCCACATTTGTTGCAGAACCAATAAAAGTTGCAGTAGGTAAACAGATTTTCAAGTGGAGATTACGTCGTGGCAATCGTAGTGTAGGACGCCCCCAGCGTGATGGACCGACGACCTTAAAAAGATGGCTGGCAGTGGATGGATGACAAAAGTGGGACATCGTGCGTGCGCATTGTCGCGCAAGGCTCGAGGAGGCATAATAATGTTTTATTATTATTTTTGACGGGGTTTTGGTGTAGATGTGGTCGATTGGGATAAATGCTAGTCTGGAAGGTAATACAAGGTCAACTAATAATCGTATAAACTCTTCATCTGCCACTACATAACGCCAAATTTTCCAATTGTTAGCGGAAACATGATTCTTGAGTAAGGGTTTCAGGTGAGCTGCAATTATTAATTCTGTAATATTTTATAAGTGGTAATGTTAATTTGTCTGTATGTCTAGTACTTATCTCGTCGTACCTACTCTACATAACAAAGTTACCATTCAGCTTACTGCCGGTCTTAAAACAATCTCAAAGCTGTCAATTCTGTCAATTTTGGTATGTAATTACATACAAAATTTGACAGATTTGAGATTGTTTTAAGAGTTCGTGGTAACCGCCCTGTACTTGTTTATACACATAATTAAACTGAAAAATAGTCACTCGTTGATAGAAACGGTAATAATAAGACTACGTGTTATATATCTATCACGGTCACATTCGCAGAAGCCTGGTCGTATTATCACCATACGACCGCCATTTAGGCTGATAGGTGTCATTTAATACCAGTTGACTTATCGCTGCAAAAAATCTCAACTATGGTCTTTGCAAACAATATTCAAGTCTTCGTTTTTTGTTAGTTATGTAAATCGTGATAATTCTGCTAATTTCGCATGCATATACGAACAAAGTTAATTGACAGGTAGTTTGTCAAAAAAATCGTTTCGGTATACGCTTTTGTTATTTACTAATTTAAGAAAGAAATGTCAGTTATGCGTTTTGTAACACTGTAGTGTTATCCTTGTCACTCATAGTCATAATATCCCATCAAAACGACGGCGCACTATGTACGCACTTATCTCATCATCCTTTTTATATGGAACTGAATACTAGATGTTAATGAGCTTGGAGCATTGCAATTTGATCTTTATTGTGAAGTTCATAAGACTTTATAGTGATTATGCATCAGTTCAAGGAAGTCAGATGCGATGAGTCAGCGCCTGGGTTTAGAACAATGATCGCTTAGATCAAATCTACTCGGCCTATGCTGTTTTTAGGGCTTGCTACAGACTCTTGGGTTTTAATGTAGATAATATAAACCAGGTTCTGGAATGGAGACTACGCTTAGGCAAACGTAGTGTATGACGCCCCCCGTTCAGATGGACCGATGATCTGAAGAAGGCAGCTGGCAGCGACTGGATGCAAAGGGCGAGAGATCGTGCGCTCCTTGGGGGAGGCCTATGTCCAGCAGTGGACTGCAACAGGCTCATATGATGATGATGATGAATATAAATCTAAATTTGTATTTAAAGTAGAGTTTAAAAAGTGATAATTAAATGTCACATTTCATGATAAACGTAACGTTACTTGGGAAAATCGTTTTCTTAATCGACGCTGGTTTTGCATTGTTATTGGCGAATCACCTCGCCTTCAAGCAAACGGTCACATTATAATTGTAAAATCTTTATTCAAATGTAAAATCGGTGATTGAGCGCCTAGCTTGACCTTAAAGTATTCAATCACAGGTTCTTATCAATTTAGAAGACGATTTTTTTCTAAATTTGTTCGGTTCTGAGTAGGTATGTGTTAATTTCTTACTTCGATATCGGTAATATCGCAATCGGTATTAAAACTAATTTTAATTTCAATAAAAACCCGAATCATTTCACCTGCTGAAAAATAAGACTCCTGTCCTGGTACAGCCCTGGTTTTGTTTGTGCTGCCATCGCTTCCTTGTGCTGAACAATACATTTGCTTTATGCGCCAGCGCAATTTGACGCGTCAGTTCGCCATAACTGGCGTTTGTTTATTGGTGGTTCCAATTAAACATTCGGTATTTCAAGGCGAGAATGCGCATAGAGACAGAGATTACAATATTATTAGCTTGATTAATAAGAAGTAAGTACTCTTCCTCATATTGGTCCTATTACTATTTCCGTTCCTGAGCCCTTACCATAAGGCCTGCTTTTAAACAGCGGAGAATTATTCAAAGAAGACCTTTTGGGGCTCCTACCTACCTAACCAATATTATAAAAAAATATTCTTAAACCTTTTACATAGATTTTGACGTAAGTATATACAATACAATACAGCTTAGGTGCTGTTAAGGCCTTAAGGACATTTCACTCATCTTAAGGCCTAAGAGTGTGCGTGATTAGGACCCTAGTGAAGTACAGTTTTAAGATTTCCTGAATTACTAACTATAGTTGTGATTTTTAAGGGGTCGATTTGGGAATCGACAGAACAAAAATGAGTCCCTAATCCAAGTTTCACTAGTAGCAGATTAGCGTTGAGCTGTAGCTATTGAAGGGTCTGACTTGCTCCTCTAATGATAGGTCTATAAGCAATGATCAATGAAAGTCCGATAAAGTAGAACTTCTAATCACTGTTTAATCCTTTACTCAATTAACTGGTTTATACAATTAAATAATGCATGTAATAATCAATAATCTTACACTCTTTACTAAAGCTCAACTATAACTGCCAAATACAAAGGAAACATTAGAGACCACACCTGGGACGTAATTACGTTAATATAAACAGACTGTAGGAGACTGCTCTTATGTCACTGTTATCAAATACTTTAAACACATTCCGGCCGGGGGCCCGGTCTGAAACAAGGCTCGCCGTTGTCCTTTAGCTTGCGGTCGTTTCACAGCCGACAGGTCTATCATCAGATCAGCTCGATGATATTAAATGGATTGTCATATACGGATTAACATGCTTGATACAAGTAATAATAAATAAATAATAAATATTGGACAACATCACATACATTGCTCTGATCCTAAGGTAAGTAGCTAAAGCACTTGTGTTATAGAAATCAGAAACAACGACGGTACCACAACACCCAGACCCGAGCCAATATAGAAAAGTTCGTTTTCTACATTGACCCGACCGGGGATCGAACCCGGAACCTCAGAGATGGCGGCGCCATTTAAAGTCCGGCGTGCTCGCCTCTCGGCTACAGAGGTCGTCAAAGTACAAGTACTAAGTTTCAATAATTTTCAAATCTATACGACAAAGTTTTGTAGCTAAAATTCGACTCTCATGATTTGATAACATTAGTAGTTCCAACAAGTAAAGATAATAAAAGCAACAATGGAAGCCTTATTTACATTCTGAAACAGAAACGTTAAATTCAACATCTGCAGTTACTAGCTACAAGTATTTTGAGTTACAAAGAAATAACTTTAAACAGCAAAATAACACCGAACGTATTATGTATAAATAATCAAATAGGTACGTGAGTATTTTAAGAAACAGTGGGTTATTATTATATGAAACTAAGAGGTGGAACCACGACGGACTTCAATCATAAATTTAAAATAATGTTAAAAAACTGAGTTTAGCATAATGGCGTCGTAAATCTTTTAAGTAGGTACCTACTACCACACACTCGAGTCCTTTCAGTGGATTTGGCCTCTTAACTAGTGGTTTAAAAAGTTACTTTTAAACTTTCGCGTTGCATAATTTAAAACTCAATGAAACGGGAATTAACGCGATCATAATTTAGGTACAAAATGTTACCTCTTTTGCCTGACGTTTCGATCGGGTTACACCGACCGTGGTCACAGGCTGACTGGAACAGCGATGTCTTCACTCCGTATGAGAGGCAGATTCTTCATCTACCCTCATAATATTATTTAAATTAGTTTTTTTATTAGGGTTCAGTACACAAAGGGTAAGACGGGACCCTATAACTAAGACTCCGCTGTCAGTCTGTCTGTCTGTCCGTCTGTCACAGGCTGTATCTCATGTCAATATTAAAGGTGGTTCCGTACCTTATATATAATGGTACGGAACCCTACGTGCGCGATTCCGACACTTGGCCGGTTTTTAATTTGACCCTCTTTCTGGCTCTCGCTTCAAAATTGCAACATAACTATGCTATTATAATATTTTAATGTTTATCTTCTTTTGCATATTCAATGTTTCTGTGCTGAAATAACTTGTATGGTCTATTTACATTCTAATTTCTATAAGCAAAACCAATAAATAACGTTTTACGTTTGTTTACGTTTGTGATGACTTTGTTCTAATGGAATTTTTTAGTGGTGTAGATGTTCCGATTTTTTTAATAATAATAATAAATATTGGACAACATCACATACATTGCTCTTATCCTAAGGTAAGTTGCTAAAGCACTTGTGTTATAGAGATCAGAAACAACGACGGTACCACAACACCCAGACCCGAGCCAATATAGAAAAGTTCGTTTTCTACATTGACCCGACCGGGGATCCATTTAAAGTCCGGCATGCTCGCCTCTCGGCTACGGAGGTCGTCATATAAATCAACCTTTACATTGCATACAAATGAGTAAATAAAATAAAAGTGTATGTTTGTTATTTCAATATAAAGTGATTTTTACTAAATGCGGAAAAGTACATCACCATAAGTATTTATATAAAAAAATCAATTCAAAAAACTGCATGTTTGCTCCAGCTATCTCCGAAACTGTGGCTAAACCGATATTGAAGGTACTTTCATTGGCAGATAGCTAATGTAATAAGAAATTAATTGAGCCAATTTAATTTAAAAACATAAAATTAATAACAAAATCCGATTCAAATAGTTAACTTTTTTGAATTCATTGAAACGCCACGCGAACGAAATTGCATTCAACCGAATAACAGCTAGTAAATAAATTAAAATGTAGTTAGTGTCCTTGTGGATAAAAAACCCTATTATTAGTAGTTTATCTAGCTTGTACAATCCGTAAAATACATAATTATATGCATTTGCAATGCAATTATCCAAAACCAACCGTCAAATACAGCGCGAAGCCATCTTAGCCATCATAGTTAATGATTTTCGTGTATCTTAAATTGTCAATGCTCTAATTTTGTATGTACCATACAGTCTTTACTTTTAATTAGTTATATTAGTACTTGTTCAAAATCAATGGTAAATGTACAATTTTGCCCTAGACATTACACACATATTTGACATGAGAATAAATGAAAACTAACTAAAATCCTTGTAGTATAAGGATGCTTACTTTCTTAATTAATTGCTGTTTGTTAGTTTCGCTAAAACTCGAGAATAGCTGGACCGTTTTGGCTGATTTTGGTCTTGAAATATTCGTAAAAGTTCAAGGAAGTTTAAATTAAACGGAAAACATAATGGCGAACATATGGAAAAATTGCGAGGAAATTTTTTCTTATCTCATGCAAACTGTTCCACCAGTCAAATAGGTATTTTGTCACATTATTTAATTCTCAGGCGGTACGAAGTTCGCCGGGTCAGCAAGTTTGCAATAAAAATTATAGTGCCAACCAAGAACCAACGTATACATCTAACTAAGGTGTTTTCGCGTCACGACCTTGGGCATACCAAAAGTCCGTTGGCTCTACCGCGACTATCGCGAGCGTGACGTAGCTAGCTATAGGCTTCAAACAAACGCGCGCTGCGCGTCTCCAGTCTCAAGAATGTTCTCCCAGGATTCAAGTTTGAACAAACATTTGAATACGTTTGAGCCAACATTATGTATCCTTGGCGTTTTCTGACAGGGTTTTGTTTAAATAATGAACTCAGAGCAACTGTGCCGACGCTATTTTAGGTTCTTTTGTTCTTTCGATTTTCAAGTCCTTAAAAATCGTTTAGGTGTTTCGTGCTAATAAATAGATAAATCAAGTCATCTTAATTAAACAAACACTGACATTCCTTCCCTCTACATACATTATGGGCATGGGATTTTTTTAAGGAAAGGAATGTCAAGTGATTGAGGTGAACCATCATCATCCCATACGCAGATCGAGCAGGATATCCATTATCCATATAGAGATGAAAAGGTATTTATTACTTTTCTAAATGTATTAAATAAAGACAAAGAGACTATTAGTAAATTACTCGTTTAGGAAAGTTGGTTAGGAAAATGGAGCACATTACCTGTGAAGAGTAGAGTATATCCCTGGACCGTTACTTAGGGTCTGCCTTTCTTGTTCTCTTTCTCCTCTGTGCACGATTCTGTGCAGTGTTCTTGTCGAGAGGTCTTTTTCAACCGTCGTAAACCAAGTTGAGGGTAGTCTTCCGCGTCCCCGTTTCGACGTTGGCAAGTCTAGGGCAAACTTAACCACGAAATCTTCCGGCCGTCTCTGGACTTGCCCGTATCACCCGTATCATAATAGACGTTTTTATTTGACCTTTTCTATTATCGGTGCTACCTTGAAGCTTCGGCTTATGTAAGTTTTTAACTTTATCTAGCAATGTGACGCCCGCTGACCAGCGTAACATGCGCATTTCGCTTGTTTGTCTGCAGTTTGTTGAGGTGTTGTTTGTTGGTCGCCCAACATTCGGATCCGTACAAAATAGCGGGTCTTATTGCTGTTTTGTGCATGTTGCCCTTGACTTTGAGCAGCATTTTCCTGTCGCAAATTACGCCTGTGAACTCTCTCCATTTTAACCAGCCTGTTGTTGTTCTGTGGGCAACATCATTGTAAATTATTCCGTCACTCTCACTGCTAATAATTGAACCCAAAGGTTTAAATTGTTTCACGCTTGGTATTTGTGAAGCACCTATAGTCATCTGGATATTATTAGGGTTAGTGATACCATCGAAAACGCAGGACATTATGCTCTGTCTTCTTTCGACTAATTAATTTAGTGAAGAGTAGGAATGACATTTAATAAAAAATCTGCCGTTATTTAATCTGTGATTGTTCGTTTTTTGTATGGCCGTATGGGCTATGGATAAGAGTTGATAGGACTAGACATTTAATACTGTTCGTCTTATTTAGAGTACATTTGATAGTCCAGGACTAAGGTTAACGCTTTGTTGGTTTGTACTAACGTACATACAGTGGGTGGGTATAATACAGTGAGTTAACCTTAGTCCCGGACTAGCAAATGCACTCTGAATAAGACACAGATGTTTTGCTTACTAGGTTTACATTCTAGATGGTTATTTATGATTCATGCTTGGTAATGAAGCTAAAAATCTGAAGCGTGACCGCGTGACGGCATGCAATGCCTGCGTCGCGCGGTCGCTGCCTCGGCATGACGTCACCGCCTGACCAACTGACCAATCTTTACGAGTGATTCCGTCATTCTACTACTATAAAATCAACAACGATAGGTACCCATTTAGATAAAGGCTTATATGTATGTAAATGTATGTTGTATAGTATAACTACCTACTCGTACAAGGAAACTGCTGATCGGCTGGTTAGTATAGTAACTAGTAAAATAGTATTTTTTTTTGTGCGATTTTCATGTTGGTCCCGTACTCCCGTTATAAATTATCGTCGTTTCGGTCTATAGACTAAGGAAAGGTATTGCTTAAATCCAGAAAATAAATGTGTGTGACACCGTCTTTGTCGGTAATCGGAATTATTAAGGCTGTCTTTTATAACACACAGATACTTACTATGCGACGGATGATGGTTCTTTCAGTAATTATTTTACGATAAGACTAGTTTAATGGAGTCATGGGTTTGACTCTCACAATGAGTCTTTGTAATTGTGTGTGTTTCTTAACCAAGAATACCGTAATTAATGTAGCAATATGACTAAAGTAATGATGTCGCTATAATTAAATATCTGGTATTTATTAAATTTCTTATCAGTAAGGATAATATTTTTTACCCTTCGAACTTGGGACGTCCGACCAAGAAAAGCATAGATTTTACGAGATCGACTAAGTAGAAGTGATGATTCATTTAAAATTACTAATCAGTTTTACCCGTTCTCGCCATTTGCTTTACCTAATTAATTGTTATCAAAGGTTAAGTTGTTCTTTTAAAAAGTTGCGCACTGCATCGGTCGAATATAGGGTGTTAGATTATGTATGCCCCTATAAAGCCAGCTTAATCTTCCTTAGGCTTTCTACTATACATATAGATAATAGGATAAAGTGATGATAACAGACAGAAAAATCAAGAAACAATAGGCGGTGCTTTGTCACATGACACATCATGTAAAAGGTTTTCCAGGCTGACATCAAAAGTGACGTAGACGTAAGGAAACTGTAACAGTTTTCCTTATTGTAAACTTTTTTATTGTTTAACGAAACGTCAACTTTGTTTAATTGAAATTGAACTCGGTCACTCCAGAATTTTAGGCTAAAAATTGAACGAGGAAGTTGCCATGGTCATTCTGGTTTGAGTCATTTTGGTGTAGTATGAGTTAATTGGGATTGAGATTTTACTATCCGGATAACAGCTTTTAATTTTAGAAACTCCGAAAATGCTTAACTCCTACCAATGGAAATTTTAATGTTCAGCGGTCGTCTATCTGCTTCAGGTTTCTCGAATTAACCTATCATACCTTTTGCTACCTTTAACGTACCCAATAAAATTATTCTTCACAGTTAACATCTCCATAGACCGCTAGTAGCCTGTTAACAACCTATTAGCGGTAACAGTGCGTTACTTCATTAGTTTTAATAAGGGAGGTTAGCGCCGAGGGAGTGCCAAGGATCTAAATTGACTCGTCGGTGCCTTTGTGCCACTCTTCATCAAGACATGAGTCTTATATTGACATCTTCGTACATTTTACAATTGTGCTAGAATTCTGACTGTTGAAGAGAATATACAAAGCAGATTTAAACTTGAATTTTTATCGTTACATTTACAACCATTAATCCATCTGGGAATTCAATAATTAGTCCGTTTATACTTTGTACGACGTAGGTATGTATGTATGACTCTACGTTTAAATAAATGACAGCATGGTTTTACTAAAATTGTTGGTTTCTCCGTAATCTTTTTACCCTTTGCTCCTTTATTGGTCAATAATCAATATCAAAAGCTACATAAGTGAAGAAAATCCTTACACAACACATTATACCTACGCGTATGATTCGATTGCTGCGTACAATGAAAATTTAAATAAAAATTATTCAGTTCCTTTTGCTAATCAATCAATTGACAATACAACAACAGATGGCAGTAGCTGATTTGATAAAAGTAAGCTGATAAAAATAACATCAATTACCAGGTCAAAAAAGTAACTCTTACAATCCAGCATTCGGATAAATATTTTCCAATCCTCATCTATTTATGTTTTTATTTACCTGTAAGTCGTAGTCCTCTTTCAATTTGTGCTAAAAGTAAGATGAGCGAAATCCACCAACGATCAACTTACCTGCGTGGCGACAGTAGTAATCTGACAACTGAATGATGACGGGATATCCATTTCAAATAGGCAGGATAGATATCAGCCTGTCGATTCTGTAAACAAAACCGCGCTCACTTCGTCGCTGCACTCGCTCATCAACGATAAATAATATGAACCTTCTTACTAACAAGATAGAGGCTATGTTCGTTTGTACGGCTAAGTCGAGTTTTAGAGCGAGTCCGTTGCGTTTTTCTTAGAGAATCGACCGGCAGGTCAACAAAATGCATTAGTGTCTGATGCGAGAAACCTGCGACGGCTGCGACACCTAATAAATACATGCCCCAGACAACTCCAATTGATACATGCAATAAATTAATATGATTATGAATAGTCATGGTCTCGCAATAAGGATTTAACACCTTTAAGTTACGTTATTAGGTACCAAACCTTGATTGATTGACCAAGGGCATCACGCTGCACGCACCATACTAGTCATCCCTGCTTAGTATGTGACTAAAAGATTTCAAATGTTGTTATTTTGTTCCAGAGCACTGGCATCTTCTGCACGTTCTTCCTCGCTCAAGCGATCCACAAGAGGCGTCGAGCCTCAATCAGGACCAGTACGATGAGAGAGTCCACATTCTCAGCACCAGACGATTCCCTTCTCTCTCCAACCGCGCCCGCCGCCACCCTGCCAAAGTATTAGTGTGATACTAGCTTGGATTTAGGTTTTTTTTACTGTCATTTTAGGAAAATAATACAGGATGCTGATGTCGTAGCCCGATCTTAAAATTAATCACTTCATGATGTGGCCGGCTATTTCATAAAATGGTCGATTTTCATGATGCGGCACAGTACTATACTGACTGTGGCAATAGTCACGATACGACATGACGAACGCTGCCACCAGAGCACTGATAATTATGAAGAATAGACTAGTTACCTAGCTTTTTACCCAACTGCCAAGAGGGTTGTGTTTTTATCCGACAATTAAACAAGTAGGAAGTAAGTACTATACTTCCAAAATTGAAAACTTGTTAACATTGACTTACATATTACATCAATGCTTGTTAACAAATTTTTACTTAGTGTTATTAATATAAAACAAAATGTTATAGCATTTTACTTTTGCCTAGATTTACTGGGCTTCCAAATATTTTGAATTACATATTTACAAATTAAATTTTGAATGTAGAACTTAAATTAGAAACTTAGAAACGCATTGAGCTATTTTGAACACGGTGTTACATTATAAAAAAAAAACTGTCATTAAATTAATAAAATAAAAGTGTTATGTTCCTAGACATTAAGGCTATTTGTGACAAAGTCTCAGGCTATGGACCCACTAATATTCTTCATTGTACTGTAATCTTACTTAAACACCAGAATATTTTTTTTCAAAGTTTTTTGGCATAGGATAAGAATTTTATTTATAAAACAGTAGAAGTCTGTCAATATACGAATTATGATTTTAATGAATTGCTAAAACTACGGTTGTGTAATTTAATATTTACACTTTAGTATTTACTATTATCTAGTTAAGACCATTATTTAAGTAAATAGTAGGTATTGTAGATTTTGTAAGACATGTTTTTTTAAATATAAGTAAAGGTTGTATGTTTCGTATGAATTTTGTGTGTGTGTGTGTGTGTGTGTGTGTGTGCGCGTCAATCATAACGATTGTTCATTTAGGATTAGGTTTGTCACAAACGTTTTGTATTTTTGTCGTAATAGTTTCTACAAATAAAACATTTTGAAAAAAATAATGGTTTGTATTCTTTCTTCAGTTTTTAAACTAACTGGCCTATTTTTAAAACGATCCTGGCATATGTAAGAGGGAATGAGAGCGCTGTAGTTCTTTGTTTTTCTTATTTTGTGTCTTGCATAACTTTACATAAGCAAGCCACGAAAAATAATAATTTTGGTGCATCTTACGCTTCTTGTTCACTTATAAGTGTGATTTGGTGCTACACACTAACTAGTTAACTTAAATTGTATGCTAATAATTATAAAGCGAAACTAACATTACGTTCCGCGGCGTATATTTGCGCAACTTTGTTTTGAGAGTGCACAAAGCGGCGGTTTCCAACGATTTTATGTTATTGGCCAATATTGCACGCTGATTTCTTCAAACGGCTTAACCTTGCTTGCTCGGAAATAGAGGTCTTCGCAATTTTCCGCCTCTGCTCCGGACGGCTTAGTTTTTGCTAGTCTAAGTGAGGGAAGGATTTAATTTAAAATATAGCTAACTAACCATGCAAGTTATGACTTGAAATTGTTTATGGTAGGTGGTACAAAAAGAGTTAAAACAGAGGAGGCCATTTATCGCCTACTCTTGTTTTGAATGAAGCTAAAATCTATCTTTTTTGTTTTTATAAAAAGCAGATTTTTTATAGCCAATAATTTCTTCTTCTCCGCGTGCACTCTTGGCAGAGTGGTCGTGGTCACGTCTCGGTCGATTCTTGTGTCACCGCTGTTTTTGTGATGC
Source organism: Anania fuscalis (assembly GCA_950371115.1). Lineage (NCBI taxonomy): Eukaryota > Metazoa > Arthropoda > Insecta > Lepidoptera > Crambidae > Anania > Anania fuscalis. The sequence continues at coordinate 19,498,971 of OX493330.1, forward strand.
GTCGCCATGTAGCTCGATGTTTGGCGGAGCGAGAGCAATTGTTGATGTTGGAGTGCCTTACAGTTTTGATGAGGTCTGTCCATCGTGTTGGAAAGCGGCCAAGTAATCTCTTGCCCTCAACTTTGCCTTGCACGTTGCACCACCAGTCGTTTCATTGAGTCCTCGTTGCGGGTGATGTGCCTAAAGAATTTGAGAATTCGTGATTGCACAGTCGACGATAATCTCTCTTTGATGTTGAGTTCTTTCAGGATGGAAACATTAAATCGGTGCGCGGTCCATGGGATTCTGAGCATGCGTCTTCAGCACCACATTTCCAGGGCTTCAACCTTGCGACGGTCCTGCTTCCTCAGTGTTCACGTCTCAGCTCCGTACAGGAAGATAGGAAAGACCAGGCACCGCATCAGTCCGCAATCCGCACAATCCGCAGCCTTGGTGTTTCTAGTTATTCGCGGTCCTTCCAAATGTTTGCGAGTTTTTCAACTGAGGATCTAGTCATGGCTAGTCAACGTCTTCGAATTTCATTCTCGCAGCTTCCAGCTTTGGTGATAGAAGAATATTTTAAAATGTTGAAATTTTTCGTATTACCTACTTAAAAATGCGTCAAACAAAAGTAATCTGGCGTTTGAAAAATCGGTTCTTGAAACAATAAAAAACTAAATTTAGGCTACTTAATAAATCTAAGACAGCTCACAGACGAGAGACCGTATGTCGGCGACTGCTTGCGATAGTAGCAGGCGACGGTCGGCGACTGACGACGACAGTCTTCGCCGACGCGTCTCAAATCGCAATTGTCACTGTCATGATGATGACAATATTGCGCAGTTATTAGCGTATAGCAACAGAGTAACAACGTATTTTTAATAAAATTACATCGGCGACTGTAGGCGACCATCGGCGGTACTCGCGCGGCGACCGGTCGTCTAATTTGAATGAGTGTCGTCGGCGGTTATCGGCGACTGTCGCCGATCGTCGCCAACTTAAATCGCAAGAAGTCGCCGATATACTGTCGCTCGTCTGTAAGCTCCCTAAAGAATGTTTGTATAGGTATATTATAGAAAACACCTATGGTGTTATAGTTATTGAAAACGAGATTATGCACGTCTAATTGGTTTCGGCTCAATTCTGAATGCTCCTCTAGTAGTCAACAAAGTAAAGCATGCTTTGATTAGGTGTGCATAATCGCACTACTCGTATTCCATTTCTCGAATGGCGACATGTGACTGTCAGCCAGCAGTCAGCACGAAATAAGTAAAATGTGTGCGTGACAAACAGTGCGTTTTTTACAATATTATTAGAAGAAATTCCGCACCTTCTTACATGGGATAATATTTTGGTCCATAATATTTTAGTTTATTAAGACTCTACTTAGTTCTACACTGCCAACAATTAGTGGCGGAAACCAAGAAAGCAAGGAGTTCGATAAATTTGGTTCAATTCCGACAGAACAAACCAACCAGCTTCCATGGTTGCTGGAAGAACACTTGATTTTAACGACTATAAGGAACAGTGTTTACAGTTGGAGATCGATAACCAACTAATTGGGTCAGTATAATAACAGGTAAGTAAGGTCAAGTTGTATGTCTATGTACCTACATAAAATAGTGTGGTGTGGTGTTTCAACAATTAAAATCACATGCGATTGGAGTTTGTACTCTTTCTTTATCAATTTTAATTAAGCATAGTATTTTCTTTTCCCTTGTTACTTTGTTACATATTAGATAGTTTCACTGGCATAAATCTAAGACGCCTTTCTTTCCAAATTGGAACTTCATCATCATCATCATCATATCAGCCTGTTGCAGCCCACTGCTGGACATAGGCCTCCCCCAAGGAGCGAATTGGAACTTAACAATAAAAAATAAAAATCTGTGCAATTGTATGTTTATGGTCATTCATTTGACTTACAGTCTTTCCGTTACCGCCCTTGGTCGGTGATTCCCCGTATTGATTAAATTATCATACTGGTCTTGTTACAAGTACAACTGACTTCGTTTATAAAAGTATCTATATCGCATAAACTATAGCATTATTATACCATGGGATGATGGGATATCATTTATTATATGTGACTCTTTCTTTATGTAGTAATCGACAAGTAGGTACAATGTTATATTCCGCAGGTCAAAGTTGTTGCCTAATAAGATAATATTTAATATTAAGTAAAAAACAATAACTAACTCTAGCGTCATCGCGACTTGATAATTTATCTCGGTTTTACCCGCTATCGGTTAGCGGGTAAACCTGAGAAAGCTTCAATAAATTAAAACTGTCTCTAGGGTTCCAAACCACAAATAGAGAAAACAGATCAGATAAAATATAATTACTTTAGGCCATGTGCCCATGACACAGGCCCATGACCATTAGACCAACCCGCTAGGTTGGTCTAATGGTTCCCGTTTGGGATTGCAAAGCCAGGCGGGTGGGTACGGGTTCGATCTCGCAAGAGGCAAATGTTTGATTGGTTAGACGAGCAGGATGTTTGCTAATGTGTGTTTTTGAGTACATCTATCCGTTTTCTAGCACTTTCATTAGCATAGATATCTTCGCCAAGTTTTGGGCTAGATGATTAATTGTTTGTGATATATGTCTGTCCTCTGTCAACAAGACTCGAGAGTCGAGATGCATATTTATTTATTTGTATTCTTATAAAAACTTAGTACGAGACAAAAAGATAATACTGAAAATTTACAAAATTTTCTGCTTTTTATCTACGGTAAACACTTCAAATTACTTCTATATTTTTTTTAATGTTTCAAATGTCACATAAATCTTCCGAACCGACATCGCGACATTGTAAGATGTTATTTTTTTGTGACTGAACTTTATTACAGCTAGCAATTGAGTGTACGACTCTGGGAGTCCCCGGTCACCACGACAAACGACTTGTCAACGCATTGCGTTCTGTTTCACTCAACTAATTCATGAAATTAAAATTATTAAATTAGGAAAGCTTCGAGCATTTAGTTAAATTACATATTATTTTAAAACTCACAAACTTACTCGTTCATCAAAACCTTTGGGTAGGTACCAACTTTTAGATACAAAAGCGTTATAACTGCAGTAAAACAACAAGTAACATCCAGGCAAGTTAATATAGGGCTTGCGTAAAAAGGAACCCTCAGTTTGAGAGTCCGACTCGCACTTTGCTGATATTTTGTGAAACTGTGACCTATAATGTAAACCATCTCACTATCAAAGACGATAAGAGTTAATACAAACTTCATTGTTAACAACTTTTCAGTGTACCTAACTCATTTATTCTGAGAATCAACTGTTTAGAACCGACTATGATTCAGATAAATAATGGCAGTTGACCTTCGGCATTATTGCACAGTTGCGTAACAAGCCCATCTTATTGTTTTAGGTTTCAACCGTAGATACAATATTAAGAAATATTTATTTTTAAAATGTTTAACCGTCGACATAAATGCTTTTCCTTTTATGAGCATTGACAAATTGCTGGTGGTGTACTGGTGTCATCGTCCCTTAAATGCTTTTTGTCAGCTTCTCAATTTTTCAACTCTACATTCCCTAGGGCCTAGGGCTTAATCAGGACCTCGAAACAGTACTTATGCAGTACCAATTGTTTTATTACGTCCAACTCTATAAAACAGGAAAACAAGTTTCTAACTCAGGCAGTCCCCTGATCTGGAATGTCACAATTTTACCCACGGAATAGTTAGTTAAATACCGTAACAGGTAAAAGCTAACTCTGCCATTATCACTCACTAGGCCCAAATGTTTGCTATTGTCATTGCCGCCACGCCCAAATAGGGCCGCATGTATTGGAAAGTGTAGTGCGTGCGCGCCGACTTTCTCTGGGCGCTTGCGCAGGTTGCTTTATGGCCAGGGCACCTGGGCTGTGTCCACTCCACTTTTTGCAGTACATCGAAAGTGAATGCCGACAAGCCTTCCTAATTGCAGGGCGGGTTCTAAAGAAATTTACAGAAGCAATACTTTGACATCTCTTTGGACAATAAATCCAGGCGGTTACGTTGAATGTATACGTGATGGGCTCCAGCCTTCAGCTTTAGTTAGTACTTAAGACATGGATTTTTAAATGTATTTATTATCCGTTATCAAATCGCCATAGTACGGGTTTGCTTAGTTTGGGACTAGATACCTAATGTGTTTTTTTTAAATATACTATTATTATTATTCATTCGAATCAAAAGGAGGTAGCTTTAAGAAGTAGTAGGTACCTACGTTCCTTCTGTTGAGTCCGAATAGAGCAAAAGCTAAAATAAAATTAAGCTTGTTAATAAAAATAGAGCCAGAGAGGACTGATGATTGCTTTAGCTTTTTTTGCTGTAGGTATTCACGCATGTCATCATCACAAAATATTTTAATGTATACTTATTACTTACATAAATTATTTATTATTGTCAAAAACGTGTTTCCCATTTGATTCGTAATAAACACAAAAAACCGAATTCAAAAGGCCAAAACATCCCGATCCAACTCGAGAATCCCGGCTGGAGATGAAAACACGAGAGCGAGATAGCGCGAAGATTATACACTTATTGTTAAGTGCAAGCGGGATGGCGAACAGGTGAATGAGGGGTCACGATTCATGAGAGTACCTACGAGGAGCGCGGGGCGAGCGTCGCCAATGAGATCTCCCCTCGACAACTCAACCAAACGTTCATTTTACTCAGTCGCTTTTAGTTTACAAGGCCGGTTGGTTGTGCTTATCCGTCTCCGTCTCGTAAATAGGCCCTCGTGTGACAATTTGTGAAGTTCTTGTGTGACTCAGTTGCGTTCACAGTGTATTCACGATGGGATGTGGAACGAGTTTTGTGAAATATGTGCTATTTTTCTTCAATCTGGTGGTCGCGGTAAGTTGAAATCTAAAGGGCGACAGACTGACAGGAAACCGGTTCGGTTTTGTTACGGACGGAGGCTCCGTGGTCACCGAGCAGTGAAGTTGCTTGCTGCTTGCCCTACGTGGCCACGGGCAATGCTTTCATTGCATGCAACATACAACAAAAAAATATGTTACTTACTGCGCCTCCCCTTTTCCCACATGTTATTCATTGTTATTTTTATCCATTATGCTTGAAACATTGGCTAGTCAAGGCAAACTTAATTGAAGAACAAACATTTTTCAAACACCTGTTGTATAGGATTTTAATTAAGGTCACACAACTGCCTTTTTTTGGTACATAATGTAAAAAATAAATTATTGAATACTTTTAAAAACATAGGCATTTTGAGAAAACTTAAAGCTTTATTATGTACCTACCTACATAAATGCATTAAATTCATTGAAAACATTCTGAGTTCTGCCCGCATCGCTTGCTTGTAAGACGAGTTGATTTTTTTATCACAATAGGCGTCTAAAAGGTCAAATATTATCGGGGTATTATTATAGGTACCTAGATACATGTTAAAAAGGTTTATTGATACCTACCAGCGTGCCATAATGTGGGCATTAGTCCGTGTTTTAAAAAATACTAAGATTGGATTTGTGGCAAAGAAACGAGACCTTTTAAAACTAATATTTTAAAATAATGTATAAAGGAGATATAATCCCTGAATATCTGCTTTAATCTTTGGGATCTTTGTTATTTCTCATGCTAAGTGAGTACAAAGTAATATAAATGTTGAATCATTTAAGCTCCCATCATCCCATGATCCCATACCATGGAAGTAAATTAATTCAAGATTGCTCACAGAATTATATTGGCACTGCTCATCCTAAGTATGAATCAGTGGGTTTTTATCTTTGAAACAAATAGAAGTGATGTGAGATGACCGGTATTGAGTCAATGTCGACCGAGACGAGCATGACATCACGGATGTTTCCGATATTTGCTGACTCCAAGCTGCAAGAGTCACGTGGGCACTGCATTTTTGCGCGCATTGTGGTGAACCTACGTGCGATACTGCGATATGCTTGTTATTGGATTCCTGCAGTTTTACGATTCTGCAGTTTTCATCTAAATTTTTATCAAGATTTTTCTGCAGCCTTTTGCTGCGGGAGTTTATAATCCTAAACACTAGAATACATGATTGTTCGTTTTCTTAAAATACCAATAGAAATGCACGTGCCAAGAGTTTTAGTTAAGATTGAAGTCACGTGACAAAGAAGTATCGTACTATTAACTATCGTGAATTGATCTAGGTTCGAGAGAGACTTCCAAATAGAGTACCTACTAGAAACTCAGTATTAAGATCCTGCTGTAGTATTCAGAGTGCATTTGCTAGTCCTGGACTAAGGTTAACCCACTGTTCTATTACCCACCCACAGTGCGTAAAGTGGGTTAACCTAAACCTCGGACTAGCAAATGCACTCTGAATAAGACATGGCTGGGGTCTTGAATTTGTAATGGTGATGCTGAATTCGTCTGTGCTATCATCGTCACTTCATCTTTCACTCCGCTCTAGTATAAACTTCTAATAACTGGATAAAACTTCTATCAAATCTAGAAATTGCATGCAAAGAAACATTATCTCAGGAATGTATCTTACGCACTATTCAGATGCCAATAACTTTTGGGCATAACTAATTTATTAAGCTGACTTGCTAATGAACCTAGATAATGGTTTTGAACTTTCGGACAGACTAAATATCGAGAAACTCATCTAGTAATACACTGGCTAGTATTTATCTCTTATGCTGGGGCTTCACCTGCGTGACGCCGAACGTTCAAATAACGGCATGATTAGCGTTAACTAAATTAAAGCATTAAGCTACGCGCTAAGTGCGTGGCCACACTTATTTGACGTTTGATTCTAGCGTCTAGCGACTTAGTTAGCGTATGATCTGTGAGTGTGTCTTTAAAATAAAATAAAACGCTTCCAAGAACTCAATACTTTTCTTATTTTGTCTACTCCATCCTAACTTAATAACTATGCACTTAAACATTTATTTCACAAAGAGTTTTTGAATGTGACCGTGTTTTAACATGTTTAGTGTAGTAGGTGTAGCCACAACAACGCACTAAACGCCCGCTTAATCCCTTTGATGTGTCAAAAGTTACCGCCGTCCGAGCTATCGCCTAACGTCTAATGTTATTGAAGCAAATTAGCGCACAAAGACCGGCCACACCTGCGTACTACGTCAGATAGAGCACTAATTAACGACATTCGACGCAGGTGAAGCCCCAGAATTATAATTACGCATATCTGAGTGGAGTCCCTTTGGCAAGCAGCCAAAAGAGGCTGGGTTATTTGCGTGTCTTAGCGTAAAAACTTTGTATCAATTCTAGTAACACTGAAAATAACAATCTTGTTTTCTCAACTCAACTAGATTTTTGGGATCAATGAACCTTGTAGAATGTCAAAATAGTTGTAAACTATTTTCGCGAGAGTTCAGTGAACACTGTTTAGTTTTTTAAGTTTAATAAAACTATTAAAAGTTTAGCAGAATTTATAAAAACATGATCATTTAGCGGTTTTGTTATCAAACTACGCGCCTCTCTTTGTCTTATTTACATAAGCGGATCCTTTTTTTGTTTTAAAACCTTGATTTTCGATCGATTCCATGTTATTTGAAACACACTAAATACCTACTGCTTTTATACTTTAATTTAAGTAATTAAAATTTTGCAATTATTAAGGCCGGGAAAGGCGGGGAAAATTTGGAATCCCAGGTGTATTATTAAAGCTATATGACATCACATTACTAATGCATTATGTTTGTCATCCATTAGCCGTTTAATGTAGTAATTGAAAATTAGGTAAAGATACATAAATACTATATACGACTAATACGACATCCATGACTCAGGTGGAAATGTTCGTAACTTCGTACTCATCACAAAAAGTTAATTGGTACCTACTATGGAATTCAAACCCGCGACACTAAGACTAGACCAAATCGGTCGTTTATCAATTATCACAGTCAAGGTCTAGCCAGTAGATACAGCTAGTCAATAATAAGTAAAGTATGAAATACTTATTACTATAAAGTAGAGTAACGCTTAGTTACTTTGTACAATAAAAAGGTTTGCGAATATACACCTCATTATGATAAAGAAAGAACTAAAAGTTTAATTAAACCATGTTTCATGCGAATCAATCGTATATGGGTTACAAAGTTTTAATTGAAAAAAACATTTTATTGGTAACATCCGCAAATAAAAAACCCACAGAGTTAAAACTGACGACCTCCGTGGCCGAGAGGCGAGCATGCCGGACTTTAAATGGCGCCGCCATCTCTGAGGTTCCGGGTTCGATCCCCGGTCGGGTCAATGTAGAAAATGAACTTTTCTATATTGGCTCGGGTCTGGGTGTTGTGGTACCGTCGTTGTTTCTGATTTCTTTAACACAAGTGCTTTAGCTACTTACCTTAGGATCAGAGCAATGTTTGTGATGTTGTCCAATATAATTTATTTAAAACGTGGACACTCTTTAATACACTGTAATTTGAAAATCAAACAATTTAAGCCAGAATCCCTAAACAGATGACATTTGAGTTTATGTACTTAGTTATAAATTAGTTAGTCGATTAAATCGACGAGTGCTTGATTATCACAAACTAAACTTGCAATAAAAAAATAATGAAGTCACTATCTAACTAGAGAGCATGCGACATGATGATAAACAATTTATTTTTAATCATAAAATTATGTGTAATGTACTTTGTTTCGTTTGCAATAAAAAGTATCTAATCTATTAGCATTTTTCTATAGACACACTCTGTTGGTTCAGCTGTTACGTTCTAAAAACGCAAATTGTAATATTTCCCCAAAATTGTATACAAAGCTCATCGCGTGACACTACCCCTCTATTACCACCCTTCGAAAGTCAACAGGTGACGTTCCATTGAATAATTAAAGAGTATAAATGACGCGATGGTTTCCTTTGCCTGAGTATTATTAATCATCATGACTTCACGAGGAAAACTAGTGACTTACATCCAAGACATTTATAGATCAGAATATTACAATACCATTATGATCACTTGTTTGTTCGAAATATGTGGAAAATGATGTGACATGATGATGGCAAATAGCTAAAATACATAAACCAGCCCCTCTAGCATGAGCAACAAAACACGATATGATATATTTATCGCATATTTTTTGTCAAAATATGAACTTTTGTCGAAAAAGCGAGAATAACCGTGACGTCGCCGGTAAGGACATGCTGACTGTTTCAATAAAAGGTCTAGAGGCTATGTTATCATATTTCGAAAGTAAAGAAGCGATAAATCACTATATCATATCATATCGTATCGTGTTTTGTCGCTCGTGCTAGAAGGCCAGGGAAGTGTAAACCAAAACCCTCTCTCGTGGTAGAAGAAACTTGAGCTCTGTGCCCTATACTTACTCTTAAATGTGTGCCAGTTGTAATTTGGAGAAGACAATCAAAACTGGATCTTCAACTCTTCAATTCGTATTAGAAACCTTACTCGGCGTGCGCGCAACAACAACAAAAGATTTATTCCAATCGGATGATGAATAATGGCGTATAGACGTATAAAGACAAACATAGATAATAACAAACATTCGTTTTTATTAAAAATGCCATAGATGCATCAAAATGAATGAGCTCGTCGCGTCTTAGAATAGATGGGGTCTCATTTTTAGGGTTCCGTACCCAAGGGTAAAACGGGACCCTATTGCTGAGGCTCCGATGTCCGTTTGTCTGTCCGTCTGTCACCAGGCTGTATCATGAACCGTGATACCTAGTTAGACAGTTGAAATTTTCACAGATGATGTATTTCTGTTGCCGCTATAACAACAAATACTAAAAAACAACATTCAGTCGAATTGAGAACCTCCTCATTTTTTTGAAGTCGGTTAAAAAACATAATACAACAAAATATTTATGATGGGTTCCATACAAAAAAATGTTTTATTGCCGTTTTTATAAATAATGGTATGGAACCCTTCGTGCGCGAGTCCGCCTCGCACTTGGCCAGTTTTAGATGTTGTGACTACAGCAGTCTTATAATATCCATAATTTACTTATGGTGCATATGGGAGTAAGTATTATATTGAAAGTATTTCTACTGAGGATCAAATTTAATGAATATGGAACTGTGGTAAAAAAAACAAACATCGTAATCGCTGTTTCATTCCATAATTAAATATCGACAAATAAGATGCTGGGATTTGACCTCAATATCACGAGCAGTAAATAAAATGGTACAAGGCTAAAGTGCTTTCCTTGCTAATTAAAAAGTTGCGAAGTAAAATTTTATAGAATTGGACTCTGAATTGGGTCAAGGAAACGTTTTCTTTGTAACTCGGGTTTATTACGTAAAACAATCATCGGAATAAATTTTAATAGAAAATAAGGAATTAGATTCTAATTCTAATACCCCAATAGAGTACCTGATCAGTCCGACACCTAAGCACAGTTTGTTTATGGAACTGTGACCAAAGATAGGGTCATAGTTACGGACAAATTATTTAGTTGCTTTACAGCAAGAGTTGAAGGAGACACCATTTGCAAATGTATTGCGTATAAAGTCTCACTTTCATTCAACTTAAAATTAGAGGACACAATACAAGAGTTTTCATAATAAAGAAAAGACCGGCCAAGTGCGCGTCGGACTCGCGCACCAAGGGTTCCGTACCATAATCTATAAAAACGGCAAAAAAATCACGTTTTTTGTATGAGATCCCCCTTAAATATTTATTGTATTCTATTTTTTTGTATTTGTTGTTATAGCGGCAACAGAAATACATTATCTGTGAAAATTTCAACTGTCTTACTATCACGGTTCATGAGATTACAGCCTGGTGATAGACGGACAGACAGACAGCGGAGCCTTAGTAATAGGGTCCCGTTTTACCCTTTGGGTACGGAACCCTAAAAACAGTTCAAAAATAAGTCTGCGAAAAAAAAGACAGTTTAAAAATCGGTATGACAGAAACCGGTATGGAATAAATTTTGCCTAAACTTCATTTTTGTTCCATTTTAGTATCTACATTTTATTTCAACTGAACTGACCTATCACTCAGTGGCTTAGCGAGCTGTTTGATCTCCGGTTTTATGCCGTAAATCCCAAAGTGGGTCAAGGAAAAGTCCTCTATTCCTCATCCTCGAAGGCTACACGTAGATCACGTAGATGTGAGCTCCGAGAGGCCAGCACTCTCCGGATATTATCCTTATGATGACATCACCGATGCTATACTCAGACTGAGGACATTTGTAAGGACGCGGACGCCATAAAGCCATAAATTCTAGCCTTTAATATTTGTTATTGCTGAATGTCGTTAATAAAATCGTCCTTGGATAATATAATCTTACTATTGTCTTGTTGTTTACCAGACTAGTCATTGTATAAATTATCTTGTAAGTAGGTAGTGTGGTATTTTAATTTTAGTAGTACAATACAGTAACAATCATGCATGTCATCTTTGCATATTTTGAAACCAATTTAATGAATTCATGAAACGTCTTACTTTTTTTGTCAAATGATTCATTCTATGTAAAGCAGTAAGTGATGCCAACAATGACTCAAAGTAAACATTTCAGGGTTGAACAATGGCGTTGATACGGTTTTAATGTTGAAATAAGCTAGTTTATCATCATTGTTAATTAAAATTTATGCGAACAGTGGGCGAAAATAACTAATGAATAACGATGTAGACCTACATCAACATGTAATGTTTTAATCGTCAATTTATGTGTAGTGCTCCTATTTATTACAATAATGTCCTACATCCTACTGAAAAGGTCATTAAGTCTCACAAACTCAAACAGACAGATTCATAAAGTTATCGGTCAGCGTTACTTTACATTCTTGTGATTAATTAATTAATTACCTACGTCGGGCGGGACAATCAATTTGCATAAAGAGATATGTGTTGCATTGTATAGTGTACATTGCTATTCTTGCGATTATAAAAGAAAAACTGACTGATCCAATAAAACGGTCGTCCCAGACGATGCTTCACATCACAACGCGAGCCAAGATTGTATGTAAACTTTAAAACACAGGCATTCGCGGCAGCAAGAAACTTGTTATGTACCCTATAGTTGTATATGTGGTTGTAATGTATTCGAGTAACGCACACATACGTGGTCTTTCTACGAGCACGAGTGACATCATCGGCCGTCGCAGGCGACGCGGCGGCGCCTTACTATTACAACTTGGCATGCTAAAAAGGAAAAGTTTGGAGAGTTGTGTACAAAATGTTAAGCCAAACCAACGAGATTTTTCGGGATAGGTCGCGAACGCGATCTTTCGGGCGTTGTCGCAATCATTTACTGAAAAATAACGCGTATAGGTATACACCGTGATCTATCTCCGCGATGAATTATAGTATAGGTACGCTGCATGATGCAAAATATTTAAAAGAGCTATGATGATAGAGACAAAATATTCATGAAATGTGAACAGGTAGACTAGTAACTAGACTAGTTTCTGCCCACAAAATTGTCTATATTGCGTATATTTTGTTTTGTTATACAAAAGAGGAAAAAATAATCATCTCATTGGAAAGCAAAGACTGGATAAAAAATCACGTACGTAGCTAGCTAAGCTAGACAAATATCTACATACGAACTTCTTATCTGGGCTTTGTCTTACGACATGATAGTACACCTGCTGCAGTTGATTCTGATGAGCGAGATTCGCCGGATCGCCGAAAAGAGGCATGGTCGGTCGAAATTAAATTATTCCACCTCGCCAAAACAAGGACAAGTTGCAGGAGCTGGTAGCCAGTAGGACTAGGACTCATCGGGTTTTTACTAGTTATATTTTGAAGGATAGCGAACCAGGGCCCCAAGTCTGCTAATTTAAAAGTAGCATAATTGAATATCAATTCGATCTTATTGTAATTGTTGGACGCATTTGGTATTCTGTTACCAACTTATTCCTAAATTTAAAGTCTTAAATCAGTAGCAGAATAGCAAATGTGTAATTCTTTGATACATTTGGTATTCTGCAACTAATTTTAGCCTTAAATTTAAGTCAGTTTATTAGGATCAGAAAATTAAATGTGTCAAAAAATTACAATAAGATCCAATTGAGATTCAATTATGCCACTTTAAATTAGCTGACTTGGGTGGGGGCCCTGTTAACGCGCATTTAGATCGCGACGCATGATTGTCCGCGATTTGTTCGTCCGAAAGCTATGCAGCGTAAAAACTGCAGACAGATACAGAACAGTAACCGGTTTGAAAATATTCCACAATGAGTAACGTCTCGTCTTTGTGACCTTTAGACTTGAGTTACCATAGAAGCTACGGGAGAACTTAGGGAGAAGATATACTATAGGTAGAAAGCGCTCGGATGCTCGAATAGGGTGCTGTAAAAATGCTTAGGACGACATACATATGATATTATTATAAAAAGCGCCATACAATACTGTCTCAAGTCCTTTAGACTGTACAGAATCCTTCAGAAATATGTTTAGTCACTTCAAGGTATTTACCTAAAATAAACTACACCAACTCAAAAATCAGTCATCAGAAAATCGTATTTCGGTTTTAATAGCCTGCTTAGGGGGCGTCCATAAATTACGTGAGATGTTTAAGGGGGGGAGGGGGTCGAGTCCAATCTCATCTAATCTTACGTTGTAGAGAGGGGGGGTCTCGGCAAATATCGCGCAATTTTTTTTAAAAAAACAGAAAATTTAAAAAAACACCTCACGTAATTTATGGACGCCCCCTTACTGAAAGTCGTTGTATTAAAATGGAACGAAGTTTTGAGCAGTAAATTAATAATTTAATTTTCCCCTTTGATTGCAAATGAATCACTTGGAGACATATAAATTGAAATGAAATGAAATTATTTATTCTGTATATAGGCCCTCTTCCGGGCACTTAACACGTCCCATAGATATTTCAGTTTAATTTATTACGAATTGTAAATGAATATCAAATTAAATCATTATTTATACGAGTCAGGAATTGAAATTTTATGTGTATTAAACGTATTTGAGGATAAATTAATGTTGTTTTGGAAATATACTAAAATCTGCATTAGTATATTTAATTAAACTTAGGTACCTTACCTACTACATACATCATAGATTTTCTACTTATACATATTTACCTACATACTTATCCGAAAACATTTAATCGTAACCGGCGCGTCTCGATTGTAGCTTTCTTGTAGCAAAGGCAGTCTTAAAATAATTCTTCACCTAGGTTAGCTATTGTTAGTAGATCTCGGTCAGACTGAGCCGTCAGGTCGCCAGCTAAGTCGCGCGAATTATTACCAGGATAAGACCATTAAATTACTTGATGGGCCATTGTTCTGTCACGTCAAAGAATTTTAGCCAAACCTAATCCTTATGTAATCATATTTTGAATAACAATTAGCATAGTCTCTAAAACTTGCAAATGAGTCAAATCAAATAAACAATGCACTTAATTATTCAAATAAATACGAGACACGAATTAAGAAAGTTTGTTTTTTGTAGATATTCAAATAAGCAGTGTCATTATTTAATAGATATCAAACATCGATGTTTAGAGGTTTTCTTAACTTTCACACTCTTTTAAATTCTTGTATTTTTAATTTACAATATTTTTAATTGGTTACAGTCTGCATCATAAATTTCAATAGTCAATGATCATTCCTTATACATATTATATTTTTTGTATCATTCATGAGACAGCGTAGTAATAGAATTTATATTGTCTCTCGTTTTGCTTAACCTAAATGAAAATTAACAATTAATTAATTAATTGCTCGTGTTTGATAAGTTTTGTAAATAGTAAGTAATATTTTATCTTTTCTTGTCATGGCGTTGCTTTGATGTCTCAAGCATCTGACTCTTTACCTAGCAGTGGAGGCGACGTTCATCTAGTTCAATGTCCTCATTGCTCACAACCTCGGTTTTTTAAAGGAAATCGGGGCTTGAAAATTCATTTTGGCAAGTTTCATAAGACCCCAGCTTCTGAGATCCCGTCTACATCCCACATTTCGACCAACCAGCCCTTTTGGCAATTTCTCGGGAACTTAAAACAATCACTTCCTGTTATTAAGAGGATCCCTCGCAGTGCCAGACAACAGGTCTCTTCTTCACTCTCTCAGTGTATAGAACGTGTTATTAATGAAAATTCGTTTGAACGTTGGCAAGAACTTCTGACTTTTTCCTATAGTATCCTAAACGTCTCCCAATCACAATGTAATGATACTACCAATATTTCCCTTACACAAAAAATTAAAGATAATTGCCGTTTATTAAGACCTTACCGCGATTTAATCATCCCTCCGTCTCGATCACAAAACTGTAATCATTCCATCAAACTAATAGAATCGAAAATTTCGGACGGTGATCTCAGAGGCGCCTCTAATCTGCTTTTCACCAATGACGTCGTTGCCCCCGAATGCCAGGAGACTCTTAGTGCTCTTGCCGACAAACATCCACCTCCTGCTACCACTCTCCATCTGCCAACGCCGCCGGATCCGGACGATACTCACCTCGTAGCCAAAGACGATGACGTAAGAGCCGCAATATTTTCATTTAAAAGTGGGTCTGCCAGTGGTCTAGATGGGATTACACCGCAACACCTTAAGGACTTACTTTCAACTTCCTTAGGTGACACTGGCAGAGCTCTACTACATAACCTAACAATTTTAATTAATTTGATGCTTTCCGGCAAAGTGTGTAACGAAATTTGCAATGTTCTTTATGGAGCCAATTTGATAGCTCTAAAGAAAAAAGATGGAGGAATTCGACCCATTGCAGTTGGGTCTACACTTCGTCGGATTGCATCAAAAGTTGCTTGCAAATTTATTTTACCTTCAGTTTCCGAAGTTTTCCAACCACTTCAGCTTGGTTTTGGCGTTAAGGGCGGTTGCGAAGCAGCTGTCCATGCAGTTCGCACTTTTCTTTTGCGTAATTCTGGTGATGTGGTACTAAAGGTGGATGTCAAAAACGCTTTTAACTCTGTGGATAGGGGAGCTTTACTGACTCAGGTAAAAAATAAAACTCCTTTGATTTATAGCTATCTTTGGCAATGTTACCATGAACCTTCCAAATTATTGTACAGAAATAACCTCCTCTATTCATCGGTCGGTTGCCAGCAAGGTGATCCCCTCGGGCCTGCAATCTTCAGTTTGGCTATCAATCCAATAATTTCCGCTTTAAATTCAAAATTCAATGTTTGGTACTTAGATGATGGGACAATCGCTGGTGATGCTGGTACTGTTATTTCTGACCTTAAGGAAATCATTGATAAATTTAGGGAAATTGGGCTAGAACTAAATTTTTCCAAATGCGAGTTATTCTTTTCAAATTCAAATATCTCTTCTGAACAGTTACAACATTTAATCTCTGAATTTTCGTCTTTTGCACCGAACATTAAAATAATAGATAAAAAATCGCTTCGTCTCCTCGGTGCCCCCATTTTTGATGATGCGATACCTTTTTTTATTCAACAACAAATTTCTAAATTCCAGCAATCCTCTGAAAGACTCTTCAAAATTAATCCTCATATGGCGTTATTTATAATCCGTTTCTGTACTTTTGCACCAAAATTTATGTATTTTCTTCGGTGTACCCATTTCTGGAATTTTTCTGAACTTTTAGCAAACATAGACACTTGTCTCCAAACCACCTTATCAAAAATTTTAAACTGTAACTTTTCGAACAATTCATGGGCTCAGGCCACCCTACCCGTACGTTTTGGAGGACTAGGTACTCGTAAAATCTCCAGTGTCGCCCTACCAGCATTTCTCTCTTCTGCTTACAGCACAGCCGATTTATTTAATAAAATACTGCATCCTTCTTTGGGTTCAGTTGAGTTGGCTTACCTTGCAGAGGCAAGAAGTGCTTGGTCTGCGGCTTGCCCGGGGGTTGATCCACCTTTTTCTTTATCCTCCCAGAGACTTTGGGATGAGCCTCTTTGTATGCGCGTTCAGAATGATCTTTTGGCTTCTTCTGAAAGCGCAACAGAGCGTGCTCGCCTCCTCGCCGTTTTTCAAGCAGAGTCCGGATACTGGCTGCAGGCTCTTCCTTCAGCAAATATCGGGACCCTGCTCGACAAGACGACACTGACTTTCTCTACTTGCTTACGAGTTGGCGCCATGACAACCCACCCCCATCGTTGCCGCTGTGGTGATCGCGTAAATGAGCTGGGGTACCACGGTCTCTCCTGCCAACTTAGTGCTGGTCGTGTCTCTCGTCACGCCTGTATCAATGATGTCATCCGCAGAGCTCTTGTCGCTGTCAATGTACCGGCTGTGCTTGAACCTGCCGGTATTTTCCGTGACGACGGCAAGAGACCTGACGGCATGACATTAATTCCATGGAAACGGGGTCGTGCTCTTATATGGGACGCAACCTGCGTAGATACGCTAGCGCCGTCCCATATAGGTAGCACTTCCTCTGTTGCAGGCGCGGCGGCGGCCTCTGCCGAGAGCTTGAAGCGGCGCAAATATGCAGCCCTCAGTGAGAGCTACATTTTTGCGCCTTTTGGCGTTGAGACCATGGGTGCTTGGGGCCCAAGTGCCCGTGCCCTTTACAAAGATCTTTGTATTAGGCTCAATCAAGCAACTGGTGATCAAAAGGCTGGCAGCTACCTCGGCCAAAGGATTAGCCTCGCTATTCAGAGAGGAAATGCTGCCAGCCTTTTGGGCACCATTCCTAACGGCAGCGCTGGGGCGGATGTATTTTATATTTTATAAATAGCGTTTTTTTTTTTTTTTTTTTTTTTTTTTACTTAGGTTAATTTATTTTTATATTTAGTTAGTATATTACTATTTAAAGTTAGGTTAAGTAGTTGTATATACAAATTGATACTTGTAAACATATAATACACAAAATTTTAGCTAAAAAAAAAAACAACAACAATATCTGAATCCCTTGGAAACTTGAATAAACTCACGTCTATACAGGTACCTACTTAAGGTTGGTTTTGTCAAATAATGTGCTGTGCTGTGACGTTTCTAGAAGGTCGTTGTCACCCCTCGTCTCCGTAAAACCAGACAGACAGTTTCTGCGGACCTTCAGTTAACCCTAGTGCTAATTTTGTACCCATACCAGGTGCATTTATAACTAGTTACTCATGTGCCTTTCTAAGACTGGACTTGCTAATACGACCAGTGTTGATGCAATGTTCTTCGCAATGACCAAATTTATTGAACCGGATATTACATCCACGTAACGACCTCGCTGTTTTGGCCAATTGACTTTGAGCAATCCCAAGGAGAAATAATAAATCAAACTTTTTTGATGTGAGTTATTATGATGATATTATGTTGTAATACTCATAACAACCGAAGTTATTTGAGTCTCTTTAGATTAAATTTGAGTCTTCTAGCCGCTAACACATGTTCTTGTTAATTCTATTTCTTGCGTTATTTAGTAGGCTTTAACTAATATAAATTAGTATTAAAGTATCAAGTCATTTTTGTTTACTAAAAAAGTTTAATAAAAAACTAAAAACCGACTTCAAAATGGTACTAAAAAGCGAAAAATAATATTGACTAAAACATACCTAATCAGTTCTTTTTGGAGTCGGTGCGAATAAACACATTATAACTCTCGATGGCTGGCACCGACTCCAAAAAGAACTAACTGATTAGGTATGTTTTAGTCAATATTATTTTTCGCTTTTTAGTTTCATTTTGAAGTCGGTTTTTAGTTTTTTATTAAACTTTTTTTATTTTACAATTTTAAGTGTTAAGTCCTCTATTTTTTCCTTCCTAACTTCGCCACAAATGACTTTACAGCAAAGTAACCTTAACTAATATTGGTCCTCTATGGACCCCCCATCCAATGGTATAATAAAAATAAGGTGTTATATAAGGTCAATTATTTGACGAAAATTTTTAAGTCATAAGAAAAGGGTTTACCTACACTCCAACCAGAACGGCGGCTATTTTGGTGTCGAAACCATAGGATAAGGTTTTGCGTTAAATTACAAGTCAAATTAAGAAAGGAACTTTTAAATTTTATCGTTACTGGGTATTATTATTATCTTCTAACTCCTATCCGTTAAGGAGTTCTGTGGCTTCCATCATCAGGTCAGCAACATGACATGATGATTAACCAGACCCAAAAATCAGCATGGAGTTTAAATTTTTTTTCGTTACTGGGTATTATTATTATCTCCTAACTCCTATCCGTTTAGGAGTTCTGTGGCTTCCATCATCAGGTCAGCAACATGACATGATGATTACCAGACCCAAAAATCAGCATTGAGTCAGAAAATATATGCAAAACATTATGGGTGCCTATAAAAATTGAGGGTTGCCCAAGGATCTCATCATCAGAATCTGACTTGATGTGAATGGGACCACCACGGCGTAATCGCGTAACAAACATACAAAAAAAAAAACACCATTCAGACGAATTGAGAACCTCCTCCTTTTTTTGAAGTCGGTTAAAAAATGACAAAGTTTTATTATGTACCAGGCCTAGTGCAATTTACAATCCGGTATTGACCTACTCCGATTTACTATCGCTTAGTTAAAAGAACCGTAAAAGTTATGTATTTAGAAATGTGCGATTTATTAAATTTTATTTTAAATATTTTATTTTAGTGTAACGCTAACTAAACTCATGTGAGTTTGCTTTGATTGTGATAACACTACTAAAAATAGTATACTGTAATGTTCGGAAACTAATAAGTATTTTACTAATGAATCAACTACGACATAGTGACTAATTAACACGAAACATTAATTACACATAAATTCACTTTGTTTGAAAACTACGGTTTACCAATTTAGTTTTTGTCAACTATTATCCGCTGATAATATTGTCCCATATTCATCATCACTACCTACCCTTTACAAGTCCCTAACGGTTGCTAGCTCTGCGACCGATCTGCCAAAACTATTGTCACTTAAGCTTTGCAATTTAAAGAGCTATGACCAACAACTAGCCCGCCTTTGAACCATTTATCTCTTATAATATTCTCACCGAGTAACATGACCATCTAACTAACGTATTGTGGGCGACTGTGAAACCATTAATCAACGCACATTAAGCCAGTTCTAATTACCAGACGCTGTTAAGGCGCCCCGGGTCTGTCGGCGCCGATATTTGACGACGGGCCCTTAACACGCACTTAACGTTCGATTCTATTATAATGTACTTGGACATCCACTAATAATGTCAACAAGCGAAATGGGTCAGGACAGGACGAAATAAATATGTCAAAGGTTTTATAGGTATGGTGTCGTTATTCGAATAGACTTCAATAGACCATCATCGTTCAAATTTAAAAATAAATTTGAAGCTGGTGTGGTAGATGAAGTCGTCCTTCTACTCTTATAACTTTATTGAACAATTTGTAGGACGTCACGTCACACAAAGTTAGTCAAAACAATGATGTGCTCCGATACTCAACGAAGACCATACTGTTACTGTACTATATTGGTAGTTGAGTTTATTTTCAATTTTCAAATGTTAATTTAAACTTTAATTAAAAGCGCCTAATTAACGTTTAATTAATGTTTTTTATTTCTTCCAAAGTTGCAGTTTGCCTTGTCAATAACTTTGTAAGAAATTTCAAATGGTACAGTTTTGTAGCAGCCAACGCTTGATAGTCTCGTAAAATATGCAACAGTATTGGTTGACCCAGATAGTGAGTCTGCTCGACACCAATTAGGTACTTAGAGACTTACTTAGTGGTTTACTGACAGTACATTTTAGGCATAGTTTCAGCTCTCTTTTAGACAAAGAAACGCCCATTGAACTCAATATAATCGGTGATCTCTTACTACACACACACACACAAATGAATTAATTAGATTACTTTAACGTATATTGAACTGTTTTGCTACGTTAATCCTGTAACGCTAAACCGTAACCTGTCAGACCAAGGTCAAGAGACACAATAAAAAATCTATTATGTGATCCAACCGGTGGGGCAATTGAAGCTTGATAGGTTAATACATCTTAATTACAAGTTTTGACGCGTTTAGAAATCAACTTTATTCTATGGTTTTCCTCTGCCTTCCAGTGCCATGCTATTCCCTAGTTCCGAATTGCGCTAAAAGCACTATTAGCACGAATTTATATAAATGCAGTAGGTAGGTACAAACCCTTTTTAGGGTTCCGTACCCAAAGTGTAAGAAGTGTAGGGTCCCCCTATTACTAAGGTTCCGCTGTCCGTCTGTCACCAGGCTGTATCCCATGAGCCGTGATAGTGGTTATAGTGAGACAGTTGAAATTTTCACAGATGATGGATTTCTGTTGCCGCTATAACAACAAATAAGTACTAAAAAGCAGAATAAAATATACAACAAACGTGATATTTTTGTCCTTGCTCTGATCTCAGTACGGAACTCTTCGTGCGCGAGTCCGACTCGCACTTGGCCGGTTTTTTATTTATTTGTGACTATTATATTTGGTCGGTTCCGCGCTGACAGTGCTTTTAGCGCAATTAGGAATGCAGCCTATGTATTTTAATTAAAAAAATATAACGCAGTCGAGCGTCCGTTGCACAGATTAATAAAGCTCTGCATGAGACGAAACTACTCATGCGGATTACCGTGGCTAGTGCTCCCTAGTTCTTTGTCCATGCCTCCCCCGCGTCCCCCATCGCCCATTGTCGGAGGTCGTCGACCCCTTATGCAACACGTCGAATGCTGAGGGACACCTGGAGCAGTTATGTGTCGCGCACGTTGTGTAACGTTCCGAGGAACTGCTATTTCTAGTACGCGTTCCTCTTATGCGGTAACGTGAAATTAATGTTTAATATTATACATGCATCTCACCCAACCTTTGTCCCGACCAAAGGACGAATTTTGTGGGGATATTCGTCTAGTCGCATCGATTTCTGACGTCATTTTGTCTAGACAGTAATCTCGCTTCACTTGCAGGGGTCCAGTTTTGTAAAATGGCTACACGAATGTACTTAATAAGTGTTATTCAGGCCGACGCTATAAAAACGCAAATGCACCATAAATTTTTATAGTCAAACACGAGTGGAACAGAAACAATGAATTTGTGGCCTTTCTCTTAAAGGACGAGGTACAACGTTAACGTTTTCAACCTCTATGACAATTTGAAAATAACAAAGAAAGGGGACAGGAAGACAGTGTCTCCTACTCTTTCTTCGTCATATCCTCATCAGTCATGCGATCACATAACTTCGGACGGCACAATTAATAATTTTTCAATTAAATTTATGTGAGCAACCAGGAAATCCCCCGTTCCAGGAGCTCCCCCGTTCCCACAGTGCTTTAAAGACCTATGAAAATTGAAGGAATTCTCCTACAAAGGGATTTAAAATTAAGGTAGCTAGAAATCTGTTTAATAATTTTATTGAAGTATTAACAAATTGGCAAACTTAAGGTTTTGCATCATAATTAGTTTATTGCGTTGTGACATAAAATTAGATTCATTCCTGTTTTGGTCAGTCTAGTTTATTATGCACAGCGATAGTGTGACCATGGTACGCGAATTCGGGTCAGCGGATCAATAGCTGTTCCAAAGCCCATAAACACAACATAAATTCACTGTTAATTCCTCAAGGCGGGGTTTCATTAACTTTAATTTATTTGCTACTTCTATCTATAAACTCGATCCTACGAAGCTACGGCAAAATGTTACTTTTATTGATAACAAATTAAAGTTTTTATACTAGTTGAAAGATGATGTTTCTAGAAAATATGTGTAGACTAGAAAATTCATGTGACAGGGAGTCCAGACGTTAATGATCGATCAGTGATGATCACTAATCACAAATGGTAATAACTTCATTTGAAAAAAGAACTTGTAAATTAAAACAATATTTAAGTATGTACCTAGTTTTTTTGTTTTTAAAGGAAGAGAAGATCATTTAAAAACTTATTGCAGTAGTATTCAAATGAGTAACAAGATAATAGTGGCGTGACCTCGAAAAACTGCGGTTGCTTAATACAAATTAATTCACATTTCCGAGTTCTGAAATAAAATATTTGTTCAGCGCGCGCCCATGCGGCTGGAGTCGGCCATTTATTTCACAACACTTGCGTTGTGCGCAGGATTACTCAGTTGTAGGGACGGGAAAATGCCAGCGGATGAATCATCATCGTCATCGATAAAACGAATGAAAAATAAATTCACATTGTACGGGTAGTCAATGACGTAAGTCACTTGTATTAAGAAGTTCTTTTCCTTATTCTTATCGTTGTTGTTGTACCTTGATTGCATGTGTGCGTCAGAAACTCAGAACCACAGGTGGGCCGTTCCATTTTGTATTGTAGAACTACTAAATCCTTTGTTTCGTTACTAATTATTACTTAATAACTTTTAAATATAGAGCGCATATGACACCTCAGCCGCAGGTCGAGAACTCCTTGTCTCAACAGTAGGGCAGTTGGGCTATTTAACATTGCATAAGATGCTGTATTGTTAATAACATTTTTTCCAGTAAGTGCCACTTACTACAGTTAATTAATTACAAATTTCAATCATCATTGTGCCTCAATCAACTTACGTACGCTTTGCGTGAAACTCACAACATCGACCTTTTGCTTACAATGTCCTTACGCATACGAGTGGGTGCAATAATTATGCAAACGCACGCAACTGGCTGTGAAATATCTCGGTCACCGTCACTCACACAACAACGCATCTACGAGTATACGCCTTGCACGCTAATCTTCAAACGGCTTTTACACGCAACGATCGAGACCGTCTCGCATTTGACGAGCATCGTCATTATTCAGTCAAAGTCAACACTTTAATGACATTTAAGTCTAGAAATAAGACGTATGCTTCATATGCTTGTAGGTTAAAAAACAATAATAAAAAACTTGTTTTTTCACTCGCTGACACACCTTTCTGACGGTGTCATGTGAGTAGTAAAAAAGTAACTACAATACAAGAATCATATTTTGTAATTTTTTCGAACTAGAATGCGTGGTAATAGTAGTGATACCATGATTGATACGATACGATAGAAGGGTGTGCTCCTTCCTAGCTACATCGCCATTGCCATTAACCAAGTCAGTTTACTAAAACTAGTCAACTGCATAGGTTAACTAACGTATCGCGACTATACGTAGGTAGATGTAATCCAATGTCACTTTAACTGGCTGAATATACACATTAGAACAGTGACAGTATGGCTGCTAAATGTCGCCGTGTGTAAAGGCTGTAGAGTCACCGTCGTTTCCTCGCCTTACTTTTAAACGCTTTTAAAATCATGAACAATGAGCGATAAAGAAATGGGTCGATGAAGCGTGTGTAGTGTGAACCGTGGCTTACAAACATGAAAAATGTGGTCGATTTTAAAACTATACTTTCTCACTATTTTTTTTTTACTAAACTTGTGAACTATTTCTTTAATTTCCAAACTCTACAGGTCTACCTGATAAGGTAGAGATCATTAACTTTAATTGTAAAAGCATTGTTTTGAAAAAAGGTACTTTGCATGCGAAAACTATTATTATAACTTAAATTTTGGACCTAAAAGTGAATTAACCTTAGACCTTTACCCTACTTAAATATTATAGATTCGTTCGCAATACATATTATTAACTCTTAAAAAGTTTTAAAAATTATCTTAGTTAGTATAACTTGTAAAAACACCGCTGTCTGAAAGTAATCTCTGGGCCGAGAGATACTGTTATTAACCCCTATTGACTTTGATTAACCAAATTAGAGAATCGAGCGACTTCACTCTTAGTAACACGAGTAGTCCCTTCTACATTTTATGCCTCTTCGACTTTTAATATACCTTTTAAAACCAACCAACCTTTTGAAACCTTCCTGTGAATGTGAAATGCATTAGGATAGCAAAACAGGTATTTATTTAATTCATGACAACATTGCCTACCAATACCAATACAACACGAACTAACTAGTTGATGCTTTAAAAATATTGTTTTTATTTCTTAGGTTTAATATTTTTAACGAGCGCTTAATTGGCAAGATATTTATGAAATGCAAAATGTTACTAGCTAAGTTAGCCGGTCACTGTGTGAAATAATCAACCCGTGGTTGTCACGTTGACCGGATATCGACGATATGAATTGATTCTTTGCGTCAGAAATGGGTACAAGGGTGTGTCGAATCCGTAATCGATACTGTTGGGTTATATTCGGAGACCAAGCTAATTTGCATTATTTTTAAGATTTCACTAAAACCACAGTTTTAACCTAAACATTGCAACCTTAAACACTGGGACTGTCGACCAGTTTTTGGTCGTGTTGTGTATCATTTATAAAACACCAGAA
The DNA here is from genome assembly GCA_950371115.1 of Anania fuscalis. Taxonomy (NCBI): domain Eukaryota; kingdom Metazoa; phylum Arthropoda; class Insecta; order Lepidoptera; family Crambidae; genus Anania; species Anania fuscalis. Next base: position 19,524,016 of record OX493330.1, read on the forward strand.
TACAAAAGAAATGTGTCTAGCCGAAGTCCAAAGACAGCAAACACCCGGTTGGTTAAATATCCTTTTTGAGTCGATTCAGAAAACCATTTTTTTTTCAAATTGGTTCGAGTGTTCCGGGAGAAGCGAATCAACATTGGTTTTTATTTTATTTTAACTAACTTGAGGATTCGACGTACCTAGGCGTAGGCCACTAAGGTTGCTCTATCTCTAGACATTATATAAATATTTTATTTCATTAAATTCTTAACTTGCTTTATTTTTTGCTTGTTACACAATTTTAATAACTGTCATTATTAACTTAGTGCTCATCACCCATGTGTTTTTTTACTATCGTTTCCAAAATGAAAAAAGTTTCACAACCTTACTCAATACATGGGTATTTAAAATATCGTTTTCCGTAATCGGTAAAAACGTGAATTGTGCTCCGGGTCGGAATTATTTTGGTATTATCAACTGTATGTCATTAGTCTAATCACTTTTTAATTAGAAGCCGTAATTATAAAGTCGACATATTGATACAAAATATTTTTAACCTTATTTTTAATTCGTTTTCACCGATATGAGCAAAGATAATTGCTCCATAATTTAAGTTCGAATATTCTTCAATAGCTCTAAATACATAAAAACAACATAGGTAGATATACAATAGTATACTATTGTATTCAAAATAAGTGAAAATGTTATATGTGACAAAACTTGTACGCTAAACAGAAAGTGTTTGTAATTACCATTCATTGTAATTCTACCAGTTTCTTCAATAATATGCATTTAGAATGCGAAATACAACTTAAAATATATTTGACATTTTAATCGTTGAAAATGATTTAAAATTTTAAATAAAACGTTTTGGTTTACTATTTATTTTACATAGGTAGCTAACCCGAGTAGTTAACGGCAAGCCGAAAACAATCTACCTTTTAGCCTTGAATATTATTTCTTAACATCTCTGGTCTCTGGATAGACGATAAATTAACTTGGAAATTGCACATCGAACATGTCAGAACAAAGCTAACGTCGGTATTGGGAGCATTACGAAAGGTCACCAATTGTATCCCATACAGTGTACGCACTATGATCTATAATTCCTTAGTAAATTCCCATCTTGAATATTTAATAGAAGTATGGGGTTCGGCCGCTGTAACAAACCTCAATCACTTGCAGAGAACCCAAAACAAGATTATTAAAGTACTATTCCACTACCCCTACTCTACCCCAACTAACCAATTGTATAAAAAAACGAAACTATTTAACATCGATCAACTTTTCAAATTTTATACCTGTATTCTAATTAAAAATATTACCACAAATTCTATTAACTCAAATATACAGCTTCATAAAAGGGTAAAAACACACCACCTGAGGAACAATGACAAACTAAAGCTTACTAATCCGCGCACTAATTACGGAAAGAAAACGATATTGTTTCAAGGAGCACAGCTATACAATAAGTTACCGAATAACGTAAGAGAATGTAATAATATAAACATATTCAAGAATAAACTTACGGAATATACATATATGTACCACATTATAAATAAGTAAAGCAAGGCGCCTTAGAGGGATATAATATTAAAAATAAGTTAGTGTAAATCTCATTTTAAGTTCTTATGAGAAATAAATTCTTTAAACCTAACATGAGGTTCACATAATTTGGGGCTTTACCAACTTCATTGGTAGATATTTTTTGAATAAGTTCAATGATAATAAAAATCAAAAAATTGGATTTCGGCAGTTGGAACTGAGATGTCTATTGATCACGTTTTTGATAACTTGAACTTGATTGATTTCCATCAGACAATTAGCTAAGAACCACCCCAGCTGAACTAGCTTTCTAATAAAAACAGCGTCGAAGTCGGTTCTTCATCCGTTTGGAAACTGTGATGACACAGAGAGACAAAAATGCATCGTTCTTATTTTAAAAAAATGTGTCGATAAAAAAAGACAAAATTAATGAAATATTACTTATTTCTCGCCTTTCCAACTCTGAATTTGCGATATGGCTTGTATGACCTTAATCATGTTTATTCAACAACGTTCGCGGTCGTGATGTGGCCGTTATCAACACAGGCCACAGTGGTAAAACCTTTTAAAAAGCAGACTGTGATAACTGTATCACACGGAAAGTTTCAGATCAAATAATTGTAGTATACACATTGTTATAATGATTTGTAAGCCTTTGACTGCCAAGAAACTAGACACAATAGAAAATCTATTATTTGGGGGTCACCGGTGACCACCATGGCTCTCAATATGTTAATTATACCTACTGCTCATTGACTTCGATATTAATTACTTTTTTGTTGTTCTAAGACTACATTCATATAGGACTAACTCGTTCGTACAGTTGCATTCGAAGTTTATCACAATAAGTGCCATTTTTATCGAGTCCATTACCATATTTCAGCCGATGCAATGATATAACGTAGTAATGTCAGACGTTCTTGTTCGTTATCTGACCCCGATATTTGCCTCCATATGTTATGCAACGTCGATTTTAAACAAAACCACATCAGGGCCCTAACCATGAACTGTTAAAACAATCACAAATCTGTCAAACATTATCATTTCTGTCAAATTTTGTATGAAATGACGTACCAAAATTGACAGATTTGACAACTTTGTGATTGTTTTAACAGTTCATGGTTAGGGCCCTGGTGTGTGCTATTAATTGGTTTGATCCCGTTTATACCAACTTTTACAATGTCTACGCTTCCTACTTCTCTTTTACGTAAGCTGGTGTTTCTGCTTATTTTAGGTAAATGATTTAGCGATAACACTGATCTAACATACAAATACGAATACGTTGGTTCAAATATTTGCTTCTAGCTTGCTTTTTTGATCTCTCCAATGATGTAGGTACTTTCCAGACAAAAAAATAATTGTCAAAGAATAGAAGTAAAGAATTAACATTCTTGTGTTAGGAGTACTTACCATAACTTAATTTTAACTCAACTCATCAACTTATTTTTTATTAACAATGATATTTTCTAGGGGATACTCCAAGAACATCCAAATCCGAACCGGGAATTAAAGCCGGGACTCGCCACTACGCCAATGTCGTCTTCATCAAATTGCTTTATCAAAAAAATATTAATAAGCGTTGGAACTTAAGCTTAATACGCTGAAATATTGCAATGCAACGTCCTTTTGCAAATGAAAGAAAATATTTTTGGTCGTTCGAATGTATTCATTATTCAGGATTTCATACAGTTGTGACCTTGTCTGCAATCGATTGAGAACCGTCTCAAAATATCGAGATGAACGCCCGATCTCCAGCCGTCTGCCGGAGCACTGAACCCGGTGTCCTCACTCACCTTTGCCATTAAATTATAGAAGTTTTATTAAATAAGTTTTATTGACGTTGATAAGTTATATGAACTTGTTAGAACTAGCGATATTTTTTCTAATTTGCCATGCCCAAATGGGCTTTATGATGTAAGCAGTTCACACTGTGTTTGTTACCTATTTGTACTCATGAATGCAATAAATGACTTTGACTTTGATATCAAAACCGCCTGTAACGATCAGCGCTCAGATTAGTAGTAGCCTTATAATTAAAAGGATTTTGTACTCACCTAGGTATGTTGTTGTGACACATCAGCAGAAACATTTTGAAAGCATATGTTTAGAAATAAATGTTAAAATATTATATTGTTTATCTCTACATACATTATGTTGTTTAGGTTAGTAAAACAGAGACGCTTCCCGCCGTTTGTAATACGCTTAGATCTTTAAACTACGCAACGGATATTATGTGGTTTACATCAAAGATAGAATTATTCAAGGAAAGTTGATATGTATTACACTAAAGACTACAGGAACAAAGTCGCGGGTAACAACTAGTTATAAAATTAATAATGTGAAAAGAACACAAAATTGTTCTTAATTGTCAGCAGCCCTTTAGAGCTTTCTTATTAATTCCGCCTCTTCATTTTCTGGTACAACAGACATAACAGCAGAATTTAACCAGTCAATTTCTTCCACAGCTCCTCGGTCTAGCTGTGATCGGAGTGGGCGTGGCGTTCCTGCTTAACTGGGCGCCAATCAAGGAAGACCTGCAAACTCACCTGACGGTGGCACCATGGCTGTTCATCGTGATCGGCGCCATTATGTTTGTCATCGCCTTCTTCGGATGCTGCGGCGCCATTAAGGAGAGCCACTGCATGGTTGTCACGGTAAGTGACTTCTTTACGATGGTCCAGGTTCGCGCTTTGGACTACAAATCCATTGGGTACGGGTTCAATCCCGCAGGAGCAAGTGCTTTTGTGATGCACGAATACATTTTGTACCTAAGCTATTTTAATAGTGTTGAAATTATCCATCTGTTATCTAGTCGAAAGGTTTCCTAAGAAGAGAGTTAAAATAGGAGAACCACCAGTTACACTTAAAAAATTCGTAAATAAATTGGTTATTGGGAAATTACAGGCATTCTTCTTTGGTAACATATTTTACACTTTTCCGCTAGTAATATTCTCCAGCATGTTTATCATTTCAAAAAATAATTCGTAGTATAACTCTAAAGTAATTAGTAGAGCTATTGTTTCTTCTATTTTTGTTTGTTTCTACTATTGTTATCCTTACATCATAAGACATTCATAAGGTAGACTTGAGTCTTGATTGACAGAAGAATTAATTCTCATCATAACTTGTCGAATACGTTAGGCTGTTTTAATCCAAACACATTTTTGTCCACAGTACGCGATCTTCCTGCTCGTGATAATCATTCTGCAAGTGATCCTGGCAGTGCTGCTGTTTACCTACGGCGACAGCATCAAGGAAGGCCTGAAGAAGGGCGTCGAGGGGCTCTGGAGCAAACGCGCACACGACACGGCTGCCAACGAAGTCTTCAACAACATCCAGACTCAGGTTAGTAGTTCAGACAGTCCGTACGAGGGCCTCGTGGCTCAGTGGCAACAGCGCTTTGGTAGTGATTAACAAAGTTAAGTAAGCCGCGCTGCGGCTGTAAATGGATGGGTGGCCGATCCGACTATTGTGACAAATTATGGTAAAGGCTTTTTAAGAGCCTCCTGAAATCTCCATGTTTCAGAAGGCACGTTATATTGGTCCATTGCTTGATTACACCAGACAGTAAGGTTTATTCTCTAGCAACACACATCAATTCGTACTGGTCCGCGTTACGGGTGGAGTATTGCCAAAACTATCTCAAAGTTGAGGTGACGAAGGCTGTACCCTGCAGTAGGACGTACATTCAGGCCTTTTTTTACCAAATTTCCAGACGATTCAATTGTCTAGGTTTCGAAGTGTAAAAGTACAGTCAACAGCACGTCGACCTACCCCAAAAGTCAAAAATTCTCCAACAGATTTTCAACTTTAAGCCCGACATATAGAGATCATTTTCAAATGAGAAAATTTGACATTTTGTGGTAGGTCGACGAGCTGTTGACCGTACATAATTTACAAGTTACTAAAATACAATCCGTATTTTTTAATTACGGAGGCTATGCATATGCAATTTTATCACAATTTGTGTTGATTTTATCTGATCTTGAAATCTAAGTAAAGTAGCTGCAGACACAGCCAACATTGATACGTATTTTCATGATTAGTATTATCAGCTATTAATTCATCTGTGTAAATATGAACCCGTAACCTCAAAATGTAACTCATTCAATGATTTGAATAAAAATAATTATTGTTTTTAATCTTTATGGCTTCGTTAAATGGTCTAAGGTTATGCTATGTGGTTGACAACCTTAAACTTGTTTTTTATTGTTTAAAGTGGAAACTACACGCCAATTGGGCCAACCCAAGCCAGTGCGCTCACAAGGAAAGTTGTTAAATGCTACCATTGCCTATAATTTAGTTTTATTTCTTATGGAGCACTATTTTGGCACATTGCCACCTTTATCAACCGATGTCACTATAAACAAAATAATGCGTAGAAGTACGTCCTTGAGTGAGACGCATAACGGTACGTCCTTGAGGCGCCTATGGAGACGGCACGTCCTTGAAACGCTTAAGGAGACGGTACGTCCTTGAGACATAAGGAGACGTCAAATAAATTTGGACGTTATTTTATGAAACGAGCATCGTACTGAAGTTTTAAACAAATAATGAATAAAATTCCCATTATGTTCATAAATCTTCAAAGTTTTACTAACGTAAGTCTTCAAGTTTAATCTAATACGCAAAAACCTGTAAAATCTCTTAGGGACTGTTAGTTTCTGAATAGGTACCTAAAACCTTATTGTTCACGTGATATCATTTGTATGTTTTTTATTTATTTTCTTGTTGACCCCATATAAAAAGGTTTATTTTTGAGCAGCTACACCATTCTCTATCCCAGTGAATGCCTTTATAAAGATCGAGTATCAAATAGTAAGGTCATGCGCCAGAATTAGAGGTATCGAAAACAACAAAAAAATTCAAAGGACCTTAGTAGCGAAAAATCGAACATGCATAACGAAATATTTGCACGCTTTTTAGTATTATGGCTGAGTATATGAAATTACTTGTAATAGATTTAAGATCTTGTGTACTTCATTCAAAGGCAAATAAATGATTCTTGATTCTTGTCATGTCCATCAAATAACTACCTTTGAATTTTTAACCAATACACAGCTTCATGGTGTTTATCCACAATTTCTGTGAATCGCGGATCTCACACAAAGACGATACTTATCGGTTACGAGCAAAGTTTTCCCACACAGACAATGTGTTGCTACTCACTACGTAAAATGATACCGTCGTATGTGATTTCCCATAATAATTTAAAGGGTGAGAACATTTTTATCACTGATTGATGTGACGAGCACCTTAAGAAACGTCTATAAAAATGATAACTTACAGTGAAACAATGCTTGTTTTGTTCTAGCAAACTTTAGTTGCGAACGTCTAAAACGTAGGCGAAGGTATGGGTCAAGTCCCAAAGGGATAATTGTAAAGCATGTCATACATCCCACTGCAGGGCACAGGCATCAGCTCAACTATGAGGTGGTTTTTGCCATACTTCACCTGCGATGTAGGGGTATTGTAAGGCCTTACTGAGCCTAAGTGACTAAACCTTACTGTTAAAAAAATTAATCAAGCCGACTTAAGGCCACTTAGGCTTCACGAACAGCATCAAGCGATATGAGCCGGAGCACAGAGATGCTGGCTATAAATGCCACTAAATATGGTTTGAATGGTCACCCATCTATTTACAACCGCGGCTTCGGTTGCTTAACTTTAGTAATCGATACCAAAGAGCTGCCGCAACTGAGCCAGGAACACCTCATAATGAACGAATAATAATATGCATGCGTGGTGAATGTTTTTGGGAGACAAAAATAATAAATATAACTAGTTATAATCAGATCCGAATATTAGTGACAAATAAAGTTAAAGTAAAGTTAAATATTTTGATCGTATGATTAACTATGAAATGTATCCTTACAGTTGAAATGCTGCGGTAACAACGGCGCCTTCGACTACGGCGGTATCACCCTGGACAAAAGCTGCTGTGACATGAACGCGTTCGCCGGCCAAGCTGTGGGCTGCACTGTGGCCAACGCGTACTCGGGCTGCCGCGAAAGGATCGCCGATTTCTACGAGAAATGGAACAAACCTATCGCCGGTATCGCCATCGGTATCGCCTGTATTGAGGTAAGATATTTTGGAGTAGTCTGCGGTTAGTCAGTGTCAATCAGTGTTGCCGAACTATCGATAGATTGACTATCGATTACGATTTACTTTTACGAGACCGAAAAGTATGTAGGCTGACGCCCTAAAGACTTACCACATGCTCTGGTGCACATAAAAGATAATAGAAGGTACTAGGTACTAGCGGAATTAGAAATGCCCTTCTTTCCGTTACTCTAAAACGCATAGTTTTATTTTTCAACAATATGAAATAGTAATTACCTACTTATATCTAATGCGAAAGTACAGATTCTATTTTTTGTATAGCCCTCATCTAGGGACGCAGGAATTTCGATAGTCCTGCTATCGATAATTGGCATCAAAATCTATCAAGATACCGTTGTTGTGAATTAAAAAATGAAATACTCAATAAAAATCAATAATTGTAGCAGCGTTGTTGTAAAAAAGAAATATGCATGCTTGAATTGATTAGATGAAATAAATTTAATTATGATTGAATTAATAAAAGTCGCAGTATATTCCCCCTACTTTGTACTTATTTATCCAAATAGCTTTATTATGGTTAGTCTAATAACCTAATTTTTATCTAGTCATAAGTTATGGGTCATTGTTTTAATTGACTACTTGCTAGCTAATCCCTGACGTACTTGAAAGTCTATTTTGAGTTTTCCTGTTAAAATGGTATTGTGTTGTATAAAATAAATATACTTGTTTATGTGGTTATAAAAACAATCGTTTTTATAAAGGTCGTACAGAAGGTCCGCTTAGACTCTATATTAAACTATTTAAATGTCCATACATTTGTTACATGTTTTTAATATGTAAGTATGTAACTACCTACTTAATAGTTGAATTATTTTTTTGCTTCCAGGTGGTCGGAGCCCTGTTCTCGCTGTGCCTCGCCAACTCGATACGAAACATGGACAGAAGGTCTCGCTACTAATATTTTGTACATTTAAACTGGTACCTATGAACACAATTTTTTTGGTACTTTACTGACTTACTAACCTACGAGAATGCAGTGCATGATTGGACGAATCAGTTTTGGGTTGCGCTCGCATATTGAATTTATCCTTTTATAAATTGGCTAGTATTTGCCGGTTATAATAATTTACAATCATATAATAATCACCCTTAAAATATTTCTTGATTACTTTTATATACTTAACGTGTAAAAAAAATGATTTGCGAATTTGATGTAGCTAAGTTAGCAATATTATTAAGTTATTTGCATAAAAAATAAATTTAATATGTCGAGCGCATTAATTTGATTGTAATTTTTTTATCACACCGTGTTACTTTATTTTTTGTTGAAGGCCGCGCCCGACTTCCGAGCAGACTATTTTTTCATTTTAGTATTTTTTTATTTACCTACACCATCTCACTTTCTTTTTTTTACTGTATTTTATATAAAAATGCATTTAAAGTATTTGTGATAATCTTTATAGTCTTGCAAAGGAGTAACGGGCGAAGTCTACGATAAAACAGTTTGGTAAGTACGAAACGTCCAGACCGACATCGATGAATGTTACTTGATTTGGACATCACTATTGCAAAATACGTTCCGTTTTACGTTTTACTAATTTCTCTTTATTATATTTATTTATTAATTAATGCTAAAGTGTAAATGGAACGTAGTCAAGTAACACTCATGCTTTGATGCTTTTAGTGTTGTGTTTGGGATATTACTGTATTTCTAGAAGGAACTAATGTTTTTTCTAAGAAATTTATTCCAGCTTAGTAGGTATAAATCATTGAGTGATATTATGTATTTGGTTATTTTGTCTTATTAACGCTTGACTAACATTTATGTCTGCTAACGCAAGAGGCGCTGGAATTGGCCATCAGCCGTCGGTATGTAACGTAACCCACGTAAACTTAACGTAAGGTGTGGCTACGGTTACAGTTAAAATAAGAAAATGGTATTTGTGTAGAAATTATAAGGTGAGATAAATACTTCAAAATTGTCTTCGTAATGTTACATTGAAATTGCAAAAAAAAAAATCTCTGCAACTTTAATCTCATTTTAAAATCAAAAGAATCTCTTTGGATATCAAAAATCTCTTCTTAGTTTTGATATTAGAAACGCAGAGATGTAACTTCACAAAGTCAATATCGATATTTGAGTCAAAATTAACATTAATGTAACTTAATAAATAAATTCTACTTAACAGGTCACCCTTAGTGGCCTTACTAACTTGAACAAAGCATAAAGCTTCAATGGGACGAATGTGACCTGTCACTTATAATTCGATTAGAATTAAATCAACTGTGTCCCATTATTTAACCGCCTCTCTATTTTTATATAAATGTCTTTTGAATATTCTTGTGATACATATAATTCTTGAAACGAATAATATTTAGATACTTAAGACTATTTAAAACTAGCAAGAGTATATCGATTTGTTGTAAGTAATCAGTTTTGAAATAAAAAATTAGATTGATGTTTTTGACGATTGTACCATAACTTTTAAGTCTATGCACAATGTGTCTACATGTCTTATTTAAATATATGTACCTATTGCTAAATATTAAGTGCCAAATTGATTATCTACCTAGCTCATCTAAAGGTACAAAAAAGGCACTATATTAATCATTATTTTATTAAATTGTCCGTTAAATAAGGAACATAAAATAGATCGTTATAATTTATTATTTAAATTTTGTATTCAATAAAGACGTGTTTAACAAATTTAAACGTTGTTTTCTTTTAGTTGTTTTTTAACTCCACTTAGTAAAATTGGGCTGGTTAGGATTAAGGGCACTTTGCACATTCGGATAATATGTGGGCTTGGCTTGTACGAAGTAAGTACATAAAAAATATCCACCACTTTACTAACACGCATGTTTTTATTCTGGTTGTTTTAATTTGCGTAATAGAAGTTTTGTGAGATCGCATTCGATTATTTAACTTTTAAAAGATGTTTCGACCGCGTCCAAAGCGAATCACATGGTTAGATTTAGTTGGTTTTATTGTATCTGATAAATAGTCAAATCAGCACGTCGACTCGGGTCTGGCCCCCAAAAATGTACTACGAAAATACTTAGTTCGTTCGAACTTCGGACGCATAAGTAAGCCTAACTAATTAAAATAACTTGTCACATGTATCTTTCCTTTGACAAAATATGACCAACTCAAACTAGCCGTGGAAAAAACGACCGTTTTCAATTGTTCGTAGATCGTCAAAGATCTGATACAAGTGAATAGATATTTTAATTTGATAGGAAAATACGTCCGGATGAACGAAACACTTGTAGTAGGCCTCCTGAAGCCTTCAATAACGAATTGGTAACCGATAAATCATGTGATACTTATGTTAAATTATACAATGTGATATGGGCGGTACTTCTAACCCGTTAAGGCTAAGTGCGATATCTAATTTTATCGACAAAAATAATAATTTGGGGGTCAAACCCTCACCCTCTATGAATAGCGGTCATTTTGTTTTTATTTTTAACACTAGGTAATAGCAAAGGTTCTAAGAGTCGCAGAAACATAAAATTAATACGTACCACAAGATAGCTAAAACAAGAGAGTAACTGACCATAAACTTCATTTCTGGTGTTTAGGGTATCCTTGGCTAGAAAAAATAAAAATTCATTAAATAATTTTCATAAAAAATAATTTGAAGTCAAAACAAAACTGCAAAAACAAATTATTTTTTTTGTCAATAAAATAAGATACCGAACTTAGTTGTAACGAGTTAGAAGTACCGCCCATATCACATTGTATATGTCACGTTGTTTTCCAGTCCAAAATTTGTAATTGAATGAGTCTGAATTGGGGGATGACCCAATTTTAACCAGTCACACACACAATAAGATGTGATGATGTTGAAGTTCAAAATTCAAATAATCAAGACAAACTCGCATAGAATTTCGCTTCTTCAATCAGTTTGTTTTCTAATCAATATTTTTTGAGCTCTGATAGAAATATTAGATTACCTACAAATGTTAGCATGAACCATTTGTGATCAATCGAAAACTTCTATTACATTGTGGTGATTTTAATTTCTGTGTGTTTTAAATAATAATAATTTGTTCCAATGGTACCACCAGTTTAAACTTCAGTTAATTATTTAATTTAGTATTGATTAACTAAATGCTAATTATATTTTAAAATTTCAGGTACGTTTAAGGCAAGGACGACACGAAGCTAACATTCGAATATGAACAATAAAATGATTAGGATTACAGTTGTCGAATATTTTATGGATATGTTATTAATAATTGACTTTTACACGTACAAGTTATATTGTTAGTCTGATCTAGCGCTCACCCACCTAATGTTTTGCAATGAATCATCAAGAAATAAAAAGTTACTGTCTTTTGTAGCTTGTCGGCATTAAAAAGCAGACTTTAAAAAATAAAAAGGAACTATTCAGTGCCTCAAAATATTCGCTTCACTTAGTACTTCGATCGAAAAGTCGAATGGTAATTTGTATTACTTTTCGATCGATTTATGTGACTTGGTTGTTCTGTGGTACTCTCACTAGGCACCCACTGTCTTATTCAGAGTGCATTTGCTATTCCGGGACTAAGGTTAAACCACTGTTTTAACGTACAAAAATCAGTGGTTTAACCTTAGTCTGGACTAGTAAATTCACTCTGAATAAGATAGCCAGAGAATATTCTGTTATCTTTGTTGGTTGGCAGTCTGAAATCGGTATCGTTTATTATTTTTTGGATGCGTTGCCCTGCGTTCCGCAGCAGTGGGTTCATTTAATTTCGGCTTAGATTTGAAATAGGACCATTACCTTTGGTACCTATTAACATCTCAAGAATAAAAAATTGAGATTTCTCAAGTTATATTTATAATATTAAATAAGGTTTAATTGATTCTGGAGCCGTAACTAAGTAAATAAATGTCAAATATGTTTATGTGAAGTACATAGGATAGTGTAAGATGAATCGTCTGCCATATGTATGTTATTATATTATTCTGCAAAACGATTGTTACACTTTATGTTACAAAGAAATAAAGGATGCGCTGTACCTACCATTTAGTTTATAATTAATTTTAATAAACATGTTCTTTTTTGTTAACATCATTTAATCTTAATTTTAAGTAAGTATCGTTAAGTTACTCAGATGGTCTTTTTTTAGTTTGTTTACTTTCACGTAACCGAAAAGATAAACGCGAATTTTCTTAGAAAAAGAAGCTGCCAGTCTGCTACTACATCTCGTTGCTTGTATAACTGAGGGCCTAGTGCGAATGCAACAAAATGGCCGCGTCATTAACTTTTTTCGAAAAGTCAATGTTAATTTGTATTACTTTTCGATAAAGTTAAGTGACTTGGTTGTTTTTGCAACTCGTACCACCCTGAAGAAAACCATTCAGTCATACAAATACGTTTACTTTTCGATCGCGTAAAAATAACAGAACTCACAAGGCCTTCAGAAGACTGTAATATTATAAAACAGACATTACAAGTATTTTATATTTCAAAGTAAAAACAGTCATACGTCCATTTTTACAAGTAATTTAATTATTCTACCTTTAAAAGTAAAAAAATGCATTTCTATTACGTGACTGTTAAGATTTTTTTCTCAGACCTAATTATGTAAATAGGTAGTTTTTGATATTATTGGGAGCAAACGTTTGTTTAATGTATTTTGAATCTCTTGTGAATTTCCGATGAATATGCTTTATTATGTGGATGATTTATATCAATAAATTTTCTACTACACTTACGATGTTTTTTTGGACGATTTTAATTTTGGAAATGTTTATTTTAGTAGACCGCAAATAAAAACCCAAAATAATTTATTTACTATATACCTAATTACCTACCTATGTATAACTCACATAGAGGTTCTTAGCTAACTTCTTATTTCCCATCAGGTCCCGTTAACAGGTCGCCCTTGGTTCCCTAAGGTAACGAGGTGACGGTAGGTTAAAATATGGGCTAGGAGGCGTATTTTTGCACCATTCGAATTCCAATTCGCATACAATTTCACAAGAATCGCATACGAATTCCTGGGAAAGTGCATACGATTTTAAGAAGTTCGTACGCGAATGTGTATTGAAATACAATTCGTAATATAATTAAAATACGCCTCTAGATAACACGTCACGCATCAAAACAAGGCCATTATGGCCGTGGAGCTGGTAGTGCTTGTTGGTTGGTACCCAACCCAACATTCAATTCAATATTATACAATGTGTTATAGGCGGTACTTCTAACCCATTAAGACTTAGTGCGGTATCTAATTTTATCAACACCTAAAACCTTAGTTATTACTTAAAGTGTTAGTGCAGACCGATATTCTTATGAAAAAAAAAACAATATGGCCGTTATTTATTGGGGTGAGGGTTTTTTCTTTATTTTTTTGTTAATTGCTCGCACGACTAGTGCATTTGCCACGGACGGAGTAAAAGGTAGGGAAACGATTATGGGAAATTAAAAGGTACGGAAAAACGGAATAGGATACGATCAGGTTAGTTAATATATTCTGTACTGGATGAATTAAATAAACTTATATTTTTATAATATATGAAGAAATGAATATGAAGTGAGGGTTTGACACACCAAATTATTTTTTTGTCGATAAAATTAGATATCGCACTTAGCCTTATAACGGGTTAGAAGTACCGCTTATATCACATTTTAAATTTTATTGCATTCATTATTTAAAGGTGTTATAAATAGGTACCTACTCAAAAAAATAATTATGTAAAAAAAGAAGTTCTTTTGGTTCTTTCAATAGGAGCGTAAGAGTAACTATCGCACTCGGAGACGTAGGTACTTAATAAAACCTTATATAACTACGAATAAAGACCATTAATAAAGGAAAAAAAGTAAATTAACCCACACTTAATTGACGTTAATTGACGTCTCTGACTGTGGCAGTGAGGAATTAACATTCTTGTGTTACGACTTACGTCCGTGGTTACGACGAGGTACCAGCACACCTAGACACGAGCCAATTTAAAAAGGTTCTGAATTGACCTTAACTAGGAATCAAACCAGTGTTCTTTGCGTTTAAGCGAAAAACCGCGCCACTACGCACTGCGAGTACTGCGTCTGCGGTGATTCTGATTCTGCTAGCCCACTCAGCTGGATTAATCAGGTAAAAGTAAATCATCCTTAATTCTGACGATATCCTCGTTTGATCATACTGATGGACCAGACCAGATCACCTGACTGATCGTGTATCGTCGTTAGTTACCGTAGTACACTTATGGACTACCTACCTACATAAACAGTCTTTCGGTCCTGCACATCCATCATTTCTACAAAGTAGTAAACCGTATAAATTCTAATCTCAATACACAGATTTTTGTTGTTGAAATATCATCCTTTAAAAGTCTTAAGACTTCCACAAAACTAGACACAAAGCATACGTTTACGTGGTTACAATTTCATGCAGCAAAATTGATGCAGTCTGCAGCAGGAACAAACAAAATCATTAAGGAGCTTGCTCAGAATTCTCTGAAATATAAAATGCAGACGATGCTAGACGATCTCTTACGCGCCTACTTTTATGGTATTCAAAACAAATGAGCACTCAAAAATCGGGGTTCGCTTAAATCGGACCAAAGCGTTATTTTGCTTTGTATTGTCAAACTGCTGGCTGACAGAACCGGTGGTTGTCAGCTGTCAGTGCTGTCATTGGTGACAGACAGACAGATGTCAGCGCACGTCATTTCGCGAACATTTACGTTTGTTGGAGCACGTCGGCCTTTCGCCTCATTTTCGGTAAATTAGAATCCTACTTTCACTCTATTGTGAATCGCGAGTAACAACGGTTCTAAATGTGCTGTGAGAGAAATCTTTGTATTTCCTTATTTTGATAGGCACACATGCCATGGCTGCAGCCATTCCCGAAATGGCATATAAAAAATATTGTGTTGTGTTTATAATTTTCGCTCTCGCGATAGTGCAGGCTGTGGGTTACGACACGGAGTTGTATGAAACAAAGTCTTGCGATAGTAATGTGTGCTTCGAAGCCCTGCACGGGGCCTTAGGCGACTGCTCTTGCAACGTTGACACCATCGACTACTTCAACAATGTGAAAATCTTCCCACGCATCCAGAGCCTCGTGAGCAAAGACTACTTCCGTTTCTACAAGGTCAATTTGAAAAAAGAATGCCCCTTTTGGGTGGACGACAGCAGGTGCGCTATCAAATATTGCCACATAAAAACATGCTCCAAAGAAAGTGTGCCCGGCTATGCCAATGGATATGAAAACGAGCATGAACTTGAGGCGCCCATCGTGAAATACACTAAAGAGGCGCAATCGGGATGCAGCAATGATCCTGATCTTGATTTGGATTTAGGTTACTTAAATATGACCATTAGCGCAGCCAGCCAGTATGAAATCGCCAAATGGAAGGCCCATGATGATGCCTTGGAAAAGTTCTGTGGGAATGACGACAGAGACGCTGATGCCGATTATGTAGATTTGTCTTTAAACCCTGAAAGATACACTGGCTACAAAGGACCCTCAGCTCACAGAATTTGGAGGAGCATTTATCAAGAAAATTGTTTCCGCCCGAAGCTAAATCCTTATGAATCATTCCCATATGTTTTAAGCACTGATCTGAGTAATATGTGCTTGGAAAAGAGGGTGTTTTACAGGGCAGTGTCAGGCATGCACACAAGTATCAATATTCATTTGTGTTCCAAATATTTATTGTCTGAAAAAAGTGTAGGATTTGCTGCCCCTCCTGAAGGCGAGTGGGGCCCTAACATAGAAGAGTTTCAAAGGCGTTTTGACCCATCTCAAACACATGGCGAGGGTCCAAATTGGCTTAAAAATATTTACTTTGTGTATTTGTTGGAAATGCGTGCATTAGCTAAAGCTGGACCATATTTAGAAAAAGAAGAGTATTTCACTGGCAACCCAACAGAAGACGAAGAAACACGGCAAGCTATTCGTAACATGCTCGGTGTGATTTACAGTTTCCCAGATCATTTCAATGAATCTTCCATGTTCAGTGGTGGCAGTCAGGCTGCTAAATTAAAGGAAGAGTTCCGTGAGCATTTCTGGAACATATCGAGAATAATGGATTGCGTTGGTTGCGATAAATGTAAATTGTGGGGCAAGTTGCAGACTCAAGGGCTTGGGACAGCCCTTAAAATTTTGTTTTCTGCAAGGTGGGAAAACCCTGAAGGAGATCCTGATCAAGGCACATTACCGTTAAGACATAGAGTGCAGCGACTGCAGAGAACAGAGATTGTAGCGCTATTTAATGCATTTGCTAGACTTTCAAATAGTATACGAGAACTGGAGAACTTCAGAATATTGCTCAGGTGAGTTTTCTTAACAATTTTAGTTGGTTTTTGCATTAGCACAAATTACATATACAACCATCAACAACCTGTTTCATATCACAGCTCAGTTCATTTACTTTGCAAATTAAATTCATAAGAATCTATCTATAATTAGAAATACATCTATTCTGCATCTATCCATTGTAACTATGCCAATTTTTTTATTAAAATTGATAATCATGAGTGGTTAATGTGAGACAGGTTTGTTCAGGCAAATTAGGTATTTGGCTTTTAAAGTTGCTTGCAAAATACCTAATCTCATTTTGTTGGGTGCTTGCCATTTTATTTCAATTAATTTAAGAAACAGAAACCAATTTAATAATACTACTAGCTATGCTCGTGACTTCGCCCAGAATTAGTCTTGTCTTGTTTTTCACCATACTTAAGACCCTAAGGGGTAATACATTCTTGCCTTCTTCTTAGGCCTTTTCCCCAGAGTTCAAGTTTTCTTTATTTTATCAACTTCGACTAGAGTCATTTTGACGTGAAAGTGTCACAGACGAAGTTACTTTCATGTCGTAATACATCGTAACCATGTTACTTTAAACTACTTTGAAGATTCTTACGCTGTTCGCCAACTGACGTCAAAATATTGTTTACCAAGTATCAGAGACATAGATGACGTGTCCTTAATTTTCGAGCGTACTACGTCTTTTTAGACAGACTTTAAATGATAATACTCGAAGTTAAGGCTTTGCTATCTCTTATCACGATTTATGTAACTACATACAATAAGACTAGATTTGTGAACCAACACCTTATTTTTCATTATCAACCTGTTGCTGCCCCATTGGGCTGGCCCAATCTGACTTCAAGGTCGCAAGTCAGCCCTGTTATAGTCATCCACGTCAGTGTGTTTGTCCGCCAAAATAACAATAAACCGACTGGGTTGATCCTATCTGGATTATTCTGGAACGCAGTATGCTGAAATTCCGATTTAATACAGTTACTACTACTATCGTTTAATTCAATATGCCCCTACTACATATTAACAATGACAGTAGAGTTGTCTTTACGTCAAACTATAATAAAAAAAAATGAAAAAAATTAAGTTGAAGTAATTCTGCTTATGAGATCGTAGTAAATCCCATAATAAATTCTATCCACGAATGTTATTATGACATACCATCAAATTCAAAGCCTAAATTTTTGGTCAATATTCGGGCGTACAAATCGGCGCAGCTTTCCTGGGTTCGACTCTTGGACACGATTTTTTCTAAACTGATTCGGATTGCTTTCAGTACATCGTCAATTCATTAGGTCAGTCGCTATCTCGTATCGAAGTTATCGACATGTGTTTACACCTACAAACTTAATAGTTAATTTCAACGTTATCGAGTATAATTGGATTTTACGGTTAGGTTTACGACCTTTTGGTGTTTTGTTGGCGAAGTTTTAAAGATATAAATATCCGGCCCCCGATTCAGAACCCTTCTATAGCAAATTGGCAACTGGCAAATCACGTGACTCTAAAGCTAATTCTATGTGTTTTCCAATCAACAATTTTCTATCAAACGTTTACAAATGGCGGGCTCTGGAGAGACGTATTTTTTAAACATTCGATTCCAATTCGCACATGAAATCGTATTAAATGTCCTACGAATTCGAATACAATTCTTGCGTATTCATATTCGAAAATCTAATGGTATTTAAATGTACGACTCCAATCAGTTATGTTTATGAGACAGGGTCCGGCGATGCGATTGCAAAAGAGGCATTATACTAAACAAAAATGCTAAGAGAAAGTCATAGCGCCTATGCTGTCTTCTGCGGATACACAACCAATCACAGCTAGCCGAGTGTTGATTTCTGTTTCTCATTGTACAACATTGTTGTTTGGCCCATTGTTGCTGTAGCTGTTGTTTGCTTGCTTGTCTATAACAATGCTTTGTCTTATTTGCATTCAATTTTGTATTCACACATTATACCTATATTAATTACAAAACGTGATAATCAAAGGATTAAGTAGTTCTAAATTATCGCACTGTATTAGTACGTAATTTATTCGATTGGGGAGCGATTTAGTTATTAAATAAGCTTTTTAGAAGAGTTCATTATCGTACTTGATGTTATTTTTTTATAGTTCCTACTCAGCTAGCTACTAAATAACTCGCCAATCGACTAAAACTGTCGTCTAGTCCGCTAGTCTAGTCTATTCTTATTAAATTTGTAACTTAAAACAGGGTAACAACCCCGAAATCACACGACTTCATAGTAATACAGATATGTAATTTCTTCAAATTATGTTATCAGTTGCGCGAAAATGTTTTGATCCTCTATACATTTACTGTCGAGTAAGATAATTTATTATAGAACGGCAAAGTTTATTTACCGCGGTTTCGTGTAGCTCTTTAATTAAGATTTGAATATCAGCAGCTGAATACATAATTCCAAGTTAACAAGTACACACTTCATGTTCGTTCACCCTTGGTTACAATACCTGAAACAAGTCTTTCGCATATTTTAATAGTAACTTATAAAATGAGGACAATGGCAGGCGGTATAGACCTAGTACCATAGATAAATAGTACTCCAGTAGCTGAAGTTACTTCACCGATTAGTCGACGTTTGAATTACCACGTATTTTAGGCCGTGATAATATTGGTAACGTGATATTCATTTTAGGGCGGTGCTCGATAATAGCCTTACGTATTTTTATTGAGTTTTTTATCTGGAATTTCAGCGACTGAGTGTATTTGTGGCTTGAAATTAATACGCTCATGCATTGGGCTAAAATAATAATCATTACGCTTATGAGGATTTACAGACTCATTGAATACAGGCTAAGCTAAATTTTTTTTTCTGGGTACAAAACATACTTGTCTTAGAAAACCGAATTGTATAAACAATTTTGTATTGTTTCGGTCTGTTATCATAACCAAAGCGCATTTGATGCCGCTTCCATCCGGCTAATCTGGAAGTCACTGGGAGTGGGAGGCCTATATGGTCAGCAGCGGAAGTTCTGTGGCTGAAATGAAGATGATGATTTGATGTCTAGCATGTGTGCATCTATAGGACTATTGTAGTCATTTTCCTTTTCTGAAAATCAAGTAATAAACACTTCATGTGTCACTCTGGCTGGTAGAAAGCTACGTTCATAATGTCACGTCAGCGTGTGAAGTGGGTCGGTTTGGCCGATGAGTCAGTGGACGCGGTCACCTTCAAAGTTTGGCGTGTACATTGATGTGTATAAATGACAGTTCACACGTCGTTTGTCCTGCCACAGTTAAATGTATGCGAATATTGTGGCATATTCGGTACGCTTTCGTAAACAATCGTGCCAGTTTGAAAGAACAGGTTTATCGTGCACAGCTTTTGTTGATCAGTGATAATGTTGAAAAACATGTTTACATCAGTAGAAAGTTCTTGCTTTTTTTTAACAAGTTTTAGGAAATAAGCAGTATTATTGTCTTATTGATTGTCGATATAATAATGTCGTGTCTGCATATTACTCTCCCATTGCTACAAGTTAAGCTATTTCTATTTTCATCAAACAAAATATTTAATTCTATTTTATAGCAAAATGGATGCACAAAAATATTTCTTATATCTTTTACCCAAATACCGGAATAAAATTCCGGACATATCAAGAAAATTCCTTTCATTTGGTAATCCTACCCATATTTTTCAGGAATATGGGAAAATACTTTTAGAAAAATTGCCTTATCTGGCGGTTTTAGGCCCAAAGATGTTAGTAACGTAAAATGCTAGACCATGACAGCTAAGTACCTTAGTCATCAGCGTTCTTGAGCGAGGTCACGTAGTTCATTTTGTATATTCGTTGATACGATGCGAGCGTTATCGTCAGCTAATACTAATGATAGATTATTATCGCATTCTACATAATTAGATAAGAGTTTGCTCGGTATTGCATGTTAGTTGCATGAATTATTAGTTTTCATTTGGCGAAATGAAACGCAATTAAAGGAGGAAATACGTATTTTCCTGTTTGGCACTGCACATTCATTTGGTCTACTACACACCTTAAAATTATTTGAGAGCCAAGAGTACACAATAGTCAAAAAGCATATTTATTTCTTACAAGGCGGGATATAATGTAATCAAACATGGCATCTTATGATTGTCTATGACCATAAACATTCAACAGTGCTGCTAAAGACTAGATGCGTTAAACACTTATGAGATATGAATGCTATTAAATCTAGGCTTAAAAAAAGAATAAAAGTTTCTAAAATTGGATTTTTATTCAATTGAGGTGATTATTTCTAGTCATTAGTCAGAGATGGTTGTTCACGTGCTTCAACTCGCGAAACGAAACGAAACGCGAATTAGATAACGATAATTTATAACCTGTCGTGTTCACTAACGTTAAAATTCATTGAAACTGGATTATAACCATGTAGCTAAACGATGTAGTTATTGTTGTCGTATCTCCGATATTTCGAAACAGCTATACAATTTAAATATCTTTTCTCGCGATTACCGAAACTCGCCCACATTAGCATAAACATAATGCCACATCTTCATGCCAGTTTCAACTAATGTTTCTGTTAAAAACTTGTTAAGTGTGTACTTGTTGTAATTTTTACTTGTTTAAGTTCTCGATCCATTGCAATTATAGTTATCGCAACCATTAGTCTTCCTGTAGTCACCACACTTACTGAGCGACGTGTAATTAGCTTCACTTATTTCTATATAATGGGGCTCTTTTTAATTTTTAACAACATGTTTTCACAAATTGCCATTCAAAATGTGATTTCCATCATTTGCACAGTTCCACAGTCACGCCATTGCATGAGCACAATTCAAAAACAATGCACTCATATTATTCGTTAAAAACAATAATTCTAAATTTTCGCACACAGCTCAAACAAACAGACAAACACGAGGCAAAACACATTTGGAGGTTTCCGGGATAACAATGTGAACGTGAAGAAAGAACAGTGTACTTCAGGTGGATCTAAACCTCGCTTAGGGAGTTAAAAAGAACTTCAGATAAAGGACGTTCGGATTCTGCGGTACGGTGTACAAAAAATAGGTCGCAATACAAATATAAGGTCAATTGGTCCTAAATCGGAACGAAGATCTAGAAGCCAGTAAAAGTGACCTTTCTTAGAAGTCGCAAATAATTTTTAACACACCTTATAAACTGAGTGAGATCTCAATCTATTTATATTTTGTCTGGTACAAAAGATGATCATTAAAGACATTTAAAAAAAAAATGCCAAAACTGATAATAATTTGAACTGTTGCGAATGCGACTTGTAAGTGTGGTTGTTCGTACTATAGTTTGATCACAGGCACTGTAATGTACTACTTCTTGGTGGGTTTTATTTTCTGTATTTTTATCTTTTAAGCAGCATCGGTTGCAATACTTGCAAGTATAAGTTACGTGTCTTACCGCTGCGAACGTCGACGTGACGTGACGTGACAGAGTGAATATTGCGAGCTACCCTCGCTGTTCGTCTCGCACGCAGCAAGCAACTTAAAGGGGGGGGGGGGGGGGGGGTACAGTATTTGTGATCAAACTATACCTTAGTTTTAGGGTTGCTGATCATCACAACAAGCAAGACATTTCAAATCCAGTGACGTGTGAGCTTATTGTTTTTTTAAAAGTTTGTATTAAAAAGTGTACATTGAATTTTATCGAAGCCAATCAATTGCAATAACAAGTGATATATTCGTAAAAGCATACAGATAGAAAATCTTACAGTTTCTGATCTTTACAGTACCTATTGACATTTTTAAATGTTGATTAGTTTTATTAGAGAAGCGTTGTATTGTCTCATTAGAGATATTTGAAGCGGATATGATCAGCTGAACAAACTCTTTGTTTCCATGTTACGAAACGAACTCATAGGTAAATTATTTTACGTTTTATCTGTCACCGGTAACAGATGGTTTAAAGTACAGTCAACTTACCGCGAAAGATCAAATAACTTTATTGAAATTTAACTCTATGTGTTGAACCTAAAGCTGAAAATCGGTCGAGTGACATGAAATGTTCTGTGACTAATATTTATTATTCTCTGTTATTTGTGAGCTCTAATAAAATTTGGTTGTATTTTTATTAGTTACAGATTAAAATGTAATATTTTTAAATTTACATGGCGCAATAAGTCAAACATAAGGACACAAAATTAAGTTAACATAAACATTAATTTACTATCATGTTTAAAGCAAATAAATATTTCGGATTTCGAGGTACATAATTTGATATTCCGTGGCAGGTTGATAAGAAGTTGACTGTACTCTTTTAAATACATACGCAAATGTTCCTTACCCTTTCGCGTTGGACTTGTTTTATGTGTGTTGTCTTATATTATGAGTAATTGATGGAGCCATGTCTCTTTAGACAACAATTCATGCACAACACTACACTGACCCTCAACATGATTGGCAACGTTGTACGGCTTCGACGACGGCGCGCGACTTCCCAGATATCTTTTTTCACGAATCACGACTTTTGCAGGGGAAATAGATGCCTGGGGACGTCGGGTAACGTTGCACACTGTTGTGAAACGTTGCCAAACATGTAGCATAACTCGTTGCGCATCAATTATTGTTGCTTATTGGAAACATGGCTTGAGACTTAATAATTTTACCTATCTAAGATATTTTAATGGTATGACCTGTCCTATTTTTGCAATTTTCCTCACATTAAAGCTAGTGTGCGCCTTTTATAGCTTTTGTGCGGTTTAATATTTAGATTATATTTTTATAGTTAGTTTTTGAAACGGTTTTGACTGTTCCAATAAATAAAAACTCAAATATAAAGTATTGTCATAAGAAGTGCAATAGAAAAAATATTGTTGAAGCTGTTTTATTGTTTTGATTAATATTTATTTTTTATTTTTATTTTGTAAGGGCATGGTGTACACCTGCTGCCTCAGTTTTAAAAAATGTATACATCCAAGGTTGTTCTTATTACCAAGCGCGAAAACATTGAGCTTAGTAAAAATATTGCCAGATTCAATAATTCTGAAATGGTCTTTGTAATAACTTATTAGTATTATAGTATGGTGTCAGTTATACTCATTCTAGATTGTGTGGTGAACTTATTAATTAGATTGTAAATTAATTGACTTTAAAATACTTTGTTTCTAATGTCTTCCTTGCAAGTACAGCATAATTATTATTTACTTAAAATTTTGCCCGTTAAGGTTATGTCACAAATATTTGGGTACAAACATTGTCAAGTATTATTAGTTGTTTACATTATATTATGTCCACTGTAGTCACAACATCTGTTCACAAGTAATGTTCCTGTAAAATTATGTTAACTCTACTACTTAGAAACTTATATTCACGTATACTTTGGTATATAATGTGATTAGTGATGGGAGATAGAGGTTATTTAATTTACCCAGCAAAGTTAAAAACAACATTGCTACCCATTTTTTTTAATACCCGTAATAATAATTACAAGGGTAAATACCCAAGTAAAAATAATCAGAAATCAGGTATTTAACCATATTGGGTAATTACCTCCATCGCCCATTGCTAGATGTGAAATATTGAATTGTATATAATGCAGTTTGATGTCGTTTGTTCTATGACGGTTATAAGTGTGCACCGTTTTGATAGGTATTTGTTAAAAAGCTGGCCTCATCTGAAAAGCAAAAACCTCATTTTAAATACTCGCTCTCTAATATTGTAAAAGACCATGTTGTTGTCTTTTTGTTGGTGACTTCAGCTTGTTAACAACCTTATGGGTTCTCGATACCTTACCATTACGCTGACCTTGCTTGACCTTGTCCCCATCTCGCTTTAAGCCCCGCCCTGGTGGAAGATTGGTAAGTACCAAATAGCAATAACAACCACCAAAACCACAGATGAAAATGTTTCCCAGATTTTAACTTAATTTTGTAAATCGTTTTTTTAGTAAATTTTCCATGTTTATATGTACACATACGATGCCCAGCCTAGAAGGTCACACAAGGTTAACAAGAATATGCTCGACTTGAGACGCCCCCACTCCCCAGTTAGTTGAGACGATGAGAAGTGGTGCTATCATATTAATTTAAAATTTAAGGGGGATTTAACTAAAACTTATTATAACGGGTCTAAACGCGACGTATAGTCAACAGCACGTCGACCTACCCCAAAAGTCAAAAATTCTCCAATAGATTTTTAACTTTAACCCTGACATATAGAGTTCATTTTCGAATGAGAAAATTTGACATTTTGTGGTAGGTCGACGTGCTGTTGTCCGTACTATAAAGTATGTAGTAGTATTGATACTACTTACATTCCTCGACGTTTCGACCGTGATGCTACGATCGTGGTCACGAGGGGACAATTAAGGGGGATATGTTTATGTCAATAATTTTGGAATAGGGTGTGTGTATAAATAGCAGTGTCAAATATTTATTTAAATCTAGAAATATAGTAAATTGCAATTTGGTTTAACTTTTATACGAATTAAACGGACTTCTAACAAAAATGGATATCTTTCGAAGGAGTCGCGGAAGAACGGTGACGTACTTTCTGTGTAATGTGACTTATATGACACGGGTCAAAATGTCTTTTGTAATATTAGGGAAAAAAAAACTTCACTTGATCAACCATTAATTGTGTTAAAGGGGTTTTAATTGTAATACTTACATACAATAAAACATGGTTTTGAAAATTGCGCTAGCTAAAGTGATTTTTGTGTTTTAGTCAATCTAATTTATTGTGTAATATTGCCATTTATTGCCGATTGTAAACTTGGTAAATTTAGGTATTGTATTTATTATATGATTTATTTAAAAATCGACTATATTAAATTTATTAAGGAAATTTTTGTATAAATCGACTACAGATTAGATTATGGTCTCAATGTAGGTGGTAGGTAGATTTGACTGTAAGTGTGATTTGAGAAAACGATTTTACTTAAAATAATTTGTGGTCATAATATATTTTTAAATAACTTTAACTGTTGCACGTAGTAACAGTAAAGTTTCAAGTCATTCCATTGTTTTATAGCTAGTTCTTGGCTTATCGAATTCAATTAAATTCGTAATCGATTTCTATTTTGGATTATTGGCAATTTTCTGTAACTCAAATTGGCTATAAACAATGTTATCAAACTAATTGTTTGAACAAATTGATTTGATGTTTTTATTTTTCCAACAGCGTCTGTGATTTACCTTGGTAACGACTGTCATGACAAAATTATTTATTTAGAATTATTTTAATAAATGGTTTAACTGTACTTATTTATTCGTTTTATTTTGTGTCCGCTGTGCTGTGTGCTGCGTGAGTTCTTTACTAATTCCACTAATACTTACAATAAATTATTTTGGTCGACTTAGACAACTCTGAAATCTAGATTTTCCTAAATCGATATCTACAGCAAATTTTGGTTTTCAATGTCCTGTCTCTGTCAGCTTGTTTAAGTTGATATAAAAATCCAGAATTATGCTAAATCTAGGTGAACAGGAGATGTTTATGTGGCCGTAAAATATATTTTTGTCTGTCAATTTAAAATAAACTGACATCACGTACTTATATGATGTTTAAAACCATAACCAGGTGCAGGATAGCTATAATGATGTTAATAATTATGAGTGGCGGGATTAAAGGTAATATTTTAAAACTTATTTAGCTGACTACTACGTGACGTGAAATGAATTTGCGTGCTACTATGGCTATGTGCGAAACTAAACATCTTCACACTGTGATTTACTGTAATAATTAAATATATTTTAATTTTTTCGTTAATGTTTCGTTTTTTAAAAATCCGATAGTCTGGTATGAAAGCGACTTTTTGCAACGAAATTGCATAGGTACATAGCATAATGAACTTTATGTCGATTGTTTAACACGTCAAACTAAATACGAATCAGGGGATTACTCGCGCATTCTTTAAATTTCCCCTAGCTACTGGCTCGTATTTAGTCTTATGTTATAAAATTGACTTAGTGTTTACAAAAGTCGCTTCCATTCCATTCCGCGGCAGTGTAAATTGAGCCTTATGGGCGCTGTGATTCGCTGAGGTTCCTGGAGGCCTAATAAGAAAGCGCATCGTTCGGTCGGTCGTATTATCCGATCAAATTAAAACAACCATTGCCCCGTATCAAAGGTTTGACAATTTATGAACAGTTGAAAACGGTTGAGTTTTTTACACGGCTAGATCGAGTTGGTCATATTTTATCAAAGAATTAACATATGATACTGGCCATTTTAATTTGTTAGGCTTATACGACCGAACGAAAGATACTAGTGCTAGGCCCCTAGGTTCGAATTCCAGTTCGATTTGATTGAGACAACTATCTTTGACATCTGGGTGTGCTGGGACACACCCTTTATTTATTCAATAGTTACAATATTTTATTAATGTGACATTTGTTACCCTTCAAGAAATAAATTTAATGCTATAATTAAATCTTTACAACAAACATCTGAATAATTGCCTAACTAACACGTTCAACTGATTTCAGGCCTTACCTTCAAGATGAACGAGAGTTTTTGGCATGCGCGACTAAAGTGACGTGAAATTGAAGGTTAAGTTCACAAATACAGTCAACACTCAACACCACAAAGATTTTAATAAGACATGGATTAGACAATTTTTTTCAGCTCTCTAGACCAGCTGCCTATTACGAAAATGTTTCGTTAGTTTGGACTTCTAAACCTTACTTGTTTCAAAGCTTTGAAAAATTACGAGCAATCGAAACCAGATAAGTTTTTATACGATTCGTTTCAGTTGTTCTTTTGTCAAAGGTTAAACCAAGTAAATAGTAATTTTAATTTATAAGATATACTAATGTACAATCATTTTCGTAATGTGCCTAACATAAGTATACCAATGTAGGAACGAACAAATCATTTTCGTACTGCGCCTACTTTAAGTAGAGCACTCACATAGTATTAGTTCATTTGACGAACTGTCAGTGGTACCTAAGTAAGTACTTGGTTTGATCCTTGGTTCATTATTCAAGATCGTTAATTAGAGGGGTAGAGGTAAGAAGAACCATCTCACATGAGAGAATACTTGTCACTTCACTCCTTCGATAACTGATAACTTCATTTCATACCCTCTAGCCACTCTAGCGCTATTGTGGAGGATTATAGAACTGTTATTTACTGCCTAAAGGTGCACACTTTTCGACTATCCCATTTGAGATGGTTCTCCTTACCTTTACACTCCATAGTTAACGCCCAACAGCGTTTAATACTACCTACATTTTTGAAACAAATTAAACTACGATCAAAACCGTTATGTACAATCATTGAGGTATAATGTACTAGCGTACTAGAGACCACATCTCGAACTAAATGTTTCAGCCAAGCATTCTAGCCCGGTGGACTACAAAGTTTGAACGGTGAACAATAAAGAAGCAGTTTTGACAACTTTAATTATTGACACTGACTGAAGCTTTGTAGTCCACTGGACTACAATACAATCCTTGGCTGACACATTTAGTACGATATGTGGTCTCTAGTACGCTAGTACATTATACCTCAATGTGTACAACATGCTATTTGCACCAAAAGTTTTGGTTTGTCAATTAAACGTAACAAACATATAAGAATGAAAAAAAAAGTGCAATTGGTCGTGCAATATTTTTGATGAATCTTAAAAGTATTTTCAATTTACGTTGCTGTTTAAGGATTTATACTGTACATACAATAGATTGTTAACTTGTTAGCGGCGCTATACGTAATTTGTGCTTGTATGAAGGATCCAAAGACATTTCGCTATAGTGAAATGTCTTTGGAAGGATCTGACTTTTTTGACGTTTTCAATGAAGTGATAATCCTATAGTCAAAGTTGTTTGTATTGATGAAAACATCACCTCTTATTAAGTAGACCGAATAAAAATACACCTTGTATGCAAATATTGATTTATTAACTATATACCTACGGTACGTATGCGGTCATTAGCGGCATAAATGGCGTCGATTTACTTCAATTATTCATGTCCTTCGTGTTTAAATGCATTATCCATTACCAAGTCCTACATATCATTCAAGAATATTTGTCACTAAGCTGAACGTATAGTTAAAAAGCAATTTCTAATATTGAACCATTCAATCATTTATTTCTGTAAATTGGCCATATTTTGAAAATGTTTCTTTCGTACTATAAAATACAAAATAAATATGCTTAATTAATGTTTACATAAGAAATGTAACATTTTTGAACGAATGCCAATAACAAAGGCTCTAGCACAGAGATTATACTGCTTTAGGGCACTTATCGATCTAGTACAATTTGCTCATAAAAATTTGATGATCATTTACTAAATTCGGTTTCATAGTAGGTACAGTTTAAAGTGCAGTCATGCATGACTGAAATAACTAGAACCATTGTAATTTTAGGTGATTTTTTTTCTTTTAAAGGTATTTTTTGCTGCTTGGTTTAATATTTAAAATATTTTAGGTAATTAGAGCTCGTGGCCACAACGCTATTTTTGTTGGTCATTTGAGGTATTTCATCCCAATAACAATTAAGTGGGCAAGGTGCTAGCTATAGGTAAAACAAACGCACACCTGTCTGCGCCGAATTTTCCCCAGTTTCAACCGGGACCGCTTTTTGGTCTATTAAACAACATGGCTACCGAAAATTTATACGTAATTTTAATTTATAAAATTAGCATTTGAGTCTGCTCGTGATTTTACCACAATCGTCACGGCTGTTGGATAAAAACTACACGGTCGGAATACCACAGCGCGTAACAGACGTGCAGATAACATTCCAAGGCTGTCGGTGGAAATTATACTAATCTATAAACCACGGTACCTATTGTTTAGAGATAATCTGGGGGAGCAGTGGACTCTACACACATGACAATTTGGAGGCCACTGACTGAAACTTCTGGAATTTTTTAGGAACCACTTTAAATAAAGCTGCTGGGAGCGGGTGGTAAAGAATAGCTAGGTGGGAGAGGCCTATGTCCAACCTTGGACTGGCTTGTGATGATTATTTTGAAATTAGTTAGACTTAAAATTGATTATAATTAAGTACATGTAAAAATCATCATCATTTCAGCCACAGGACGTCCACTGCTGAACATAGGCCTCCTCCAGTGACTTCCAGATTTGCCGGTTGGAAGCGAACTGCATCCAGCGGCTTCCTGCAACCTCTACCAGGTCGTCTCCGCCTTGTGGCTGGCAGTTCCACGCTGCGCTTGCAAAAATACCTACATTGAATCAAATAAATACAACGACAAATAAAGACAAAAACTCGTAAAAATATAAGTACTAGCTAAGATTCAAAACAAACTTAAATGTGTCGACTTGATGAGGTTTCCACACGATCATGTAGACAATTTCTTTAAGACATGTTATTTGGATCTGTTTAGTACTTACTCATTAAGAAGCAAGCGAGGGACGCTAAAATAAGGAAAAAATATCAATACCTACTCTATGCTATCCATCAACTTAACAGTACATTGAAGTGTAGGTATTGTTTGTTACCAGCCATACATAATGATGCGGGTAGTTAATTAGCTACCTGAGATAACGTATGTCCTAGCTCTAATTATGTTAATTCAGTCACGTTCGTGTTTTTATTCGGCTCCCTAATGATAATAAATTGTTTAGTTTCATTCAATAAGTAACTATTGTTATAAGTAATTGTTTCAATATTACAGTATAATGACATACTTATATTTAATCATCTACCTACGTACTTGTTTTTCAACATCCATGTTGGCCGCTGGCCTATGAAGCCGGCGGCGACTCGGAATTCCGCAGGGGACTAAATACGAGTATACCCGAAATAGGGATGGAATGTTTTCCAGGGAATTCTTGGGATCGAGGACTGGGGAAGGCTAAAGAACCAGTCTGACTCATAAATTTAACTGACAAAGAAAATGATAAAATTCTTCTCAAATTCCGAACAGAATCAATCGATATGTAACTTTGAGTCAAACAGATGCCAAAAAGTGCAATTATATTATAGTTCATAATGAGACTGACAATAACGTTTATTTTATTAAGGTAAGGTTCGCATTTATGTACTAGGAACACATAAAAGGAAAGCACGCTAGAAAAAGATCAATAAATGTGAACAATATTATTCAAACTGAAGGTAGTTTTATCATAATATTCTGAAGTCACTTCCTGTAAATGAGAAGGCAAACCTATTTTCATTAGTGAAAAACGGGCACGATTACCTAAAGGTACCCTCGACTTTTAATGTTAGAAAGAGACAGAATAATAATTTCTAATATGATGAAAAGAGCGAGGTAGATGAATTCAACGGTGCAGAGTAAAAGAGACGACAATACACAACAAGTTTGGTAGGTAAATGTACCGCCACATCTTCATTATTTCTGAGGTCCTGGTACTTTTGTGCGAATTAAAACAGTTTGATGAGCAATTTCGGTGTAAGTATTTCATGTGTATGTGATAATAAAAAGAACAGCAATTGGGCTGTACAGACTACAAGTGAAGTATTTTCTTCGACGAGATTTCGAATTTGCGCTCGTTTCTTTGCTCGATGGAATGCTACACAAGCAAAGGTTTGTACAATCCAGTGTAACAAAACATCGATAGTCGTGCTCAATTTTCAGTTCGTAAAAGGGTGACCGATTTCAGCGGCTTGATGTTGTGTTTTATGAAATAATCACCAGTAGATCTGGAGAGAGATACTATACAGGCTGTACAAGAGAAAAGGACACTCCTTAGAACCACGTGATCAACTAGTCATAAACAACAACTTTTTCTATGGGAGCAACATCGAAATCGATTTTTTTAGCTGCTCCATACAAACTTACTCGCATCATCATCATCATCATCTCAGCCAATTGCAGTCCACTGCTGGACGTAGGCCTCCCCCAAAGAGCATGATCTCTCGCTTTTTTCATCTATCCACTGCCAGCCATCTTCCTAAGGTCGACGGTCCATCGAGCTGGGGGCGTCCTACACTACGTTTGCCTAGGCGTGGTCTCCACTCGAGAACCCGTTTACTCCACCTTTCAGTGGTTCTGCGACTGATGTGGCTAGCCCACTGCCACTTAAGCTTGCTACATTTTTGGACTATGTCCGTTACTTTAGTCCTCTGCCTGATGATCTCGTTTCGGATTTTATCCTTTAACGAAATCCCAAGCATACCTTGATACATAACCTTACTCGCATACCTCGATGATGATG
Organism: Anania fuscalis; assembly: GCA_950371115.1. Classification (NCBI taxonomy): domain Eukaryota; kingdom Metazoa; phylum Arthropoda; class Insecta; order Lepidoptera; family Crambidae; genus Anania; species Anania fuscalis. The sequence continues at coordinate 19,555,950 of OX493330.1, forward strand.
TATGGAGCACCTGAAAATAAAATAACGATTTCGATATTGCTCACATAGAAAAAGTTGTTGTATATTACCAGCTTATCACGTGGCTAAAGGTATATTGCCTAATAGGCCTGTATATTGTATTTATTGATCACATTAAATAGTTCTGATCCTTAAAGGTAAGTAGCTAAAGCACTTGTGTTATAGAAATCAGAAAGATCGACGAAAGAAAAGTTCGTTTTCTACATTGATCCGACCGGGAATCGAGCCCGAAACCAATTATTATTTATTTAATTATGTAATTAAATTGTAATTTACTTTTTTATTTACTAACACAAAAAGTGTCGCAGAATACTTACTTCTTTCTTCAAAATATCAACAGCACGAAACGATGGCACATCTCCTACTATTGGTACTACCTAAATACCGAAATTAAGTTCGTTTTGACTCAGCCTAATGGGTACAAGTGGACCTAATTTGTTATTGAAAAGCTTAATAATTATGTCCATTTGCTACCAAAGAAATCAAGAATTAGTTTACAAGATTACTATCGGAATTTGCGAGTAGTACGATACTTATGATGGACATTTGGATATCACCGTTTGATACTGAATAATCACAACTGTTATTATCGGACTGCCAAAACCCAAAAGACGGTTATGTGCAAGCCTGTGCCAGTTGTTAATGAATTTTAAAATAAATACTTTTAAATGTACAGGGTGCTATAAAACCAGTGTAATGAAAACCACGGCAACTAAAGGGTAGAATAGGGTAAGTAAATCAAACAACGTTTTACTTGGGAACGGAATCGTTTATTGAACCCATCTGTAATAGTAGATAATTAAATTATACTGTTACTCTACACATTTTGTACTGTTGAAAGTACCTACCTATCTCAATACTCTATCTCTTAGGTTAGAACGCCCTTACAAATGCACCCAACTAGGGTTTTTTTATTTCACGTTTCCATCGTGTGCCCCGAATGGTAGTTATCAATCACAGTACGATTTGGATCTTAAAAACATTATAATGAGTACAATAGTTACGTTTAGATAACACCATGAATTTGATGACAAACTATAACATGCCAATTTTAAAGTACATAAACGTGATTCTCGATCATCAATAGATATGATGCAATTTTCATTCGATAAGTTTTACTGATTTTTCGAAATAACAAATACCAAAGAATTATTAAATATTTGAAGTGAATTATTTGTTACAATTAATTAATATAGTTAATTATTACAGGTGTTTCGTCCGGATACATACCGCGATATGAACTGTTTATTATATAAATACAATTTATTACTACGGTACCAATAATTTATTACAAAATGGTGAGAAAATAAAACATGGATCTTAACGTTTGGTTTTAAAAATAATTTAAATCGTTTTACATAAGAAAATCAGATTTATTTATAGGTAAGTAATAAGTACCATTACATATTTATAATTTGGACGGAAACACTAACGTTTAATTGAAATTAAATGAGCCTTAATGATAAATAATAATAAGCAGCAATAAACCCTTCGTTTGTTAGTTTTTTTCAAAATAAACCGTCGCGAACGTAAACATCTTTATACATAGATTTTAAATATCATTTAGTTTGTACAACATACGTCAGATATAAAATAATATAGTTACCTAAATCTAAACATTTCAGATAAATTCGTGCAATATTCAATGTATCGCGGTGTGTATCCAAACATTGGGGGTCTCTAATACATATTTCCAATACAATACACCGTCGCTATTAACTTACCCTACAAGTTAACATTTTAGACATCGATCGAGTCGTCACTTCGTTATATTAATAAATAGGTATAAATCTTCCTTTATTGTCTTCAACTTTTCCATTTCAAACAAGCTGGGATAAATTATTTAAACTAAAACCCGCTCATTCCAAAATAATAGATAGCCAACCAATTTGAAATGTATTTCGCCATTATTGACATCATGTTTAATGTGCCATACATTTCAAAATGTTTGGTTATTATTTTTATTTTTGAGAACAAGGGGGGAAGTGTCACAGCGTAACAAGTGGTGGCAATATCTCCGTACTTCGCTTTGGTTGTGCCTTTAAAGTAACTACACGTAAGAATAAAATACACAGAATTTAGCGATGGTTTCTAACCGTATCTAAAGAAATAGAGACAAAAGCTAAACGCAGTCGACGACTGTGACATTTTTTATAACAATATTACTGCAGTGGGAAACTGGGAAGTCTCCTTTTAAAATAACATTCAAATTACATAATTATAATAACCTCTTAATGTTCAATAATAATAGTGTGGAGACCGTAATGAATATCGATTGTCGATATTTAATTTTAATCTAATAAAAATAATTACATTATCATTAAAAAAATGACATTTTAGATTAATAAATAAAACGTATTATCACCTATACACCTTACATCCCTGCCACATTCGTCGACACCTAACAATGGGATCGTTGCCTTACGAAATAATACAATTCATGATATGTACCTAAGTATACACAAATGATCGACACTCCGCAACTGATACAAATCAATAAATAGTTCAATGACGTCAAAATATCTATATACACCTAACATACTTTAGTACCCTTCGATTTATGGATTCGTAATAATGTTAATCGATTGTTATAGTTGACTATTCTTTTAATTAATGAAGTAGTTACTAGCTCGATAAGTAAATCGTAATCGATATTTACATAAGTACCTACGTATTATTATGATTGTGACCACAGCCGTGCGACCGAATAGTGCTTTCCCATTTACTCATCCCAGAAATGAAAGAGAAGGTAAATATGAGACTCAGCTGCACGGCCTGGTCACGCCTACAGACTCTGAAACACAGAACTTTTTCACACTTTACCCAACATTAACGCTTCGTTCGGTTAGAAAGTAATCCATTTAAATGTATATGAAAATAAGTGGGACTTACAGTATATACAAAAATATCACATTACTTCGAGGCCGCAGCTTTCATTACTTAGTCATTAGTTATTTCGTCTTCTTACCTAAGTGAGTGTTTTTAAGCAAGCTAGACATCGCGGGAAGTAATTAACCGTGTGGCCACTGGCCTTATCTGGGGTATTATAGTAAAGCGCAAACCACTCCGACGCAAGCATGTATTTATAAATCCAAATCTGAACTTGACTCCTAGACTCTTAAAACGACGCATCGGTGCCTTTTGTGTCCGTCTCCCCAACTATTAACGAGAACCTACGGAGAATTCGAAAAGTCTATCTACGTGCTTTGTCATGATTAACTCAGGATTTACACGGGGGATCTGAACTTCAGGAGTAGCTATGTGTACCTCTATATTATAATATGCCTAATAACGCATCAACACAATGTTACATCTGTACATCACACAGTCTTTTTGACACATTCAATTAGGATCAAAAGCAACTAAGCATGTCGAAACTTTTCTGCCGGGTTGTCTGCAAACAATATTAAGTTTTTATCATAAAACCCATGTAAATCCCGTCATAGTTCAAGTGAGAGCTACGACACTACGCGATCTAAGGCCTCGGCCGACGTCGAAAAGCTGCAGCCTGGCGGTGTGCAGCCGGGCACTACACTAAACGTCACTTCAACTCTGAAAACGACCAAAGTGTAAACATTTTTTTTATGGTCACATTTGCAGAAATCCAGTTATCTCTACTCCCCAAATCGCTCGTCGACCGATAGAATGTTTTATATAAAAAAATATGTTTACACTTTCGTTAAGTTCTCGAGAAAGTTAAAAACTATTTGGCCGTCGACAACGGGCGTGGAAGCGGCACAACACTAGACGCTCCGCCGACTATCACAAGGGTACCGTCGCTGGCGTAACAATCCATACTCCGACATGCATCTCTAAGATATCCTGACAAAATGTACACCTGATAAAACTTAAACAAGCCTCAAAACTGTTGCTTCTCCGAGCCCGTTACGCCAACGTCGGCTACATAGAAAAATATAATTTCGGCGTTTATTGCTAATTAGGTACAGTCTTTGGTGTTCTCCGGTGATGATCCGCCGGAGAGTTCGTCTAGGAAGTCGAAGGTCGCGACGGCGGCGCGCTCGCGGTCGCCGTAGCGCACGAAGAAGCCGTCGCGGCCGAGGATGGAGGGGCGGCGCGCGCGCGGGAAGCGCAGCACGCCCAGCCCGCGGCTGCGCAGCGCGGCCGCTGCGGCAAGGAGCCACGTTAGCCGCGGGAGCGGAGCGGAGCGGTGAGCCGCGGGAGCGACGGGAGTGCCCGGCGCTGAGGCGGCGGGGCGGGCGCGACCAGATACGTCACGGTGGTGTGCTAGCTAACGCCGGTCTTTATCGTGAGAGTAACTTAGCGTGATAGATACGCGGCGTGGAGTTTACGATATGCTCGTTTTCACGACAACATGGTGGTGTGCTAGCTAGCTTATTATGAGAGTAACTTTGGCGAGATACGCGGCACATGAAGTTTACGTTTAAGTTCGTTTTCACGGATCACAATCAGTGAGCTGTAGTGTCCGATCTTGTAGCAAGTCTGACGACATGCTGCTACTAATTTTATGACGTACTCGTCCGGACTAATCTACAATGCTAGGAATTACGTGGCGTTATAAAAAGCTACGTTTGTAGTATTATATTACAACATTTTATGATACGCGATTTATGTGACCAGGCATATAATGGCAATTAAGAATACAATTTGATAACCGCTTTAGAATAGACAAAGGGGTATGAAACACCAAAAGACGCTTTGATCGCCAGTGTTGCTACGAGGTCTACGGCGTAGCACTCGCTCTGTCTACAACGCTACGGCCTACGTCGTGTATTAACACGCAACGCTACGTCGTAGCACTTTAGCAACGCGTTTTTACAGAACTGATGAGCCGGCGATAAAAGTGAATGCATCATACTACTCACACTCTCTCTTATTGTGATTTATCAGTCCCCAATGCTATGCGTTTTAACACGCACAGCTACGTCGTAGCACTTGTACAACGCGTTCTCGTTCGTTACACAGATGACCGAGCAAGATACGAGTAATGCCTATTGCAAAAAGGCGTTCCTACACTCCCAGTAAGAAGCGTTTACACTTCACGCTCTATAAACAAGATTGAACCGTGTACCACAGTGACGCATCAGGCCGGCCGGGCGGCCGCCGCGCGACGCCCGCTAGCGGCTAGGGCGCGCGCCCTCTGCACGAGACGAACAGCGTGAGGCCTCCGCGCCGCACGCGCACCCGACACGCCGCCCGCTCGTGCACACACACGGACACTACGCTTCTTATGGATTTATATCTATCATCCTATGGATTTTATACGACTAAAAGACAATCAGCATTCAAATTTCCAATCGTCCTAAACGAACTAGGATTATTGAAATGAGCCTGAAAATGACTTAGATGATTACGAAATTCATTCTTAGATTCCAACTAAGTATCCGGTTTTTTGCAATCTTATTAGGATTTTCGCGATGATCCGATTTTTCTTATTATCCTACGACATATACATTATACATAAAAAATCTGTTTGGAAATAAATTCAAGAAATAAACTGATCAAACTACAGTCTTAGTTAATCCATTTTCCAGGAACATATTAACAGCTACTGTAGAAAAGATTACACATGAAACATTTTGGAATTGTCATCATTTTAGCCATAGGATCATTTTGGAATGAATAACGAAAATTAAATTTTCTTTATCAAAGTCATTATACTCTCTCATTTTGAAATTTGCAGTTTCCCGCGGCACCAAAAGATGGCGTTGGCAGAATAATAAACTGCGGTGGCGAGCCAAATAATACTCTTAACCCGTTTATCTTTTTTAAACGAAAGAGATGTAAAAGTATTTTTTGCGTCTTTTGCGGACTTTAATTAATGTTAATTTGGTTTTATTACAATTGTAATTATAAAAGGCATAACATTGCATTGTCTTGACCTAATTGATTAGATTTAGATTGGCTACGTTACGTGACTTAACTTGATTAAGGCTGCATTTAGCTTGACAAATTAAAATACTGTTAATGAGAGACTGTTTTAATTAATAACAGTAACACGAACGAAAACTAAAATTGGAAAGGTAAATATTGAACATAGAAAAAAATATTATAGATATTGTTTATATGCATAAATCATATGTTTGATATCATCTTTGATTTCCATTTTAAGTGTAATGTGTCCTTTGATATAAATTCCAGAAGAAGCGTCGTGTCCCATTTGACATCTACTCAAGATGAGGCGAAAGAGTGAGATGGTGCGTGCGAGTGAGAGCGGAAACGTGGCGTGACTGGACGTGTGACGAGACAGACATTATGACATGACGCACAAATGCAGACAGGTTTTGTGCCCACTTTAAAGATGAAAACTTTTTTTAACCATGTGGGAAATATAAGTCGTTCGAATTGCATCATGGAGATCCTATTGCTTTGTTTTATGTTCGAGTTTACAATTACGACGTAATAAGGAATTAGATAGTAATATATTAAGCTTGCTTTGCAAAAGTAGATTCTAACAGTCTTTAAAGTGAGCACAGAACTACAACAGGGTAAAATAAATAAGGTGATTCACGCTGTATTGACCAAAAGAGAAAGATTGATAGGTACAACGTTTCGAATAGAATTTTACACATTGCGCCGATGACTCAAGCGTTAAAATGTAATACAAAAATGCTTACAAAACGTGTAGTACAAATTATATTTTATTAAATGTTTTGATTCTATTTTAGCGTTAATTTTTAAAATTTTGGACGTTTACGTCTTTGGCCTAAAGGTGCAAACTGCTAGTTGTCAATCTTTGACGGCAATTAGTTTTAATATGGAGAGTAAGTAAATACAGCGGGAATCCTGTTTGAGAGCTTTCTTTAAACTTGAGGCCTTCCACATACTAGCGTCTTTCGAGCGTAGACGTCGTGGTAGTGTCCAATCAGCGTTAAGTAAATGCCGCTGCGCAAGCGTTGCGTCAACTGATATCCAATCAGTTGCCGCTGCCACGACGTCGACGCTAGAAAGACGCTATTGTGGGTTGACCTTAAAATAATCAGATGATTGTTTTAAAATACCTCAATGCAAAGTAATTTTCATACAAGTTTAATGAAAACTCGCAAGATTTAAAATTGGGAAGAACTTCACTATAATAATATACGCAGTAATAAAACAGACAGGGATTTTAAACTAACGAGTCCGCAGTTCCATTATTTCATGTTAGGTTATTTTTTTTCAAAAATATTAATAAATGAATGAGTATGGTGTGTTACAATGGGCGATGCGGCTCTTAATGACAACAATGAAAATAACAACACAATTAAATACGAGTATAACACCACGGTATTTAGCTTATATTTTGACTAACACATCACTAGTTCTAAAGTAATTTCTTTGTTTGTTTAATATTGTAAGCAAACTTGTCACGTCTCTTTATAAAAAATATCAGTGTAACATTAAAATGATTTTGTGTTATTTGATTAAATTACTATAGAAGGTTATTATTTTGTGTTTATCTTATTTTAAATGAATACTTTTGTCACAAAGGAATGATAAGATTGTTTACAATATTGGACAAGCAAAGAAATTAGTTACAAAGTCGGAGTTAAGATCGAGCGTGACCAAAAATGTAAGCAATGGCGTTCATCTCTATCTTTTATAAGTAATTGAAAAACCATTTGAAATATTGTACAAAATCAAAACGACTCAAAGAGGATTACTGTAGAATTAAATGCTTGCACAAATTTTAATTTTTACATGGCACATTGTATTGGTACCAATTAGGGTAAGGGCTTATAAGGATAACAAAGACAAATTAATTAGTTTTGTTAAAAATCTATGCTTACTGTTTCGTTGTCTGACTTGCAAAAACCTTGTAAAGATACATTTTTACATTTACAACTGTACGGATTAGTCTACCGAGAAATCTAAACCGTTTTAGGTCCCTAAAACGATTATTAAGAGTTAGGATTCACGCACAGTATAAAGTTTAGTCGGTTTAAAAGTGATAGCTATTGTTTACATTTTTGATCTCAAACAAAAAATAATAGTTCATAATAAGTGACCAAAACAATTAGGCGTATGTCTGAAAGATGTTATATAGACAAGTTAGGAAAATACCAAATATTGGAATGATTAAGGAGACGCTAAATTCGTATTATTACTGCCAATGTAGAGTACGCGTAAAGCGCCGGCCACACTGGGAGAGAATCGAATCGCCCACCTATGAGAGCTCGTAAGCTCGCATAGCCAGCGCACTCTAGCCATAAGAGTAAAGAAAATATTAGTGGCAAAGCTTCTAAAGAGCGTTTTGATAGGTACTTTAATTTTAGGTTTGTAATTCGAGGTGTGAGTGTTTACTCACACCAAGAATAAAACATTTAGCGAGACCAGCCCAGTGTGGCCAGCGCTTAAGACGGCGCAGGACAATGAGCGAGTATTAAGGTATGATTCCGAACTCAGCAGCACACAGCAGTGCTGCCGCAGCCGCGATAGTACCTACGTTAATTTTGACAAGTAATTTGGCACAAAAAGAGGATTTTCTCTTATTTAGAAGAGGAACAATTTAAGTAAAGACATGTTTGGAATGATATGTCGACGGAGATCAATAAAACAATGAATACACAACAGCACATAAGCAATTTGTAAATCTCTGCGTATGTTTTTAGCTTATAATTATAGTATGTAAGTTGTAGTACCCTATGTTATATGTTTTTTTATAAGTACTAAAATTGTAACTGGCCCACTCCACGCTTTGGCACAAAGCTGTTAGTGGATTGAGCAATTGAACATAAATAAATAAACGAACAGAGCAATACTGCTGCCTTAGAATCAGCGCGGCAGGCAGGACTGCTGCGTGCTGCCGAGTTCGGAATCATACCTTTATGCACTCAAACTTCACAACACAACACCTAATTGCTTAAGTCGCGCTATATCTATATGTATTGGCTCACCGGTCTTCTGCCTGCGCGAGCGATGCAGGCGATGCAGGCGCGAGTACGCGGGCGCGGGCGCGGGCGCCGGCGCGGGCGGCTCGGCGGGCGACGACCCGCATGATGACGGAGACGAGTCGCTGGACGCAAGCATTACGTCTAGTAGGTTCGCTCGCGCCTGGAACACATTTCACATTCACTTTTTCTGGGCAGATGAATTATTGCCCTTTATGACGTCCTAGGGGTCCAAAAGGGGTGTCTATGGATTCGTCTCGTCAAGACGGATAATACTGTCAAACTACGGAACCGGGGTGCGGAAAAGTTTTGTTAATATACGTTTTTTGACGCAATAACGTCTCATATATCAATGACCGGCTGCATGCACGAAAAAATGACAAGTTCTGCATGCAGCGAGAGGGCGGAACAAGAGATAGAGAGGCACGATCAGCCCAAGCGTTCGACAACATCGGCAGATGCGTCCGAGTAGCATCAATGTTTTCCTATGATGTTATCACGTGAAATTAACGCCCGTAAACCGAATTTACCACAACACCCAGACCCGATATAGAAAAGGTGACTGAGTTTGTTGCGCCGCTTCTTCTCATCACCAGCCGATATGCAGTCCCGAAGCGGTGGTAGGGCTAAGTAATATTTTGGGACGTGTATAAGTGCGCCCTCCGTAGGGTGGATCTGTGGGCTAGTACAACGGCCATATTTTTCTTTTATCCTAAACAAACAATATCTACCAGTGCTGCCAGATTACAGAACCAGCTACTAAACCATAACATGTCGATATTTAATTATATTTTTATTGCTTATGCAATAAATGTTTCATAGCAAGCTATACAACATAAAAACATGAAAAGACAATAAAATGATTAAATATGCAGTTTATGCTTTTAAATTACATGTAAATACGTTTTTATCACAACTACCAAATGGTAAATAGTTAATCTACTGGTACCATTTCGATTTTACCAATGTTGCTTGCCTAAAAAAAAGTATTATTAGAGACCTAAACTTGGGTCTTGCATGATAAAAAGCATTCCTGGCAACACAGGTCTAGCCCCCGTAGGTATTTTAAATGTTCCATACAAAATCGACTCAGCCTGGCTAGTACAGTACCTTAGGATCACTGAAGTCGATGTCCCTTTCGACGTGCACCCAGCCGGTAGGCGCCCATAGCGCCGCGTCGCGCTGCGTGGGCGCCGATTCCGTTAGGGTGGAACTATGGGCCGCTTCGCTTTGACGGATCATCCTGAAATGTGCACATGTTAATCAGCAGAGTTTTACATCAGGTGCAATAGAAACAGCTGGCACTGCAATGTTAAAAAGTGTTGTGTAAATAAAATAATTATTTCTATGGGATGAACATTAAAATTGCAAAAAAAAAAAACATACTAAATGATGTCAGCTGATCGATGGTTTAGTATAGAAAGTGATTGTGGCCGTGTCAGGTATTTTTTGCACTATTATTATATTTAAAGCACATCTGATACTAGCCCAAAAAACGTTCTGTTTTGGGTGTAGTAACGGAATAGGTATAATATCTAACAAAAATACAATGAAAGTATAAATATTTCTAGCCGTCTTCAATCATGGTCTAAAACAAAAACAAAAAAAGTTAAAAATGATTACCTATTCAGCTCCTCGATGACATCCTTCGAAGTAGCTGCCTCGTGAAAGCTAAGAGTATGCTCTTGTTTTACTATAATCGGCTCAGGCACCGCGGACTGCACAGGCCGGCCCCTCTCCGCCACAGGTATTTTTGATCTCGTCCTATTCGGCGACGACGGTGGCCTCTTGCCCATCAGTGTCGGAATCCGACTTTTCTCGCTCTTCTTCACATCTTTAGAAGTCACTTCATTCTTATTACTTACTATCACAGTTTCAGCAGTAGAAGTGCTCGTCGTATTCGATTCAGTCATTTGGGGGGAATTCGTTTCGGGCGACGACCCCTCCTCTTCCTCAGGGACGGTAACTAAAGCTCCCGTGCTTCGCCTACAAGCACTCAGTACTTCATCTACTAGAGATATCTCAGGCTCCACTACACTTGGAAAAGTAAAACTGGACGATTTGCTGAGACAACTCTCCAATTCCAACCTTTCGGTCACTGGCTGTTTATTCAACATTATATTCACAGTGTTCTCCTTCAACGCCGAAAAGTCTAGACTTCGACTAGTTTCAATTTCAGTTCTATCGTCCTTCGATTGAGCTAGAGCTGGCTCCTCATCGCCAGAATTCGTTATGTCAATGCTCTTGTTTATTTCGTTCTTTCGTTGGACTTTTAAAAGGTGATGTTCGTCTATCTCGTTCTCGGCGTTTTCTATTCGAGAGAATTCATCGTAGTAGTCATCGGACTCCGCGTAGGGATCCTCCCGCTCGATGAATCTCGGCGTTGATCTTGTCTCGGACACAGTATCACAGTAGGGGATCCTCGAGCGATCGTTCGACAGCATATCGCAGGAGTCGTTTTCTGAGAAACTACCGAAGGAGTCGGGCCTCAGCCTGTCCTCGGAAACTTCGCTACGAGGCCCAACAGAATCGTCATCAAAATCTGCTGCTGCGTAAGGCGGGGGAAGTTCTCGTATCTCTGACACAGGTCGTGAGGACACAGAGTCTGACTCCTCCCTGTCGCGACAGTACTTCTGCTGTTCCGCAATGAAATGAAGCACGTTTTGTAGCGCCTGCTCGCGGTCCTGCAGCGCCATCGCTTGCACGTCGTGCATACGCAAGTGACTACCAACATCTTGCGCAGGTAAGCCTCTCGAAGAATTTGATGCTAAACTTTTAGTACTCTCGTACTTTACAAGACGATAAAAATCCCGAGTGAAATCGAGACCCACGTTGGCGCAATCACCGTCCTCACTTAAAGCTGTACTGGATCTTTTGTCTGGCACATCCGATGTGCTGGACCATGAACCGCCAGGGGAATGTGTGCCAGTGCAGTCCCATCTTTTATCCATCGTATCTGTATCGTCTACAATTCTGCATTCATCAATTTCTATCGTAGCAAATCCGCAATCATTCCACAAACAGTCACCCACATCCTCTTCTAATTCTAAGGCGTCATCTTCTCTGATGCTCGGCAATGTGGACAGTGATATCTGCCCAGGAGTCGTAATTTCAGCGAAAGGAGACTGTCTGTCTCTGAGATCCTCGCACGAAAGCGATAAGCTCCAATCTTCTAATTCGGCTCTGTCGTATTCTAAATCCGCTAAGTCCCTATGCCGCTGCTGAAGCGCCGATCTCGCATCGTCTAATTCTAGCCAATGCTGCACGTAGTCAGCGTCGTACTGGGAACCGTCGGCTCGATCATCGACTGTGCTTCCCCACGAAACTCTTTCGGAGCTCGTGGTGGAAGCGATCGCTGGTCTTCTTAAAGGTCTTTCGGGAGCAGGTTTCAGATCTAAAACAAGTACCCCGGAGCTCGGGGTGGGGCTGTCTAGACAGCTGGTCGGGCAGGTCGTGCTGGCCAGCAGTTTAAGACAGAGGTGGGAGTCCGAGAAGCTTCGGACTACGTGCTGGAATGGCAGGACCGGCCTCGAGGGTGGGTAGCTGCCTCTGACTCCAGCGAAGGCTACTCCGATGGGGAAGTAGATGTAGTCGGCTTCTGCGAGTAGTCTTGCATGCCTCCGGGATTCCCTTGGGTTGATGGAGACTATGGTTTGGTTGTCGGTCTCGTCGGAGGCCTCGTTGAGGTCGGGCAGCGCGCGGTCGGCGGCGTGGTCGCTCTGCCGGGACGCGTCGGCCTGCACGTCGCTAGACATCGTGGAGTAGCCTTCGTCTTTGGCGCCGCTTTCGGGGGATTCCGCGCCCGCCTCACCTACCTCGCAGCTTTCCTCTTCAGTAACTTTTTCGTCACAAGTGCCTGCGATAAAATAATAAAAATTAAAATCAACGTTTATAGCCTTCTTACGAGTTACTTTCATATAACATGAAAGTTTGTATGCTTGTTGTCCAATCACGCTTTAACGGCTGGATGGAATTAACTGATTTTTTTATTTATACATAATTGATATTCATCTATATTAATTCACATCAACATATATGCTTAACCCATGGGCTTTTTACTTGTGATCATGATTATGTGATCATCTTTGGATTAATTCTTAAGTATATGTAGACAATCCAGGTAGAATTATTAAGCCGCTATTATAAAGTATTAAACTCACCCCTAACTGGGTCAGTGCATTGCTGCGGCACGCTGAGGCTGAGCGTGGCGGGGCGCGCGGGCGCCGCCCAAAGCGTCGGGTCCACCGCCGACAGCGCGCGCGCCAGGTTGGCAGGAGTCACCTCCAGACCCTGGCGATGATAATTCTCGTTTTAGATAGAGGTTTTGTGGTGTTTGGCATAAGTAGTCTATGGCACCTTCAACATATCGTCAGAAAAGTTATAATAGTGCGTAAGTATATTACAATAACCAACGTCCGAGCATTAATTTTTTGGGACAGCTATCCAAAAATTTTAATCAATTAGTTGAAACAAACCACAAAAAATTACTTTACTCGCTATTCTACACTGGTGATATAGATAGACAATTGACGACCGTCTGGTATCGTAGTTTTTCCGATTTGAAAAACCGAAAAGGAGAAAGTATTTGTTTGATGAGGACGCATATATATATATATATATATGTTCCTGATCTATTATCTAATGTCATAAATCTGGTTCTAGTACATACTCAAATACAAATAAATAGTTCAATGATAGCAACAAGAGAATTAAAACACCTATCGCATTTTCATGCAAAACTATCATCGACGATCATTTTCTTTAATCTATATTCAATGCTTCGTCTTTTTATTCGTGGTGGCATTCGAAAACGTTTCTTCCTCAACGGTGGTCTGCTCTGCGAGTAATGTGGTTTACCTAATGCCCCTTCAATTCTGCGGTGTGAAGGTCTATAAGTAACTGTAGTTCTTTCACGTGTATGAAACCAAAATAGTTTTTTTTAATGTTTTAAATTTTACCTTAAGCTCCGTCCAGATATCGGCCAGTATCTGGTGGCGGCGCTTGTCGTCGTGGCTGAGCGGGTGCGGGTGCGGCGCGGGGTGCGCGGGCGGCGGCGACTCCCGGAACGAGACCAGCGACCCACAGGAACCCACGTCGACGAGGTGCACTGGAATATGAGAGATCGTGATGTCACAATAGTCAATGAAAAATATATTAAGACGGATGGTGTTCAGACTTTCGGGTAATTCTTTAGTCCATGGTTTCGCAGGTTAGACACGGGAACTACGTTATTTTTTCTTTTAATTCCCTGATTGACCCGTATAAGCTCTCACGTTGCATGAATTACCTATTGATCGTAATGATTTCATCATCTAAAGTCCAAATAATCAGCTGACCGACACATTTTTTTAAAATATATTTGTGAGTCGTACCTTGAAGATCCCATGGTTTGTGTAGAGCATAATTTTTTGTCTTAACCTTGCAGGTTCCTGGGCGTGTGTGGTGGTATGATGTGTGTAAGGCACAATTTTTGTAAGATATTCTGGGGCTGTACCTTCAAGGTTTTTTTTTTGGTTCGGTGGTGTGAGTGATGAGTGTATGAAGGTCATTTTTCTGGGTCTATGACTTGCAGATCCCTTGGCATGCGTGGAGTGATGAGTTGTGTTCTGCAAACCACATCTTAGGCTGTACTTTGCAGATTCCTTGGCGTGGATGGTATGGCGTGTGTAGAGCACATTTTTCTGGATGACACCGTTTTTATTTTGCAGGTCCTTGGCGTGTGTGGTATGATGTGTGTGAGCCTGAGTATGGCACATTTTTTTGGAAGATGTTGTGTGTCCGTACCTTGCAGATCCCTTGGCGTGTGTGGTGTGATGGGCGTGTGCGGGGTGGCAGGGGACGGCCGTGGCTGCGGCCGCAGTTGCCGCACCAACAGCGCGCTCAGGGCCCGGTTCTGCGCCTCGAGCTCGCGGACGCGTGCGCGGGCGCATCCCAACTCTTCGCGGATGCTCTGGAAGAGAAAACGGATCATAAATAACGTTTTTTAGGGTTTCGTACCCAAAGGGTAAAACGGGACCCTATTACTAAGGCTCCGCTGTCCGTCTGTCTGTCCGTCTATCTGTCCGTCTCCCACCAGGCTGTATCTCATGAACCGTGATAGAGAAAGTTGAAATTGTCACAGATGATGTATTCTGTATATGATCTATTTCTTATTCGACTTCCAAGTACTTTTGATTACTGTAGTCTTAGTCATATTTAAACAGATCTGTTTAAACTTCCGCAAACCAATAGATTTAGGTATTCATAAAAGTATATACGTTCCTACGTGTGTGGGTTTTGCCAAGTACAATAAAAATCAATATCATAGCCTACTATTTAATTCAATGGGCCAACGTCGACACGCAGGTGTCTTCAAATATCATTACGGCATGTCTCTACCGCTTAAACCTTTAAGTTTTAACACAATTAATTAAATGCAAGAGTTGCCGAGTTACATCACCGTAAAAAGTTACCCTATTCCATCCCTCCGTCAGTTGTCTTAGAAATAAACGCGTATATTTTAATTATGCTTCATTAGTTAAATTAAATTCGAGTAAGGTAATTGACGGGAGGTAATTACTAGGGGAGATAGAAGATACTGGAATGGCAAGCAATGCTTTGGTGTTGCCAACTTCAAGACGCAGCCGAAATCCCGGGGAAAATCTAGCGACGATGTTTATTAAAAGATTTTGGAAGTGAGACGTCCAAGTCTCGAATTTAATTATGAGTAAACAAAGTTAATGGAGTTCGCATAATTTTCAAATATTTACAAAAGTTGGGCAGTTTTAGTAGCTGTTTTAATTATGGAGGCGATTAATTATAAATAAATGCATACTGTAATATAAATGTTTTCATAATTTAACTACTTAAACTGTAAAATGATTTCTTTGATTATTTTGTGTGTTTATAGAATTTACTTGCAGTACATTTTTAAAGTAAGTTAGGCATTGTTATGCTATATTGTTAATAATTCTTGTTAAACAGAAAAAGATATAACACTGCAATTAAAACTTATTCAGTTTCACAAATTAAGAAAATATTTATTTCCTATACATTGATCGTAATACGGGAGCATTGTATAACAGTAAACAGCCAACTGTTAAACAATCACTCACTGGCTTTTGCGATACAGGCCTGCGAGCCTTGTGCAAAAGTCGCTGTACTGTAATTTTGATAATAAACTTTACTTTACTTTACTGATCGAAGAAAAATGGCTAACAACCTAACAAATACTCAATGATGAGAAAATTAATGTCTCTGTTGTTTTCTCAGTTGGAAGAGCCATCGCCTGGATAGCAAAAGATTGTGGGTATCACTATCTAAGCTGAGGCAGTTATTTTTCATGAAAATTAACTTAACTAAAATGTCAGGCTTTATTTATCTACCACAATAACCAGTAAAAACATACATACAACTACTAGAAACTTTTAAAGTTTAGACAGAAAGATAGAATTGCAAAATCTTTGCATTTCCCTTATAAAATACAAACGCTTAAATCGACCTACATCTTCATATTCTCGGCTTGTTCAGCCAGAATAATGCGCTGACATTATTTTAAAGCAATTAACGTCATCCGAAGCATTATGCTTGATGGATGTACCCCGCGTCTTGCACTTTGAGCCATGTGTTTGCCATGGGAAATTATCTAGCAGTAATTAGAGGGCGCCTTTGAGGCGGCAGATTATTAGATCATTGATATTGTAATTGATGTGGCTTAATTTTGTCGTCGTGAAGATATTGGATCACGTGAGAGGGTTTGTGAGTATTTCGGAAAATTTTACAAGTTATGAACTGAATTCCACTTCGATTTAGGCACGGGTGTAATAACACTATCTTAAGTTACAATAATGTAATAGGTGCTATTAAGTTTTCTACAGCTCAATTTGCTGAGAGAACTTTAGTAGCGTCAACACATACCTATTATTATTATTATTACAAAGAATAGTACATTTAGGTTGACGAAGAGCAGTAGATTTAGGTTGGTGACGTGGAAGAAGTTCTGCTGTCAGTAAATAAAAACATCCTGTCACAATCATATTTACACCAGCTGCAGCGGGCAGCACCTATGTATCATTTCTTACCCCACCTACCCCTTACAGGTACATCACAGTAAGAATATTAATTAATATTAATTATAAACCTGTGTGAACATGAAACATCACCGAGTAATTTATCATGTCATCATTTTTTCAAAAAATACGTGAAGTACTCTTTTCGCTCTAAAATATCTCCTACCCAAACATGCCCTTTATCACTTCCACACTGCACCATCTTTATTTGCAAAGTTGGCGCCAAAACTGAAACAACATGGCGGCTACTAGATTTAAACGCAAACGTTCGCATTATCGGCGAGATTACGCCCAGATTATAGTGGTCCTGGGTTCCGTAGGAATTATTACGGTGCGGGCTAACGCCGAAGTGTCCCATTTTGCGCGATTTATGTGCGAATGTACCACCGCATAATCCGGACCGCGGGATACGGGACGCCTATAATTATGAGAAAACAATTTCCTGGATGCATCTTAATGCCCGCCGGATTAAGAGATACGAATATTTTTCGACGGATTTGGCCGGTTGACACACCCGAAATTTGTTTGAGGAAACGGAAACTTTTATTTTTATTTCATTTTAATGAATTATGACCGTGTTTACTTGGTTTTATGACATCGTTTTATTTATCGGTAGGTATGTTGAAACTCAGTCAACATTTTTAAATAGAGACAAGAGATCAATGAACGACATTTTTGTATTTTAAGGATAAGGTCACTTTTAAATACTGACTTGAGATTTTTATTCTAACCAAAAATATTTTCATTCTCATCTCTGATATCTTCATACAGATGCAATATATGAATTCACAGCATAGGCGATGTAGGAATACTTAGAATTAATATAATAGGCAATCGAAGCGAATTTCCTCTAATATTCGCCTTTGAGTTCGACTGACGTAAGGTCTTGCTCTCAGCACTGCTCGCTGACCACTGGCTTGTAGTATAATTAACAAAAGTGGCGATAGCGTACCTTATATGACGTCAACGCTCTGAAGACTTGTTTAGTGACACCGTGGAGTTGCCTCTCACGTTCGCCTTCGAGTTCCATTGACAGACGGTAGTCAGCGCTGCTTGCTGACCAATGGCTTGAAGAATGAATGACTGAAGGTGCGATAACGTACCTTCTGTGACAACAACGCTCTGACGACTTGTTGAGCGACATCGTCTAGTTTCCGCTCGTGCTCGCCTTCGAGGCCGGCCGTCAGCGACGACAGCTGACCGCGCAAGCGCTCGTTCTCAACGCTCAGCACTGACAGCTGGCTTTGGTAGTGCGCTGCTGACGCCTGAAACAACGGAGAGGGTTTCTTGACGACTTGCTGGAATTTGGTACAATTTGCTAGTAGATCTTTTAGTAATTTTATTGAGATACGTGAAAGTATGTATGTCCTTGAATCAGTAGATAGATTTCCAGAAAGTCAAAACCAAATTGTTTATATATTTTGCCTATAGCTGTCTTGAGAACGAACGCTTTGTTAATAAAGTTTCCCATCATTAAACTCATTAATATACGCTTCATTAGTCTAGAAAAATAGTATGCTGTTGACAGTATAAAAGAGGCAAACAATTTTTTAACTTGCTTATCACCATTTATGTAGCGTCACTCCCCGCGTCAGCCGCTCAGGAAAGCGCTTCACTACAAAAAACCATGGAAAGGGCCTATCATTCGCACTCTTAATTAAGCGACCGCCCACAGTCACTACGAAAAATAAACAAACCAAAATAAATTGACCCGCGCCCTCTCTAACCTTCCAACAAAATTGCACTGAATGAAAAAGTCTACGTTCAAAGTCAGTGGTCTTCGAAAGTTTGGTGACGTTGCGCCCGCATTTCCATGCGAAACAAGGGAAAATTACTTCTATGTCTCTCGTGTTATGGGTTTTGAGAAAGCAGTAGAGCGGCAGGTGAAGTTTTAATTACTCATCAAATAGGGGCGAGACACAATGCGGCGTGTTTGTCCGTCCGTCTGTCTGCAACAACACGCGGTTGATTCGGCGCCAAAGGGGTGACGTTTCAATAGGCCTCGCTCCGTGCGTTTAATTTTGACAGCGGCTTTGTCCAGTTTTTATCGCACTCTGTTGGAAAAGCGCAAACGTTCAAATAAAACCCTGAAATTTTCAGTATTTTAAACTACTACAACTCCAAAGTAACTTTGCCCGAAACGAAACGAGCTCCCTTTTGCCCCAGATGCAAAGTTTCATTGCGCTAGCGTGATGACAAAAGGGAAAATGGATCATGAAACTGCGTTGGGGTCTTTTATAACAATAATTGCTTGTATTACAGCATTGACGACGGTTATAAATAATGGAAATTCATTAAATGTTTGTTTGTACAACACAAGATTCAATCACTCAAATCTTCTTGATAGGCGTGGAATAAAAATAAAATATACGTTGATATGCTTAACTATAATGAACTACTCAATAAAATAATGCTAAAAGAAGAAGGGAAGTGATTATTTATTTAAATAAATAAAATTATGATCTCTTGTTCATGACTCTTGGACATCAATATTATTATTTTTTTGCTTGCATGTCGTGGCAACATGTAATTAAGGCAACACCTTAAAATAGTTAACCCTAAGTTCTATATTTATCAATGTGTGGTGTATGCTTTGTAAGTTGTCCATAAATAAAGTTTATATAAATAAAATAAAAGATAAATAAAATATGTAAAACCTCAGCTCGACTAAACAATTAAAAACATGGTTTTATTTTACTTACTACTTATATACTTATAAGCTTGTTCCTAATTATTATAACTCTTAATACGAGTATCACTTTCTTTTTGATATCAATAAATTACAAAGACATTGCACTATAAAATACAATATCTTTGATAAATTATAAAAATATGACAAGATTGACAAGCCGAAAAAGGCGCCAATCTGATGCTGGTGTCAACATAATTATTTTTTTCTTTTCTCTTCATGCCAGCTATCAAATAGGTTTATACCATTGCAAACGAATACTTATTTGGATTAAAATAAATATTAATATAGCTGGCAGGTTCCTATCGCTTAACGGGAACCTGTTTATTTATTCAAAGGCTTTTAATTAAAATGTTGTGATTGAAGGGTTCGCGGAAGGTTTGTTTCACGTAAATAATAATTAACGAACGCGCGATCCGCGTCAGCCACTTCCCTGTCTGAGCAGTTAATTTAGTGAAATTTAATTTATATTTTGACGTGTTGCCATAGCCTGGATAAAGACGCCATATATCTCAATAAGCATAAATCCACCGGACTTAAGTTAAAATTTTTGTTTAATGCTATGTAGTACTGGTAGTACTAACGATATCACCTAAAAATAAAATAGAAACGCTGTTAGATTTAAATACTATTATAATTAACGCATCAATTTAATCTCTTTACACGATCAATTTAGATGTAATTTGAAAATCATGTAATTTTTGAGATCCAGTTATTTCTGAATTTGTCTCAGACTGTACACTGACCAACTGAGCTAATTATGAAGTATTTTTTTGTTCTTACAACTATCTATCATAGCAATAGTAGATGCTATGGTATTATTTGTTTCTTTACCTTATCATTTTCTAGTAATCCTGTATATGAAAAAACCGGCTAAGTGCGAGTCGGACTCGCGCACGAAGGGTTCCGCACCATTATCTATAAAACGAGCAAAATAATCATGTTTGTTGTATGTATCCCATACAACAAATGTGATTTGAACGCGAACCTTAAATATTAATTGTATTCTGGTTTTTAGTTTTTGTTGTTATAGCGGCAACAGAAATACATCATCTGGGAAAATTTCAACTTTCTTACTATCACGGTTCATGAGATCAGCCTGATGACAGACGGACAGACAAATATACAGACAGACGGACAGCGGAGTCTTAGTAATAGGGTCCCGTTTTACCCTTTAGGTACGGAACCCTCAAAGTGAAGGTACAAAATAGCCGAGTATTGAATACCTAGTTAATGTTTGTATTTATAGTTTCTTGATTCTGCTTAAATTGCTTACTGGCTAGTATTACAAAATTAGAATCTTAGAGATAAGTGTGACACACATAAGTAAAACTTAATTTTCTTACGATCAACGAATCAATTATTCTGTGTGAGCTTTCTGTTCTTTTCGGTTTAAACCACAATTTGTACCGCAGATGTTTCACGGAATCAGCTAATTAATCCAGAGAACGAATCCGAAATTGCTTTTACATCAGATGACAGTAGGAGTAAGTAGGTGTTTTAGGATAACTTCTATTCGTTTGGGTTTGCTTCAATAAATATTTGTGAATTAAGTACAGATAGATCACTTCAGAGAGAGGATGAGTTTCAAGTACCAACTGTCTTTTGTTATCAAAACGTATTTCATAAGTTATAACAGAAAGGCTGCATTCGGATACAAAAAAAATATAGGCAGTTATGTAAAGTCTACCAATCTAGACTGAGCCTTCATGAAGATGCGCGACGAATGCTAACAAATTTTGCTTAATTACATTTCTTTATTATTATTATAATTATATTGACAAACTCATTTATTGTCCTAATGCGTGAAAAACAACCATCAGGTCGGAGTGATACAAAAATTTAGCCTGGATCGCTTAAAAAATCTTTTGAAAAAGACATTCTCAAGGAAACCCCCTTCGACTAATATCTGTAATAGTATTCGTTCTTAACGTTCTGGACCTGTTCGATTATTTTAAAATGTTCGTTTCTCGTAATAAGCATGCCGTGATAACACGTATGAGGATTACATCTTGTATAACACTATTATTAATGTGCATTATAGCCTAGGTCATTTGTTGTCCAATAAAATAAAATAAATAAATAAATAAATTTGAGCTGAAAGGTAAAGAAAATATAAAAGCTGATTGAAAATTCGATCTTAACTGAGTGCCAACAAATGATCACATCATCAAAGAAAAGTCGATTTGACTGCCTTTTTAATCCCATCAAGTCTAAAATCGTGTTTTTTTATCGAAACATCGCTGAAGTTGCAATTTCACAAGATTAATGGTGTGAGTTCTTATCAATCGGGTAATATCCGAAAATGGTCATTGTTTCGTATACGACAGCGGCGCCCTTTCAGCGTAGTGATTACATTGGCGGCAATAACTAGAATTAAACGGAGTTATGTTATTTAGTGTTGCGAGAAAATCTTCTATCGATAGTAGGTAGTTATACGATTTTAGAAACCACTGATCGTAAATGTTGCACTAAAATAGTGATAGCTAAGTATAAGGAGTGATATTTTTAAAATTTTTGATTTATTGCTTGTTATATGGTTAGTCGCGGTGCGTAGCGTGTCTTATCTGTTCTGTAATTAGTCGATACTTTTATTACCCGACTTGGCAGTCGGGTAATAAAAGTAAAAACATAACCCTCGTTTGGCAACGAGGGTTATGTTTTTATTTAATTTAAAATCAGAACTAGGGAACGGAAAAGTTTAAAAACATTTCGACGTTTCTTTTGGGTGGAGCTGGTTACATTGTTTCCTATTCAACAATCATGCATTGTTACCATCGATTGTTATACCAATTAGTGTAGGCAATTATCGAATCTTTCGCAACACTATCGTCATTAATCATGGCCTGCAGTGTAGTCATCATTAGCTTTGTTCGGTCACGCGTCGCGGGGTACCCACTAGTGATGTATCGGGTATTTTTCGGTTATTTGAAGGTGGAGAGTTAAACTCTTTTATGTCGGCACAGGGGTTATAAATGTCTCGAGGGTAAAGTATAACGATTCTAATTGTGGTTATTCGCATTCTTTAAACTTCTTACCCTATGTTTGTAATATACAATACTAGCTTTTGACTGCGGTTTCGTCTGTACATTCTAGAATTAAATCATAAAGGAATGAATAATCATTCTAAAGGAACCCAAAAATGATAATAAAAAAATTGGGTATAGCTAAATCTATTCCTTTATGTTTATCAAATTTCAACTAACTCCGTTTTGCCGGTAACGCATAATGTGGTAGGTCTCTAATCTAATCACAATCTAATAATCTAAAAGTTTGTATTAGTATTTGAGAAGAAGAATATTCCGTTTTGTGGAGATAATTTTTAAAATGTATTAGTTTTAATCAAAGGGAATTCCCTAAACTTTGATCAATCCAGTGTACCTCCTGCAAACAATTTCACTAAAACTTAAGCCATTCTGGTGTTATGAGTCAGTTATTACACGAAATAACAAAGTTACTTAAATGCTAGTCTAATAAAGTATATCTTGAACTTTTCATTTCACCTAATATATATTTTAGTTCTTCATCTCTTTTATTAAGATAGGATTATTTTTCTATTTTGTCTCTACATTGTTGATATGAAAAAGCCACGATTTTAGTAAACAAATATAGTCTTCTAAAAATGTTTGCTTATTAAAGACAGTAGAACAAACACAATCGAGTTTTTATACCTTTTGTATTAGATTGTAATAAGAAACAATTTAAAATATCTGAAATAAATTACTTAAAAAAACTCATTCCCATAACATGAACAATAAAGCGATATTATCCGATTAATTAAAATGAGACAATCGGACAGCGAGCATTTATTGGCCGGGCAGCCTTCCAATTTAGGTGGTTATCTTATCCAATCGAATGTTCTAGCAGTTGGATCTAGAGTAGCAATAATAGCCACCTTTGCACTGTTTCCATTGTATCAATAGACGATATTGGATTTTGGGATTCTAGTTTCTGGGAAATACCAAGGCGAAACGGACAATTGGAATGTTAATTTGCTTTCATGAATGCCTCGATTTGAACTAAGTAGTACATTATACCTCAATGATTTGAATAGAGAAAATTTACCTATGTTTATTTTAATAACCGTTTATACCCAACTACCTACATACTCGTACCAAGTAACGGGTAGGGAGTTCAAACTTATGAGTAAAACGGCTTTAAACTCTACAGTTACAAAAAAAACCGTGACGTATTATTAAGTGGAGTCCCGCTAATTGGTTTCGTTACTACAACCGCTACAACTATGCGGGATGCAGTACCACAGTAGAAATAGATACAGTGCCTACGCTCGTTTTATATAGCTTAGTTCAGACTAGACGAGTATTTTAGACAAGTGACTTGGTTAGAAGAAGTTAGAGAAGTTTGGTAGTCTGGCTGTCTCTACACAACAACAATTTTGTAATTTTGTAAAAATAACTCTTTTAATCAACAAAATTCTTAATACAGTAAGATTTTAATATACGTACGTCGGAAAACTAGTACAGGCTATTCGGTCCTAGCTTATCTCAACCAGTCAAGCACCTATAAAATTGGATATGAGGCTCTGGAGTCTACTAAACGATTGCCACGGTGGCTCAAGCAGGACGTGTATACAGGGTGTACGTACAAAATAATAGGACACTCCTTAAAACCACGTGATCAGATGGTGATATACAACAACTTTTCCTATGGGAGCAAAATTGAAATCGTGATTTTATTTTCAGATGCTCCATACATTACCATCGAGGTATACGAGTAAGTTTGTATGGAGCAGCTAAAAAAAATATCGGTTTCGATGTCGCTCCCATATGAAAAGTTGTAGTATATCACCATCTGATCACGTGGTTTTAAGGAGTGTCCTATTCTCTTGTACACCCTGTATACAAAGACGGGCGTAAGTGGATCGCAGTTATTCTGGTACATGTTACATCTGAGGTAACGTAAAGAAAAGCGAGTCTACGGTACCCATGTATGTTGTGGCGGTACCCCGACCGCGCAGACGCCCGGCATGAATAACTTGTCAGTTTGCACTTTAAAATGCACGATCCCGGTATATTGTTAATGAAACTCTACGGGTGGAGCTCTGGGTTTCATTTTAACAGGGATTCATAAAAAATACTAGAGGAGCATGAAATTGGCGATGGTACCCTGTAGGACTGTAGTGGACTAAAACTGAGTCGGGGTTTTCATCATTGTTATCTAAAAATATCAATTTTGACGATACGTGACAGTTTTATGACCTCCGTAGCCGCGAGGCGAGCACGTCGGACTATTATTCCGAGTTCGATCCCCGGTCGGGTCAATGTAGAAAACGATTTTTTCTATATTGGCCCGGGTTTAGGTGTTGTGGTATCGTCATTGTTTTTTCTATGACCCAAATGCTTTTAGCTACATACCTTAGGATCAATGTATGTGATGTTATCCAATATGTTAAGTAGACTCACAAAAGAAATATTTTTTTGGTCGTGTAGGATTTATAGTAAAGTCGTATTAGTAGCAGCACTTAATTTAGTTCTTTTTGTCCGAAATATTTTCTCGGTATGATTGTTTATGAGTTAGTTATTATGTATACGATTCCATTATACGTAGTTTTCCTTTAAGCATAGCCATTAGACATATTCGTTACAAACAACTAAACTAATACCATAATATTTCCTGAACCGCGCTTGCCAAGAAAAATGTGTGCACAGATAGTGTAATTTTTATTCCTTTGCTTCAATCTCTTGTCTATGCTCGGCGTCTCTACGACGCGGTTTCCCGCCAACTCGACGCCAGACATCTTGGGTCTCATGATCTGTTTACTTCAATACATAAATAGTTTTATTATGCATGATTACCGTAAATTACATTCTAATGCCATTGGCATTTTCCAAAGCAACTCGCTCTCGCAATTGAGTTTTCAACTATGCGAAGAATCTTTTGGCGATTCATATTTTTGGTTCGTAAAATCGTTAATAAAGCTTTACCAATAAAGATCAAGTTCTAAATTTAATCGAAACGAAACGTTAATTACCAATATGGCGTTATGGAATAGCTACACGAGCTGCATGTAACCGAAAACAGCCAAACACAATTAGTACCGAGTGTAAACTCGGCGGAGGCTGGCTGCGCACAGATTATAAAATGATGCACCCCAGCCGTGCTAGGGATGGGATAACAGATCATAATCGAGATTGGCTTTTATAAATTATACAGAAATATAGCGCCACTAAAGTAACTAATTGAACATTCGAATATTAGTTAGGAAAAATTATGGAGACTTTAAAATAATTGGAAAAAAAAATAGATTTATGAAAAATATTATATAATATCTTATGTACCTACTCCGTACCCTGTCTGTGTAGTTTTTGTTGTTCTAAATTGTTATAGGTAGTTTAAATTTGAGTCTTTTACTGCATTAATTTTGATACGGTTTTACTCATTATAAAAAAAAGACTTTTAATGAAAATTTGTGTCAGTATAATTGTTTTTAGAGTCTGGGTGTAATGGGACAAACCCCTTAGCAATAAACATTATCTGGTACCTCGTAATACAAGGATGTTAATTTCCTAATTCGAGATCATTTTCATTGGTGTGCTGTCTTGAGAATATTTATTTATTCGTTTAGTAAAATTTCAACCATGACCTGTGGAGACAGTATTTCGAAAAACATTCATCGATTCGGTTCCTCCCTACCGGTAACTGCGCCCTTGCACTTCGGAAGGGTGAAGCTGAATTATTGTTTAGAGGGGCGCGCGGGGAGGGGCTTTTAAACCGGGAAACCCCTGCCATTGTGCATAGCCGATTTCCCGCTTTCCGCCATTTTAATGTCCTTAGCCCTTCGCTGGACTGCTGTGTGGGTGGACTGGTGCAAGGCATAAGACTTATGCATTTTCTGACCTGGTCGATTCTCTAAAAAAACGCAATAACCTCGGTCTAAATATCACCTAAACGACACAAACAAACATAGCCTCTATTTCACTAAGAAGTGGGTTCAAATTAGTATTGTCGATGAGTGACTTCAGTGTTAAAGTGTCAGCGCGTATCACCTAAGCAGTACAAACAAAAATTGACTCTATTTTGTTACAGAGCGGGTTCGAAGTGAACTCGAAGTGATCTAGTTTTGTTAAAAAAATTGCTACGCTGATCTAAGGTTACAAGTCTTGTCTATACTAATATTATAAAGAGGAAAGATTTGTACCTATTTTTGTATATTTGTAATGAATAGGCTCAAAAAGTACTGGGCCGATTTAAAAAATTCTTTCACCAATAGAATGCTACATTCTTCCAATTTGACATAGGCTACATTTCATTTTGAAAAAAATTAGGGATCCTTGGTAAAATTTGAACAATGTAACCGAAGGTGTATAAAAATGAGTCTTAAAATGTCTTTCGTCTGCCGAAACTATTAGCGATAATTGTCTACCCCGTGCGAAGCCGGGACGGGCTGCTAGTTTGATATAAACCAATTAAGAACAGTACAGATAAAAGCCTAGGCTCTCAGAAATATTTTTTTTCAAGTTTAGGAGTAAACGTTTTTTTTTTAAATTGGTACATTAAATCCACTCTGGAGTATTTAAAAAAAACCTTTCAAAATCATAAGTTTAAAATTTAACGAATAGATCGCGTAGACATTTACAAAAACACACACAAGTTTAATTAAGAACCTCCTTTTTGTAGTCGGTTAAAATGGCCATGCCTCTTTAAATCTTTATTGCTACAAATTGTCCCGAAGCAGTACTTGAGAAAAAAATATTATCGGGACGTGTAAAAGTGCCTCTAATGGAATTTTTGCAGAAATAAAGGTGTAGCATATTTTTTTTTGTCTGGCGAATTAATACTTAAAAGCGATTAACTGACGCGATGTCTTCTGACTTGCACCATCCCCTATTTTTTTCTAGAGGTTTCGAGGCATGTGTGAGTGGTTGTTATGGTTTGTATAGCCTTTATTACAGTTCCGAGAACCGCCGCATTGTAGGGCCCTTCGAGTGCCGTCACGTTTTATACTTACCATTTCACTGTTGACCTTTTAGGAGCGTCATTAAGCTCAAAATTGCAATAATCTGAACTGCAAATAGGACTTACGAAACTTGTCCTCTTACTTATAAGTTTTAGGCTAAAAACCTGTGTCTATTCCTTGAAAAGTGACTTTCGTATTTTTTATATCCGAAATAATGATAAGATTAAGTACCGTTTCAAATTTCAGACGGCACAAAGTGTAGTAGGTAATTGGTTCATTGTTTTGGTAATTGGTTCAAAAAATATTCCTATATAAAAATATTCCTATTATGTCGTAAACAAATTGCTTTTATTGGCTCTCCGTACAAATTAATTATATATTTAAAACGATATTTTATGAAGTAAAGGGTACAGGTTGTTTAGAGCTGCTGAATGCAGGCGCTTTCAGCCGGCCAATCTGGAAGTCACCGGCGGAGGCCTATGTTCAGCAGTAGCTGAAACGATGATGATGATGATTACGAAGTATCATATAAAGATTTCTTAGAGGCATCTTACATCCATAAGTTTGCTCTCTAAATCAAAACTATGGAATCAATCCTTTGCGTTGTTACTATCGTTTAGATGGACTAAAAGTATTTTTAAGGTACCAATGATAGACGCAGAAAATATTCTATCTACTTTATGCCTGTAAATAGACCATAGAGCAAAGATGTACTGCTTTAACGAGGCATCATATCAAACTATCTGTAGGCTGTCAGTCCGTCGTTTAGAAGTTATTAGGAGGGTGAGGATAACGATTTGCTCAGACCTCCTTCAAAGTACGTACTTATTATTAAGCTGGATGCAGTCGTGACGTCATATATGACGAATTCAGATATAACAAAAAACATTATATGAAATACCAACTCATTTAAAAAAAAATACTTACCTAGGTACCTAAAAATATTTTCCTTCTATTTGTTCGTATCAAAACGAAACTAAACAATTTGTCGTTCCCCACCACATGCCTAGTGTGAGATAAATCTATAAATCTTTTAAGATTTTAAAATATTTTGTTTCCTTTATTCCTAATTTATGCCATTTGACTGAAAAGTGAAATCAGAATTAGAATCATTTTATTTTGCACAAACAAAAGAAAATCAAGTTGAAATTGCTATTCAAGCGACATAATAAAGAAAACTGAGTGTCACAGAGCGCAGAGTTATGCGTCTGCATGTCGTATGGAAAACAAAGTTATTCTCACCGGGAAACTAATGAAGCTACCATATGAATACGAACGTGCAAATAAGTGGGAACTAAAGAAAATTAAATCTACACTTTCAGAGTTAATAAAACTTCAGAGAAATGATGTAAAGTACGTGGAAACGGGAACGTTCAATTATGCAGTGCTCATGCAGAATTTGTCGGCGACAATCCAGGAACCCACGAGTGTAGTGCAAGTTGGTGCAGTAAGGTCAGTTGATACAAGACATGAATGAGACACGCGACAAAAGTGATTTTTTTTGTAAAATCTGCATTATTATGTAGTCCATACAAGGCCGTGTTCGATACATTTTAGCAGTTTAATTAGGACCGTTGACTTAGGACTTTTAACTGTGCATTAGCTACCTTCTAGGATAGTTTTTGTAGTTTTTTATTTCACCAATTATTTATTGTACCAAAATAAAACTTATCGTATTATTTTGATAATAAGAATTGGATATTTAGTTTGTTTGTAAAAGTCTTGTCTGGGCAAAATTATATTAGTATTCCTACTTGTCCTTGATCTGTTTTTGTCACAGAACAAGTAAGACTCGCTACGCGGTTTTTGTACTTGCTGTTTGTTTATGCATTTGTGGACTTAGGCCTACTGTACTTTGTTGCCTGTGACACAAGGTCTGCTCCCGATTCCGCCCGTTTGGTCACATTAAAGAGCGTTTATCGAGCGAGAGGGGGACAGGCGATCATTTTTGGATTATGGCTGCCCCTGCAGATAGAGGAATTAATTTACGAAAGCACCACACCCAGACCAATTTGTCCTGAGCCCTGTCACTTTAAACCATAAAATGCAGTGCTCTAATCAAACACGCGATAGGGAGCTCTATCATATCTGGACTGGCCATAACTGGACGTTCTTTGAGAGATTATGAACGGACTCTGTTTGAGGGGATGCGATGTTTTTGCGTAATTAGTGGTGGAAGAGCCTTTCTTGCGATAAGTGGTGCTTGGGACACTCGGGTACTTTTATTTTATGAGGTGGAGTGTAGTTCATATTAAATTAATTATCTAACTAAAAGCTTTTACGTACACGCTGTCAATGTTTTGCAGTGTTAAATACAAACAGAAAAATCTCTTTGGAAATCTTTTCAGGACACGGATTCGATTCCACTGTATATTAGTCCTCTTACAGAAATAATACAGAATGCATAGGTTGATAACGGGTGTTTCCATAACGTCATCAGCAGCGATATAGGAAAACATAGCACGTTTGCATAGAAAATGATCATCCATCCCCCATTGTAATGCAGTAACACAGAACACTAGCTTTTTTTTGGCAATATCGAAATATAGTTCGGAGTCATCCTCCATAGCCGAGAGGCGACGCCGGACTATACGAGTATATGGTGTCGCCATCTCTGTGATTCCGGGTTCGATTCCCGGTCGGGCCAATGTGGAAAACGAACTTTTCTATATTGTCTCAGGTCCAAGTGTTGTGGTACCGTCGTTGATCCTGATTTCTATAACACAAGTGCTTTAGCTACTTACTCCAAGTAAGATTAACACAATCTATGTGATGTTGTCCAATATTTATTTATGCCTCACATCTGTATTTGCAGTGTTAATATTCTCGCTAAGTTCGTCAGTTCAAATCCCCATACGGCCCCTGGAATATCTACGGGTGTCGGGTTGTTACCTACCAGTGACACGGCGGTGAGAGAAATGAACGTGAGGAATCTAGAATATTTTGACAACACTGGTTCCTCTGTCTCAGAGTTACGAAGTACTACCCAGAGTAGTATGGAACAAAGCGCTTAGAAGATGAAATGTTGGTTTGATAGTAAACATTTTATTCAGAGCAGCCTTATTTTTTTACGTGATGTCAATAAAATTCTCAATATCAATTCGCTTTTTTATCACTTTGTGTCCTTACTCAAGAATGAGCATACTTAATTGACTTTTATTACCATTCATAGAGAGGTCAATGTACTTACTATACGACTAAAAGGTATGCAAATAAAGCCTTCGGCATGTTCCCAATTCATCATAAAGCTTTCGGACATTGTTGTACCTAAGTAAAAAAAAAAAACTCCCCCGTGTCGGCGGTATCTGTAAATTTGAATAGCGAATGCGAATTTTGATTTTTCCATTTCCGTCACTGTTGAATGATATTCGTACCTGAGTCTACCCATTGTGCGTCAGCCCCTATTTTTAATATCTGCTCTTAACATTTTTATATTGTCAGCCGTTTCCTCGCTAAAGGGAAAATGTGGAAAATATTTTGCAATCCCAAAAAATTTTACTAAACTTTCACAGTTTTTTTTTTCATAAAAACGAAATACTTTTTTAATGTAAACTCTTATGACTATTATCCACTCCTACTATTATTTTCTACTGATAATCCGAAGAATAAGTTAACTCTTTGTCAGTGAATAACAGAAACTGCAATATTCGTCATAATTGTCTCAAAAGTTTTAAAACGTCATTTCAGACAATCTCATTGTTTCCATAAATTACATTATCTTTGTGAATTTAATTCGGGTATCATTATTTAAGTTTGGCGAACCAAAAGCCTGTCAGTCAGTACTCTTTTTGTTGAGATGGGGAGCGAACAATGTAGAACCCTCATTATGAAATATTTGGAATATCTGAATTTGATTCATCCGAACTCTATGTACACGTACTGAACCAAAATAATAAGACCCATAGGGTTAATGTTCTATAAATCGAATTACTCAAAGTCGAGTATCAATTTATAGTGGTCTACAAGTTACCTTTTTGTTCAGATGTTTGGCATGTTTATCAAATAACAGCGCTACTAATGGTAGACACGGAATGCATGTTGAAAATAGCAAGTTCTATCAAAGGAAGGTGGCTGTTTACACAAGGAAAAAAACCGGCCAAGTGCAAGTCGGACTCGCGCACGAAGGGTTCCGTTCCGTACCATTATCTAATTGCGGTTTACGATTTATGACGTATTAAAAAAAACTACTTTCTAGATCTCGTTCAAACCAATTTTCGGTGGAAGTTTGCATGGTAATGTATATCATATATTTTTTTTAGTTTTATCATTGTGTTATTTTAGGAGTTACAGGGGGGTGTCCCCCCTGTAACTCCATTTTAGCACTTTGGAAGTGTCTCTCGCGCAAACTTTTTTTTTTAGAAAAAAATGATATTAGATACCTCATTATCATTTTTAAAAACCTATGAATAGATACCGCACAGGAAAGGATTTGATGAAAAAAAAAATTTTTGAGTTTTAGTTCTAAGTATGGGGAACCCCCAAAATTTATTGATTTTATTCTATTTTTTGTAAAAATCATAATGCGGTTCACAAAATACATCTACTTACCAAGTTTCAACAGTATAGTTCTTATAGTTTCGGTAAAAGTGGCTGTGACATACGGACGGACAGACAGTCATGACGAGTCCATAAGGGTTCCGTTTTTTGCCATTTGGTTACGGAACCCTAAAAAGATGGACCAAAGATGCTACCTTGAACCATACTCAGGTAGCGTGTAATTGTTCCAAAAGTAATAAGTTTAAATATATATCTAAGTAACTTGTTTGTTGGCATATAGACCAGTTGCTTTAAAAAGCAAAATCTATTTTTTCTTTTAATTTAATTAAAACTAGCTAGTCAAGATGCAGATAATAGAGGAATATATATCTTCTTAAAAGACTGACTGACAGAATTATTATGTCAGAGGTCATGAATAGAGGTAATAGAAGACTTTGTCCAACAGTGGGATTCCTTGGTTAGAGTAGATAAGACCGCAGATAGGATGCTAAAATCACCGTGTGTGCGGAAAATCTTGATAAAAACACTTAACATCATCTTTTTGTGGCGATTAGCATCCAGGAAAGTGATTGCAGATATATTATGAGAAATTGCCGTTTTGTGGCAATTGACATGTTTGGCGAGTAGAAAAATATTGAAGATTGCAGTATGAGAAGTTACTCACCTCCAGGGCTGAAGACAGTGATGCCTTCTCCTGCTTTAGAGTTTCCACGCGGCTCTTGTACTGCAGCAGCGATCGCACTGTCTCCTCCATCCTGAAACAATAAATAAGATTGATTAATCAAGTGTGTTAATCATATGTTTGAGTTGGGTCAGCCCTAAAATACCGTCAAAATTAGCCGATATGTGCATATAATGAGCTAGGACTATCCTATAGGCCGCAAATCTGCTAATGAAATCACAATATTAGTAGGCGATGAAAAGCATTTTTTTCCGTTAAACTAGAAATACCACGCAATCAAGTTATTATGAACCAATCAAGTGCTTACTCGAAAAAACGACTATTGGTGTGTATACAAAAACTTTTATTGTGAGATCAAAATCGAAATCAAGTTTCTGTTCATGCATCTGAGTTGTTTTTCGCAATTTAGATGTTGTTCCCATGAGTATTAAAGTAGTTGTTTTGAATAACACAGCAGCTGATTACATGCCTCTAAGCAAGTATACGATTTCGTACCAATAGTCAAAAAATGTTCGAAAGGCGGACGCACGAAAGACCATTTGTATTGTAAGTAAATTGTAAATACCTTCCGTGGATCAAGATAAATATTCAAAAACTAATTGCTCCAAGCAATCAAAACACGAACCCTGAAACGTAAAACTTCGAAATCCTTCACCTCTCAATTAGTGATCATCTACCAGATTGCATTTCGAAGACAATACATAATTTCCGTTCCCATTAAGGTGGTTCTAATAACATAATCTCATCCCCCGAATTAATAATTAAAAGAGGGTAAAATCATTATTCGAGAGGGTTTTGTTTCAAGAATTACTCTGAGCCTGGTCTAAAACCGCGCTTTGTGTGAAGGCATAATGGCTGGGAATTGAGAATTAAAACTGCAGCTTGCTTAATTAATAAGAAACGAGGCTCGAGTCCGAGTCAGTAATTGTCTAGTTCATTCAAATTGCATGATTGTTTTCACTATGGATTCCACGCTGAAATATTTTATAACGCGGTGCAATCGTTATTTAAGACTAGGTTAGGTAATATAGAATAATAATAAGAGACACAAAAAAAACAAAAAAATACTAAACACTAGAATAATTTATCAGTTTTTCTTACACTTGGCGAATATTGTTAACATCTTTACATTTCTTTTTTTTTTAATATTCATTTCAAAGTAAGATAGTAGCAAAATTAATAACGTAGCGTATAGACTATAGTAACTAACCGTTTTCTGTAGTAATTGATAATGATATTCTAATAGTACGTTAATGTGCTAACATTATCAGCATTTCAATCTTCGTCAACGAACAATGAACTTTACGTTTATGTGTGTACGAGAAGTGATATTACTTTGTTTTAATTAAAAAAAATATATATTTATCAGATATTATTGCTTTATTAGGTATAGCAGTTTCGTTAAATACCTGCCGAAAACCTTATCCCAATTCCTGTAGGCTAAAATTAATAGCTTAACCTCTTCACCTCGTACTATGACCTTATTTTACCAAGCACGTAAAGATTTACATTTCAGTGGTACTTAAAATTCTCTCATATAATTAAAAACAAGGACTTGTGAAATCACTATTATTCTGTAAAATTTGTTGTTACTTTTGGTTCTAATTAGACAATTATGTTAAAACAAACAAACATTAGCGCACGCGCCATTTCGCCGCAACCGGAACTCGCTCTAATGAAGTGGCGACAGTTGAGTGCACTTCCGGTGTCTCTCTCCCCATCTCTTTCAACCCAAAGCTGAAAGTGCTTCATCTCGCTTTGCTCAAAATATGCAAATCCTACAGATTATGGCGGCGCTCAGTGTGATCCGAGCGTAATGAAGTACTTC
This sequence comes from Anania fuscalis, assembly GCA_950371115.1. Classification (NCBI taxonomy): domain Eukaryota; kingdom Metazoa; phylum Arthropoda; class Insecta; order Lepidoptera; family Crambidae; genus Anania; species Anania fuscalis. The sequence continues at coordinate 19,590,479 of OX493330.1, forward strand.
CAATGATCGCTGGGACGTTTTTTTTGAGATCTCGTCTATCTTTACTAGCTTAATGCTAACACCATTTGTATGCAGATCTTTTAATATTAGAATTGTAATCTAATCCAAAACATCTAAAAAACAAAGAGTAAGTCTCTCACCTGTTTTTGCGACTGTCCATCCAAAAATACCATCGCTCCAAAAATGTCTCTGCTCTATTGCAACAGTATTTTTCAGCATGACATGATAGGCTACCAGTACAACCGTGTGATCGATTGCAAACGCAGTTCATGGCACAGATAGTTGATTTAGTACTCTACATATAACACTTTTTTGACGGAGTTTTTTAGGGTTCCGTAGCCAATTACGTAGACTCTGCTGTCCATCTGTCTGTCTGTCTGTCCGTCTGTCACCAGGCTGTATCTCATGATCCGTGATAGTTAGACAGTTGAAATTTTCACAGATGATGTATTTCTATTGCCGCTATAACAACAAATACTAAAAACCGAAATAAAAGAAGTATTTAAGGGGGCTCCCGTCATACAACAAACGTGATTTTTTTGCTCGTCTTTATAGATAATGTTTCGGAACCCTTCGTGCAAGAGTCCGACTCGCACTTAGGTGGTTTTTTTATCAACTGTTTCATTTTGAAGGACAACACAACACTCAAAAACTCTCATGGCTGGTTTCTCATTGACTTCTTCATCACACATGCGTAGGTAAAACAACCTGCGGTTTCATTACGATGTTTCAGTTTACCGCTAAGGCTTAATGTTTACAAATAATTCCATTGTTATATCAAAAAGACCTTAATACGTATCTTTCACTTACAGAATAATACATTAGTTTGTTTAGTATCTATCAGCTCCTACAAATCTTGTAAAAGAGTGCCAAATAGCGCTCTCAAGATGCCGTAATGGCACTAAATTGCGGAGTAAGTGAAACGGGCACCAACGCGACATTCGGGTCACGCCCGCAACTTGGCAGACGGCGAATTGATAGCTTAACTTAAGGAACTATAAGATATAAACCTTGTGAAACAAACAGCTTTACTATGATCATTACTGAATAACAACTGTTAATTACACTTAAAAAAATCGAGCGCTTCAAGTGGAAATGGAAGCTGTATGTTTGCTTTCCAGGCGACTGCCTTATAGCTGGATAACAAAGAGGCGTGGTTTCGGTTCTGAACATGATGTGGTCAAGTTTTGCCAAGAGTAATATTTATCATAGATGTGACTAGCGAGTAACTGAAAAAAACCGGCCAAGCGCGAGTCGGGTTCGCGCATGAAGGGTTCCGTACCACTTTCTATAAAAACGGCAAAAAAAATCACGTTTGTTGTATGGGAGCCCCTTTTATATTTATTGTATTCTGTTTTTTAGTATTTCTTGTTATAGCGGTAACAGAAGTACATCATCTATGAAAATTTCAACTCTCTAACTATCACGGTTCATGAGATACAGCCTGGTGACAGACGGACAGACAGACAGACAGACGTACAGCGGAGCCTTAGTAATAGGGTCCCGTTTTACCCTTTGGGTACAGAACTCTAAAAAATAACATAACCATTTTCGTAAGTTAAAACAATATATAGATACTATAGTAGCAGAAAAATTGCATGGTACGAGTAGAATCAAAATCATCTTTTAACCCACGTCAGTCTAGTGCTAGACATAGGCTTCTTTCAATACATGCCACTAAGCCCGATCCAATCCACAGATTAGCAAGCTAAAGTGGCAGTTGGCGGGGCAGATAACACGTATAACTGACGGCCGATGGGGCAGAAAAATTCTGGAATGGAGGCCACCTACCGGCAAGTGCAGCTCCACCCACAAGGTGGACAGACGACCTGGTAAAGGTTGCAGTAAGCCGCTGGATGTAGGCCGCTTCCAACCGGCCAATCTGGAAGTCACTGAGGGAGGTCTATGTTCAGCAGTGGACATACTGTCGCTGAAATGATAATGATGAAGCCTGATCCTCAGCTGTGCTTTTCTGTCTGCTAATAGCAGTCTCGCGTACGTACACTGTAATTGCTTAGTCGTAGTCTCCACACAAAAATACGTTATTGAAAATTGTCTAATTCATCTGAATTATTAGAAGTATAAATCTAACTCTATAAACGTCGTCGTCAAATAGTCGTGAAAAAGAAAAGAAAGATGCTTTTAAACTTAAAAGAGCACTCTAGATCGCGTAATAGCACTAAATTGTGAAGTGTAACGGCCACTGTGACTTTCTGGTCACGCTTGCAACTTAGCAGACACCTGATGGCTCAACTTAGAAATAGACAGGAGCTGTTATTAAAAATCTAGTAGCACTTCTAGCTTGGTTTGTCTTGCGGTTAAAGCATTGTTAACACAATTTTTTTGAGAAGTAATATGGATTCAGTAAGGAATGATGTGCAGAACATGAAAATGACGTGGTTTGATCAAATTCACCAATCGATTTAACAACTGAAATGTAAGTAGGACTAACTAAGAACTCTAAACTTTGGTATTATTTGTTATAGGTGTTGTTTTTATGTCTAGGTCTATACAGAAAAAACAAAACAAGGTTAAAGAAACACTGCTTAGTGAATAAACAGCGCTAGGGAACTTAAAATAAATTTAAAAAAAATCATCTATTAGGAATTCAAAAGTAATGATAGAATTTTATCCAAAGATTTGATCAAATGACGAGAAAATAATACCTATGCCTAAGGATTTCAATCTTCGATACATGGGATGTAGATTTGATTGGAATTACTTTTACCTTTTCCAGAAATATACCCGACTCAATTCAAAATGGATAGAATTGAGTAACCTTTTCGGTGTCCGCAATTTTTCGATGCAAAAAGGAGCGAACGGCGCTGAAAGGAACTTTCCAATAATTTAGAATAGAATGAATCCCGAAGATGTTGCGTCACTTTTTTCGCTTCAATATAAAAGGATCCGGATTAGAATTTAAAATTCCCAACCCGAGTTTGATCTTTCAATATTCCGAATAGAAATTCTTGGACTTGATTGTCTTCTAAATTAAAATTACTTTTAGTGTAGCATATTTTTTGACTTATAGATGTAAATATAACAAACACTAAGTTAATGAAACTAAGGTGTCTAACTACCGTTTTTTAAGTTTAAAAAAATATAATAATTCAGTTGGGCATGTTCATATTTCAGGCAAAAAGTTTTGTCATAACTGCACTAAATTGATTGGTGCAGTGCGACCGCATGAGACCGCGGAGCAATAAAATGTATTGTTTCTCGTTATTTAATGAAGTTCAAGGGTATATAAAATTAATTGGGTTTTAAACTTTCATGGTCACTTACTTAGCGGGAACTCAAAAATAAGGTACATGGTAGCAATCTCGTAAAAACTATTCTAATTGGGTACTAACGATAAGATGGTCAGTTCAAAAGTTTAAGTTATATTTAAGTTTAAGTTATATTATATTATAAAGTTTTTTTTTTAATATTGGACAACATCCATACATTGATTAGATTCTAAGGTAAGTAGCTAAAGCCATTATGTTAAAAAAATCAGAAACAATGACGGCACCACAGCTCCCAGACCATAGACAATTTAGAAAAGTTCGCTTTCTACATTAACCCGACCGGGGATCAAACCCGGAACCTCAGAGATGACGACGCCATGTAGGAGGAGGTCGTTAAGTTTTATTACTAAGCAACGAAGTCTGTAATTTTACCAGCTCATAATAAATAACCAAAATTAAACCCCGCATCTTGCGGCCATTTTTCCGGATTCGGGGAAAATTGTTTACAATTTTCCGTTGTCCACCATTAATATCCTCAACCTTTTCGCGGGAATTTCCCACGTGGAATATCTAGAAAACGAATGTTATTACGGGGTCGATCACCCGAACTTTCGGGGCTTATTACGTTGTAATTTAATGTTTTGTTTTTTTCCTACGGTGTTTTTTTTTGTGCGGGGCGCGTTTTTACGGCTCTCAGTCACGGCAGCGTATCGACCCGTGGCTCTATTGTTTTTCTTTGATGGATATGAGTGTTTATGAGCCTACATTGAACGCAATTAAGGTGTGTAAATAAGATAGCGTTGGTAGATACCAAGGAAAGTGATGTGCGTTCGAGTTTTTATGTAACAGCACTTTGATGCGCAACTCTAAAAAGTTTATGCAGCGTATATACAAAATAAACCTTTCGGAAAGCAGAGGATGTTGTTTGCACTCTGCTCAATGTAAATAATTTAAATGGGAACTTTATTATGTATTTACTTAACACACACACAAAGCCTTACTTAACAAACTTGGGAAAAATCATCAAAAGCAATGTAAGTCATATGAATACCCAACAATTTGTTAGGTTAATTTAGCTTGTGTAAATATCGATGCCGCATTTGGCAATTCGTATATACTTACATCCAGTATTCGTAATACAGATTTAAAATGAAAATTTCAGCTAAATCTCCATCCCCGTTTACATGGCGTCCAGCCCCCCACGACAAATGCCCGTCGCGTCGATCCCTTGACCAGATGAGAGCTCGTAAATCTTGCCTATTAAAACCTGTACCCATTCGGGTGGCTTGTGGTACAAGTTAGGAAATGTAGGGAATAAATAAATTATAGGTATCATCTTAATTGTGTTTAGATGCAACAATTTGAATTACCTTAAATTTAAATATTATTGATTTTTTTTTTGTTGTAAGATGAAGAAAGAAAAAAGCTTGTAAGATGAAGGAAGAAAAAAAATCTGTGTAGGTCCTTGAAAGTGTGATAAGCTGCAAATGTAAAAATGAAAAAAAAATGCAATTGGGAGAAATTGATGTTGGCAGCAAACTGAATTGGACCCCAATAGTTCTATGTATGTATACTTAAGCAGAACACTACATTAAAGTTTTGTTGCCTACATATTAACAGTCACTAAGAATGTTGATGAGTTGATATTTTTGAAGTCTCCATGTATGTGAACAAATTGATAATTATAAAGATAAGAAATAATTCCAAGACATCATTTATTAAATCTAACACCTTATTTTAGGCCCGATAACCCGGTACAATATCATTTATTTGAAGAATCTGATTTTTGTTTCCTTCAAAACCAATAAAAAGTTAGGCAGTTGAGTCCGGTAAACAATGACGTCAAAGCTTGCTATCGCCATACACATTATAAGGAAGAGGTGCGTTTTGGTGGTTGATTGGTGGTGTCAACTAGCCTATAGTGACGATGTATGTATAAAATATTTTGAAACATAGGAAAACATTTTACAGAACATTTGGAAAACTTCACTTTCTCGCTCATTTCTTAACCCTTACACCACCCTAATCGCTCCTCACGCGTCGTATCAATGTATTAGCCTAACACATGCATGCACCTGTATTTAGCCCGGCGCGCCCCGGGTTTAATTTTGAAATGATTACCCATTGTACCGACACGGTATGCCCCGTGATTTTTAAATAATTGCGAGTGAAAAAACGGTTTTGTGGCAAAATGCGCATCTGATGCTCTTTTAATTACGTAGATGACACTTTAATATTTCATGTGCAAAAGATTTTTACGTCAAAGTTATTGAAAAATCTGTAAAAAAAATAATACAATTTTCAATTAGGTATTAAATTAATAAGCTAGAAAATATGGACAGTTAACTGCAGGTCTTAACTTACAAGTGGTTAAAGAAGTTATGTTTGTTCAGCAATCATTTTTGTGTTGTTTTTAAATTACCAGTTTTATTTCTATAGTAGTATTAGTAAATGGAAAAACGTGACCCTGGACAAGCATGGCTGCCCTTAGCCTAATGTTAGGGCATAAATAGGTTAATAAATACGCAGATTTGAGCATGTGTATTAGGGCTTTAGTATTTAAATTAGCATTGACGTGGAAAGGAATAAGTGTCGTTGTAAAAAATTAACAACAGTAAAGAACGTAATTTTTCAAGTTTTCAAGCACCACATGTTTTCAAGCCTGTATAAAAACATGTGAAAATTACTCGTTGAAGGGTACCTTCGTCTTCAAGCGGCATAATTCAGTGGCTGTCAGGGCTGTCATACATTGTTACAAGCCAAACATATGGAGTAATCAAACAAGGTTTTGTGATATCGCGGAAAAAGAATAAAAAAAATTGGACTATTTTAAAAAGTCGTACAACGTCTCACAAAATAAGGTTCTTATTAATAAACTAATTAAGTAGTTACAGGTATATAATTATTTTGTATGAATATTGACTTATTTTATTGGTTAAAAGAGTTTTTAACTCTGTATATTTAATGTTTTTGTTGTAGAATCTCGATTAATTTCTTAATTTTCGCGATATATGTACGCATTTATGCAGTGGATGAGTAGCTACGGTCCCAAAATGGTCTGGTTCCCTTGTTCAAGTTACAGAGGCCCCATGACAGCTGCCTCAAATCTAATAAATAGACCATAATCTAGTAATTATATTGAGCATAATCAAGCGTATTATACAAGTATACTGACAAGAATCGAAATAAAACACCACCAGGATTTTTTTGTTAAAATTATTGTGTGACAGCCCTAACAAGCCTTACGTGGCTGCGTACATTTTTAATATACTAGCGAGTAAGGTGCGGTGCACACCTGCGCAGTTGATCGTACCTCGTCATACGTTTAGGTAATGTCCGTAATATGTCACGAGCGACAAGCCACTATGCGAATATTATATTATGTTCATGATGTGGTATACTTATATTCATGCCAAATTTTTAAGATAAAAGTACATTTAGGTATGAATGTAATAGTTACACATAAAATTTTAAAAAGTAAAAATATGTTAAAGTAGGTATAGGTGTATTAAGCTTAGGTATCCAAAGAACGTCTAGGTTACAATAAAGCTTAAATACCCAACCAAATTAGGATAACATTTCACCGTTATTGGCACATGTATAATGTATTACGCATTTCAAATTATTTGACTATTCCATAACCTATGTTCAGTCAAGGAGGATACATACTGGCAGGCAATATTTTATTTTCTTGCGCGTCGTCGATTGTGTTTTTTTATTTTCTCTTTTTTTTCCAACTTTTGTATCGAACATCTTTTTGATTTAACGGGCAAAGGTGTTTCCAAATTATATTTCTTCAATGCAACTAACCAGGTATGTTTATATATTTCCCTATGTGCATATTAGTTTTAAAATTAAAAAAAATACTTCCCTCAAAATCAAAACAGCTAACAGCTAATTCAGAAGATTCTAAACACACATTGTGCTCTAATTGCAATGAAAATATAAGTTTTCCTGGTCGTATATACGAGTACGTTTACGTGTTGCAGTAAACGTGTTTGAGTGTGATGAACCTACAGGACACATGTTCTATTTTCACGGGATCCAATTATGCGCTGCCGCGGGTCACGCCGGGTCGACGCGCTTGGCGGATTATTTGCAACCTACATTCTAAACGGACTATAACACATTACGGGTTATTTGCTTTAGATCTAAATTAAATGACTTTTGAAAAACTTGAGAAATGACAAATATCATTGTCTGATACTCAGTACTCTATATAATTGATTGCAAAACCATAATGTACATAGATGTTACAAAACGATTTGAGACCAGTGTATGGACCCCCTCGGGCACGCAACTCAGGAGCTAGGAGAGAGAAACTTAAGGTTACCTACAAAGTAATTACTAGATTATATATTTGGTGTGTTTTCTAGTTAATCCATATTTACATCAGTTTTATTAATTATTAAAAAAAAAATACCTACAAGTGACAAACTTTTTGTTAATTGAAGTAGCCCAAATGAGTATAGATAGTAATTTCGAACAGAACTGCACTACATTTTTAAGCTGTAATTCGTTTTTCTATCATTGTTGGTTCCTAAAAATCACGTTGTATACCTAAATAGCACAAAATAGAACCGGTCCTATACGTCATTTGTGTAAATAGGTAGTCATAGTCATAGTCATTATTATTTATTGCATCATGTTGGTACATTGGTACCTGTTTAAATAATAAAATCCCATAACATGGCCCTGTAAGGGCATAGCAACAATATTATTGTACTACTCTGTCAAGAAAGTACCGGGAAAAGATTAATACACAAAATGTTAGTTATTCATCCAAATTTATTTTATCACCTTTAAAGTATGCTCCTTCAGAAGCGATACACTTACGCCAACGAATAATCCAATCGTCAAACATTTTTTAAACGCTTTTTCTGGAATCGAGTTCAGTTCTCGCCGCGAATTCTCCTTTATGTCTTCTACCGAATGAAACCGGGTGCTACGAAGTGGTAATTTGAGTTTAGAAAAAAGATAGAAGTCGGCTGGAGCCATATCTGGTAAATAAGGTGGCTGCTCGATGGTATTTGTTGAGTTCAAACTTGAATTAGGATTTTTAGCCAATATTTCCTTCACTTTTGCGGTGTTATCTTCAGTAGCAGACGTTGATGGCCTACCAGAGCGAGGCAAATCTTCCATCACATCTCGACCGCTTTTGAACGCTTTGTACCACTCATAAACACGTGTTTTGGATAAAGTCGATTCACCGTAAGCCTTCTGTAACATTTTCAGAGACTCCGACCACGAAATCCCATTGGCGATGCAAAATTTAAGACAAACTCTTTGTTCGATGTTTTTGTCCATTATGAAATTCGCAATACACACTAGATATGGTATAACTAAAAACAATACTGTATTTAATCTAATTATCAGATGTAACTCAAACTCCTCGCCAAAATAGAAAACAGTTGTGCCAATCTAACAACAACAAAAAAAATATAATTTTGAATTTGGAAACATAAACAAATCATCAATTCCCGAAACTTTTTTGACAGAATGTATATTATCTTTTCAAATAACCCCTTTTCTCTCAACAAGAGGTTTCGATTGATACCCAGGGCAATAGCCTTTAACCGACGCTATTGCACAAGCTAGTAAATAGCATATACTTCCATATCACAAAAATTAGAAAATTGTTAATTGCTATGATTCTTTTGTTTTCTTGAGTTTAGTTTAGTAATGTATCTGATTATTATGAATGTGTTCTACGAGTAGTTCCATAAAAGGCCTTGAGCATATTTACTCCAAAACTAGACAAATCACATCAGGTCAAGGATCACGGCCTTCGTGACAGGAGCTTACTAAGGACTTAATTAGGCTTGAAATTGTTACACTCGCACGTAACCGGCTTAGTACTAATTTGGAGCTATTAATTCTAGGCATTGCCTCGATATGGCAAGCGTAGAGCCTATTTGTTTTACGACTTGAAATTGTTGGCTCTCGTTAGTGGCCGGAATAACAACGATAGGTTTTTGTTTTTCTGAGTTAGATTAAACAAATGAAATCTTAACGAAATGTGTTACCACTTATACTGTTTTTTTATCAACGATCGGCACTTAAAGGACTGTATCTAGGTATCTATAAATAATGATATACATTGTTTCCACAATTACACCAATAAAAACAAATTGGACAGCATCACATACATTGCTCTAGTAAGCTCGTAGGTAAAGAACCTGTGTTAAAGAAATCAGAAACAACGACGGTACCACAACACCTAGGCCCGAGACAATATAGAAAAGTTCGTTTCCTACATTGACACGACCGGGGGTCGAACCAACGAGTTGGTGACGCCATAGTCCGGCTCGCCTCACGGCTACGGAGGTCGTCGTTTGCTCGCCAAACGTTGAATTAGCTAGCCCAAAACTAAGCGAAGCTCGTATTAAGTTTTAGATTGTACAAGGTGGCAAATTGATAAACTTCTAAATGCCTTGATTATCATACAGTGATCAAGCTACCTTTGCCCCAGTGGTTTAAACAATATAAATATTTCTTTAAAACTGTTGCATTCTCTCGCAAAAACGTTTAAAATTCGACATCAATTTGCGACTTGTCGTTTCTGGGTTACGGCTACGTTCAAAAAACGGAATCGCTGCACTGTGAAAAACGCCCGGGAATTTTGTAGAACAATGAACCACACAACGGAACCGTAAGTGGTTAGGCGATTGTAGAGGGCACTTTTAGCGCACCTCTCGAACACAAGCCTACTTCCACGAGGTTGGGGTGATGTAATAGCGATTTTACTTAAGAAAAAAACTAGAATTGAGACTGCTGCGGCGCAATTCTTTGAACTCTACGGCAAATATGTCAGGAATCTAACCATAACCTTGTATAACGTTGTTACCTTAACCTATTTTGACGACCTCCGTAGCCGAGAGGCGAGCATTTAAAGGCGAGCATTTAAGCGACTTTAAATGGCGCCGCTATCTCTGAGGTCGATCTGGGGTTCGATCCCTGGTCGGGTCAATGTAGAAAACGAACTTTTCTATATTGGCTCGGGTCTGGGTGTTGTTTCTGGTTTCTATAACACAAGTGCTTTAGCTACTTACCTTAGGATCAGAGCAATGTATGTGATGATGTCCAATATGTTGTCCAATATATTTTAGTTTTCCTGTATGGGGTTTGATAATAAAAACAATACTAAGGCTACCAGACCTGAAAGTAACGCACTAGAATCACAAATATTGGTTATGAAAGCTCTATGACATAGTATGTAAGTAGTTTGAGTATTTTTTATTTTATTTCGGTATTGAACTACAAAAAAACCATTTATTAATGCAGTGTTTTAATTTTAGCCTATGAATAATGTCAAAAAAAGTACAGGTACTAGCGAAAATAGCAAGTATTTAACTGATCTGTAAAGACGTGATTGTAACGCCTCTTAAAAAACATTCTCACATTATTGAAATTGCAATTAAAAGTTTTATTTTTCCAAAATAATTAGAAATGACGTAAAATTTTGCCAAAATATATACAAACAAATACCTATTTTATTTGACGAATTGTATAAGGAAGTGTTTTCTAAAGAAATGTTGTAAATTTTTGTGAAACCCACAAGGTGTCACTTTTTTTAACAAAGTAAGCTTAAACTTTCGCCATCGATCCCCGAATTTATCTGTTTTCTCAGTCTTTTTCTTTCGAGAGGCCTTCTATTATCGAGCTACTTAAGCAAAGGAACCAGCTTTATCGCAAGAAGCCAGGAAGCCCGATCGGGCGCATCGTCCATCCTAACTTGGCCTCCAAAGTCACCGCGCTTCACACTTTTATCTTACACTTTGTATAGAACTAAGGGAGGTATGAGAGGTCTAGGTAAAATGTTCGCTCTTGAGGTTCAATTAAGGAGCTAACAATGACTCTGTACCTGCTGAAGGATTACCTACTGGAGTTTCTAAAGAAACCCTTTATATTACATTTCCATTTTAAAAGAAAGCTTACCTATTATTTAGTAAAACATTTTCACATTATTACGTAAGAAGCTTTGCGAACAATAGTGATAAAATGTAGAAATTATTTTAACAAACTAGACTGTACATTTTACAAAACAAATTTTCGTATAACATACTTAATACACAGGTTAATTTTAATATAGGGCTTATATAAAAATTGCTTGTATAGACTAGTCAAAATGTGTTTTCTTTCATTGTCTCCATCGTGTATTTGAGCGTGTAAAAGAACCACCATTAAAAGCCTATTCGGTGAAATAAATATATTAATATGCTTTATTGTATATGCGTTACATATGGACGTTTGGTAAAAGTACCTAATAGTTATCAAAAAGTAAATCTTTCAACGATGTCTTAACAATTGGTTCGGTGCTGAAATATAGAAAGTCTCCACGGCCGCTGTCAGACACAAATTATGACAGCAACTATCCGCGGGCGGTGTCCGACACAAGGCACAAGTTATGACACCAATAAACATCTCTGTCACAATACCCGTCGATGTAATAAATTCGCCACAAATTCATACACCGGTATTTATGTTGCAACGGTAAGGGCGCCACAGAGTTACGACTAGCGACTATTTCTACACAAGCCGATTTTACTACACAAGGTGAATGCAATAATGCTGAATGTTGTAAATACTATTTCGATACAAGGTGATATTGTATATACCTAGCTTTTCATTTTACCTAACTTGAAAAAGGGTTTTTGCAAAAAAATAAATTAAAACAAACTTCGACCCGATTAAATGAATATTGTTAAATATTTATGTTGTTTAACTTATTTTCCTGTTTACCATACCATCGAATTTTATCTACTATAGTTGTCAAGTAAACGTTAGGGCGGAGAATATTTGTGCAATGGTCTCTCTCTATCTGTAATACACAATTTGATATTAAAATGATTCTAAAGTAGAAAATAAAGCGTGATACAGTTCTACTTACACGAGTAATACTGCTGTCCCATTATAAAGTGACTTCACTTTAAGATATTAATATTATTAACGTATTGATAACAAAAAGAAAAAACTTATTGTAGGCTATTCACTAAGAAGAGATTAATTGAAGATAAATAACACTTGAAAAAATCATCGACCTCAGGTGGGAGGTCGATGATTTTTTCAAGTGTTATTTATCTTGAATTAAACCTTGCATGGAATTGCTAAAAACAAAAATTTACAGAGATTAATTGGTTTGGGTCAGTATCCGTTTTTCGTCGCATTTCTATGGCACCAAACCCGGAACCGGCAGTGGCCGGTCATTACAGCACTAATCGTGCGATTTGGGGTGTCCAAAGTGACCGTTAGTCACCTATATTGCGCCGGCGCCATCTGTGCCTAACTGCAGGTAGCACTTCGAGGGATCACACTTTGTTATAGATATTGGATCCGATTATCGAAAGCCCTTAAACCCTTAAATTATAGAGAAATCATTACCAAAACAGTTTGAGACGTGACCGATATTCGGAGTGGTCAAGTTTAATAATTGTTAGTTTGAAAATTGATTTTAATCCGAGAGCCAATTGTTCCTCGTAATCTTTAGAGATATAACATTCTAAAGTTATGACTGTTAACATTATTGTATCATGCATTTTACCTATAAACATTCATTTATTGGTTGTGATAAATATTTATAAGCAAATACAAATGCACCACCAAAATGAGGTGCTAGTAGCTCAGTGGCGGCAGCGCTTTGGTATCGATTACTAAAGTTAAGCAACCAACGCCGCGGTCGTGAGTGGATGGGTGACCATTCCGACCATATTTAGTGACATTTATCACGAGCATCTCCGTGCTTCGGAAGGCACGTTAAAAGTTGGTCCCGGCCAATATCGCTTGATATTGGTCGTGAAGTCTAGTCAGAGGCCTTAAGGCGGCTTGATAACATCTTACAGTAAGGTTTAGTCACTGGCCTTACAACACCCCTCCACCGCACCGCACCGGGCCCGCGTGGTGGAGTATAGCCCAAACCACCTCATAGTTGAGGTGAGGCCTGTGCCCTGCAGTGGGACGTATATAGGCATACTTTTAAAAACAAATACCCTTACTACAAAAAGATCAGTGGCGGGCATAACTTTTATTTCGAGGTAGGCTGTAGATACTTAAGTGTTTCGTTGATGAAAATCTGTGATTTTAATCAACGACACACATTTGTAAGTATCTACCTACTGCCTACCTCATTTCATTTACTAGGTAGGCACTGCCTAATTGCCTATATGCTCCGCCCGCCTCTGAAAGAGGTGGACTAGTGTTGAACACTTGTCTTAAGATAAGTCAACCAATTTAAAATGTTTCTTAATAATATGTCTCGAATGTCTGATGTGTCAACATTTCAAATTGGTTGACTAATCTTTAGACAAGTGTTCAACACTAGTCTATCTTTTTGTAGTAAGGCCAAAATAGTTAAAGTCATTATATCATCATACATAGCCTTGTATTTCAAGCATATTACAAAATTAAGGGGCAAACTGTGTTGCCTTTATAAATAGGGGCCAACACAGCAATTCACTCAAGGCCTCGAATTCCTCACGACCATTTCCATAAGGCCGATTGAGTTATTGTTTCATTTAAGAGTCTGCCGTACGTCGTGAAGTAATTTAATTTTAAAATCAAGAGCCAGATTGGATAAAGCTTTTAACAATCTAAATAAAAAGCAGACAATGATTGTGTTTTAAGGTCCATTTTTACAATTAACGCTAAACATTTAAAACATCATTCTGTCTTTGTCAGTAATTTGTCAGTGACCGAAACAGAATGATGTTTTAAATATGTTTACTAATTGCATGTAACGAATCATGGTGCAACGACCTAATTCTTCTTACTGTATTTCTACTCTACTTATTAAAAAAACACTTTATCATCTTAATTCATTTATCATGCTTTATTCTATAAATCTTCGTCGTTTCAATTTCAAAGAGTTTTAAACGTGTTTCGTAATTTTAGTAGTGTTTATGATTTACAAAATAAATTATTACGGTTTCGTTCGTCCTTTGCATATTTGTACGGTGGCCTGTTAAGTTATGTGCCGGTTAAGGGGTCACCAGATTTATGAACTGATTCAATTTATATCAACCGGAATTGTGGTGGCACTGATTGCCAAACTTCACTCTAAAGTTATTTGAAGTAGTGATTGTTATGATAAGATATGGACTGTTAAGTAACGATTTAACGGCGAAATTGTTAGAGCTTGTCAAATATGACTGTGTTCTAGAACATTATAGCCTATTTTATGTGCTTTTAGTTCAGTGGCGGTTGATACCGGAGTAACTCAAGCCGTGGTAGTGACTGGATGGGCAACCATTCTAACCATTATCTTTATCTATTCTTATCATTATGGTTTCTGTTTTTATTGCATAATGATCATTGCAATTAAAATACAGTAAAATTAAGCCCAAAAAATTGTGTATTTGAAATAGGAAAGTATAAACCATACCGATATATTTATTAAATAAATATTGGACAACATCACATTCATTGCTATGATCCTATGGTAAGTTACTAAAACACTTGTGTTACAGGAGGGCATTGTCTTAATAATTATAGTGTATGTTTAATTAAAAACCATTAGATCCGATTTATTCTGGTAATAGGCCTGAAAAAAGCTCTTTTACAGGTGCCAATTATTTTTTAACTAACCACTGCGTCGGACGAAATTATGGGATTTTAAAATTGATTATTTATAATTTTATTTTTATTCTGAAGTTTGACTAAAGTCGTGTATACGGTTCGAAAACGACTTAAACTCATTAGGGCTCGTTACAAATGTAATTACAGAGAACAATGATTAAATTTTAACAATAACATTGTAATCGTAAGGGCCAGGTGCACCAGGCCTCAGATTAAACACACACGGTCGTAATCTCATTCTACCTTCAACTTTAATCGTTAACGTGTAATTCCACCTTTTTGCTTCTAATCGCGCTCCTGTCGAGATTATTCCTTCTTATTAAATTTACGAACACGTCTCAGGGGGCGTAATATGCTTTATTGCGGAGTTATTTGGCGGGAATTAAAATAAAGACGCCATGTTGGGAGAAAGTTCTAAGATTTCGGCTGTATGGATGGGACCGTGACAAAGTTTCAAATTTAGTATCGAATAGATTTTGAGATTAATCTCGATTTGAATATTAAGCCGTGTAAAACTATTTTCAAGTATATTTTTGATGGTTCTTGATTTAAATTCCATTCAACCAACATTACGAAAAGCTGATTTATGAGCTCATACCTATTATATCTGTTGCATTAATCTGTATGTATTCCTTATAATTTGATAGAAAGAAGTCTCACAAGAACGGACATGTTCTTACCCATGTACATTTTTTGATTTGTATTCACCTAAAATCGGCACTTCTAAGTCAAAACTTTTAAGAAAGATAACACTAAACTAAGTAGTTTATATTAACCTACATTACTCCACTGCTGAGCAACGGCTTCTCCAGACTAAACTACGTAAAAACAACGTTTTTACGACACACAATACGAATATCGATTCTATCGTTCCCGATCACATAGATCGGGAACGATAGAATCGATACTCGTATTAGCATCAAACAGATTTTATCAACACCCAGGAACATCCTTATTCGGTAATGAGCGCAAACGTGTCGTATGTCTAAACGTGAATAGCTCGCGAAATTTCTTTACATTCGTCACGAACGAAAGCCTTGGCGTTAGCTTAATGTGTGGACGTTAAGCGAAACGCTCCCGTTCAACGCTAAACTTCCATTTTATGACTTGTTTAAACGTTTCTAACGTGTTATTACGTCAAATTCTTCTTCTCATAAATTTTACGGAATTGTTAAAACCACTCTAATGGGGTTTTAAGCAGGTGAGGTGCCGCAATTCGGAGACAAAGTATCTTAAAATATGGGTTTCTGAACGCGATAAGTAAATGTTAGAAAAATTTGTTACAAGTATTATTCTATGATAGATTTCTTATTAAAATTCCGATGACATCAAGATAATATTATAAAAAAAAATCAACCCCGACATATTATGGGAACCCAAGTCTCTTCACAATCCTTTCAACTGAGCTACTTAGGTCAAGTGCAATTTATTTTTTAAATGTAATACAATCTTTGAATTAAGTATTATGTAATTGGAATAACAACATTCATAGTATTATGTTTCATTTTCCTCTCCCGACGTTACAAAGGGTTTGTATAGTAAAGTGGGCGGAAGTAGCGGAGACAACGGATAGGCGTCATTGCGCGTTCGGAAGTGACGTCGCGGCACAGTGGCGCCGCCCTTGCGGCCTAATAGCAAACTTTTTGTTTACTACGATCAGCAATAGCGAGCAGAAAAAAAATCTTAGTTTAATTTCTTTGATTTATTTATCTTTTGTAAGAACCTTTTTAACAGATAATACCCTACCTAGTTTATTTTATTGTTATGTATTTTTCTTTTATATGTGTCAATTATACGTATTCTGTTATCACGTGTCTTGTGTCACCCAAATGTGACTTGTTTCCATCACCTGACGGGGTAATTTCAAGCATAAAAATACTAAAAAAGCACAATCACTATAATCATAGATAATTTAATAAACAATATGGCTACATTATTCATTTTATGCATTTGAAAGTCTCGTTTACTTCCTGTTACGCAGTTTTGACGACAATTATTACGATTACAAGCTTACAACGGACCACAAAAATTAACAACGGAAACTAGGTACTTCTTGAAAACACAACTAAAGGAGAAACAAAATATGCCTAACGTATGTGCCTCGTTTTATTTTCCGGTGCATTGTAGGAAGCCTTTTCGGGAATAAGTTGGGGATTACCCTTATTGTGGCCGTTGTGGGTGAATGGGACGTTGTCCTGGGGCGATTAGAACGGAGACTTTAGTATGTAGGTTATGAAGACGTTGCGCTAAGAAAGTTTTTTGTTTGTTTTTGCGGAACTACAAGAAAATGAGAGTCGAGAAGGATTGCGAGGATGTTTGATGTTGTAATGTAAAGCCTTGTATACACTATGTTCGCGAACCTCTTGCGCTCGGCGTTTCTTTAACTGCTTCAATGGATACGGATCGCCCTCCCCTTTGTGTTCGCCCATAAACCACCACCGATCGGAGCGCGCACCGTTTACGCTCCAGAAGCGCGAACGTATCCACTATGAGAGTGCGGAGCGCAAGATGTTCGCGAACATCGTGGATACATGGGTTAACAATCACTAAACTCACTTTTGCTCCTTAAATTTTAGTCATAATTTATTGCTTAACTTCCTTTTAGAGACTGAATCTACTCTACTCTACTCTACTCAATTTTTTTTGGGGACTAAAATCAAAATCGAAAAAAACTTATTGACCACTGCTAGTAATATCAGTAAGTAAGAAGAAGTGATTAACTTTAGTTTCAGATGTTGTTCCTTTTTAAAATTGTGTTACCTTTGTATTTGAGAAATAGATTTTTTTTTTGTGTTTTCTTTCTTAGCATTAACTTAAACATAGAGCGTAGTAGGTACCTATTCCATTACTAAAAAAAAGATAAGACTAGATTTAACCATGTCTTAAGAATAGCCAACCAATGTGAAATGTTGATACATCAGACTTCAAGACATATTAATAACCACAGAAATATATCGATATAGAAATAAATATATTTCTATGTTAATAACAAACATTTTCAATTATTGGTTGAGTAATTTTTAGACAGTGTTAAAGCCTAGTCTATCTTTTTTGTAGTAAAGTAAGTGTTTTATCATAAACTATCACACATAAATGAAATTACCAAGTCTAACATACTATCTTAATATGTTAGACGTTACATCGTGTGTTGCAATTAAGCACTTAACTGCATTAGTTGGCTAAGTCAGCCGGCTCGGCGTTGAGATCCGGATCGGATCCGATCATAATAACCGGCTCGGACACGGATTAGAACAGCTCAACGTCGCTGCCATTGTGACCTAGGTAAGGTTGACAATGATCAGTGGTATTTCTACAAAATTTAACATATTGGTGGAAAGTGTACGCCTATTTTAGGCATCATAAAATTAAAACTGCTATTGTGTCTGGAATACTGTCCATCGATGTGTTAAACAACGTGTAAAATAGGTACGCTGAATAGGAAAGGGAACAAAGTGGATAAAAAAAAAATTGGCAAGTAGTTCAGTTTTGTGTTAATTCAAGTACACCTTGAATTCGGTAAGGAATATATCTCTATCATTTATCATGGAATGTTAGCGTTATTTTGCCCTGTAACCTATAGTGATGTGAAGAATATATTGAAATGTATTTTTATTCAACGAGATTTTTTACGATGCGATAGTTCACACAATTCTACAATTAAGAACCAATACCACCTATCTTTTGTTCCGATTTGTTTACTTTAAGAACCCTATCTACCCTTTTCGATTTCTAATAATAAACCTAACTGTAAAAAACATGTTTTCTTCTAGATAAAATAAACGCAAAAATACTTGGAAGTGGGAAAAATACGCATATTTACAAGAAAATAACATACTCTGGCTCAGCGTGTAAATATCATTTTAGACTTGCAAACTGTACATGTCAATATGAGGAATAAATCACAAAGTTCGCATCAATATTTGACAGCCCTGGGCGCCATTAGTCGAAGATGGAATGCAAATTGCACCCGGTAGTGCTCATTCATCATCCCGCGTCAATCTCGTCTCGAATCTTAGCGTGTGAGCTGTCATAACAAATGGGAGATAGATTCGAACAACGAACTACAGTTTACACAAATAGTTGTTTCTTAATTCTTTAACATTCCAGCGGTCTTATGAATACCGTTAAATTGAATATCCGTTGTGTCTTGATTACGCGAGGTTGACGAGGGATGGAGGTAATAGGAAAAACCAGCCAAGTGCGAGTCGGACTCGCGCACGAAGGGTTCTTTACCATTTTCTATAAACGGCAAAAAATCATTATTGTTGTATGGGAGCCCCGTTAAATATTTATTGTATTCTGTTTTTTAGTATTTGTTGTTATAGCGGTTGTTGTAACAGAAATACATCATTTATGAAAATTTTAACTCTCTGACTATCACGGTTCATGAGATACAGCCTGGTGACAGACGGACAGACATACGGACAGACAGACATACGGACAGACAGACAGACAGACAGACAGACGGACAGCGGAGCCTCAGTAATAGGGTCCCGTTTTACCCTTTGGGTACGGAACCCTAAAAATGACATCAACTTGAATATTTTTATTTTGGCAAATAAAAAAAGTGGCTCGTTTTTTGCTTAACTTTATCCTCACCTCCTTGTGTGACTGAAACGCCTTTATTTTTGAGTACTTATGTAGTATGTAGTTTTAAGATAGGATAATTTATTAAAAGTTTTTTTTCATGATATAAAGCTTCGGTTTGGAATTCCAATATCCTAATTTCAGAACAATCTAATGTCAACATACAACACTCTTGCATTATAATCACTTAAAGTATTTAAAAAACATATACTTATACCAAGGAATTGATCAAAACTTTCAAGCAAAAATTTTAAGTAAATGTAATTTATTTTTAAGCAGTTATTAAAGTCAGTTCATGTAATAGATCTTCATCTATTACCTTCGCTATACACTGTTAAGCTTATAAAATGAAGCTTCCAAAAAAAGCTATCACAAAGCATCGTTGACACTTATTGCCGAAGTAGAACACAAAGGCTTTGGCTTCGAAGACCACTAGAGCTTTAAGGCTTCGCGGCCCCGATCTATTGTCGCTTTTGTCGCGATTGAGGTCAAGACGGATTGGCATTATGCTATTAAGATGGCTACAATAGTGTTTCTGCTTTGATTTCCGGTTTAAGCGATTGCTGAGTTATTGTTGTGAGTGATATCGAAATGCTGATAAGTTACTCTTACACATAACCTTAACAAAACATAAACTTTTGCCACTGGATAGTCGTAATCTTACTAAGAGAAGGAAAGACATTGTTGTTAAGACTAGTAATTGTAAAACGCATTTTGCTAGACACCAGTTCACCAATATATCTTCTCACATAAATTAATAAAAACCTCTATATATACACAAAGACAAATTTTGAACTTTAAAAAAATCTAACAACCTGGATTAATAATTATCTAAACTATGATGATGTTGAGGACATTGTTTCCATACACAAGTGACAAAACTGTTATTACAATGATTTATACAACAATTCACACGCGCGCGCACACACACACACACACACACACACACACACACACACACACGCACACGCACACGCACACGAACACGAACACGAACACGAACACACACACACACGTACGCTACACTGTGTTCATTTGTTATTTTAATTTTGCAAACTTAGATTTTTACTTACGATAGATAAGTTGTTTCTATACTGGTAATTATTGTAACCATTAGTGTATCTAATCTAGCCTATGTTATGATATGGGAGAGTGATACCTATCTGAACAAATAAATATTTTCCCGTTTTTCATTTTCATTACTTTTTGTTGAAAGGTTTTTTTTTACATATACAAAAAAAAGACAAAACTATTTTTGTTTTAACCACTGCTTTACGTTAAATTTAATGTATAATACGTTGAATACCTTATGAATTATACTATTATAAATAAACAACAATTATACATATAACTAGCTATACCATGGATAAAAAACTAATTTCCATGAGACTTCAAAATTATTTTAATAATCACGATATAAATAACATATTAAACTTTTGCTTTGCCACTGCAATACGTTTAGGTTGATCAGCTAAGCAAGATATATTCAACTTAATAAAAATCACACTATATTTATTACAAATAAATGAACTACAGAGTTATCTTTAATGCAAGTCGTTTGTCTCGTAGACGACTACGGCTCGCGTCGTAGATGCGCTACGAGCTACGACTACGGCGTAGCAGAGGCTACACGAGTAGCTACGCATATAGGTTGTGGATTGTAGCTCGTCGTAGGCTATGGTAGCTGTCTTTTACAAAAATGGTGGCTATAAAACAGTATCCCAGAATGTATTAGTTTGATGAATGGACAGGTATATTTTATTACTAATAAAATATGCGAATTAAAGGTATTGTTATTAAGGTGCAGCAGGAATTAAAGGTTATAATGTATTTTTTTGCTACCGATTTCTTAGATAAGTAAACAATACAATCAGATTTGTGGTGTGTGTTTTTATTGCTTTAAAATATAATAAACAAATGATACACGCAATCCACGTCATGTAATGAAACCTGCGACGTAACGACCCGGATGGCATAGCGCAGCATTGACTCGCCCTGACCGGGACAGGTCTCGAAGACAATTCCCGTTTCGGGTCAGTGAGCACAAAAACTTTTCTAAATTGGTTTGGGTCTGAGAATGCTAGGAACGGGCATTGGTATGCTATCAGGCATATATTTATTAATTTAAATCTACAAGAAATAGCAGCAGTTCACTCATTTGAAATGACAAGTATTTTCTCTCACCGACATTTCTTCAAGCTCATTCCTTTCCAAAACATATTTATCTTTTCCAATAGTCACGGGAGCTCCCTCGCGAGATCAATCGACGCGTCATCGAGGCGAGCTCGTTACGTTCTCGCTTCCCATGCGGAGTTACCCTTAACGTAATATATCAGTCGTGTGATGGGAACGTATGGGAATGTACAAGTGTTTAGAACGGTAACTGATAGGTGAGTCTGGTAAGTAGCTTACGGTATTTTGTTGGATTCTGTATAAAATATAAAATGTTTCTGATAAGGTGCTGTTTTAGTAGTTTATTTCTTAATAACTTTTTCTTTGAATCATCTGATTATACTGCTCAAATACAACAAATTTTATTCCGAGACATCGAAATCTCAAAAAAAGTCAAACAGCTGATCAGCTATTGAGTAAAAAGTTGATTTTTATAACAGTAATTCGTATCTATTCCTACAAGGAATTTTCCTTATAAATTAGGATTTTAAATATAAAAACAAGTTTTGTGCTTCTTACTTTGAGGTTTTTAGTTTATTTTAAATCTATTAAACTATTAAATAAAAATCCCAGTTGCAGTTTTTATAGGCATTTTTTCTTAACCCTTCAGTTGTTCGAAAAGGAATTAACAGGTAAAACAATATCCGTGTCCCGCATAGACTAAAATGTCAAATGGTAGAAATAATATATTTTCCAAGCACATGCGTGACACATACTTTGAATAATTGACGAATAATGACGTACATTAAACCTTTAAAACCAAACATAAAACGGGTATTAATAAAGGTTTTCATTTTCACCTCTAAAACCACGAATATTACCAACTTGGCAGTGTTTATCACGTAAAGCCTTCTCCATAAAAAGCGCTTTTCAGATCGTATTTTCGCAAAACAATTTAAAGGTAAACCTTAGCAACATTACGTACTGACCCTTATGTTTTAAAATGTAAAGTTCAAAATCGTGTAACAATGAGCTAAATGAGTGAATGAATCGCTTAATTTTGGTATCTTACGTGAGCGACGTCACAGGCTTAAACAGTTTGATGACGTCATAAAAACCTGCTCGTTATCAGGCCCGCGCCCTACATAAATCAGTCGGGTTTTGGACAAATGGAAATGAGCTTTACGGTTGTCAGAATATGGGTGTGTTTTGATCGAATTAGGAAAAGGCCAAAAATAGCAGAAAATCGCAGCTGTAAAATGTTTATATGTGAATCACGCCTGCCCGCGCATTAGGTACGCGCCGTATGCAAATATGAGACTTATCTCATTCATTTTGATACCTTTACACGTGTAAGTATGTGAATATACAGGTAAAATGTATTGAGTTGTGTTCTCTTTTGAAAATTCAGTGGGTAAAGTAACGGAAGGCATTTCTGTTAATCCATAATAGTTACCATGGCGCCTATACATACCAAATTAATAATATTTTTTTTTTCTAGAACCCAAGTTAAAAGTAGAAAGTTTTTATGAAAATATGAATAAATAACTAAGCATGTATCATACATAATATGGGAAATTTCGCTTTAATTCATTATTGCCCCTAAGTTAATAACGTATAACTATTACAGTTCTTTTGAACTGACACGATTGCCTTATTAAAACAATATTAGGGGCAGTCCACACGTGGAACATTACCATAAAGACAGGATAAAACGTGGATGATGATCACACCAAGCTTTTTATGTCTCATACACATGTAATCTGTTCCTCATATTTGGTATAAGGTCCCAGTAATAGCGTTCGGCGCTTTTTAATACCTTCTTAATTTAATTTTTAAATACTTAGTTGAAATTAGACTTTACGTGTTAGGATTTTAGTTTAATTAAAAGTAAGTAGGTCGAGGAAATTTTGCCATTAGTGATGGTTGTGATAGGTACTACTTCTTATTTTAGTTCAAAGAATAGTATTTGTTCAATGTGAAGTCAAATTTGTTTAAAATGTCTACTACTTTGTATTTTTTTATGATTTTATTTTCTGACATTTTCCTTTGTTTTATGTTGGCTTTGTTATTCTGTCGTTTTCAACACATACTCTGACTAATCTGTGTTCAACACTAATACGAAACATGATTATCTGAAAATTACTCGCGTTTGATTATACTTGTACTATTCCTGATCCTCCTCCTCACGTCGCGTATAAATACCAAATTTAAAAGATTTCGTTGTAATCAAATTAGTTCACTTTAATTAAGTATTCATTCAGTCATTAATTTGTAGGGTAACCTTTCATTGCTGTTATTCTTAAACAAAGGCTCATTAAAAATCGCTCCGCTTATAAATCCGCTGACTCTGCCTCCCCAACCAATATTTATGTTGAAGCTTTATGAGTCAATCCTATGAGTTACGTAGTATGCTACGTTTGATGTTATGCGTTCCGTTTTTACGTAACGCCCCGGACGTCACGGAATAAACTATTTTTGGACGATCAACGTGCCCGTAAAATGGAACGCTTTTGGTGTCGCATTGAATTTTACGAGGGTATACTCGCTTATTTCGTGTTTTGAGTCATCTTTCATTCAGGGTTGAGTTTCAATCAGTTTTCAGGTGTGTTTATGTTTTGCAAAACATCACACTAAACATTCTTCACTGACGACGAAACACAAAACAAAAGAATGCATGTTTTTACAGAGGAATCTAAAGTAATATAATGATTTCTACACAAGGTTGGGTCAGCTATGAATTAAGGACTTTTTTGGGTCAGATTGATAATATCATGGTTTATTTTATTGACCTACGCAAAGGTCTTGATTAATATAACACCAACGCAGTAAAGCAAAAATTATTGGCCTTACTACAAAAATATAGACTAGGTTGAACTCTTATCTAAAGATTAGTCAACCACTTTGAAATGTTGACACATCATACATTCGAAACATATTATTAAGAGACATTTCGAATTGAGTTTTCATTGAGTTTAATATTATATAAATAGTGTGAATTAGACTGGTTGGTTTTGTTTTCATTATTCTCATGCCATAACTGGAATCTCAAAAACTTAACGTGGCAAGAGCAGGCGTAAACTAATTTTACGTGATAACGTCTTATAATGCGATAAACGACTGCACCAACTGCACGCACGAAAAAATGCGCTCTCGCTCGCACGCGGAACGTGTCGTTCCGCGTGCAAGCGAGAGCGTGGATCGCATCTATCTCTTTTCCACTCCATCAGTCGATGTGCCCAAAAAGCATCAATGTTTTCTTATGACGTTATCACGTAAAACCGACTTTACTAGCAATATTTTTTAATTTACCCGTTTTTTATTTCAGAAAAGTCAGCACAAGAAATGAACAATAACAAAACTGTACTCAAAACGTATCAGCTTTGCCCCAGCCCTGGCTAGCTACCGTGAGTGAAGCCATAAATATTCCCATCAGTCAAAGTTGGAGGTAGTGATTAACTCATAAACCCTTGGAGACTATAGCCGAAAAGCACGCAGACATGTCTGTTTGGGTAGAATTTAACCTGATCGAAGATTGGGTACGTGAATTGGGAAATTAAGTTATACTTATTATGCAATTTAGGACCGAAAATTTATTATAAAAATTATTATTATACTTATGAAATTGAAACAAATATGTAAAGTAAAATACAAAAACTAGATAAATGTAAATAATTGTTGTTATGGAAGATTAGATTCTCCTAACGCAAGAAAAGGCTTGCGTTGCTAAACCGAGAAAAAATAATAGTGTTCAGAAAAAAAAATGTAGGCTCTCGAATGATCGCAGCTAACTAACTAAAGTCTTTTTATATTATGCTTTATATTTAAAACTGATAAAAAAGCAAATTATTTTACTTTATATGTTTTAGTTTACCTTAGACATAAAGTACCTACCTGTGCTTCATTTAGTAAAAGTGGGGTTAAATATTAACTCGGAAATTTCTCGTTTCTGTTAATACGTTAATGAGGTATTCTAACTGTATTACCACTAACTAAATATTGTTTATTTTAAACTATGACACGCATGCCATACAAACGAGATAATAATAATTATGCATAACGTGACCACACGAAATACCACGAAAAGTTACAAGTATTTACTAGAATTCAACGCGTAGCATTCTTAACGCGACGATAAATACTCTTTTCCCTCAGTCCTCAAAAAGCGGTGAGTGATTCAAGTGCTCAAGATAAGCGCAGAAAAATCGTTTCTCCAGCAAGTACTAATTAACATAATACGTCAAGCCAGCGCTTGTTACCGCTCGTCCTCGAGTTTCAAGTCGCTTAATTCGCTTAGCTTAGCTCAGTTAGAGGTTATTTAAGTAGATTTGCCTGAACTGTGAGGTTCTTTGCGACGTTAGATGAATAAAGATAGTCTGAGGGTAAAAACATTGTGACATTAGGTACTGGTAATAGAACTCGTAGCTGTATGAATTTTCAAGGAAATATACCTACTACTCGTACTTTTGTCTACCCTACCCGCCATCTTTAATTAATTCGCTCGCGAATCTAAAAAAATCAACGAACAAACCCGTTTCCGTCAATTTCAAAATCGAATTTAATTTTAAAAAATCTGATTCCAATCTCGTCCTCTCTTCAACATCGCAATAATGCGATTTAATAAAAAATATGCCGTTTTGTACCTTAATAAACTACGAGTGGGTGGGGCTGGCGAAATATTAGGCCTATGAGATTGGAGGTGGCTTAAAGAACAGGCTAAAGCGAGCCTAAAATGTTTATATTAGATTTTGAGGTTAGAATAGATTGTTACGGGATTGCTACCATGTACCTTATTTTTGAGTTCCCGATATTTCGGCACTGTTGCAAGCGCCATGATCACGGAGTAACTGAAGATCTTGCGGGTAAGTTGTTAAGGGCAAACATATCGGTCTACCCTCTTTCGCTGTCTTTTATTGCACGCGTCGGTACCATTGTCTACAAACTCACTATTTTCTCGCACCTGTTCTCGACACACAACACTAATAGTATCTGACCGCGACACAGCAGTTTGTTGTTTTTTCCGGTTTTTGCACATACGAATCACTGGATTCCAGACACTTGACAATTTAAACCCATCCTCGCGATTGAAATTTTTGTACTTTGTAATTTCAATCGCTTCCCTGACCATTCTTGGTATGTAGTGGCGTTCTGTCGAAATGATCTGAGGGTTGTGAAACTCAATCCAGTGATTGAGACCTGATTCCAACAAATGTTCCGCGATTGCCGATTTCTGTTTGTCGTTGTTTTTGACCGCTTTTATGTGTTCCTTCATTCGGCACGCTATGGTACGTTTTGTTTGGCCGATATATGAACTGCCACAGCTGCAGTCAATCTTATAGACACCCGGTTTCTCCATTGGGAGACTATCTTTTGGAGATCGTAGACATTGTGTTACTTTTCTTAATGGAGTGAAGACAGTATTAAGTGAGTATTTATGAAGTACGTTTGAGATCTTGTCTGTTACTCCTCTTATGTATGGCAATCCCAATAATAATAATAATAGCAATCCCGTAACAATCTATTCTAATGTTAGTGACCATGAAAGTTTAAAACAATATATAGATTTTGAGGTTTCAGTTGTCTCAGGAATTTTGGAGGTGCAACCTTGTATGTTTGCTTGACATAGTGTTCACCATTTCAGAACATATAGGCTTTCTTCTACGTCTTCCAAATTGTCCAGTTGCAAGCGGCCTACATCCGGATGATTCCTGCAACCTTTACCAGGTCGTCTGTCTATCTTGTGGGTGGGCGTCCTACGCTGCGCTTGCTAGATCGTTACCATATAAAGTAGGTATTTATGTTAAGTGTCGTTATTAAGAATACAGATTATAAGGTGACCTTTGCCAATTGATTTGTACAAGCCTTCTGGCCAGTCTTGACCGTAGTGATATATGGAATAACAGATCTCATGAAGTGTCCTTCAGTGTAAACGACACTATGTTGCACTACTTTTGCATCTTTACGGTTAAATAAAACCATATAGTGTATCAGAATAACATGCAAATGTGAGCAATAACAAACAATACATTTATTTTATGATAAAATTAGACATGTGTTCATGGGTGCCGCGCTGATCTTAATATCTGGGTAAACTGTATGTATGTGATGTTGTCCAATATTTAAACTTTCCGCTACCTCTTGTAACTGGGTCAACCCCAAAGTATTTCAGCGTACTGACAGCCGCGGCATTGCTGCCTGTAATTATATATTTCCACTGATTAACTACATAAAGGCACTGCTTCAAGACACCGGGGAGAATTATTTTTAATTTCCTCCTTCCCAAGTCTTGCTACTGACGTCCAAGAAAAAGATTTAAAACCCAAAAGGGGTTGGAATGGATGTTCTTTGGGGCTATTAACGAAAATATTAATAGGGTTTGTCGTTTAAGAAATTAATCGCTTCAGAAAATAGGGGTTTTGATCTTTTGAAAATGGGCAGCGGTGATTGAGGTCGGGATAGTAATTAAATCAAAGGTAAAATTTGTACGTATTTCAGTTCTTGACTATTTTTAATAAAGTCCTTATTTACAGAAATAAGCTCAATAAGAACATCTTACTCATGTTAGTAATAAATTAAAATGAAAGAAAGTAGGACTAAAATCATTCTTGATTTTTAAAAAGAAACAAAATATATTTTTTATTTTTATTTTTAGGGTTTATGTGTCTAATTATCGATGCGTTCATTACAAAAGATGATTGAAAAGCGTAGTCAATCTTAGAATGAAAACAGTCGGGCTGCCTCACACTGTGACTGGCACGTACTGCATTATAGTATGATCACGAAAAATAGTAACTTCATTATAGCCAAGCGCAAGCGCCGATGATAGAAGTATTAATAAACACGGTGATACATAATAATTATTACAGGGGTATGTTTCAATAAGCCATCGTAAGCAAAGATTGCAAGATAAAAAAGCATAAGTGGAATTGGTCCTAATTTCGTCTGCCAATCGTTTGTATGGTCTGCCACGTTTCCGTTTGCCAGCTCTGGGATACCAGTAATTAATGGTCTTACCCCATTTGTCTGTTCCCCTAATAATGTGTCCTGTACATTAGGCAGTAGCAGGCAGTTTGTGGACCAGAACAGCTCAGAATATAAATATGTAGAGACAGTTGGGGGAGGCCTTTGCCAAAGGGCAAACAGATATTTAACTAAAAACATAGGTTAAAATTAGAATGTGTAACTAGGTTTATATCTATATAAAGGCTATTTGTATTTGTAAGCAAAGATTGCGTCGTTTAGATAAATTAAAAATTAATATATTCGAGATTTCGTATAGAACTGTCTGTGTGAGTACTTAATTTAGACTGTATGTTTTTTAAATTATTTAATTAGAAACGAACAAAAAGACAAAAACAAAAGAAAAAGTCTTCAGTCTCAACAGTTAATCAAAACTTATGTGCTAAATAAAATTCAGATAGCCTCCAGCAATGTTTTACGACAAAGAGTTAAAAACAATCATCATCATCATCATCTCAGCCACAGGACGTCCACTGCTGAACATAGGCCTCCCCCAGTGACTTCCAGATCGGCCGATTGGAAGCGGCCTGCATCCAGCGTCGTCCTGCAACCTTTACCAGGTCGTCTGCCCACCTTGTGGGTGGGCGTCCTACGCTGCGCTTGCCGATACGCGGCCTCCATTCCAGAACCAAAACAATAGGACAAAAGAATCACAATGGATTCTCAGTTTTACGTTCTTTGAGAAGAAATGCTTTGGTACTTAGACTGCTGAAGTTAGAGGGGGATATCAGTAGGCTCACTAAGATGGTGACGATGACGAAAAGGTGTCGGACGCTCCTTAAGAGACGCGGGCAGTTGTGGACTTGTGGTTCGCGTTGAGCAAATCGATACATTTAAAGGTATGCCATGTTTGAAAGTTTCATTACTTATTAATATACATTTAGGATTGTAGCTGCAGCGGAGCATGACCATGAGGTGCATACCATAATTATATAGATTGCTTTTTACTCATAAACTTTAACATTAATTCAGATATTTTGACTTTCTGTGGTAGGTTAAAGAACTGTTGATTATATCTGCAAAACCACGTGTAATGACTGATTCTCCATCAACTAAAAATTGCGCAATGCACCGCGCATTAAAACATAAACATACTATTTTAAAACCTAATTTTACGTACCAGCGTCATTGCTGTTGAATTTTAGTAGTCTTCTAGGAAGTGAACCTGCTGTATACATTTCAATTGGAGTTTAATTACAAGACTTCTACAACAAGGGATAATTTCTGACGGGCTATTCAAGAGTTACCGGGAGGGGGATAAGGGAGGGGATTTAATCATGGCGGGCAGGCTATAAATCCCGCCCGTCAATGGTGCAGCTGTATTAAATTATGGGACCCCATTTTGGACCCTTGGTCTGATAGTGAACGTCTTAGTGTGACCTATTAGAAAGAAAATTAGGTTATCGTTTTTTTGATACCCATATTCTAACTTAGGGGCTATGTTAAAAAGAAAAAACACCATACCATTTCTATTTCATGTAAGGTTAAACATTGCCTTCATCGACATACCTGAAACAAAAATTATTTTATGATTAATTAAAAGTATAAAGATTACCTACGTGTATTACTAATGTGAAAATGATAAATATTAATTTAGTGGTCTCGCTTCCAAGCCAATCTGGAAGTCATTGGCCTAAGTTTAGCAGTTGACGTACTTTGGCTAAATGATGATCATAATGAGGGCTGTTATTCCTAAATGATGACTTTTACTGGCGTCACATTACTAATAAACTTCTGTCGACGGGCTTACATACTTGACATAATTCGTTTATTGGTTTTTCGATATGATATTATAACTCTAGGAGGACATTATGCGTAGTGAGGAGGTCTCAAAGTATGATTCTGATACCTAAATAAAACGTCCCTGATCGTATGAGACACCGCAAGTAAATAAATATCACGTTGATACAGTTTATTTTTCTCTATTCTAAACGTAAGAGCTGCAGGGCCCCTGGTCCAACCGTAACTTTTACATATGGGACGGTCTAATTATCAACTAACTGTTTTACACTATCTTCACTAAATAAAATAATGACATAATTCTTCGACCAGTATACTTAATATTCAGAGCATAACTGAAAATTTAATTTCCTGTCGTCTTTCAGAGCGCTCCATTGAAAACTGAATAGCTAGCTATTCAAGCAAATCAGCCGAAAGCAATCAAAATTATAATAACTGTTCCAGGTGGCAGGACCAGAGTATCTTGACCTGTTCTGACGCGAACAAAGTGCCTGGTGTCAATGGAATTTCAAGTCAAGATATTTAAGACCTTATTACAGCCTAAACGAACTTTGATATTCAGACAGTTTTCATTTGAAATATTCAATTTGGAAGACTCATACTTAAATAATCTTAAGAAAGTTAAAATAACTTTTGAGGCTTTTCTTGAACCTTTGTAAAATGAGTATAAAAAGCGTTTTTTACCATTGATACTAGTAATATTGACATAATGTAGATTTAAAAAGGTTGGAACTTCAAGTCTCATATGTACATAGAATATGTTCAATGATAATGTACTGTAGAAAAGGTTTTAAAGTAGTCTATATACATAATTTGTTATTTACTTACATATAACGAAAGAAGATTGCAGCTACCTAATTTGTTATTTAGTTAGTAAGTACTTTTCTCGCTTAAAAACATGGATAAAAATACGTCTTATTTTCCATTTTAGCTATTCCCATCCAGTAGAATGGTCTCATTTCCCCGAAGGCACATTTAACGAACCATTTCATCCATTTAAACTTAATAAAGTATCGAAAAGCATCCTTATTAAATTATATAAAAAACTCTGCAACGTCAAAAAATTACGGTCCCTCTTAAGAGCCTCATGGGAAAATAATTTCCGTGAGCCAAGTTCCTTAACTTAAAATTCAGTTTATTTTGCCATTAAGCCATTTGACGAGATATAAATTTTGAATTTTGCCTAAATAATAAGATTGCTGTGTACTCAAGGAGTTTTGGATTTGCAAGGTTGGTACAAGTGAAGATTTGAAAGCGTCAAGCTTAAAGCTTAAACTTCTTTCGATGTTAATCATTCAAAAATATTAAAAGAGCGAAGAAATCTGCATAAACTCTTAAACTAAGAAAGTAACAATAATAATTTTTGATGTACGTAAAATATACAATAAAAAGCTAATACGTTTTCAATAAAAATAAATATTTCCAATAATTTTAATAAATCTTATTAAACCCCACTAATCTGGTAACTAAATGCAGATTAATTAATGAATATAAATCAGTTATACATTTTAGACTGCTACTTGGCACTCAAGCCGCGGTTCCCCTAGAGATTAGTAGCTCGTTTAATTCCCTCTCAATATTCATGGTTTGTTTACGGGCTCACGAAGTTTGGAATTATGCTTCCCTAAGAGCTGTTGCTTTAAAAACTATGTTTATCTTAAGTAGAACTTTTATAAAGTCGTTATGTTACGTCAGCATTGTCTAATTTTATTATGATATCAATCATATTTTTAAGATAATTAGATAACAGTTTAGAATAAGGAGAAATAACCGTTAATGAAACTAGAGTGAGATAGTAAAAATGCTCAGAAATGCTATCTCTATTTTCGTGCCAACTTGGCAAGCAGCACTGCCGTGTGTTGAGATTTATCGTATAGTACAGAAACTAGTTCGCATACTGTTATATTATGGGTAGTATTTTCAAGTTTTTAACAGGAATTATCTTGTATGAAATCTTAATTAAGTTATTATACAGCGATATACTAACAAAGGTGATTAGAAAGTTACAAATTACATAGTGATAATTATGCAAAATCCGGCCAAGTACGAGTCGGACTCTTATAGCGAGATTTTCGTATTGTTTAAGATATTTACCGTAAAACCACCTCACGCTTGATCAGTTGTGGTCAATATTATTGTTTTATTTTAAAATTAGTATTTCCACAATAATTTGGCAAGTATGAGACTTTTCTCAAAAAACGCCAAAATAGCGCCAATCGTAGTGGGTTGGGTACCATGTTACAGAAAAATAAAAGTCACGACTAAATCGAGTTCTAAAGCTCCGTAAAAAGTTAATAGAATCATCCAAATGGATGTATGCCGTGAGGCCAATTACTATGAGTGACTCTGAGTGATTCGCACCCTTCGTCTGTCCGTCTGTCTGTCACAATTACAACCCTTTACCGCAGGCGTGTGCGCTGAATTCATCAGGAAGCATTTTAATTTATTAGCGAAATAAATGCTTTTCTCTTGCACTGGCAAGAGGTCCAGAAATAAGGCGATGTGGAAAAAATACTTAATTTTCATAAATATTTGATTTGATTATCATAATTTCTAGGTAAGGAATTAATTTCCTTGTTTGTGCTATGAGATCCCTGACTGTAAGTACATTTTACGTTTAAAACGAATTAGCGCGCTAATACGCAAATTAATGTATATTGTTATCGAGATTATGTTTTATTGGGATGTTGTTACCATAAACAAATAATTTAAGTAATAAATAACCTTATTTTATATTTTTTATTGAACAATATTTCTTTTAACAAACACATTGAACTAAGCATTGCTTATACTACGGGGACTAAACCTATGGTGCCCCAGCTGGGTAAAGGTTTTTCCTAAACAAAGAAACAAAACATCTCCCGGATAAATATAAGTCTTAGGTAAAAATGCTTGTACTCATCACACAAATATTTCAAACCCTCAATTGTCTGGCTTTAGCTAGACCAGACGTTGGAGAAATAAGACTTACTGATTAATAAGTCAGTTGCATCTAAAAGGGCACAACTTGCTACTGGCATACACAATCTATGGGCGAATAGTAAGGTTACAGCTTGCTATCTAATAAAAAAATAAAAATGAATTGCTGTTCGTTAGTTTCGCTTAAACTCGAGAAAGGCTGGACCGATTTGGCTAATTTTGGTCTTGAAAATATTCATTGAAGTCTAGGTAAGGTTTAAACGGTGACAAAGAATAGGAAAATTGTAAGTATAAAATACTAAAAACCGGCCAAGTGCGAGTCGGACTCGCGCACGAAGGGTTCCGTACCATTATCTGTAACAACGGCAAAAAAATCACGTTTGTTGCATGGGAGCCCCCTTAAATATTTATTTTATTCTGTTTTTTTAGTATTTGTTGTTATAGCGGCAACATAAATACATCATCTGTGAAAATTTCAACTGTATAACTATCACGGTTCATGAGATACTGGTGACAGACGGATAGCGGAGCCTTAGTAATAGGGTCCCGTTTTACCCTTTGGGTACGGAACCCTAAGAACTGCTGTCTTACTGAGTGAAGGGGGCGCAACTGAGCCCGATGCAACTCTAATGCGTTTACAATGCATCAACTGAGCCCAATCGATTACACAACAATTTAATAAGAAGGAAGAAAGATACAGATGGTTTTTCTGTTTTATTTCTTACTAAGATAATGAAAAAAGCTTCCGTCTGTTTAGACTTTTATGTCCTTACTACAAAAAGATAGACTAGTGTTGAACACTTGTCTAAAGATAAGTCTACCAATTTGAAATGTTTCTTAATAATATGTCTCGAATGTCTGATGTGTCGACATTTCAAATTGGTTGACTAATCTCTAGACAAGTGTTCAACATTAGGCTTAGTAATAAGGCTTAGTAATATCTTTTAGTAGTAAGGCCTGCATTATTGTCTATCTACGTTTTAGCATGAGGTTCAATACATGTCTTTATTACGAGAAATATTTATACGAGTTTTGAAGGTTTTTTTGTGGGAGTGATGGAGTAACATTTTAATCAAAACATTACTGTTTTTATCGCTTTTAAAAGTAATAATTTTTAAAGTTTACCTAAGACTTGCTTCAAGTATCATCTTGTATTCTTTCGCCCTATAGGTACTGCAAAATACGCATTTTTACCGAAATAATTGAGCTTCTAATTACTTTGTTTATTTTTTTAATTCTAATAAATCAAATCGCATTTCAGCCAAAATTAAAATTACATACACCTTAATTTCCTTCAATGCCCTAATAAACGTCCCCTAAGTATTATTTTAGGCGGCTAATTATACTTCATATTTGCTAAGGCCACTGGGGGAGATTTCAAAGGAAAACATCCTCTTTTTCTCTTACCCCCGGCCTCCTCAAAGCAATGTTTGATTTGAGAGCACCCTGTATATCGACAGCCTTTTATATGAAGGTAATTATTTGAGCCTAATGAGATTTGGGTTATTAAATTTTGTGATACCCTCTTTATACGTGAGGAAATTGAATTATTTACAACCTCGGTTTAGTAATCGTGATTTTTTTTAATTGTGTTTTAGTTATGTATTGCTTTCACAAATATTTTAAGTATATAATAAATAAATATTGGACAACATCACATACATTGCTCTGATCCTAAGGTAAGTAGCTAAAGCACTTGTGTTATAGAAATCAGAAACAACGACGGCACCACAACACCCAGACCCGAGACAATATAGAAAAGTTCGTTTTCCACACTAACCCGACCGGGGATCGAACCCGGAACCTCAGAGATTGAGACGCCATATAGTCCGGCGTGCTCGCCTCTCGGCTACGGAGGTCGTCAAAGGAGGAAATATTTCTGTATTACTTTTTTAAGTACAAGCGATAATAGTATTAGTTAGACCATCACATTTTAATGTAAGTTATGCTATGTTAAAAGTCAAACAATAATATTATTTACCACAAATCAATTCTTTATAAAATCACACATTTTCTAGCCTCAAACTAGGCAGATAAGTTATTAATAGTTCTCAGTTTATTACCAATACATAAAATGACTATTTATGAGAGATCCGGCCACATATCTTGCCTTCCTGAATAAATATCGTAAACAGTTCGCTAAGAATAACGTTTGTCGAATAAATAACACGAAAGCTATAAGAGGATAGCTATTTTGCCTATTTGATAGCTAATGCTTTGGTAACATTGTATCTTGGAACTAAGTATACGACTAGAGACTTAGTAACAGCTTCGATTTAAGTATTGCGTGAATAAAAGATAAAAAGGTATTTTTTGCCTTATAGAAATAATAAATATGAGAAACATTGCCTATTTGCTTTTCTATAACAAACCATCACTCTTAATTTTACCAAAAAAACTTGAAAGCCCATAATAACGTTGCTTTAGAAGCTTGTTTTTAAAAAAAAATATATTAAAAAATCCAATAATAATACACAATTTATTAATCTAGGCTTAAACTCACGACGCTGAGACTCTTTACATGAGGGCACTAGGTTGACAGCTATTAGAAAGAGACACCTCTATTGCTTTGAAATGTAATGGGTAATGGAACCCTTAGAAACCCTAGATGTTGCCAGCGTTTTTCTAATTGATTTACTACTTTAGCTCTAAACGAAACCGGTCGACACAGACGGACAAACTCACTTTATAATATTAGCAACGGCTATTAATCAAACCGAGTCCTACCCCAGACCCCGGGGTCAAACCGTAATAATAATTTCAAATAGAATCTATCGAAGTACAAGGGGCCCTCAAACACGGCAATAGTCCAAATTTCAGAGGGACGGATAAACATACTACCCAATTATATGGCCCGCTGTATGCATAGGACTACTTTGAAACATACGTCTTATATGTTTGGGAAGATTTGATTTTACGGTTCCGTAAGTGAGATGGTTTTTTGGTAGGCGATTTGTTCAGTCAATATTTGGGACTGTCTTTGCAAACGCTCGCTATGAAGAAGGCCTCTAGCAGTGGACTTTCAGGGGCTGATGATGATGGTGAAGATACTAACGACTTTGTTCTCATTAAAATGGCTTGTTTGGTCAAGCTACTCATAATGTCCTTTCCTAAGATTGAAGCTTTCTTAGTACCAACTGTGATTTTTCTTTTAGTTTAATGTAAACAAACAAACTGTTTAGTAGATTATAAGAAGTCAAGAAAGTGAGTATGACAGTTAAAGTCGAATTTATCTTTTAAAGATAAAATTTATATTTAAAAGAAATACTTGTTAAGATTTGTTTGTAATTTCACGATTTTTCAGCTGCGATAAAAATAGTGACGGGTAAGTTTTAAAACTAGAGTCACGTTTCGTAGTGGTTTTGAGAGGGTTTATTTTTACCTGACCGTGCAAAGAAAAGGTAGAGCTGTTGTCAATAGGGTCAAAAAATACTACATACAATCCTTGGTGGATATTTATTCCTGTTAAAATTCCGATTGGTTTATAGGAGTTAAACTATGATTTAGAAAAAAAAACAATGAAAGTAAAATAATATTTTTTCCCAACTAAAAAAAAATTGGGTAGGTATTAAAGACGTTTTTACGTTACCAAGGCCATGAGGTCATATTAAAAAATAAATGTTTTTTTAATTTTAATTTACAGAGAAACCGTGCGCTAGTGGCTAGTGTTACGAATGTTTAAAAAGAGAATACATTTTACGCTCAATTTCTCGTCTGCCAGTGCCACACCGCCTGAAGGCCAGCAATATCCTTTCGCCCTGAACAAACAGTGAACTAAGAAAACAAATACGAGGCTAAATACTCGAGATAATGACAGTGCGTTTGCTACTAGCGGCTGAAGTTTCCTTTCCCGCAGTAAATAAATGGTGTATACGAGTAGACAAAAGCCATATACCAAAAAAATGTGTTAAGGCATCTAATCGAATCGACTCGAGTGTTCATAGAAAATAACTTTGGAGTAGTATGATAAATAATTAAGTATTGATTGCTTATTGTAGATAGACTAAAATGTTCTATTTAATTTACCTACTTATACATGAACGAGAAACTTACATGAAAATATATACCACGAGAAAAGAAAAGCACAAAAGCAACAGAGAAAATAAGCTTCTAAAAAGTTAAATACCCAAACTTAATAAGACTACTTTGTTTTCAAGCACCTGCAAATACGGATCTTAGAAGCAAAGTTTAAAATAATAGCCAAACCAAATTTCAATTTACACAAAGGAGGATGCAAAAATTCATAAGCTCATAAGACGAGGCTCCTATTCAAAGTAGCTAGGAAAAGTTGGTAGGGAAATACGTTTTAAAGTAATTTGGCAGAGCGTGCCTTCCCACTTTATACGTGGCGGACGAAATTTTATTACCCCGTAGACAAGTCGGTTGCTTCATATTACAGATTAAGATAAAAATTGCGTTGACGCTCAGCCGCGTCGCAAGTCGGCGGGGTCTGTATTTTTTTAATTTTCTCAAACAAGATCTTGGGCCATGGAATTCGATTATTCAGCCTAGCGCCGTTATTAAATTTGTTTTCGACTGCTCCGTGGGACACCGATTGAGTTCGTGTAGCTATTCCGTGTTCTGTTCCACGCTGGTTTGTTTATGAGCTTTGTTTTGTAGTAAATTTGGCCATTTTAACGAATAATATTATTAACATGACATGCAAAGTTTCTTATGTAACAAGTCAAGACACCAGGGTTCTAAGAATCTCATTTTTAATAAAATTAAGGATCAAAGGAAAGTGTAGTTTAATAACAAAACTAAATTCGTTTACAAAACTGGCAAACAAATTATCGGTCTGACACTCATTGTGTAGCAAAATAAACAATTGAACACGTTTCAAAAAGTCACGACAAGCAAAAAGAAAGTTTCACACTTCTCACAGCGAGCCGAAAACTTGTCTCGGACAGAGTAATTGTTAAACCTACAAAGCATTACAATCGCCCGCTCCATTATTACGAAGAACATTAATATTTTTTGTTCCGTTGAAATTTCTTCTTTTAATTCTTACCCCAGTTTCCCTTCGACTTTATGAAATAAGTTTTATTCTTAACAAGATTACTTTTTATGGGCGAGGAATTGAAGGATAACGAATTTTAAAAGTGCTATGTGGCGGTAGATGTTTCTGTTATATTTTTTTGATGGATTGTTTTTTA
Source organism: Anania fuscalis (assembly GCA_950371115.1). NCBI lineage: Eukaryota > Metazoa > Arthropoda > Insecta > Lepidoptera > Crambidae > Anania > Anania fuscalis. The sequence goes on from OX493330.1 coordinate 19,628,814, forward strand.
CTTCAAAGAGGACAGGCTACTTGGGGCAATGTGTTTGTTTTGTAAAATGCGTATTAAAATTGAGTACTCATAATAATGTTTGAAATCTTATATGGACACTTTAAAAGTTGAAATATATTACAGTTGCAGTGTCCAAATAAGGATAGCAATTTTATTTAGATTTGCTTTAGGTACTATGGTTTAATTGAAACTAGACATAAAAGCAGCAATTAGAGATACCAATAGAATTAAACCGTTAGACTTGAGCTTCTCTGTTACAAAAAAAAAGATTGATATCAGTAACTAAGAAATAGTTCCAAATTTTAATTTGCACAGCCCAACCAAATCGATTCTAATCAATAACTGGCTTTACTGTCAAGTCACAAAGTCAAGTCTAGAAATTAAGTTCGAATTCTCCAACCAAGGTTACATGCAAAGCGACCCTCCCCACACTGTTCATATTCACTAAACTTCACAATTTGCCTAAACTATGAATCCGTCATCTATAATTTGGTTCGTTTGGTCGACCAGGGGTTGAGACGGATTATCATATCACATGAATATTTTATAAGACAGTCGGATTCAATTAGACAGTGGGTTGAATGCTGCTGCCGGAATTAGAGTTGGCCAGATTATGGAGATTACTGTTTTGTGGCGATGATTGTTGATTATGTTACAGTTATCTTTAATTGGCTGTATACTATTTGATATTTCACAAAGGTGTAATGTAAAGAATTCTACTTATGCTGTCAATTTTTGTATTTTTGTGGACAGAAATATCATTATTTGTCAAAATGTTTATATGTGCAAGAAAGTTTAATCATAACAGAAAACAACACGCATTTGTTATAGCAGAAAGTTTTCATGTTTTGTAAATTTACATCTAACAAGTCATAGAAAGAAAGAAAGAAAGAAAAATATCAAGTTATCATTATCATGGTGAAACTTTAGCGCTTCAGCCGCTACAGTTAAAAGGGAAGACAGACGAAGATGGCATAGAATCGTAAGATGTGTCAAAACATGGAGGCCTATGCCATGGAATATTAATTATTGCTCCAAAAGTCAGAAGAGAGGCATGAATTAATAAATAAAATTACAGTATTGACTACACTAGATTTTAACTTCCACTTCCAACAATCAGTCAATCTGGAAGTCATTGGAGGATACTCAGCAACAGACGTTACTTTGCTGAAATGATGAATGATGATGATAATTGATTTAAAGAACTATACCTTGCTCTTTTTCTTTAGCTTCTAACCAAAATATGGTAAGAATATAACACAAAAATATAGCAGAAACAGAGTAAGTTAGAATTAAGCAAATGTCAGCTAGCGAAAAAGCGCACAATGAGTGCCAGCCAGTCGACAACTTTCAGCTGCGAACGTTATGGCTCAGTGCAAGTAAATGGGTTGGGTTAAGTGATAAGCAATAAGCGTGTAGTTTTCTACGTCTTTACTATACATTTCAGCAGGTTTTATGAAAAATTCTCAATTTTTTTGACACAGCATAATTGTAAAAACTTGTAGAGTGTAGTATGAAGGCTAGGTATCAAGGCCTAAACAAGATATAAATGTACACGCTGCATTTACAAAGTATACTTCGGAATAAATATGCAATTAAAAATAAGCACGAAGACATCTTTTATCAAGCATAAACGTTGAGAATAGTAAATATATATTTCCATTAGACTCTTTGTAAGTTATGCTTAGTTTAGGTCATATTTAAAATAATATAGCATAATTTAAAACTCAATGAAAACGGGAATTAACGCGATCATAATTTAGGTACAAAATATTACCTCTTTTGAGTTTTAAATTATGCAACGCGAAAGTTTAAAAGTAAATAATTATAGCATCATCATCATCACCAGCCCCTATCAGTCCACTGCTGGACACAGACCTCTCCAAAAGAAGGATTTTGCCATAATCGCCACGCTTGGCAGGCGGGTTGGCGATCGCAGTTTGGCCAATGGTGGAAAGGAGACGCTGCTGCCCGTCTTCCTATGGCGGTTCCCCTATAGTCGCCTCTTACGACACCCATAGGAAGAGAAGGGGTGGTGCTATTCTTTTAACGTGCCGGCCCTACACGACACGAAATATAGCATAGTTAAACAAAAAATAAAGTTGTATAGAGAAGGCTTTGTTTTCAATGGAAGGGGGCGGGTTATGTCTGCCAGGTCATCCAGATAAATGGACCAAGATCGCCACTCAATGAATTCGTGAAAATGGGTATCGCTTTAGAGGACGTCCAAAGAAACAATGGTGTGACAATTTAGAGAGCCCACTAGAGATTGGCAGACTTTTGTTCTAAACAGAGAAACATAGACTTGGAAGGGAGCACTTGAGAGAGTCCTTTGCCCAGGAGTGGGACAATTTTTTCTTTTCTCAATCACACCAATTCACAAGTATAATAAAGATCGCTACCGCTTATGACGCAACCACACTCCGACAAAAGCGACAGCGAGGCTCGCGGTAGTAAATCAGTGCGCGGGAAGAGGACGACCTTCTGCCTTATTATGTTTATTCATGATATTGCTCATCTAAAGAAAGTGAATCTTTGTTTACTCGGCGCCAGTTGAAATGTGAATACAACGTAGTATTTGATTTTAGACAACCGTTTGTTTCTAGGATTGAAAAGGGATACCAGATAATGTAATAACGCCGGCGATACTTTAAGTTGTCTGCTTAAACTCTTATTCGTATCTAACTCGTTATACTGCTAAAACAAGTTTAGCAAAGTAGATTGAATATAAAACACGGATTAAACGCTTCATTAATTAACAATGAAAACTCCAAAAGTCTCATTGGTTTTTATCGCTATCATTGATGAAATTTTAAGAGTTAATATTAGACTGATGTCAATCACATTTATAGTCCTATGTCAATGTTAATTTAAGCACAACTTAAAGTTTTTGGGGTAACTTACTTGTATTAGCTTAGCGCTATGAGGAATACCTGAATCTCTTACAATCTTCATCACAAAAAAAACATCAACATTCAGACGAATTGAGAACCTCCTTTTTTTTTGAAGTCGGTTAAAAATAAGTTTAAAGAAAAAATCCACTCCTTCCCATCACAAGTTTACATGAAAATATCACATGAACATAATTCTGCATGCATTTATTACGTATGCTACGCGATTCAGCTGAATGCTCCAACCCATTTTTGGAGGAGCGTTTTAGTCACCTACTTTAGAATTTGTGTAAAAGCCGAGCCGTTCGCGAAACCGTCGAAAAAAGTGGTTATGCAAAGTGTTATTATTTTTCCAGGGCGCGAGTTACGCAACGGATGCGGCAGAGGGCGTGGCGGTACAGCTAGCGATTTAAATAGAAATATTAGATAGTATTGACAGAGAATATACAAAAACATAACATGACAAGATTTTTGGTATCTTAAGGTACTCACCGTGTATCATGTAACGTATCTGATACTGTGTCCAGCGAGTACGTAGGTACACACGAGCCTGCTGCGAGCCGCTGGCGCGTAGAGCGCATTAAGCTCGCAGTGACCCGCCGAGATACAGTATCAGATACGTTACATGCTACACGGCTAGGTGACTTTAGGCGACAAATTGGTTCTTGCTTTGGACTTTGCTAGTTTTGTAAGCTATAGGTCGGTCGATACGAAAACAAACAAAAGCAACAACTTTTTGATTTTAAATTTAGTGCGACAAAGCAGGCTTTGAAAATATTGTGATTTGCTCAACTTTGTTCTTATTCTATTTGGTTGTTAGTTTGTCAAAGTTAGCAGCGATTTATACTTACTTTTAAGTATTAATAGTAGTTTTTACAACAGCCATATTGTACCCGCTTTTACTGAGCCCAAACCCCGCCGGAAGTGCGTTGGGCGGCATTAGGCGGATTGAGCGGAAATGGGTCAGGCCTGGATTTGGCCGCCTCTTATTGCGAACTGATTTAAATATGATGCGGAGATGAAACGCGATTGAAGCCTTTTATACATAAATAGATAACATTGCGTCGATTTTTAAATAAATATTGCTAAGTCGCCACATATAATGAACAGTAAATTAGGTTCATGAACCATGATTATGATAATGAATGATCCGCCCACGTCAGTCCACTGCTGGACATAACGTGACCAAGCTGTAAATAAAACAATGTTTATGTTTTCCCAACAGGCCATCACGGAATGAGGCACAATGGAAATTGTATTGTTACGCGGCCACAGATAAAAGTGAGCACAATTCTAAAATGGCAAGTTAAAAACGATTGACGACCGTCTGGTGTAGTGGTTCGCGCTCCGGGCTACAATGCCTGGCGGTTGCGGGTTCGAATCCCGCGAGGGGCAAATGTTGGTGTGATGAGCACGAGCATTTGCACCTAAGTCATGGATGTTTTTAAACGTATTTAAGTATGTTTATCCGTTACCTAGTCGCCATAGCACAAGCTTTGCTTAGTTTGGGGCTAGATAATTGGTGTGATTGTGACAAAAAAAAAACTGTCAATAAAAAAAAAACCAACCAAGTGCGAGGTAACTTGTTACCTAATGTGACATGCTTCGTATCTATACACGAAGGGCGTATTTGACAACGTAAACAATTGCACCACCCGAGTCATCCTCGCCGCACCTCCAATGTCCCGACAATGAAACATTTGTAAACAAATAAAACGAGAGACAGATCTAAAACGGGAACCGAACTTACTCAAACTCTAATTTATATGCTAATACTTTCCCGAACTGATAAAAAACACTATCGGATTTCGGAATACATCTACGGAGCAGTCTTAATCCATAAACAGGCCAATAAGCTATCCGGGACCTACCATCAGCCGAGGAGATAGACCCTTAAAGGTAGGGATGTGCCATGCTTCCTTTTTTGTCGATATTTTTCCCACATCGCATATCTGTCGGCTACTCTGTAATGCCGTATATAAATTAAAAACTATTCTATCACACCAATTTATCTAGCCTCTAAACTAGCAATCTTCAAACTATGGCAATTAGTTGACGGAAAACATACTTTAAAAAAAAACAAAAATTAATTTGAAATAAACTTAAATCATTCATTGTTTAATGCTATTATGATTACATATTACTAGTTCAGCATGTCCATTTTATAATATAGAGAAACGTAACTTATATACTATTACTATGCTTCTTTCAACTCGTAAGTTATGTAGTCGCACTACATAGGCACTCGATACATTTCAACATTGCAGATGTCATGCCATCCCTACCTAAACCTCGTTGCGACTTTTTACCGGCCCCTCCATCCCCCTTTTCCCGGGAAAACCCCCACTTTGCCGGGAAACGGCGACAATTTATGACGGCCAGTGACGCCTAATTCAAGCGCCTCTCATTAAAGGAGAATAAGCGGACCTACATTCACTTACGGAGGCGATTTTTTCCCTCTTCCTCGAAATGTTTTCTGCGTTCCTTTGTTTTTCGTTGGCCTAGTTTTAAAAAGAGTGACTTTTTATTGGTTTTAAGTTGGTACTGTAGTGTTTTTTTAGGGTTCCGTACCCAAAGGGTAAAACGGGACCCTATTACTAAGGCTCCGCTGTCCGTCAGTCTGTCTGTCTGTCTGTCTGTCCGTCTGTCACCAGGCTGTATCTTATGAACCGTGATAGTAAAACAGTTGAAATTTTCACAGATGATGTATTTCTGTTGCCGCTATAACAACAAATACTAAAAATCAGAATAAAATAAACATTAAAGGGGGCTCCCATACAACAAACGTGATATTTTGCCGTTTTTTATAGATAACGGTACGGAACCCTTCGTTCGCGAGTCCTAAATCAAATAAACATATTTGATACATTTTAGATCAATTCCTTTGAAAAGTGACCTTTATTGGACTAACATCGAAATCTTTAAAAAGAAAGTTTTTACTTAACCTTTCAACTCCCAGCTGAAATAGATAACAAATGAATGAACCATGGACATGCGGTAACCAGTTACCGCATGGGAGTTGAACGATTAATATAGCTAATTTACCATTAATATTTTGGAAAGTTACGTTTTTAGTTAATGTTTTGCAATATCCATAGAATATTTTACCTAAAAACTTTAATAATGAAACAGGAACCTACAATTAGACAAGATATACATCGCGCCGGTCATTTCGTCTGTCAGCACACCCAGATCCGAGGCAATTAAGAAAATATCGTTTATTAAATTGATCCAAACCGGGTACGAGTATTGAACCAGGAACCTTAAGCATTCAGTACTCCACCACACCAATCGGGCTTCTTAATAAATAAATAACATCCAAACCTTCAAGTCTTAGAAACTCACAGTTTAATTTAAATGATGACAATATTCACGAATACCGAAATAATCCAAATATAAACTGTAACAATACCTGCGTCGCTATTGTAAGCAAAGACAAAACACGACGATTTCTCCCAAACAAAACTTTTATAGGCTTACATTTACGTCTATTCTGCAAGGCTCTTTACACTCGACGACGTCATAGAGAATGCATTTAATGCGAATATTTTTCTGTGAATTATTCAGTATATTGCTAGACATGCCTTTGCCAATAAACGCCATTGAGGCCGATGCCCAAGCCACTGCCAAGCAGATTTGCGTATAAAATCATCACTCTACCTTATACTGCGTCCAACGCTGCGTTTGCAAATTCAAATAAAAAAAAACAAACAAAAATCACGACACAAAAAATATTTTTTATAAAAAAGTATTGTATCCTGTAAGTAACTAATAAACTGGGAACTACAACAGCTAAACTCATCGAACTGTATGAAAACCAGGTTTAAAAGGGAATTTATCTCTCATTTAACCTGTAGGTATAGTGTCGTTTATAGCAGCTCTTATTTCATCTGAAACGCATCGCGCTACCATTGGAATTGTAACGAGACTGTATCGTTTAAAAAGTCGTCTTGTGTAAACGACATTTACCTTACATTTCCCGTCTGTCCGTTTCACTTAGGAATTACTCGGAAACAATATTTTCCCAGATGAATATTCATGTTAGCAAGGAAAGTGATTTATCACGTCTAATGAATGCGAACGGGTTTCACTTTATAATATAATCATGGCTTCTGTTAAGAGGCGGCAGATAACATTGACAAATATGTTCAATTATACAATGTTTGTTTTCATAAAACTTAACTTAAGATGGAGTCGTATTTCAAAGAAAACAAATAAATATGCACTATACATGACACTAATTTCTATAGTCCTAATTTTCTGAAGTAATAAATTCTTGTAAATTCAGAAATAAAATGACTTAATAACTTTTAACTTTCGCGTTGCATAATTAAAACTCACTAAATATTTGTGCCTAAATTATTATGATCGCGTTAATTCCCATTTCAGTTTTAAAAAAATCTTCTACTTGACCTAAATCGGAATCGATAAAGTAAGGAATTAATGTCATTGTAAATTCAGAAAAATCTGCTAATTGACTTGAGCCGAGCATCTAACACCAATTTGCTTTTACTGCAAATCAAAACACCACTACGAGAATTGATTCAAACAAAAACATTATGTCATTTTAAGCGACAAAGAGAACCTAAACCGTTCAAGTTTTAAGCCAGCTGTCAATTTTGTATACTTTGTTCCACTGAACCAAGTTTTTGTGTCTTGCCATTCCCCGTTGCAACTTCCCTAAGTAATCAAGTAAAGAATGTTGCTAGTCCACATTACCTGATTAACCACCGAACACATTACACGGAGCTTGTTATTCCCACATTATTCATCAACACGAAACGCAGTCCGACTCGACCCAGTCTTGCTATCTGACCTATTTTGCCGTCCGTGTATTCCTGGCATTACTTTCAGGCACGGCTGAAATTTACCATCACATTTTCAATCATATACTAAAGAAAATAAGGTAGATTTTTCTGTGTGAGTCACGGAATTTAATTTACGAATTTATCTAGTGAATGATCACACGAGTGTAAAGTTTATAGACTGAGCGAGTGAATTAGTTTTGCTTCGCGCGTGTGTTGCTTACTATGTACTAAATAAAATGGCCGATAATTTGCTGCGTTGTCGCTTGCTTTTTACGTTTTGGGTGGAATTTGAGGAATTTCGTTACTTTGTACGGGAAAAATAAAAACGAACGACTGAAAAGGTAGTAAGTTTTTTTTAGTATTGAGGGACATTAAAAAAGTAATCAAATGTACGTTTCGTATACACTTGTATTGATTAGAAGGTATTAAAGATCTAAGTACAATTATAGTTTTACTGTTAAGATACAATAAATAATAAAATTAATATTACACAACATCACATACATTACTCCGATCCCAAGGTAAGTAGCGAAAGCACTTGTGTTATAGAAATCAGAAACAACGACGGTACCATAACATCCAGACCCGAGCCATTATAGAAAAGAACGTTTCCTATATTGACCCGACCGGGAATCGAACCCGGAACCTCACACAATACAATACAATAGGACTATGGATTATTAAATTCTTTATTTTTTTATACAAATATTATATTTAAACTAAATAATTCGTTTTCGTTTTTGATTTTATTTATTTTGTATGCCTATAATGTTTTGTGTTATGACGAAATGTCAATCGCAATGTATCTGCACTTAAACATTATAGCGCTTCAAGATGGCTAATCTATACTTTCTTCGTTGGAAAACGCTTTTAAACCTTCAAAATAATTGTACGTTTCTATATTATTCCATGGGATTGCGACACACAGCTAATACCTATGCATATTAAATTCGCGTTTGAATACTACTAGAGATTTATTACTAGTCTGCAGACGAAATTTTATTATTCCTCCCTAAACTCATTCAATTTTATCCACTATTGTCTAGGGGATAAAGTTTCAGTTTCAGTTTCAATTTCAAACAAGTCGGAAACTATAAACTAAGCTTAAGTCGGAACTAATAAGGGGTAAGTCCTTGTTAAAGTACAGACGGATAACAATGTTTTGGCTTAAGATACGCAAATAACCTAACTTTGGAATGCAATAAAGTAAGTTTTTAACAGCATTAAGCGAAATAAATTATTCGTAATGGATAGGTAACCAAGTCTAAATCAAGTTTGAAGTTACATCTTTATAAAAGTGTTGTATAGGTACACTGTCTTGTATAAATCTACAGCACACTTCTGAATCTGAAAACTCTATAAATAAAAATGGTATGTGTATTTTCCGTATGACTAGATTCCGTTTATATCCAAAACCCCGTTTGTTCGGTTTCGCTCCGCTCCGCACACATCCGCATAATCCGGCGACATCCGCATGCCATCCAACTTAAATTGTTGCGCAATCGGAGATCTTAGCCCGTAGTTATGGTCGGAATTCGGGTAAAGCTGCGTCCACAATATTTTGTACGTTCTTTTAAAAGGACGATATGTAAATAGGTGTATTGTGAGAAAAGTCATGTGATCTGTACTTCAGCCTTATTTTAAGTAAAAAAAAGTCCTTGTGATTAGTGATCCATAGTTTTTACCTAAAAGGCAAGTACATAAAAAAGTATAATTAAAAACAAATAGTGTTAAGTTCTTAAAAAGGCGTGCCTTATATTTTAACAAAATCAGGTCTCTGTCTCAAAGATGTACTATCAAAGTGATACTAATGCATCTTACTATCAATACCAATATATCCTACCAGTAGTACAAAATGCCAGGAGAACAGATAAATGCCGCCGGTGCCTATAATTACACTGGCTCTCACACCCCACGAATCGAAAAACATCGATTCGGATATTGAAGCTTGTCGGCACAAATAGGGGGTGGTACCCAATCAATCGGGTTGCTTACCATAAATGCAGTATGCTACATTTTCTAGAATAGCTGGCTCTTGGTAACTAAAAGGTTATTTACTCCGTTTTGTCTTTGGTATGCTATCAGATATCTTAGCTCTCTGTTACGTGTGGAATCCGGGCTGGGTAATTCCGTGAAATAGGACGTTTTCCGATAGGAGTTACGATGAGACACGACAAATTCCAAACTGTTGAACGTACGAAATTGATAAAGCATAAATACCGGCACTCTATCTAAGCAATTTTAAAGGTTTATTGACTAAACGCTAAATTACTAAACGTAATCAGAGTGCATTTGCTAGTCCGGGACTTAGGTTAACGTTAACGTTAGTACTAGTTAAATTAACGTACAGTGGGTAGGTATAGAACGGTGGGTTAACCTTAGTCTCGGACTAGCAAATGCACTCTGAATAAGACAGATAGTGTACACTGTTAAAGTGTGTTGTACTTTGATATAGCACAGTCTATAATTATGGTCACTTAATGATAAAAGTCGAAAATATTGATACGCGGTACAATTTCAAAAGAACCTATTAACATTTGGTAATGAAATGACATGACTTTTCCTAAGTTTTCTTACTTCTTAGTTATTTATCTGGAGCCTCTAACATTATTCTTAAACATGATTTGACGACCTCCGTAGCCGAGAGGCGAGAATGCCGGACTGGGCGTCTCCGACATCTCTGAGGTTCCGGGTTCGATTCCCGGTCGGGTCAATGTGGAAAACGATCTTTTCTATATTATCTTGGATCTAGGTATTGTGGTACCGTCGTTATTTCTGCTTTCTATAACACAAGTGCCTTAGCTACTTACTTTAGGATCAGAACAATGTATGTGATGTTGTCCAATATTTATTTATTTTGAAATAGGATAGAGATCATACTTAAATCCGATTATATTAACCATGCTTCAAATTTCAATGTATTTAGACAGTGTATCAGAGCCCTAACGCATCGTATAAGATGCAAGTGCGGTTAAATAAGTTCCTAACTAGAGTCTAGTCTATGCAGGCCGAACTTAGAAGCGGTTACTAAGCACGCTGATCAAATCCCACAAGATGTTTACTCGGTTCAGCTGTTTGTGTAATTAAATAAATTGTAAACTATCAAAGGCTGGATATACTAATTAAGATTAAACTTTCAATTATCCTTTGGTACAATAATAAACGATTTAATTTCAACTTATTAGGTTGATTTTAAAACTTTTAGTTTACCCAGTGGTTTAGTTTAGACAAGTTTAGGAAAAAAAGTGAATTTAAAAAAACCGGCCAAGTGCGAGTCGAACTCACGCACATAGGGTTCCGTACTTTTATCTACAAAAACAGCAAAAAAATCACGTTTGTTGTATGGGAGCCCCCTTAAATATTTATGGTATTCTGTTTTTTAGTATTTGTTGTTATAGCGACAACAGAAATACATCATCAGTGATAATTTCAACTCTCTAACTATCACGGTTTATGAGATACAGCCTGGTGACAGACGGACAGACAGACGAACAGCGGAGCCTTAGTAATAGGGTCCCGTTTTACCCTTTGGTACGGAACCCTAAAATTGGAAAAGTTTTAGATTTTTTATCGTCTGTTAGCATCACAACATAACATATAGAAACAAATCACAATACTTATTGTTTCCTAATACCTCATGCTTAATAAAAATACGAAATATTTGGAGCCCGGTCTAGATTAATAATTGTCTGTAGTTAATAAAAAGGCAGATTCATGACTAGACCATTTGTAAAATGCAGAAGCCAATCTTTTAGATTCTTAAGAAATGAAAATAAAAAGCTTTACCAAGATTTTTCAATGGATAAGAATCAATCGGGTTCCGCCATTGAGGCGTATTGCCAAGTTCTTAATAGCGATTGGGTATGCACATAAATTTGTCTGTGGCGCGGAACTTTCCGGGTGGGGTGACCAAGTTGCATCGAATTGAAAGGATAAAAATAAAAACACTGTTAATGCTACATTAGATACGATTAGGTTGTCAACTTGGAAACATCAAACAATAATAATCTTTTAAACTTTTGCGTTGAATTATAACCAAAACTTATAATACTACTACATACCATAGTACGTCGCGTTTAGACCCGTTATTATAAGTTTTAGTTATCAAACAATAATGTTACTCGTAAATTGTGTATTTCTCATTACAGCCCTAATATGCAGTCCCTACACGGTGGTAGGACAAAGCCATATTTTGAGTCGTGTATGACTACCACAAAGGGTAGTTAGCCAATGTAACATAGCCATATCGTCACCTCTGGTGGGTTTCTTTTTTTTAAAGAAACTAAAACGAGGATTAACGCGATTATAATGTTTTTTAATCGCCGACCGTAGTCACATCGTGGACTCTACTTTTTTCGTTTGTTTTTTTTAATGATTTCAAGAGAATATCCTGCGAATAGCGAGATGTGTGGTGTTTTCACTAGTGATTGGGGTTGCGTAGCGTGGGCTGACATAATATTGGCGACTTTTGAGTTGACGCCATTGCATATTTGCGGTCGCCGCGCTTCAACAAAACCACTTTTAATTAATACTACCAAAGTTTTGCAATTAGTTTACCACTACAAGTTGTGGTGCTTTTTGTTTAGTAGATTTTGCTATTGGTGTGAATATTTGTATTTTAGTGTGAGTAGGAGACGATGGAAACTCGGTCTTACGGAATATTAAGGAATTTATTAAAATTACAAAATTATAGCAAAAATGGCAGCTGAACAAAAAGTAATCTTTTTTTACGTCAAATTCCAAAAGTCTATGAAAAGTTATAAATATTTATAAAAGAGGTGCATTGTTCACATTTAGTTTAACATTTCCTTGTCGAAAATATGTGTTTGACAAATTACTGTTATGAAATGAAATAACATTTAATATTGAATGCAGACTCAATAAGTTAACAGTAATTGGTAATCAAGACAAATTTGAAGAGAGATTACATTTATATTTTTCTTCTGCAATAAATAAACTCGCTTTTAATACTTTATTAGTGTAGGTATATAATGTCAATGGTTGTACTGACTTGTTTGTTCAAGTATTCGTGTGTATTTCATCACCACAGGCGTCAATAAAAGACTAAATATTGATATCATTGACTTAAGGCCTTAACACGCTCGAATGTCCTTCACGCGTCGCGCCCATACAATTTCGCGCGTGCGGATGACCTCTAAAAATCGGAAAAACATGTGTTTTATGAAATTAATGCCTTTAACGAGAATTTTCAAATAAAAATCTCAATTCAAAACATGTATATTTCCAAAATCTTGTTTTGTGTGAAAACAGTAATGAAATAGCTTGTGCGTTTAAGAGAACATTTGCAATTTATGAAAAAATATACACTTTTTTGTGCATGTTTTAATCCAAGGGACTTAAGGGAAAATCAAAATTATTCAATTTAAGGTGTTTATTAAATCCTCTTCTAGCATATCGTATTTTAAATTTTTAGATTCAAGTAACAGGTATTTTGACAATTTGATTTTCATATTCGAGATTTTCGGCACTTGGGTGGTGTTAAGGCCTTAATAGGACCCCTTTAGTCGTCTCTATCTTTTTCCTTAAGTACTTGGGTGAACCGAAGTCAAAAGCTATTAAACCATTTGAAAACCGAACCTAACTGCTTCAGCCCGACTCTCAAAGAGTCGCTTTTCTCTCAAACAGTAGAAAATAGCTTTTTACTTCAAGTTAGAAGTGTCATTTTAGAGGCAATACCTTTGAATTCCGTTTCCTTGCACTTGGCGAACGAATAAAGCATAAAATAATTTTAAAACAAATACAAAACATACGGTCACATTCTAAAATTAACTTTACATACGTTCCAAAGATATACTTGTTTTTTCACCTTTGTCAGCCTGATTTGAACGTGGTTTTTGAAATCATAATCAGGGAGGTCAACAAAAGTTTGTGGTAATAAGACATTTATCTAATTGACTAACGACTTACTCAAGGACGTACACAGTCGGACTTTGCGGCACTTTATAGGCCTACTAGCTGTGCAGTTTAAATAAAGATCAACGTAGTAAAATATCCCACAGGAACATTCAACTGGGATATAAAGTATCCTATATGTTAATCCAGGCCATATTTTATTTTTGTGCAAAATTTCATCCAAATCCGTTCAGATGTTAACGCATGATTGAGTCACAAACATTTAAATATCCAAACATCCTCACCAACTTTCTCACTTATAATATTAGTGTGATATTGATCAGAGACTTCCAGAGGCTTAGAGACATAAACATAAACAAGCAATTCTAGTTTCATTGCAAGAAGCCGAACTGTTGTATAAACCAAATTCAAAACAGGAGGCGGTTCTCATTTCATTGAACATGCATTTTCTCTCGAACAGATCCAGACAGGTTGATTAGATAACTAATCAAATGAGAAATTTAATTTTTGGATTAGTTAACTCAATGAATTCAAACATAGCCACGCTTTGATACTTCTACGCTGTTTCCGTAGACTTCTGCAATAGTTGGTTATTTGAGGTTGGATATTTGTAGGAGGTTTGCGTTTATGAGCCAACATCTGCGGACGACTTGGGAAATTCGATTCTTTGCATTAATCTTTTGAATTGGAATGAATATTTTTCTGCGCTTTTCGGTAAATAGTTCCTTTCTTTGGTTCCGCGATAAAAGAAACACAAGGTTTATTAAATCGAAGGATATAATCTAGACGGCTGTAGGCATATTACTCATGATTAATTTTATTTAATCTATGAAAATAGGTAAACTAGCGATGATAATCACGAAATAAAAGTTACAAAACCCAAAATAAAACAGCAAAGAAGAAAAAAAAAAGCAAATTTTCTCTCTCCATCCGAACATTATGAACGTTTTCCCGTCCGAAATCATTCGCGCTTCGATTTTCAAATCAATGGAACGAAAGTGTCCGGAAACCGTTGATCGGACACGGGAGGCGGCCATTGTCTTCCGGAAGTGGTGGAGGGGGCGGCGGGCGGATATAGACGGTGTGACAACGTGCGAACATGCACATGATTTGTGGCTATAGCAATTCCGATTTGATATTTGTATTTTTTGGGTTTATGACGTTTTTATTGATGAGTATGGCTTTACAGGCTTCAATTGTAATTGAATCTGACTTGAAAAGTCTAACTTATTTGTTATTTACTTACACGTGTATGCTTACAGAAGCGACCAAGGAGTAATTATTAATTACACAACTATGTAATCAGTCTCATACACAACTAACTATTGGATCGGGTTGGCTTTATAATTATCATAGATCGGCTTTACAATTATCACACCGCTATCCTCCAAGACTTTACACATCAACTTATTGACTTACGGAACCCAAAAACACTTTATTATTAATACTTACACAAAAAACAATATTGAATTTACTTAAGTAAAGTTTATTAAAATGAAAAGGGGAGTTCTTAACTCATCACGTAATTTTTAAAGTCGTTTCTTCTTTAATAAAATAAAGTTTAAAAACTTTCAGCACAGCCTTTACGTTCTGTCAACGACCTAGCCGACCCACTCATCTGAAAAGCGCGTAAAACCGCGATAAAAAGCTAATCGCCTTCGCGAATCGAATCGTTTAGCTTTTTATAGATTATTTTTTACAATCGGCTCGTTCTTGTTTTGGAAGTAATTAGACTCGGCCGTAAAATACTTTCTTCATCAAGTTAATGGGCCCGCTGATTCGCACCCTCCGTCATTACTAGTGCCGCGATCTGATAATCTAAAGTAATGTTCTACTATCGATACCTGATAATCTGATAAAATAAACAATGTGTACACTACATCGATAATGTAGATGGCGCAGTCTAAGAGAAATAACTAAATTGAGGTACGGAATCTGAGATTCATTGGAAAAATTCTAAAGCACAAGGCTATTGTAATTTTATATACTTTTATTTTTTTTAAACAAGAAGTTATTTGTAGTACCTACACTGTAGCAAACAGTTACTAAAAGTTCAGTAGTCATCATAACAATCAACAGTCGAGTATTTTTTTAATTTTAATATTTTTCCGTTTTAGTTTGAACACTACCAAACAAAATTCGGCGCAATGACTTGGAGCGTTAAGATGATAATGTAAAATTTATACAGATAGAATAAAGAGGTGATAGGTTACTAATATGCAGTAAGACATGACTGGTATCTAAAGTTCTAAACTCGATAGCAATCGTGTTATTAATCAATTACAACGACAAACTTACTGAAATTAATAAAACTACTAATTGTCTTTCTATCGAAAATGAAAACATCGACAGCGAATCATCGATACCTTAGCATCACTACTAACGAATCGTCGACTCATTGTTGTTGCGCATTTTTGTTTTTAGACATCGTACATGTGGCAAGAGTCTATGGTAGACGAAACTTTTGGCATGCTTCAGCAGCGAATAATGTGGGTAGTTCGTTACATTATGACATAATGTTGGTAGTTCATATCTAACTTTGATCATCTTTCATTTTCTGTTAGGTTGTGATGTTACATAATGTTTATAGCTACTTTTCAAACTTTTCTATATATCTTTATTTTTATATTTTCTTTAGGTACTGAGCATATATGGTAGACTTTAAAAGACATTCTGTTCCAATTCTAATATGTATTATCGTAATTAATGATATTGAAATGCGTTGTTTAGACCAAAACAAAATATTGTTTAGTCTAAAAAGATCCACTATAGCTATTATCACGCCATTTAATCAGCTGAATTTTAGAACCCTTGTTATTTAATATTAAGCTAAGTATGATATCGCGTACCTACCCATTTCTTTGGAATTTCTGGCATTATAACTTTAATAATGGTAATTAAATAACTACATTAAAACCTGAAAAATCTTTTTTGCTCTCTACTTAATAAAAATAGATATATTGTTAATGTTGTTTTTTTCGTGTATGTTCGCCTCATAGACAAAGTTGTATCTCAGGTGTTGATTTCTTCTATAAAAAATCTTGACTTCATATTCTCCAATTATACACAGTTAACAGCTTATAAACCTACTACATAATGTCAAATATTTTGAACTTAGGTTTGAACAATTGAAGTTCAAAATTGAATGGAAACTTTCAAACTTTGAGGTATATTGATGAGCTGCTGACTGTACGAGTAAGGTCTATATTATTTTTGGTCGGTAAACTACAGTAAGCACTCGGAAGCCACATATCCTTAAGGTGAGTCGAGGTGGGCGGTGTGCTATTATGTGCAGGCAGTGTTAATGGCACGGATACGCAGTGGAAGTAGATACAGAATAACTTTAAAAACGGACTTAATGATTTGGTGTAATCCTATTTTAAATGTCATTTCTTTGTCATGTCATAGACCAATTAAGTCCCAGGGGCACATTTTCGCAAAACTTTGACTGAATTACCTAGTGGCTAAATAAAATAAGACGAAGAACAAAATTATACGACCGCAAATAGATAGTGTTAGCATTTTATGGTCTAGTTCATTTAGGTTTGAAGGATATATTATAATCACAACAGACTAGTATTATTATGTCT
Organism: Anania fuscalis; assembly: GCA_950371115.1. Lineage (NCBI taxonomy): Eukaryota > Metazoa > Arthropoda > Insecta > Lepidoptera > Crambidae > Anania > Anania fuscalis. The sequence goes on from OX493330.1 coordinate 19,645,977, forward strand.
CAAATTTTTTTGTAGATGCCCATTAGAAGCGTTCGTCATCATCATTTCAGCTATGTCACCTCTAAACATAGACTCAGTGACTGATCGGCCGGTTGGAAGCGACCTGCATCCAGCGGCTTCTGCAACCTTTACCAGGTTGTCTGTCCACCTTGTGGGTGTGAGTCCCACGCTGCGCTTGCCGGTACGTGGTCTCCATTCGTGTTTATCAATAATAATGTTTGATGCACCTATATTACTTTTTCGATTTTGATTGCTCCCATAGAAACGTGTGTAAAAGTGAATTGGTTTTATTGAGTCCAATTGGATTCTTTGATGTTTGATTGATCACGGTGCGTTTTAAGAAAGGCGATACAAAATTAGAGTTAAGCGTGGTAAACCTACTGAATCAAGCCTCACTGTGAGGGATGTTTCTGATAGCGTGCACTATAGGGGCGTATTTTATCATACGTGTCTGTAGGTAATGGTCACTTGCTATGTAATGGCAAGAAATCCAGGGAAGATAGAGCACTTTGTATACTACTGGGTTCGTGATCGATCTATAAAGAACTTTAGAACGTCTTAGTTGGCAACATTCTGCTAAATTGTATTATACAAAACATATAATTTAAATTCAAAACTCAAAGCGTTTATTTCAGACAAAAAGCCCATAGCTATGCAAAAGAAATTACACAAGTAAATTTAAAAACATGATGTTATTTTCTAGAATTATATTATGTTTATTTACTTGCCGAAGCTTCTATAAAACCTCGGTGATAGTCTTTACCTTTTTTAATTCTATAAAATACCAAGCATTTTAATGTGAAATCCCTTTTTATCACTTACTACGTACTAGCACTGTCCGTCAAAAACTCAAGATCTATAACTGTTATAGATATTGAGTTTTTGAAAAAAAACCGGAGTATAGTTACGTCAATACTCGGTCGTCATCAATGTCGTCGGTCTAAAGCGGGCGTCAAGTCGGCACTTATAAATTAGGTAAACAATTGAAACGGTTTGTATGAAAGGTACAAAAATAATGTTTATATGTCTTTTATGGGCACAGCCATATATAATATGGCTGAAGCATTATATCGTTTGCGCATAATGCTTATCCGTCTGATTACAATATCTCATTCAAACTTGACTGAACTAGGCCATAAAATGCTAACACTATCTATTTGCGGTCGTATAATTTTGTTGTTCGTCTAATTTTATGTAACCACTAATTGTTGGTCAGTCAAAGTTCTGTGAAAATGTGCCCTCCGGGACTATTAATCTATGCTACTATTTATGTAAATAAATGACCCGAATTAATGAAATGACATTTAAAATAGGATTACATCCAATAATTAAGTCCCTCGACACCAGTGAGGTTAAATTGTTGACAATTTAGCTCAAAAAAGTGATTACTTAAATTTTTACGTAGTATAATTCTTTCTCTGTGCTTAAATGAAATGTGGAATATGGTATTCTTTAGAATTATTAGGAGTTACCTAAAAAATGGTAACCGAAATTTGAAATTAGAACGTTCATAAAATATTTATTTGTAACCGGCTGCAAAAAGGAGGAGGTTTGACGGTATATATATTTTTTGTATGTTAACCGATATATACGCCAATTGGGGACCGATTTTTAAAAATATTTTTTGAGTATAATATGTTTTCAAAGTGATAAATGGCCAGTGTCTCATACATGTAATTTTCGCATAAACTGTGTAGTGTAGTAAAATATCATATCCTTAGGCTAAATAGGATGAGATTCATCTAAAAAAAGTTATATTACTAGAAAAACTTGAAATGAAAACACAAAATGAAAGCATAAGGGCCTGATATTTTCCTTCTATTGTAATGGTGGAGGTGGGGTGTTAATAAAAACCGCAACGTCAAATAAAATCGTTCAACTGACATCATGGGGGCATAGAGGGCGCCAGCCGCGTGGAAGAGATAACAGCACGCTGACTTATGATCAGGGCCGTCACATGTTACTTTAGCACCATTTAATTCAAATAAACGACTTTAGTCAACTTGTTTTAAGAACTCAATGAAACGGGAATTAACGCGATCATAATTTAGGTACAAAATGTTACCTTTTTTGCCTGACGTTTTGAACGGGTTACACCGATCGTGGTCACAGGCTGATTTCATTGAGTTTAAATTAAGCAACGCAAAAGTTTAAAAATAATTATTGTTTTATTGTTGAAAGAATTTGGGCAATAGATATTTCGGCTGTAAAGCAAACTTACAGTCGTCCCCTTTTTACTTTTTTAGTATAGAGATAAAAAAATGAATGTCCGGAGCGCGAATTACTATACCTACGACGGTCGTCAAATGAAAATATTGGACTGATCTTAGCGATTCAAAATTTGATAATGGTTAAATTCGTTAATATCGTTATTGGCACAACCCTATGGTAAAATACACGTAGTTGACGCAAAACAACTCTGTCAAAAATCCATTGTGTTTTGCCGCGGACGCCATTCGTGCCAAAAACAATCTTCCAGCCTTATCTTACCATAAAACATAGTTACAGCATTTTGCAGTATCAAAACTTACGCATTTAACGGCCCTTTGAAGAAGTAGAATGGGAGTAATTACCTGTAACAAAATTTATAAAATCTAAGATGTATTTCATAAATAAAACTTATATAGATAATAAACGCCTATCAGAAGTTTTTTTACGAAACCTCTACATTAGTTCGGTCTTATTTTATTTTCCGTACCAGAAAATGAATTATATGATACAATTTAAAAAACCCAAGGATTTGCTTTAAATTCGGTCTGAGACATATTAAATCCCTCTACGTTTACGATCTTAATTATAATTCTATACGGTATATTATCCCGAAACTGTAAACAACATTAACGAGCTATCTCCGGGGTATTATAAAAGAAACAAAACAAAAACTTCAAACACATGTACACATGTCCACATAAATGCGTTTTCCTTAAGTCTATTGTAATAAAGGTTAGAATGCAACAATTCAAAATGTCATACAGCCTGGGGGTATGTAATATTGCAGTTATCTAATACGAGTAATATGGCTTACATGTCAAACTTCTCAGATAGGGGGTTTTATGGGCTTTTTGAGTCGGCAGCTTTTTTTCTATCTCGATATTCGCCGCAGGCAAAGGAATTTGAGAAGGGAGGAACAATGCGAACGTACGAGTATGGAAATTATGTTTTCGCGGAAAAAAATAAAGAGAAATGGTTTTTATTCGACTAGCTTCGTATTACCCAATTTTGTGCTCCGCAAATATCATAGTGGCTATAAAACTAATAAAATAAAACATTTATTTTTAGAACTATCACTTGACCTTTAAAAATAATGTAATTTATGTCTGTGGTGTATTTTATTCGAAAACAATTCTGCCATTATTTGATCAGTGCCATACTGTTACCTGTTAGTAGCCTGGGCTAGTCACAAAGTTGAGCTGAAATATAGCTTATATGTAAATATTTCATTAAATAAAGGCAATTGAGGTGACACTATGTTGATAAAACATTACAGGAGGCCACAATTAAGATTTGGCTATATGAGATGTGTCCAAGGCCGTAGAACTTAAATTAAAAAGAAAACAGAAGTCCTCCTTTTCAAGTAAAAAATAATGAAAAAATAGATCGCCAATTAAGTTAATGCACACTACTATCAATTATTTCTCAGTTAAAAAGATGCAACAAAATAACGGTAACAGGATGCATAAGAAATTCACGTCTCACAGACGCATCTGCCATCCAGACGTAAAAAAACTCTTTCGGTAAGTTTAACAGTTCGTCCTGGACCTCCAAACAAAAATCACCCTTATTTTTATTAGACATGGATATTAAAATCCTTTGTACTTTAACTGCAAGTCAGCTGCTGTCTCGAATCTAGGACTTTTTTGTTGCTGTCTTGTGCGTAGAATCTGCAGAGCGTTCTAGGCAAACCTTTTGTGAAATTATTTCTAGTCTGTTTTTTTTATTTATGTTCTGTTCCTGTTCAACAAATTTTGTAGACAGGGAACAACGTACGAATTCATTTTACAACACGAATTATCGTCACCGAAATAAAGATAAACTAAATAAGTAACTTAGAATTTAATACATAAAACCTCATTTAAAATGTATCTAAGATGGTAATTTTTTGCACTAATAGCACACACAGTAATTGTAACTGCAACGAAATTAATGTTAGGTATCTTTATATGGGTGTATTATTTTATAAGATATACAAGTTCATGTTTTATCTAGATTTAATATCACGACATTCCTTTAAAAACATTGAAAAATGTATACTAGTATATAAGAAATGGAATATTTTGCATTGTATGCCAAAAATACGAATACGACTCACTTAACGAGCCGTTCCGATTTCCCCATTCAAAACCTGACTCCCATTATTCGAGACTTAAATTTTATACGAGATCTCGAACAAAAATAGAGGCCGTATAATTGGGATTCTTATTAAAAGTATTTCAATAAGCATCGGATTTCGAAGGAAACAACAATTGAAAGAAATGGAGTCGTTATTTATCTGCGAAAAGCGTGAAGTGACGACAATCTTCCCGATACAGAATAATTGGCGAGGAGTAGTGAATTGACAGTTGAACATTTTCAAGATATACGGGTATTTAAGTATATTTTTAACAAGATCATTAATGCATCAGGCAACACTTGAATTGTCATTCATGGTCTTGAAGGTATACATCAATTTTGCCAAGGGCGTTTTCCAGCACACCCACAATCTTAAGATTAATAACCAAACCAACCTTTTGACTTTATAGAAATATAAATACATTTATGTATTTGACACACACATTAGGCACAATATACACACTTTACTTCAAATGAAAATGATTATATTGCAAAATCCGCTCAAAATTGTCAAAGGGCGTTTCAACTTTGCAGTTCCATTTTTTAAAAACATTCATCCTAAATTGAAATGGCAAAGAAAGAATAAAGGCAATTTCACACGGACGTCGGCAGTGAAACGGGATTACGGGAACTTTTCACGGGATTTAATTTGCGCAACTAAATTAGCCCATTGTCAACGACATGTGTAAGGGGACTAAAACTTAATTTGAACCCTGTTCAGAGTGCACGCGAATTTTAGGGATACGCAGGCGAATAAAACATTTTAGTGACAACTTGTCATATCCGAACGGTATTAAGTTTATCTATTTAATTAAAATAACAAGTTTTACCGCTCAGTTATTTTAAAAAAAAACTTTTGTAGTCTTTATAACGTTTCACAAACTAAAAATATGTTTCCCTCCAATTAGATCTATCAAGTCAGAACGTTGAAGAAGGGTACTGCTACGAGTAAAAGTGAAGAACTTAACAAATATAGGTTTTGACAGAACGCCGAATTGCGTCATAATAATGAAACAATAAGCATAATTAACATTAAATTCAACCAATATAACCTCAAAACAGAAAATGATTTGAGCTTATTGATTTCGTTCGACCAAAATTTGTAGGAACTACGGAACCCTATACCAATCACGCATCACGCCCCAGTCTAAATTATATTACCAGATTCAATACTGCTTTTTTACAACGAATATTAATTAAGTTTGTTTTGTGAAAGGTTTTAAATTGAATCGTCGCAATACCTATTTACCTACTTAGACAGATTTTATTAATTTAGATTGCAGATTACCATGTACCTTTCTAAAACAAAATTAAACGTAGAATGAACAAAGTAACATTAAAGTTTGCGCAACGTTATAAGAGGTTTTATAAAGGTCAAAACCGCTGGCTGATAGTGAAAAAAACCCATATCAATACCATTTTGTGCTTAGTTGCACAAAATGGTATTGATATTGGTAACATTTTTGTTTTAACAACGCCGACAATTTAAAAAAAAAATCTTGCAACATTGATCATATTACTCATACCAAAAGAATCTGAATAAAGTTATAGTCGACTTATGCGCAAATAACAAAATACTTATTGCTTTGTATTGTCACATAATTATATTATTAAAGTGTTAAAAATATCTTTACAATATCTTTAAGGCCATAAAGATAATGCGTGCCTATAATATCACCGATTAAAAACCCCTCACATCCCTCTGGTAGATAAACAAAGAAAACATCCCTCCTTTAATGACCCCGAGTTAAGACGGCGTAAGTAGGGGTACCTAAGAGCCTTACAGCCACGGTCTGATGTTAAGATGCATCGCATTTACGGAGTATTGCCCATGGACATTTCGACGTATAAGAACAAATGTTTGTGATAGTATTTTGTTTTCTTGTCTAGAAGTATGCGGAAAATGTTTGAGGGTGAACGTTGATCTTAAGTTCTTTTTAACCTTTCATCCCCGCCGCTAAATTAAGGTGATTACTTCGACGCATCGAATTTGTGTTTTTTTTTATAAAATGTTTATGGTTGTAGGTTGTGAGCTTAAGGTCATAATTTTAATAGATTGCAGATCAAAAATAATAACGGAATTTGTTGACGAGTAGTTTAAAGGTTTGTAATGTGTCTTGTCTAATAAAATATCTTATACACTTTCTTTTATATTCCAATATTTCATTATTTTGACAACTAGATTGGTGTAGTACAGCAGTGATTTGCGTTAATTGCGAGAGGAGTTCGATTCCCTTTTTGGGTAATTTAGAAAACAATATCTAGGTAGTGTATATTTATTTCCGTAGCCGTGAGTCAAGCATGCCGGATATGACATCGCCATCTCTGAGGTTCAATTCTCGGCCGTGTCAATGAAGTAAACAAACTTTTCCAGACAATATATTGTTTCAGGTCTGGGTGTTATAGCACCGGGAGCAGCTACTTACCTTTGTATGTATGTGATGCTGTACAATATTCATTTATTTACTATGTTTTGCACAACATTTAAGCTTTCGTATGCCAGTCGTAAAAGCGTCTCCCATACGTATATCTGTGATGATGAAGATTATCTGCGGTTGTAAGTACCTCGAGTTCTTCACGGCGTATTGACCACGAGGGGGAATGTTTGGCTAGTTTTCAACGTTAAGTGAGGCACGCCATTAGCTTTATGGATGAGAAAACGTTTTTATGTTATCTGCTACAAGGCATATGTATAAATGCTAAATGTTGGTACCAGGGAGTTAATCTACTTGGATCTAGCAATAAAATAACAAAAGAGAGATTAAACGTGTTAGCGAATTAGACAACTTGAAACCTTTTTAAATTGTATAAAATATAAGTAATAAAAATGCAATATTTTAAGAGACCAATTGAACAAATTACGATGGAGATTTATTAAAATATAGAACGGTATTCCGTTTTTTTATGTTAAAAAAAACAAGTGTATATCTTAGGGTGTGTCTTTTGCCTGATATAGTCATGTACTTAAGACAAGGTATTTTTATTTACCTCACGTATTTTTAAGTGTTGGAAAATGCGTTAAAAGAGTTTTACTGTTTATTTTTAAATTAACCTCCTACCTCACTTCACGGCCTTTTGCGAAGTTCTAAGTGGTGTGTACCTACCTATTTATGTCAAACTTAAATTTGTAGTACTGAAAATATACCAGCAAAATGCATTGTCGGGGCATTCAAATGGATGGACGGAAAAAAAAGTTTCTTAGAAACATAAAAACGCTTGATTTCTGAACGCAATATCCACTGTTATTATTTGGGACATTACACTAGACGTATGTGAACTTGCCAAGACGCTGAACACAGCTGCGGTCAGGCTTACCCTTTCTTGAAAGCTCTTGACGCTAACCAGCTTAAGCAGGCCTCTCTTAAACTTAGCAAACTCCCTTTACACTATCTAAATTAAGCCGCCAGAGAGGGCGGAGGAAGATCATCCTACAGTGGGTAGTCTGCGAAACATGACCACTTCAGCAGACCTTATTTGAAGCTCGAGGGCTCACCACTCAATGAAGATCTCTCCTCGCACTTAAATCAAAGGCGAAGTAATACCTCTACATAATGGATACTATTGCACTCGTGCCCAATTTAATTAGATCCTCAACTTAACAGGTACCTTTCTAGTTCAGAGGTCTTCGAACTTGGTTGTGGTGTAACGGATTACCCTCAATAAATAAGTAGCATTAGCATTATGTCTGAATGATGGTAGAGCTTCATTTGAGCCGATTTTGGCAGAATTTTGGTTTTCGCGGTGCTGCTTAAGTAAGAGGTAATTAATAATTAAAGAAGGTGTAATGTTACTTATTATGAATAATGGATAAATTTCAAAACCTTGGGAAGAATAATTACTCAAATCCTCACTAAGCATCTAGTATTAAAAATCTCGATTGTATTTTGAAATATTGTTCCACAGCAACATAGATCAACATCAGGGCGGTAACCACGAACTCTTAAAACAATCTCAAATCTGTCAAACATTATCAAATCTGTCAAATTTTGTATGTAATGACGTACCAAAATTGACAGATTTGACAGCTTGGAGATTGTTTTAAGAGTTCATGGTTACCCCGCTGAAACTTAATCTCAAGCAAGTAGAAAGGAATGAGAAACAAATAATCCCACTAATGTTATAAATGCGAAAGTTTGTGAAGATGTTTGGAAGTTGGATGTTTGTGACTCAATCACGCGTAATCAGCTGAAAGGATTTGGACGAAATTTTGCACACATATAGAATATGATCTGGATTAAGATATAGGATACTTTTTATCGCAGTTAAATGTTCCTGTAGGGTTAGAATAGTTTGTTACGGGATTGCTACCATGTACCTTATTTTTGAGTTCCCGATATTTCGGCACTGTTGCAAGCGCCATGATCAAACTCCGTGAGTAGTAAATAAGTTACTCCGTGATCATGGCGCTTGCAACAGTGCCGAAATATCGGGAACTCAAAAATAAGGTACATGGTAGCAACCCCGTAACAAACTATTCTAATGTTAGTGACCATGAAAGTTTAAAAGAATTCCTGTAGGGTATTTTACAAAATATTGATCTTTATTTGAACGTTTTGCGTTACGTATCATCATACCAAACATCCTGTAGTCCACGCAAATGAAGTTGCGAGCACAGCTAGTGTCATATAAAATTGTGTTTCAAGGCCGCTCTAGCCAGTTTAAACCAGTCTAAACCGGAGGGCTCAGACCGTTGTAATTGAACCCTACCCCGGAACCACTTGCCATGATAATTACGGAATAACTACCAAGTGAAGTTTGTAATTGAAACCGACTGCGTGTATGCGAGCACTCGAGGCTCGAGAGGTATCAGCATATTGTATGATTACATTTGGAAATGTTGCTGAATTCAAACATGTTACATTAGTTTGTCTGCACTGTATTTAGTAATATTTCTTACTCTGAGGTAATACTATATCTGAGGTATTACTATAGATACTCTGAGAGTCGTATTAAATTCAATTGATGCAAACATTAAAGGATAAAAATGTTGTAAGTAAATAATAAATGTGTATCGCAAAGACTATTTTGAAATGACCCTTTTTTAACCTTAATTATTAATTACCTGGTAGATAAAACTCGGTTTACGAGTTTTATTTTTCGGAGATTTTAAAGTCTTATTTGGTCCGATTTTTTTGCTGATAAGATACATATCCAATCTGTACAGCTCATTGATTTTTCCTTGAAATATTTTTCCCAAAAGAAAAGCACCTTCAATTGATATAGAAAAACTTCATTTTAACGTAAACGGCTACAAGCTACTTAATTTCCTAAACTCACCACAATATTCATTAAACTCTCAACCGTCAGTGCAATTAGTAAGGCACGCCGCGTAAACAGTTAATTAGTAGTTAACATGTGCATTTTGTGTCTGTCTGTCGCGCTCCGCACTAGCTGCCTCGTATTACTAAAATGAATGGATAGGAAGTTGTTGATATACGAGCAGTAGACTGTGAAAAATTGTAGACAGGTTTTGTTATAATTCAAAGATAAGTATTTTGGCAATGTCTATGAAAAATGCAGCATCTTCTCTTTTACCACTAAAGGCAAGTAGTCAGTAAAGATAAATAACACTTGAAAAAAGTCATCGACCTCAGGTTCTCGTTTTTTTGTTTGTTCATAAAATTGTTAGTCCTACTGAAAAAACACAGAAAATACCTACCAGAGTTTTGGGAGCAACCAAAAGTATTTTTAACATTCCAACAGACAATTTCCGAAAAAACACCTAACACCACACAGTTCAGTGATTAAAAAACAAAGAGACTATGCGAAAACAGAAAAAGTCCATTGGACACCGACCACATCCACAACAAACGCTTTCCCCTGGAATCGTGCAAACGGAATAAAACACTTAGAAAAAATCCAATAAAACCACAAAACGTATCACACGTAGTTATAAATCAGTGTGGGTGCGCGAATTAATTCATTTCCTCTCAGGAAAGTAGGGAAGGCACGCGCTAGTACGTGACAGGCAGGACCAGTCATCTAGCCAGATTCACTGACCCTTATAACCAAGAAGACAGAGTTCAAAGTTCAAGAGCTATAAATAATGTTGACCGATCGTGAACAGCTGGCTTTGAATTTCTGAATGGATACTATGAATACATGGGCGTTCTGCGAAAGGATAGCCATATTTGTGGACCGACTTATCGCCAGCTTGATCGCCGTTAAGAAACTGGAGAGTATCCGTTGGAAGATGGTATGCAAATACGAAATTAGACTATGACTAAAGTTCATGTTTTGGGGGCAACCAAACATAATTCATTTAATAAAGCCTTTGATGTATTACATCCACTGACCTCAATCCAAAGAAACACTACAAACAAAACACAAACAGGCGTTATTATAAAAAAAATAAAGGCCCTTTGTTCCCATTTATACGATTTCAATTAAACGAGATTAAATCTTTCAATTTGCGGAGGAGCACCTCAGGGTACTACTTTCGGTCCGTTATTCCATTTCGTCTTCACCCATCAGAGTTTCTGAAAGGCCTGATTTACAACACAACAAGCTTTATAGTCTGCCTAAAACGACGACAATAAAAAGTTGTGCCATAAACGTTGCCGACTGTCAGGGCACTTATTGCGCACACTTTTTATTGTCCCACTGATATACATTCCATGGCGAAAATTTAACTGGGTCGAAGGGATTCGAAGGAAAAATATGGTAGGCTTATGTTTGGGTTGTTATTTTGGAAATGTTTTGTTTTTGTTAATATAGCAAATTATTGACGGTTGAAATATTTTGGGCTTTTGTATAATAAATAGCTGTAACATTTTTTTCAGTTCATATTAATTATCAGTATCTGGATGACCTAGCTTTGCTAGGTAATTTTGTTTTCTAAAAATGAAACCTGGCTATATCGATTTAAGGCCCCCAAAACCACCGCCTGCTTACTAAATTTAATGAAAATAGTTGAGGCCATTTCCGAGAATATAGATATACATATATACACGACGACCTCCGTAGCCCAGAGGCGAGCACGCCGGACTTTAAATGGCGCCGCCATCTCTGAGGTTCCAGGTTCGATCCCCGGTCGCGTCAATGTGGAAAACGAACTTTTCTATATTGGCTCGGGTCTGGGTGTTGTGGTACCATCGTTGTTTCTGATTTCTATAACACAAGTGCTTTAGCTACTTACCTTAGGATCAGAGCAATGTATGTGATGTTGTCCAATATTTATTTATTTATATTATACAATGATTGCCCGTTTAAAGGTATTAGATTAGATAAATATTTTTCCAATACAATTACAACTAGTCCCCTTCTTTGTATTTATTTGGATTTAAGTTAAACTGACACAACAAAGACATGTCTAGACACCAATTCATAATAATCAATATGACTGATCTTCAACAAATCAAATGATAATACGAAAATTGAAATATTAGTCGACATATACGATTTGACATGCGAATCGAAAATAAACTCTAGATAAGGAAGCAATCCCGCCTGGCTGCGTAGGCAACGATAGGAAATTGCGATGTCTGGATGAGAAGTACTGTCGGGACCTGTGTCTGGGTATGATGGGATAATATAATAATAATAGTTCTACTCTCACGAGGATTGTAGCAAAATGTGTTAAGTTGACGCCAAAGATAGAGTTAGTTTACACCGTCTGAAGTCTGTAATGCCTTTTTAAAGCTGTTTCCAAATTAGGTCGGCTTTTGTTTCAAATCCAAAGTTATTATTACGACTATTAAATATATTTAGCTTCAACGTATATTTAAATAAAATGGTATAACTATCGTGTTTTGTAGAGGGAATTTGAAATGGGCTTATCACGAGGCTTTTACGACCAGCCAGGGAATGCACTAAGAAAAAGCATTGTGTGTGTGTGTGTGTGTGTTATTAAAAAGTATTAAGTTAAAGTTAAAAGTTAAAGTTATTAAAATTGTATTTCTAAAAGTGTACAACAGTTATTGTACGTGCATGTTTATTAGCTGTACTTTCTTAGGGTTTGAGGTTTAAAATCCTGGCCCAATCTATGCCTAAACCTATGTTTGTTTATTCACAAAATTACTTATCATACCGGAAAACTGAACTCCTTATTTGCAGCCACTCTCAGATCTCCCATTTCACTGATAAGTCCCATAGGACCTCCCGATTCCTTAACCGTCTCTCGATAAGCCAGGTCTCTCGGGCCTTAATCTGCTCGCCTTCGATCACTCGCTAGGCGACCGATAAACGATTTTGTTCAAACCGCTTTAACCGGGAGAGCAGACGAGGCACTGGAGACTTGGGTTATTAAGTTTTTAAAACAAATATTGCGCTGGTGTTGTAAAGATTGTGTTATGAAATAACGGAGGAACATTGCAGTTAGAATTGAGTCTTTATATTTTTGTAGTATTTATTTATTTTGTAAATTAAGTTTGTAGTAAATATGCGGTTAAGAAACCTATTGCTATTTTCTCGTAGTAAAGTATTACATTTATGTGACTGAGAAAAGATTTGTGATTTGTATTTGGTTTTTATGTAAATAAGTCTTCTTAAGTTACCTAGATAAAGCTTAAATTTGGTTTAACGCTATGTGATTTTGCACTACCTACCACAATTTACATCTTTTAACCACAAGGTTCGTGTTAGTTCTAGGTTCAGTTTCCTTGTCAGCTCCAGACACCTAGTCCGGGTTTAATTGGCTAGCACTTTTGGTCGAGTGGACACAGGTTCGGTGTCTGGTTCGAACACTTCAAAGCGATCCCCTGTATCGGTAATTACGATCTGTCTGTCCACTTGTTACTATGTACGCTCATGCATCAGTCGCGATGTTCTTGTACTAACGTCGGGAATACAGACGGTATGATTAGAAAACATATCGGATTGAATTGGAAATATTAAAAAAAAACCGGCCAAGTGCGAGTCGGAGTCGCGCACGAAGGGTTCCGTACCATTATCTATAAAAAGGCAAAAAAATCACGTTTGTTGTATGGGAGCCCCCTTAAATAATTATTGTATTCTGTTTTTTCGTATTTGTTGTAGCGGCACCAGAAATACATCATCTGAGAAAATTTCTACTCTCTAACTATCACGGTTCATGAGATACAGCCTGGTGACAGACGGACGGACAGCGGAGCCTCAGTAATAGGGTCCTGTTTTACCCTTTGGGTACCGAACCCTAAAAACTATCATGTTTTTTTTTCTACATCAAACCAGAATACATTTGATTACATAGTAGTATTTGCTTTTGGAAAATTCATGTCTGGTAGGTAATAAAAACCCTATATACCCATCAGTCCATGATACGAGACACAATGGACATTTTTATATTACATGAGCATGGGTAGTTAAGCTGGGCAGTTCCCGCATCTAGCCCCTTGATTGGGCCAATGTGCGTGCTGCATATTTTTCCTTACTCCAACCAGCCCAGGTCATTCCACAAGGTCAGCAGCCTTTTCAGGCTCTTAAAGGCTTGAGCATGGGTAATTGGTAGCTCAAACCACCCGAGCTTGAGCATCTTATTTATTTTATGTCACTTTTCTCCAGCCATCTTACAAATTACCGACCAATCTTCTTTACGTTGTTCCTTTCACTAATTAATACGGCGATTGCATTGTTTAATTAATGCAGCGGTTAATAAACTTTTTTGGCAGAACCCTTTCGAAAACTGTAATATTTGACGGAGTCCCGATATAAAAAAAAGCTACTAAGTGTTGAACTGTGGACCAGACATTACAGAACATACAACAGGGCCATAACCATGAACTCTTAAAACAATCTCAAAGTTGTCAAATCTGTCAATTTTGGTACGTCATTTCATACAAAATGTGACAGAAATGATAATGTTTGACAGATTTGTGATTGTTTTAACAGTTCATGGTTAGGGCCCAGCTGTTTTTCTTCTTCTTATCGTACAAGTACACTCGCGAAGGCCCTACACAGGCTTTACGGACCCCTAGGGCTCCGCGGAGCACACTTTGAGAATGGCTGGTCTACTATAACCACACTAGATTCGATTACATTTACTACTAATCATAGTCCCAGACATAGTGTTAACTTCACCTCACAAACCGAAAACCGGCGTCTCAGCCGTGTGTCTTAGGCGGGCCGTACACGAACCACAACACAGTGGGGCGAACGTGCAAATTCTGCGACCACATCTCCGCAAACATTAGTAACCTGCGTTTGTTTGCTGTAAGGTATGACGACAATTGTGCGTTTGTGTTTGCTCTTAGGCTGTTTGTACAGATATTTGTGATACTATTTATTTAACAATATATTTTTAAATTAGATACTTATATTTATTGGCGGGCTCCGTTATTAACTATGAACAAAAAGGTTCTGGTTTTTATACCCGATTTAAGCCAATTTAGAAAACGACTATTGCTCGTAACAATTATTAGTATGTTGTCTGGCCCATATTTATTTATTTATACAGTCCGTTGGTTATGGAAAATAATGAGATCGTGCTAGCGATGTCAAATGAAGTTAGTGCAGAAATCACGTTTATAGAGCTTATTAAAATTATGTCTAATGACTGGCGATGACTCCAATAAATATGACAAAAGATTTTTAAAGCAAATTGAAAACATTAGCTTATATCTGTGTGTTACGTATTTAGAATACATACAACTACAATGATTTTTTTCTAGATATTTAAAAAATATAAACACAGGCAACAGTGAGACAATTGAATCACAATCTAAACACACCCTAAGAACCGACATAATAGTCAAGCGCGCACGCTTTAAGATGCGGTTCCATGCATTTGAATCCCGCAAGCCGCAGGGTCATATATCGATAGTCGCACGTGTGTGTTTACCCTTAGGTACGATCCCCGCAAGCTACTCGTATTGTTGCGGTGTGTGATAGTGCTGTAATAATATCTTAGTTGCTAAATTTATCTTAGCAGTGGACTGAGGGCATGTTTACTTGTAAGGATTATAGAAGATCCTATGTAGGTAGATATTTAAAATCTTTGTTATACACGAGTAGGTACCTTTGGTTTAGTTACAATAATCAATAAAGTAGCTATAGATGTTAAAGTACCTACGTTCAATAATTATTATTTTAATTTTTTACTAATTTGATATAATTATGACGACAGGTTGTCGTAGTGGCGTGAGTGGCGTGATATATTATGCCTTGAACGCGAACTTCTCGGGGTTCGATTCTCGGTTTGAGACAATTCGGAAAATTTATTTTAGATTAGCTCGGGTCTGGCACAAAATAGAAAAAATACAGAATTAGTGTGCTTTATTACTCCGATACATCGATTAGCTTATACGTTCATCTTTTAATACGTCCAAGCCTAAATGGGAAGACAAAGCAATATTTACTCTCCTCAACTTGGCTTCTTCAATGACTGTCGTTTTTAACAGCGGCGGCAGCTGCGCGTTGGTTGACAGAAATTATACGTACTAACTTGTTATATACTCACATTTCAAGGTGATGTGTTTATCCTAGCAACGATAATGCAAAAATTCCAATTAATAATTTAATATGTCTATTATCTTTTATTTAACGCTTACCTAAAACACTGGTGTTATACCAGCGACGATATGTTAGGGTAAATTTATAAGCCCATTTCTGCTGAATGTGCAATGAAATGAATAAATCATCGCTATCAAAGCTTATCTTTAGCTGTACTACTTACTTACTTTACTTTACTAACAAGAATAAACCAAGACCTAGTTTTATATATACCTTTCAATATTATTTGGAAATTTGAAGAACGTGTAATCACAATTTTGTGTTGTATTAAAACATCCAAACACACTGCAGCAGTAATAAAAACGCTTATCCATTTTTGCACGTAACAATGATCAATGCGTAGTAAACTGTCGCGAGTGACAGTCCGCTATAGCTCTATCCCCGATCGTCCGAGATTTCGTGTAAACGCAATTGTCAATCTGTGCGTGACGATTATGACGCTTAGTTCTGAGTGGACTATCTGTCTAGCGCGCCGGCGCTATACGTAATTTGTGGGGGCTGGGTAGGATAGGGAGACGCCCCAAGCAAAACAAATAAATTAATTTTTAACATAATAATGTTAATTTCTTACCTAAAGTTAGCTGGGCAACGAGGTAGGAGAAATGGACTTATGATATTATTCGTTTGGTATTATTCATAAAACCTTTCACAAGCTTGACCATCTCCTTTCATAACCGAACATTCATTTAAACGAACAAAAGGCACGATTGCGCGTGAACGCTGACATTCGCAAACAATGAGACCTGCGGCCGAAAGCCGAAACCGAGCCGAATTTATGATTCGGCTATGGCCGCTAATTCAATGACGCCACTTATTGTTCGTTTTTAGATATGAAAATGCAGCTACTCCAAAATTAAAGAATTCGAAAGAAATTATCACTTTATGCAAATCTTTGTTATTTTTATTGACTTGCAAGTATCTATTACCATTTTATTAAAGAAAATAAAAAATATAGGTATAAGTTACCTTTCGTTTTTATGAAATATTTTCTTGGTCCAAATCCTGAAGCCTCTAAATTTTAGATAAAATGGATAAACAAACTGAAAACTTAAACACTATTTAATAGAAACACTATTTAATAGAAATTCAAACAAGTTAGTCTTCAAAGCCGAGCGCTTTCGCCGTAAAAGCTCACAAATCGAAGGTTGCCGGTGATCCTCAAAGCTGTAGGTGAAAGCTCGAAAGTTGCGCGATCGATGGGCAATCTCGCGGCTGCAGACTGGCCGTGGCTCAGGGTACATTCACGGGCCGATGCCTTTCAATAGTGCCCCGTGGTGGGCTATAGAACCAGCGGTTGAACTCGTATGCTTGGATGAAGGAAATGTTGGAATACTTTTAGAGAGTTGGTTTATTCCAGGCTTATCTTCAACAACAACAGTTTTTACATACATTTAAATCCGTATTCGTCTTCTTTCCTTTTACATTTTACATGTCGTACGTTTTATTCTATATGCCGCACTACGCTGCGAAGGTTTAAAGTCTAGATATCTTATTTTTAGTAGGTAATGATATCCTGACTAATGAATCTTATCATTAATTTTGGTTATAAATGACCTATTTTTAAAGCACTTCCGATCATAATTCCTTAGTCCAAGTTAGTTTACAATTCCGTTTTGATTTAATGAATTGTTACACCAAATATTATAATCTATCTTTACAAAACATCCACCGCTTATTTAATAGCCCAACAGCCAAAGCTAGCCTTTACGCCAAGCGCTTCAGATAAGGGCCTTCAGATAAGGCCTTTCAGTGTTTTACACGCTAGGCTATGCAGCGCCGCGGTCAGTGTGGCCCCGGCTTTAGGCAGCGTTGTTTTGTATGAGCGTCAAGTAGACAACGGGCTTTATTGTAGCTTCGATACAAGACAAACTATAGATTGTCTTGTATTAGATGTTTTGTTGTGATAATACGACATAAGGACTTAAAATAATAGCGACTAGTTTCATGTCGTATACAAATTTGTTAGAACAGGGCCCTAACCATGAACTGTTAAAACAATCACAAATCTGTCAAACATTATCATTTCTGTCAAATTTTGTATGAAATGACGTACCAAAATTGACAGATTTAACAATTTTTAGATTGTTTTAAGAGTTCATGGTTATGGCCCTGAAGTTGTACTTAGATACAATTTCTATTTTTCAAAATTTTCTGTAGGGTAGGTAATTTTCACTATACACGTTTTCAATTTAGTTTATTGACAATATGTATTGAGACTATATAAGTAGATGAAAAGAAGCGAAAAACCAATCACATTTTCTTATGGAATATGCATTTTACAAGACAGATGTGTAAGTGTAATATAGATTGTGTTAAATAAGTTTCAGCAATAGCGGGTAATGTAAACAGCAATATTTTTTTAGAATAAACACGACCATAATACTTAGTGCTCGTAGCTCAGTGGCGGCAGCGCTTTGGTATCGATTACTAAAGTTAAGCAACCGACGCCGCGGTCGTGAGTGGATGGGTGACCATTCCGACCATATTAAGTGACATTTATCACGAGCATCTCCGTGCTTCGGAAGGCACGTTTAAAGTTGGTCCCGGCTAATATCGCTTGATATTAGTCATGAAGCCTAGTCAGAGGCCTTAAGGCGGCTTGATAACATCTGACAGTAAGGTTTAGTCATTGGCCTTACAACACCCCTCCACCAATCCGCACCGGGCCCACGTGGTGGAGTATGGCCCAAACCACCCACACCACCACACCACTGTGCCCTGCAGTGGGACGTATATAGGCATACTTTACTTACGGCTACGAAATATATAAATAACTTCTTTTAAAATGCTTCGCTAAACACTCGAAATACATTTCTATAGGAAATCGAGACCGAGTCTTATCAATTCCCTTTGAAAACACCAAAAGTGAAGCCGGCTGGAAAACGTTTAGCATTCGTGAATCTCACGGAAAAGCGGTAGGGTTAGAAAAACAGGACAACTGAACGGAAAAATCCTTAATCAATATAATGTGAATGATTTGTTTTTTAGCTGCAATAGAAAATCATTTTTAGTCTAGCTCTTTTTGCAACTTTGGTATTTTCATCATTTTTAAATAAAACTATTTTATAAAAGACTTGTATTGTGACATTTGTTACTAAGTACTTACTAATTATTTTCATAATCTTAATTATAAAACAAAGTCAAGTTTCTTACAACACCTATAACTCGAGAACGGCTGGACCGATTTGCATGGTTTATTATTTGTTAGATATGCCTCCGCCCTGCAGATTCGAGCAGAATAAATAATTAAAACATTTGAAAAGCTGACGAATAAAAAAACTTTTAGGCGGTAGGAAGTACGCCGGGTCAGCTAGTTATAGTTAATCAATATTTGTTTTGGAAATTACGTCGTCTCCTCCAATAATGTTTCATAACTCTTTTGCGGACTGTACCTTCAACAAGATCAAAAATACGATTCGTCGTTTTGGGTCCGAATAAACCACGAAGACTGGAAAGTGAAATGTTTCAGTAAGATAAAATGCGGTTGGTACGTTCAGTACACTTTGTACTAAAATATAGGCTCTGTTTGTTGCTTGTAATTGTGGCGCAACGATAGATAATGTACATTATAACTTTTTAAACGTTAATATTTAAATTCCGCTTTGTGATGATCTTTAAATCTATGAACAGTTATGCTATTTAGTGATATTTTTGCAAACTATTGTTGTAGGTTTCTGAAAAATTGTTTCCGGCCGGCTGAAAAGAATTGACTAAGATGGTATAATTACGATTAAGTGTTTTTTTTTAATTGAGTCAAGTCTGTTGTCCCGGGTAAGTTTATTGTCAGGTTCCATACATTGACATGACTTGTCTGCTTAATATAATTAATTTCTTACTATTTCCTTCCTATAGCGGTTAATTTATCGACTTAAATATCACAATTACACATTCCTAACTTGTAGGAAATACGTTACCAAACGCACCAGGAGTATTTCGTACGCGTATGTCCCTTATCGGGCCTGATACGACCCGGGCTAGATACGACCCGGGTCAGATACGACCCGGACCAGATTTACGTCCGCGGCCGGCACTGACCTCGTAACTTGTCGCCGTCACACCGGCCACTTAGGGGACGTTCCGGTTTTATTACGGCATTCTTCGGGGGACGCAATCTCGAAGATACGGAGACGATGATGCGAACATTTCGTAGATTGCGAACAGCTGTATTTTATTTCGTAGTGAAAAGTTTTATGGCGTCCTTCGGCGTTCTGATATTTTCTATATAGGTCTTTGTTGCACCACCTATTACCTAATAATCAGTTTCGCTGAGGACGATAGTTCATAGAGTTCTGTAGAATATGTGTTTGGCCAGGCTTCTAAGCTATTTTATTTAATTTAAATATGTCAATAAGACTATCACTACTTCCTGAAATGTGAATAGAAATACCTATGCAACTTCGAGCTGTGTCATTAAAATAAGCTGCAATACCATGACATGCGAATAAGGGCAATATTAATTATGCAAAATATTCTTTTAACACTTGCAAAACTAAATTTAGTCAAATTAAATGTATTGTATTACTAGCAACAGTTTTACGAAGTTATTCATTAAACAAACAAGCGCCAGTAAATCTGTAATTAACCAACCTAGAAGTATTTAGTGCTCCAATTTCAGACGAAAATTTTAGTACAACCCAAGAGCAGTTAAAAACATAGCACCAGCAAAACCCGTGAACAATCACCATCACCGTATATACTCCTACAAGTATCAGCCATAGACAAGCCTTAAATTATATCAATATCAATCACATTCCCCAAATCAATTCCATTCAAACATCATGAATATACCACTCGTCATTATGCGTTCGCGCCGATCGGCAAACAGCACGCATACGTAAATGCTCCGGTGTTTGACGGACCATTGTGTTGGAGTGACCACGTCGATTAATGCAGAAGAGGATTATCGAAATTCATTATCAGCCGTAATTAGTGTGCGAGTGCTATGGGGTTGAGTGATACGTATTATTGTAAGTGAGATGTGGAATGGGTCAGAAATATTAATGGCTTCTAGGCGTGCAAACGCAAAACAGAAGAGAAAAACTATACTAAGAACTGCTTGAGACTCTGGTTATAGTTGATTAGATAGTGTATTTGTGCACTAAAGCTGCTGAACAGAGGAATTGAGGTATAATGTACTAGCATACTATAGAACACATTACGAACTAAATGTTTCAGCCAAGCATTGTAGCCCGGTGGACTACAAAGTTTGAACGTTGAACAATAAAGAAGCAGTTTTGACAACTTCAATTATTGACACTGACCGAAGCTTTGTAGTCTACTGGACTACAATGCTTGGCTGAAACATTTAGTTCGAGATGTGTTCACTAGTACGCTAGTACATTATACCTCAATGGGCCTCCCCCAATTATTTGTAGAAAAACCTACCCAACAATTGAAAATATTCATTCATATTGCGACAATCCTTTGACAAAATATGAACAGCTGAAACTCGAGTCAAAAACACGACAGTTTTAAATTGCTTAAAAAAAAACAGTAAAACATTCACTGTGAAATTATGAGAGTTCTAGTTTGTAGAGCAAAGACACTCCAGCAAGAAGTTATTCGTTCACCTTTCAAGGAGTTTTCTTACAAAATTATACTTCGCCTTCTACCCTGTTTTGCAAAAGGATACTTGGCGGACTGCAATTATTTAGCATGTAAATTCTTTTTTTTTATCTGATCATCAACACTGTCAGAGTTTTTCTTGTTAAAATAGCTTTTCTTGTAAACAATTTCATTATTTAAGTATGTAGAGTTGGTACGTGTTTTAATTTCAATCATGTCGATTAAAAAGTAGTGACAAAAATTTTAAGGTTTTTCAAGTCGCAATGGGTGGAAAAAAATTACTGTAACTACTTAGAACCAAATCAATGGGGTAAACGAGTTCTTGATTGAAGACCGCGACCGACAAACGTAGCGGAGGGCGCCCTTCGCCAACGTGGAACTACTTGATACTGGCAGCTACTGCAGTGGATGAAGAGAATAGTCGAGGATCAGGTGCAGTAGCGTAACTTGGAACAGGCATAATGTCCTATGATGCCGTGGACTGACATAAGCTGCTTCTTGCATGATATGGAAATTGCGAATAGTTTTATGGATTTTGACTTTCAGAAAACCCAGTTATGTTCTTATTAATTAATTCTAATCTGTATTAATATTGAATTTCGCATTTGAAGTGTAGTCCAATACTGTTAACTTACTCTCGCATTCTACAGCTATCCCATACAAAATTAATTATGAAAGCGGTAGAGGTAAATATGAAATTCTGAATTTAATGTATACGACATTAAATTCAGAATTTCATGTAAATATGAAATTCTGAATTTAATGTATACGACATTAAATTCAGAATTTCATATTTAACTTTTGCTCATTAAAATTGAAATTGAATAGGTAGGACTGCTATCAAAAGTTCCTTTCAGTCAAATTTTACGTGCACCTTAGTACTGGGACATTAAATATTAAAAACCCATTAAAAGCAACATGCGATTCCAACTATTTTAAATAAAAATTTTAGGAACGTGGAATACATTTTATGCTTCCAAAATTGAATTCGAAACCATAAATCGGTGTTGTATAATTCGCATTATTAATTTTGTGACTTTTTTAATAAAACTACCTAATATATTTACCGTATTTTTTCAAAGATAACTATATAATAATTATAAAAATATGTGGAATTAAAAATTGCCCTGCTCACGCATAAAATATTTTCTTGACATACCATACTAATTCCTAAAATAGGCTTTTAATTTTGTTAACTAGTATCAGTCAGTATTAAAGTGCCCGAGTTTTTTTGGCGCTAGCCAAGATATTACGTACAAAATGCTTTTGAAGTCAGCCTTGGAGTTTTTTAATTGTTTTTTTTTACTGATAGCATTGTATAGGACCTATAATATCTTTACTACTAAATTAAATTATAATTACTTAACTTCATTTTAGATATAACTAAAAATAATAATATACTCAACATGGCGTTAATAAGTCTCCTGATATTAATTTAGTTAGAGTTATTTTAAAACTAAAAGGTGAAGAAAGTTATAAAATCATAGAGAAAAATATTGCCTATTTAAAAATATCATATTTCAGAATAAAGTCTAACTTAAACGCATTATGGTAACATTGAATAACTCCGTGCATTCGCGCTCTCGAGGAAAATTATTCTTCTTACCGTCTCTTTCATTCTTACAGAAAAGTATCTTGTTCTCTTGCTTCCTCGTTGCCTTTACGGGCGATGGGCAAAAATTGTATTTATGGTTATTGGGTGAAGTGAATTTTCTTATAGGTTTTTTTACTCTGTAGCCTAGATAGTTGATGTTTTCTTTTATTGGCTTGTCTATGGTGTTTTTGCGCGGGAATCACACGTTTGGTTAGCTGAAGTCACTTTTGGGGTAGTGCCAGATGAAATGACTTGGTCGCTCGTTTTTATATTGTTATGTTTGCAGTTTTTTGAGAGAGGAACTTCGCTGGTAATTTTATGAAGTTATTTTGATCTAACAACAGCAAAAACGGTGTGATTTAATGATAGCAGTGACACAGTATTAGTTCCGTGTATCGGTTAAATTGTCGATCAGCTCAATCTTAGTAACAAACTTTTTAGGCATGGCACAGAATATTATTGTCTTGTTTATTGTACATATAGCAAAAGTACTATGATTTTAATTCCTAATTTTAAAACCATGATAATTGCTGTGTTATCTGGCGTTATATATTATTTGCGAGCGTTTGTATTTTCGTCGTTTTAATTATAATTATAAAAGTAATTATCGTATTATTTCCCTTTGTATGTAATACTTTCTTTGTTATGGATATGTTTTACTTTTAAAGGATAAACATACAATAAGGAGAATTTAGTATGATATTCTTTGTTTCATTTATTGTTTTCTGATAAAAGGCAGACCCGCATCACGAAACGAAAATGTACATATTTTAAATATTTAATTTGAATATCTTGTTCCAGAAAACCTTTGTTTTAGCCAAAAATCTTATCTGCTGTTGTTTTGAACTTAATGGAATAAGCGAGTGTGTGTGAGTTTGAACGTAACTCATGCTCCTATGTCCTAATCTTGACATCATTAGCTTAAGCCCAAGTTCATGAAATACGCGGGGAGCGAGGTCGATTACATGTTACTTAAATTATTATTTTTTATTTTTATTTAAGATCGATTGAACTAACGAACGTTTGGTCTAGTATTTGTAGGGACCTAAGTCATAAATATGTATGAGGTATAAAAATATAGACATTTATCCGTCGCTATAGTACAATAATTTAAAAAAATCCTTAACTTTTAGTTAAGTTTCAGAACCAAGTCGTTTAACTGTT
This sequence comes from Anania fuscalis, assembly GCA_950371115.1. Lineage (NCBI taxonomy): Eukaryota > Metazoa > Arthropoda > Insecta > Lepidoptera > Crambidae > Anania > Anania fuscalis. The sequence goes on from OX493330.1 coordinate 19,670,056, forward strand.
ACGAGATTATTGACTCATATATTACTTTACATCAATGTACGAGATTTTATAATTTGATAGGTATTCAAAATCAAAATCAAAAATTCAGATTATTAGCAAGAAACCAATGACAATCATATTGTTTAATTAGTAATAAAGCCAGATCCACACTTTACTTTTTACCAATTTACTATATATTTTTAGTTCAATGGCAACTTTAATTTTCGCGGCCTTGCAGCATTTAAACGAAACCTTGTTTTTTAAAGCAAAACCACGTAAAAACTCAAAATACCCCTGAAACAGGGAGCGTTAACATCGCCCAAATCTATTCCCTTGGAGACTGGGTACATGGGCGTAGAATTAACGTATGCAAGTAGGTCGCGGCTTGAGCTTGCCGCTTCGTTATCATTCTTGACATTAAGGCCGTATAGCATTACACTCTTAACCCATGTAAGCATACATTGGGTAACATACTCGGGAGTAGAGTATGCCGCGGGAAATAGGGCAACGAAAGATTTAGGGATTAAGAAACTGCTTTCACAATGAAGTTTGAGAGGAAACTTAATTTTTACATAATACCTAACTATGTATGAGTTAGAAGACGTATTCTCTGTAAACGAATACTGCTTTACGCAATGGTATATTTCCCAAACAACCCATTAGTTAATTCTGCTTTAGGCACTCTTGTTGGTTCTTTAGATGAAGAAGAAAACTATTAAGTTTAGGAGAAAGTTTGCAGAAGTCCCAATCTGATAAATTTTACATACCTATTTTGATGATGAAAGCTTTTTGATAATGATTCTTTGCTATTACATAGGTTTAGAGTAATTGTATCTGTAGCACATAGACAGGGAACTTTTGGACCATAGTTCCGAATACAGTGATAATTTGAATTTTCACGTTTTATCAATATGTTTTCTCTCACCGCCGATTAGAGTGGTATGCATCCTTACATTCAGAGTAATCGTAGATTTAGATTAATCCAGAGGTATATAGGTAAAATCCGAAACGGGATCATTAAGCAGAAGACTAAAGTAACGGATATAGTCCAAAAATGTAGCAAGCTTATGTGACAATGGTCTGGCCACATTTGTCGCAGAACCGATGAAAGGTGGAGTAAACGGGTTCTCGAGTAGAACCACGCCTTGGCAAACGTAGTATAGGACGTCCTCTAGCTTGATGGACCAACGACCATAGGGATATGGCTGGCAGTGGCTGGATGAAAAAAGCGGGAGATCGTGCTCTTTGGCGCTTGGGGAAGGCTTACGTCCAGCAGTGGACTGCAATAGGCTGAGATGATATGAAGTACATAACACTTACGGATTTGGAAACCCGACTTACGAATGTAAAGCGAGACTGACCGGGCGTCTACACTGGTAATCTAAATTACGAAATAAGCGCAATTTTTCCACACAAATCCCTATCAGAATGACAAAGGTAATCGCACAAAGTAAGTAAAGAGCTTATATATCTGGACTTAATATGCAGGGGCACGCACGTATATTATAACCACATAGCTCATCTCGTTAAAGCAATGACAAATTTTTCGGACATGTTGTAAAATGGAGCTTTGTTTTAAAAAAGCAATAATGTACCGAATAGGTCATGCATTTTATTTATCGTCACAAAATAATAATATAAATTCATGAGATTGCTCTGTCTAACCGAAGTCTATCATAAAATCACAACATAATGCATGAAAGTGCATAAAATAAAAATAATGAACTAATTAGTATTTTATTATGACACACACATACGATCTTTATTTTTTTTAAATAAATAAATAAAACAAAATTGTCATGGTCTCAAAGTAAGGACTTATAGAAAGGTTTTTAAATAATAACATTTGTTTAATTTAAATTGATGGGTAAATAAGGGGTTGAAATTGGTTCCTTAATTTTATCCCCTTATTTACCCATCAATATAGATTAAAAAACCCAGGCCTATTCCGAACGTTTTAATTTCGCACAGATTAAAAAGTCTAACAGAATAATTATCCGATCAGCTGATATTCGGCCTCTATGCGCAGTCACGTTTCACGAGGGTGGGCATTTTTGCTACACCTGCAAAAGTGGAGATAATGCTACCAGGAGTTAAGTTTTGTTTACTTGGGACTTCTCTGGTCGGTCGGGTTTTTAAATCCGTACTTTAGGCAAGTTTTGAGCTGGCGCGAAATTCGGCAAACAAATTCATTTGAGACGGAACGAGTTTGTTAATAAAATACTAACTTTGCTTTTTTCTTGTAAATACAGTGAACAGTGTATAAGGCAAGGAAGCGCCAGTCTTGTTGTCAAATAATTGTATCCATTTTTTTTTACGAAATAACAAATTTATTTTTAATCACACTTTTCTCATTTATGTAAAGACGTCGCTGACCAGTTAATAAGGTTGTTTTTAGGTTAGGCTAGCAAGGTTATTTAGCAAGATTTCTTACAGCAGTATTACTTCAACCTTGTTTTTAAGGTCAAAAGAAAAACATTACGAACCACACACGCACAAATCCGTCTTGCATTTACCCGGATTTTTTCTGCTTACAAGTTTACATGGCAACATTGAATAATTAGAGTAACTAACTGAAACAAAAATGGAATTGATTTAAATATGGGTACATGGTAAGCGTTGTGAGTTCATTCACACTGAAATAGAAATCGGAAGATTTTGCCAAACACCAATGAAAATATTTACGACAAAACGGTAATATTTTGCTCGTAATAAAACCTTTTGATGTACTGCCATCATTTCCCTAAAAGGAAGTAGGGTTGCCCGATCTGGAAATGAGATCTTTTTATGCAACCAACTGACAGTTAAATTGAGAAAAAACATTCTAATCGATAAAATACAGATCTTGTTGCTATCCGAAAGAGCTGCCAGCTACTTCTTTTATGCCATTCAGGGTATGTAAGTAAAACTTACTTCTACTAGGAAGGTATAGAAAAAAAAGATGTTTTAATACCTATTTAGAATTAGCTTTTCTATATAGTCTGAGTGTTGTGGTACCGTCTTTGTTTCTGATTTCTTTAGCACTAGTGCTTCAACTACTTACCCCAGGATCTTAACAAAGTATGTGATGATGTCCGATATTTATCATTATTTTCATTAGAATACTAGGTAGTCTAATCCAATAATAGTAAATTAATAGGTAAACTCAATCCATCCTAGAACCTTTACCTAGACAATAATTGTATACTACTCGCATGTTAATGACATTATTAATTACCGACGTGTTATCACGTCATACGTCATTAACACGTTCACAGCCTGATCGGATGTTGATTGGCGCTATTGTTTACAGATGCAATGTATCCTTGTCAAAAGGTCAAAACCGATTTTTCAATTATAGGCTTTATGTCGTCGGCTTAGGGTGATGTTTCATTTATACTAGATTTTGTAGAGGCGACATCAATCTTTGACCAAACACTAAGTTCCTTTTTATAAGGCATAATTGTGTGTCATGTCCCACTACATTTATAAATGCATTTTTCTACATCTTTTGTTACTTATATGTAAGAAATAAAAACATGATAGTTTCTTATACTGCAAGAGCGAGAATACTTTACGTAGCGAACAACTTCATGTCAACTGTAATTGGGAAAGTTCCAACATCCGCTGAAGTTGGATTATGTAACTGCTAGATAATAAAACGGATGATTTGTTCTTCTTTAGTTTATATAGGTTGTCCTTTGGAACTTACAATTAATTACGAAATAACCAATTGTAATTTTTATTTTACTGCAGGTTATAAGTAGTGATTTAAAAGAGGCTTTTAATATGTAACACTATGGCGATTACGTAGAGTCGCCATAGTAAGATTCGATTTATGAAAGTACTTACCAACTATAAAGTATTGAGTTTAATACATGTTTAGTATCTTGTAATTTTAGGTGGCGATGCATCTGTATATATGTATGGACTCATTTCTTTTTCACATTAAATCATTTTATTTTTATTTTTTATTCGGAACAACATCTTAGATACAATTTATGAGTACAGAGTTATCATATAAACGTAGCCATATTTTTTTTTCTATACTCTTCACCGCCTTCCCCACTCAACTTTTTAAACTGTCCTCTACCTGAAGGTTGTCTGGAAGAGATCGCTTCTAGCGATAAGACCGCCTAAATTGTACCAATTTAAATGTATTTTCTTTTCTTTGTACTGTTTGTTTTGTGTGGTGTGCAATAGAGAGTATCTATCTATCTATCTATCTATTAATATATATTCGCCTATAAAAATGGATACACAATCTGAACCAAATAGAATAAAATTGGTTAATTATTTAACAATGGCCACATTCGCAATTCCCATTCCCTCGATAGCACTTTAAAATTTGATCAAAATAAAGCGTCATATCCACTCTGCATTTAAACGAGTTGAGGTATCAAAAATCTGATTACGAGCCACACTTACAATTTGGATTAAAATTCACCCGGTCTGCGTTGTTGGGCGGACGGGCTACACAAATTCGATGATTTATTAATTGATAGTGTTTGCAGTTCGGTTCGATGACTCTGTTATGTACAGCTTGTCAAACAAACAGGCGAATTGAAATAAAACCAGGTTTTCAGAAATTATATTAACACTACTAACTGCGTAAACTTTTATTGGATCAGCCACTTGAGTCTTTTAGAATTAATTTGTTAGTAAAATAAACCAAGTTTATTCTACTATAATTCTATTTTTTGTTATATGTAAAATAAGGAAACTGTCGGTGTTCCAAAGTTTAGATTTTTTCATTACAACATCAACATGTTCTTCAACTAAGTGCTGTATCTAAGTTATAAAACAAAAAAAAGTTATTTTTTTTAGTAAAGAAACAAAAGAACACCTCTTAAATATTACTTACCAACGTAAAACGACTTATTTTATTCAAACCACGATCGGAATACCAAACGAAAAGTCTACAGAAAGAATAATTCGTAGTTTCTGCATGTGACAGCAAAGATTTCGTTATAAATCCAGCCCGGGAGAGAACATTAAAAATAAATAAGGGGCTAGATGCTAAGCGTGTTTGGAGTCCTGCCGATGACAGCTGAACTAGCCACGAAACTGGCGCGTTGTAATTGTCCTTTTTGTGTTGAGCATTTAACGTGTTAAGGATTTTTTGTAAACAAAACTGTGTGTGAACTCTGGGTTTGTGAGCTTTTAGCTTTAGTAAAATAAAATGAGTTAATTAGTGTAGTAAATGTCGGTTTGACTATAATTTTTAGGGTTCCGTAGTCCTGACAAGGAACCCTTATAGTTTTGTCATGTCCGTCTGCCTGTCTGTCTGTCCGATCAAGGTTTTGCTTGGAGACTGTTGACCCTAGAGAGTTGTAATTTTGTGGAGATATGATTATCAAACACACCGACAAAATGGAAAAATAAAAATTTGAAATAAATTTTTTTTAGCGTAGCTTCCATGAATATAACGTGGGGATGAGTTTTTTTCATCGTCTACCCCGACGTGTAGGTTATAGTTGAATAGGTCCTTCAAAATAACTTAGATGTTGCTAAAACTATTTTCCGATTTAGGAATCCGTATTCGATATATTAAACTTTCAAGTGCAAATTTTTGCTTGAGTAGGGCGTCCCCCCCCCCCCCCACGAGATTTAGGTATTTATAAAAATGGTTAGGTTTCTCTTTTAATTAACAATGAAGGTAATATTTTACTAAGCCTATGATGATATGTCTGGTCAGTCTTTGTCCAGATATGAAACAGATCAAAACTCAAAGCTTTTCGCCGATTTCATATCAAAGTAATATTCAGAAACGTAAATAGTTTCCTTAAACAGTCTCCAATAACCTGACCGTTCCCAGCTGAATGGAATTTCTGCTTTTGACAGTTGCACTAGTCATGGCCCGAAACTATGGCTGCAACTACTGACGCGTTAAGTGGAAGTTAAATTGTACGGTTAGTTTCAAAATACATGCTTACATTAAAATTTTGTTTTGTGTACAGTAAAGAATAAGCAATAAGTATTGATATGTACCAGATTACATAGCACACGGTTTCGAAATAAGGAATTGACATCCTTTTTTTATGTAAAAACTAGCTGTTGCCCGCGACTTCGTTCGCGTGGACTTCAGGTTCGTCCCGTCTAGTCTAGTAATAAGTAAGAAATACGGTAACTAAGCACAGCTCTTTGAGCTGCCACACGCTCTGCTTGTTTAAGCCTTCGCAGTTCGGCTTGTGGAAACGTCTCGTTAAGTCTAGCTACTTTCATAGTTCGAGCTTTATTAGAGCTTTGGGAAAGATTAGACTTACGCTTTCGCGGCATAATTCTTAAGTACGTGTTGTTTCTATACTTCCAAAAAATACAGTACGGTAGTTATTGTTATGATTGTACTTTAATGCAATCCTTGCCTATTTAATTAACCTATCTATATAGTAATTGAATTATCAATGAAGTAATTCGTTATAATTAACCTATTTATATAATTTGTTATAATTAACTGTAAGTAACCTATCTATATAGTAATTGAATTATCAATGAAGTAATTCGTAAAAATGAAGTATCTTTTTGTACGTGTAACTCCTAACCAAAAAGAAACCTGGCAATAACTAACCTTAGGCCTATATTACTTAAAGTGGGCGACCATACGTTTTTATCAAATCGCTAGTGCCTTGAAAATTCGCAAAACGGACACAACCGTCAACGACGTCTGCCCTCACGCGTCTGCCCGCGTTCGGGTCGCGCACTCAGCGATGAGCCACTTCTTCCCCACCGCACCTACCCCGCTCCCCCCACGCCCCGTTCGCCTGGCACCGCTGCCAGTATTTATCACCGAAACGGTATTTATCGCCGAAATTGCTATGACTCTGCATTTTAAATCTGTGATATCTTCGAAAATATTTATTTAATTTACATGCTGTAAAAAGCCATATTGATCTTAATTAAATGCACAATGTATTTAAGATACTTAATTGGATAAGGATTAAAACTGTATTGCTTAAAATCGCTTCGTAAATAAGCCATTATTTCTCGTACAAAGTAAAGGATAAAAAATGGTTATTGTGGGTTATTCCTAAGAGATAAACATATACCATCACGGACTTTTTTGGAGACTTTTTTAAGTTGTACAATACTGTAGTACATTGTTTTGATCTATCTTGTAGGATTCAGTCAGCGTTTGCAATGTAAGCGCAAAAAATGTGTTTTTTTACGACCTCACATTAGAAACCTCAAAAATTGTAGCCTATATGTTATTCTGATGTATAAGCTATATTGTGGTAAAGTTTCATTCAAATCCATTCAGTAGTTTTTACGTGAAAGAGTAACAAACATCCATACATCCATACATCCATACATCCATACTTACAAACTTTCGCCTTTATAATAGTAGTAGGATAATTTGCTTTGACGATCAAAAAGAAATAAACTTTGTTTCACACAATTGTATAGCATATTGTGCAATAAATAGTGCTAAAATTACTGCTAAGAATTTATAATTATTTTAAATTGTAATAATAATTATTAAAAATTTTAGAAATAAATTTAATCCACCCCATAATTATTTTATTGAATCTCAAAGATATTATTGATATTTTAAAATATATAATTTAATACAGGTTCCCAATACATGAACTCTCGATACTTCCCAATGTCATCTTTCTTACAAATATACTATCAAAGCTCATATTTGGCCTTACATCGTCACTCCGACACAGTATCCCTCGTTCCCTCCGAATTTGCATCGAGATGGCGCCACCGTGCCGGCGGGGCTTCACACCATCAAAACACAGGGGAACTAGACATACAGTAGGTCCAACAGGTTCCACAAAACATGCCCAGTCTAGTTTATCAATAATTCATTAAAGTATAATAAATAAGTAATGATTAGACAGCATCACATACATTGCTCTGATCCTATGGTAAGTAGCCAAGGCACTTGAGTAACAGAAATCAGAAACTTCGACGATACCACAACATCCAGACTCGAGAAAATTATAGAAAAGATCGTCTACTACACTTGTAATATTATTTTAATTAGTTAAGGAGCGCAAATTTGAAACTGTGTAGGTACCTATTGCACAAACTTTACTTAGTCCCTAATAGCGTTTATTTTGTAATAGTAAATAACTACACTTTAATTAAAAAAAAAATTCTACAAATTTCTATACATCACTTCTTTATTATTGTGTTTTGTTTCATACACAAGTCAAAGGTCACTCCATAAATAACATACGCCACCTTAACTTCTAAAGTTGGTTGGTTGGTGATCTCGAAGTTACGAGTTTAAATTCTTATGTTGCGGGTACGAGACTATTAATTTTGTCAGTGGGGTGTTTCAACACAGACAATTTATAAAAGTTCGTTTTCTGGTTTGACCCGAGCCGGGAATTGAAATCGGAACCCAATGTGTTTAAAGTAAATCACTGCGTAACTTCGCCAATTGTCGTTCGTCAACAGCAACAGTGTAAAGTTAGTTTACTAAAACTGCCTTTTACGATAAATATATCAGGCAATGTTTACGTGTGCATGAGATTAATAGAATTGAAGGTATCCTACTGTATCTATTTTCACTGTGGTCATAATCCGAAACTCGGCTAAACTGATTTAAATTTCAACCATCGGCAACGGCTCCTTATTTTCATAGCTTGTAACACAACCAACGCACTGAAAACCCAAAAACAATCCCTATACCCATCATCATAAAGTACATATTCCAATGTCAGTTCATTATAAACAAAAATAACGCTTTGATATTTGCGATTGTTCCTTGTGAAGTTCCAAAAGTATCAACATTTGAATTGAAATGGTTCATTAACAATTTGCGTTTGAGTTAGAAAGAATTTTCATAGCTTTTACCGAAATATGAAAACCGTTTATTTAGGCTTCGTTTGAGAACATTACCAAAATTTTAATGATTATACATTCAAGTTGGGAAAATCGTTTAAACTAACCTAGAAGCAGCGTAAAGATAATATTTGTATAAGGTAAATTGACAACTTGGAATCTTGCTATAATCTATTTCACAACGGACGACTATAACAGTTGTCCTTGCCTATTAGTTAACATTATTTAATCACTCAGAATATATTTCAATTGTCAATTTTGCAGTCCTACATGCATTGATTTATTTAATGCATTTTTTTACGAAAACCTCGTCTCATTGTTTTATTGCCTTTGCCACTTCAAACATCCACTGTTTTTGATTAAATAGATGTCAGATAATAATTATTCACGAAAACGGTTTTAGTTTTCCAAATATTTCAATATAATTTTGTAACAATAAAATCAACAAGCCTCACGTTGTACGGAATTTCAAACAAAAAGTCGTCCTTATTCAGTCTGGGATGAATTTCGAGCTTTAATAACGAGATTCTTGCCTTTTCAGCTAGATTATGTGGATTTAGCTTCCTCTGACAGCCTATTTTTTCCCTCGGCAGAATCGTCGCAGTTTTGTGCTACTACTTTTGCTTTATTCTCGCATCTTTTATCTTTCAGTTAATTGTTATAAAGAGCTGTGTTTTGTCTAAAAGAAAAAAAAAGTCCTATTTTATTTGTTAATTTACTGGATAACTTCTTTTTATTGAATTGTACCGACACTCAGTAGCTTAGTTGAAAAAGCACTCGCCCGGTAAGCGATGGTCGTGGGTTCGGATCCCACCTGAGGTGATCGTTTTTGTTTCAAGTATTAAAATTCTTAAATAAAAGTAGCATTGTAATTGCTAAAAACAAATTTTAAAATGTAGGCACATGATGCCTAATTAATACCTACATAGTTTTACCGCATCATAGTTTAACAAAGTTAAGGTTAAAATAATGTATTTTACTGCATCTGAAGATTACATCGTAGACACAAAGTGGTACAGATGTATCGATTTTTTAAAAGGGTTGCTTGGGTGTGATCCCTGAAACATGTTTGGACATTTCTCTAAGTTTGTTTTGGTTCCTTTTTCCCGCGGTACGGATTCCGTATGTCCATATTTTCGCAATATGTCAAACTGGAAGCAATGCTGGGGTGGTTTTATATATCAAATATTTATTTTTCCTGTGCAGTAATGGGCACATTAATCTTGAAGTGAGTGGTTTCAACATTCCCCGACGTTTTCTTCGAGAGGTTACAGTCGAGAGCAAAAGTGAATTCACTTTATACAAGCACAGGGTGTACAAATTAGATGAAGAGTGTATGTAAGCATGACGATGACAATAGATGAACAATGATAAATGTAACTATCGACCGTTTGGTCTAGTAGAGTGCGACCTGGAATAGAAAACCAGATATTGCGGGTTTGAATCCCGCAAGTGGCAAATGTTTGTGTGACAAGCTCAAAAATTTGTACTAAAGTCATGAATGTTTGTAAATGTGTTAAGTATGTATCAGTAATACAGCCGCCATAGTACTTACAAGCTTAATTTTTGTTGTATTTGTCAAATAATTTATTAATTTAAAAAAATCAAAAGTAGCCTACATGTGACTCACTTAGTGATTAATCTATAATGAAAATTAACCGTTTCTAACCAGCAGTAATTATCTTTCATTATATTGCACCTTTGACCTAATTGTAATCCTTTAATATTACGCATTTACGTCAGGTAAAAATACAAGCCACTTCTATTCATGAGTGTACATAACTTCTGCATTTTATTGGGCTCCATGACAATTTGTCTTGACATATTTCTAAGCTCTATCTTTGGTATCATGGATGTTTAAGATGTGTTATGTTTACCTGACTCAGCAGACATCGTATTCTGAGACTTTTGCATACCTGTAACAAATAACAAACGAATTTATAATAACATTCAAATTAGACAAAAATGTTCAACGTCAGAACGCCAATGGTTAAAACAGCAGTTAAACTTTGTTATTTCTAACTGTATAAAAAGAAACAATTGTAAAGATAGGTGCCTCCTATCATAAACGCTAACTGTCTTATTCAGAATGGATTTACTAGTCCAGAATAAGGTTAAACCACTGATTTTTGTACGTTAGTACAGTGGCTTAACCTTAGTCCCGGAATAGCAAATGCACTCTGAATAAGACAATACATGCACATGTGCTTATCATTATTGTCTTTTGCAACTGATAAAATTTGACGTTATAGCTGAATCGTAGCTGCTAATAAAACTACAAATATTTTTGCGTGTAAAGATGTCATGGCAACTCGACATTTGTTAAAAAACGTATTTTGATGCCCTCCTCATTTTTAAACGGCCGTAAAAGTCACTCCTGCACACCATTGTGTCGCCATCTAGCAGGATATAAGGTCATAGTTTTACGATTGTCAATACTTTTAAATCATTCGTATCGCGACAGCCACGCGGTTGCCATGGATTTATCGTCCTGCGGTGTGTGACGGGGCATAAAATGGAAATGATTGCCCATTGATTTTATACAACACCGATGTTTTTCGAGCTGAATTCAATTGGAGGTGAATATTTGGTATTTTGTTTTGTATCAATCCCTGTTGCAGACTAGTCGGATTAAGGATGTTGGTCACGTTAGGCCTGTACACGAAGCAAATCAAAAGGAGCGAGAGTTAGATAAGGTATAACATTTTGAGATATTTCACTACCCTGCAATACACTTACTTTCCGACACTAGAACAGAAATGTACCTAAACAACTTTGTGCAAATAGATCCCCTCCCCCCACCCCCAAGTCCTGGTCATCCTGTATTTGGGTACGCCTTCGCCTCGTCAGGTTAATTTGTGAAGGAAATTCTTTTGAATTGTAAATTGAGCTCCAGGGTGCTAATTGGACCCGTCGTCCAGTCCAGACCTGTTAGTTGATTCGGTTTAAACAGCAGCCATCCGGTATAAACTGGATATAACTGGATCCATCCAGTTTGCGCTAGTTCGCTTTGACACATGCTGCAAATTTCGGATAGTTGATCGTGATTGACACCTCTCGTTTTCGTGATTTTTCAACGAATTCACTGGTTGTACGATTGAATTGGTCGACTGACGGTTTGAAATGTGAAATACTTGGAAATTCAAAGAGACATAAGGGCAGCGCTCTGTTAACGAGCTTTCTGTTGATTTCACGTACATACAAAGTCAAACTAAATTAAACTTTATACTGATACAGTAATGTTGGAGCCAGATTTTTGTTTAACTGAAATTTTATTTTAGCTGTCACCGGCTTTATTCCTGTATCTCTTGATAGGCGTGTTTAGTAGCGCAGAGTTGAATTTGGCGAATTTATTCTAAAATTCGCTTAAACTATGTTTAACAATCGAGATTAGGTAACAAGTGGCACTTCGGTATTTTTCATAAATGTTTCTTATTAAATGGGGATGAATTTTCCTCAAGCATTTTCTGTGGCAGTGTTATTAGACTTGTAAGTAGTCCCTTGTAAAACTTTTTAAATGCCTTATTTCTTAAATCTCAGTAGGCATAAAGACTAGATACATTTAAGAGTATTACGTAGATGCCTAAACAAAGGAAGTGTTACAGTTCCCTCCACAAATAAAGGGGACATGTATTCATTAACCTATACAGAACTTCTGAATAAGCTCCTTGTAACTGTGGAGCTTAAGAGAATTTCGTACATTACCCCATTCAGGTGAATTCACACTTTGAGTCTAGGGTATAAGGTCGATTCTAACTTGTCGATGAAAGAATGAAGAGATTCAGTATTTGGATGGGATGTGTTCCGAGTTCCTACGTTTCAGTTTTTGCAAACAAGGATTTAATTAGGACCAGCTCTAAGCTTGTTTTTGTCTATCAAAAGTAGTTTCCTGAATTTGAAAGCTTGACGTGTTTCTTATGCACAAAGATTGGTCTGAGAAGTATAGGCTGATTTTAGTAATTATTTTCATCTGAATCTGGAGTTTTTCCGAGACAAACAGTAGACTAGTGCGCCTAACCATAGGGGAGATGGTCCCAAAACGGGTAACTTAAGGTTTGAGTCGATAAAAAAGACGTTACTGCAGTTGCAAAGTTATTTATTTTTAATAATTCGTACAATTATGTATTAAAATTTGTATAAAAATCTAAATATCACTTCTTTTTTAATAAATCACTTCAAAAATTCAAAAACTAATCAGTCGGTCATTTTACCCGGTTTGCCCGCAGGGGGTGCCCAAAGCGGGTATGGCCCCTGGGGCAATCTTATAACTAAACAAAAAATATTGCTTTGTAGCTTATAGCAAAACTATTAGAAGTCAGTCTTTTAAATCACATTCGTCAGTCTTAATTATAGTTACTGCAACATTTATTTATCAAAAAGAAAGGTTTTGTTAACAGTTTCAAAATATTAAACAATAATAAAATTATAAAAAAGTAACACTACCGTTTACAAAATAAAAAAACATTCAAAATATATTTAATGATCTGTGGCAATTTATTCTTGACATAGATCACAATAGCAGGCCCCTACACCTAAATAGCTTGTGCATTGTTCATAGGCCCAACCATGAACCGTTTACCCGTTTTGCCCATACCCGCTTTGCCCAAAAGATACTTTTTCACGTTTTGTAAAATAAACTTAAAATCTTTATCAGAAATGTTGCCAAACAATGAGAATTCTACGCTGTTTTGATGCAGAATAATACACAAGTAACAGATTTTACACAACTTTCAACAGAATGAAGTAATTCATATTTACATACCTTGATATTTTTTTGTGAAACAGGCAAATAAAAACATTCGCGTCTTAGAGCTCCGCCGCGCGTCGCCGATGTTTCGGTCAAACGGATTCGTGTCGGAACGCATTCGGGTGATGCCGCGACATGCATACATTTGCACAATGGGCTTGTATGCGTGAATAACGAAGGCTACCCGCTTTGGGCGGTATACCCGCTTTGGGCTCACCTCCCCTACACTCTTTATAAAAATTCACAATTCGATATGCGATAATAGGTGGCTTCAAGAGCAGTTTAAAAAAATTAAGAAACATGAACTACTTACATTTCTCTGAACTAAAAACACGAAAGAAAAATAAATATCGCTATTAACGCTTACTTGATATCAATAGAAATGGTCCAGGGATTACCGACGACAATTAAATCGAGATTTATCGGGTCAAAAGCCAGTATATTTTATGCACATATCGCTCGCCGGCTTAGCACGTCAGTTCGACGTCCTATTACGATCGACCCCGATCCGATGAAGGAATTAACCCATAAAGACATGGGAGGAGGATCGGGACATACGAACATCTATTTGGAACGAACTAAAATGTTTTAATCGCTTAGGTCCACCGGCTCAGGGGCCACTCGTGACAACTGACGAGTGGTTTATCTTGAAAACGAACTTAATTTGCTCGTGTCTGGGTGCGATAGGACTAGTGGAGACGTATGACGGATTGTAACGCCTAGGGTTCTATAAGCTCTAAAGTATTATTTACTTGAGAGTTTATAGATAACAGAGTGTTTGTGTTTTAAACTCCAAAGTTTTTTTTTGTGAAATAAATGTCTGTCTGTGTCAATAGTTTGCGTGCAAGTCAAAGTTAGGCAGGAAACGACTAGACGCCATTAGTATTAGGTAATAAGGCCGGTCATTAGTATTAGGTAAGCGAAACAACACGTAAGTTTAATGCGAGTATAGTCAATCGCCCCCAACTCACCTTTGCTGCACCTAAAATTATTACTTACGTGGAAACTATATCATAAGATAGCTTAGGTTTACCAAGATTATTTTGTTTAGTTAATGGCTAAATATCACAACCTACTTCAAAATTACAAGTTACTTCTGCCATTTTTTAACTTGAAATCCAACAGAATTCTATAATATTATCAAGAAAATTTTAGGTTTTTCTTAGTATTTTGATAAAATTAATCTACACTATGGTTAAAAACTAGTTATTTGCAGTAAGTAGGTAGTAAGTTGTACAAATCTCTATACAAAAAAAACCCTTGCTAGTAATTAAGTACTTACTAAGTACGCTCTTAGTTGGACGGCTCTTATTTGGCCTTTTACAAACTACACAACTTTAGAGAAAAACCACAATTCCGACTACGCGACAAATTGATGCTGTTATGCCGCACAAATAATTGCCTTCATTATGGCGGCGCTAGTGGACTACACGTTTCATTTGTGGCGTAAGCGGGTTCTTGGGAAAATCACTGCGGTGCTGAAAATATGTTACGATGTAAGTACTGGGGGGTAACCATGAACTCTTAAAACAATCTCAAATCTGTCAAATCTTGTCAAATCTGTAAAATTTCGTACATACAAAATTGACAGATTTGATATTGTTTTAAGAGTTTATGGTTACCCCGCTCAGATGTAATGTTAAAATAACATTATATGGCGTTTGATGTATCTAACTACGAATTTATTACACATTATACATTTAAAAGATGTAATGGAAATAACACAAAATAATTCAGGGTTCGATTCTAGTGTTCAAATAGAACAACTTTTCATTTGGAGAATAAAACATATCCTCATACTAAACCAAGGACTGACATCTGTATGTTTTGTAACAGATATTTGTATTTGAGCAAAATCACCTATTTCAATGTACTATAGAAGGACAAACTGATTGAGTAACCTGATGAGTTATAATAAACACTAGCTGTAAACTTCGAAACATTATTCTAGCAAACTCAGCGAGATTGGAAATAAACCATTTTGAGCCATAAAAATGCAATCTTCTACTACATTGTAAAGGTCGCCGCACACCGAACGTTAAATAATTGTCAATAATGGCCGTCTAGACGCACTAATGCGGTGGGCGACGACAGAGACATGTACGTTGAGCGGCAAACGTTATCTGATGGTGATAGAAGAGGTAATGTCAATTTGATTTTTGATTGTCAACTTTGTTGCTTGTAAGATCAGTTTCATTAAATTTAATGATCAAAAAACAAAAAAATACTAGTTTACAGTTTTTGCCACCTTGTGGGATTTAAACCTGCCTCAATTAGTTTCTAACTTATAATATTAATGATGATACTGTTAAGTGTTTTTTACTTCTTTTGTATTAAAAATCAAAATCTCAAAAAACTCTTTTATAAAAGCGCCAATAAATAATGCCATAGTGACAGCTTTCAAAGAGCTGTGTTGTATGTATGTTGTGTTGTGACTTACGTTTAAGGCTGTGACATAAACACAATCAATTATTACATTAATAGTTTGCTATTAAACTTTGTCTTAAAGGTAAAACGAATCCACTAATTCTCAAAGAAAACAGTGCTGATTGTTATTCTTGTCCAACATAATGCCTTAGCCAACAAGGGTTGACTTCGAAGCAATTTTCACGTTTTACAAATTCATGACATTAACTGCGATGATGTATCGCCCGATAGATTGGAACGCGCCTGTTATTTGATCAGCTATGATTAATATTGTCACGCGACGTTCAGTGTAAGGGGAGCTTTACATAGAAGATTGTGAACCAAGGAGTTTTGTAAAGAACTGTTACTTTGTATTAAATGGATACGATATGTAATTAAGTTTTGTAATTCCTTCAACAAACAAAATTAATATTATAATAACTAAGTAGCATTAGATCTGTGCACCGGAGCGTGAATAGGGAATAATACATAGTTCTTATTAAATTATAATACATTATTTTTAAAATTTACACGATGTTAAATTCCAAATTCGAATTTTAATCCTTTTACTATGTACTTATGAAATCTTAATTATTTTAATTGGCTTTTATTGGAATATTTCGATATTTTCTTTTTATGCAGCTTGTCTGTGATATGGGTGTTTTTACCTGAAATAAATATCGATTATTATTATTACTGTAAATTTCCAAAAATTTAGCATAACCTAGACCTGGGCTAACCATGAAAATTAATAGCGTTGTTTTCGTGTAATCTTTTGACGTAAAACACTATTCAGACAATCAGAATAAGATTGAAGTAATCTATCTAAGTTCTTAGTTAGTCCCCAGAGTAGTCGTTAGTGTTTTATCGTCAAAATAACAAATTATCACATAAAAGTTATATCATATCGAATAAATATTATTTTCGTATTACGAATCATGATGATTGGCATCATACATTATAACAAGGTAACTGGGTATATTAAAAAATCAAAACGTGATTTGTAGCTTCAAAAACAATTAACTTTTGTATTAAAAGTATATCTAGAAATCTTAATTAGGTGCGTAAAGTATATTAATGTGTTGTTATCACGTTATTTCATTAGTTTAAAGGTGCGAGTGATTAATATTAAGTTATTGTCTGATTTGAAAGATAGTTATTATTATGTTTCAGTGATGTAAATTTTATGGGGATTATTTATGGTAAAGATAGAGACAAGTTAATCAACTTTGGTTTTTTTTAACTTGTTAATGTTGTGTAACTCCCTTAAAACAGTTCATTCAATTATAAACTTAGTCAGGTACGAAAAATATGAGCGTAGCAAATGTTTCGTACCAATATTACTTTTTTTTTTACTTTATACTTCGATGTTTGGCAGTTGTTTTTGTTATTTGTAATTAACCAAAAAAAAACCTTTACTAAATATTGCAATAATATTTTTCATGTATTAATAATATTTTTCATGTTTTTGGGCAACAGTATAAGTAACAGTTTTGATGTGTGAGTTATTTTAAATAAGCGATGTGAGTGTGTGTGTATTTTGAGTCTGTTGAGTTAAAATCTTAAAGTTTTATTTTTCGCCACGGAATCGAAGTCCTTGAATGCTTTGGCATTTGATAATAATTTCAACTTTATAACCCTACCGATGCCTGATAAAATTGATATTGACAGACGAATAGACAAGCAAGTTTGCAATTAGGGTTTCGATATTTTCTTTCGACATACAGTACCCTTAAAATGAGCGTAACGACGCGACGTCTTGGACCCGTGGACGCAAGTTTTCGACAGTCGCGGATTAAAATAGCGACCGTGCGTGTGTGCGGGTTAAAGTGATATTGTGATTGAGACCAGTCGCTATAAAACCAAATAATAACCAAATAGAATATCAAGTAGAATGTATTGATAAAAGGAAGAAAACAAATTCACGATCCTGAAGCAAGGAATTAACATCCTAGTGTTTTGAGGTATCAGACAATGATCTTTTGCCAGGGTGAATTTACCCCAGATTACTCAGCAGCCTATGTAAAAAAGAAAACTTTAACCTACTAACAAAAATAAAACGTGGAGTTCTTCTCTTCAAATCTTTCTCTACACTTCTCAAAATGTGAAGTTCTTCTGCCTTCTGGCAGCGAGAGAGGAAGAGACGAGATATATTTCACTAACAAGAGCGAGGTCTTTGAGATAATACAAATGGGATGATGATAATGGATGATCATTGTTCTGAGCGCTTGGTCGGCGCGTTTGACTATGCTTCTATTCGGAGCGTTTTCCATCAGATAGGAGAACCAGTCCGATTTTAATGTAACCAAACGTTTAGCAAGAGATATAAATCAATTCATCAAAACAATCAAAATAATAATGACATAAAAATTCAACATCATCATATCTCAACCATAGGATGTAAACGATCCCTCAAACAAATAACTACGTCACATAATCGTTGTCAGTATTTACTAGGTATATAAAAAACAAAAAACAACGGCCGTCGATGTTGTTTTGTTTCCGTAATAGGCACCTACAAGCAGAGCGCGCCCGAGCGCACCGCGTAATCTCTCCTAGCGCGTGACTCGACTACGTATGTCGTTCTACCTTTATCTTTGGGGAAAAGTGATAGTTCATTGAGCTCGAGAGCATGCTTCCGAAGATTTTGGGGAAACATTTTAAGTGAATAAAGTTGTGAGATACGTCATACGGCGTAGGTTAATGATATAGAGCAAATGCGTTTTGATAATTTTTAGTTATCAAGTTGTACGTAAGTTTTTAACTTCATGATCATAGCATTTAAGTTTTTTTGATTCTTCTATGCGGGACAAATTACTACGAGTAAAAGTGTGGACATCTTTCTACTAAAGCTATTTGCTACAGCCCTGAGCCTACAAAGTCCATTCAATTGTCGACCCGCCTTTCATTCTACCTTCAATGTTAAAAGGAAAAGGATAAACCCATAAATCACTCTTGTTGTGTTTGTACAAAAATTCGTAAAATGTAACTTATATACATTTTAAAATAAAAATTAGTCAAGTGTAAGACGGGCTTGAGTTATTTAGCAAAATTAAAAAAAAAGGCTTTTTCTGAATTCACTCAAACCTAAAATCGTATCCGTGAATTATTTGCACTCAAGGCGAATCACAGCGCCACTAGAAATCATTGAAGGTTGACTCTACTAATAATGATTTGTTTATAAAATTATAATTCAATATATTTAACCATTTTATTTCAGAGTAAATTGATATTTCAGCACTGTTTCAAGCGCCGCGATCACATTGTAAATAACCACGAATTATACAATTAAAGGCAATGAAAACTTAAATCAGTAGACAATTATCAAGTAACAATGGCAGATTTTGCATAAACAATTTAATAAAGCTTAAAACTAAATCGGAACCTGTCCATCAAGTGTTTACACAACGGCATCCAAGTGTTCGGATCGCCTTATCAGCCGCGAGGGACAGGAGTTTACGTCAGTAATCCTGGCTCTATCGTGATGGCGGAGAGCTGAGATGCCGAGGTAAACTTTAGGCTAGAGATGTGAAAGATCCGTTGTAACCGTAACTATCGAATATCCGAAATAAAATGATATTTTGGCGAAGCTATCGGATGTCCAAAAAACATTGAAATTATATAAACTACCTAACCATTTATTTAAACGATAAAATTTCATGGACTACCTAGGCTGCCTATGTTGCAGTTAGTTATTTATCTTGTAACTGTATTTTCTGTTATAATGGATGACAACTGACTGAGTTTGTGCTCAACACCAACCAATATTGGTATTTAAAGTTAATTGGTGTTTGCCCGGCCGAGCCTTCAGACGGATAGTGTGAAGGCTCGGCGTATTTTGTATCGTGAAGTTCAGATAGTTTTATTGTTTTTATTGTATAGCTTTAAAAGTTATTAATCAATACTAGTGGGATTTCTACTGTTAATAATTTAAGAAAATTCTAATGTATGTAACTGAAACTACGCAAAACTATCGGATAATTCGCCGTAATTCCATATCCGTATTCCGTAACATCCCTACTTCAGGCAACAACTAGTCCCGCTAACGGTTTAGCGCGCTGGACACTCAACGTTTACTTTAATAACTGTTGTTAAGCAATTGTAACTTGCAGGTGCAAGACTATGAGTAAGATTGCAAGGCATCTATGAAGTTTTCAAATTATTGGCTGCAAGATTTGCTAAGGACGTATGGTAGAATACCTACTAGTCGGTGGAAGCTCAGGTCTAACACTCGCCACAGATCCGTGTATTGTAAGTTTCGTTCCCACCACTTACGTCTGGGTTTTTTTATAATCTATATTTACAGATTTCCTCAACGTCACAAATTCTTCACATTCAGGTAATACTAGACGTGTCTCTGGTTCAAAACTGGACAGATTTCCTGTAGAAGGAGTGAGGGCAATTTCTTTAAATTTTACAATAGACTTGCTTGTCGCATCTTAGATCAATTCAAACATAATTAAGGAGGGAACGGGTCAAAGCATTGTGAGAATGGTATTTGAGCCAAAAAGCAACAAACTCGTACCTAAATGAAATCGTTCCATCGATAATCGACGACATATATTTAAAAAAAAAAACAAAGACGACTAAATATTTCCAGATTAGCGAATAAAAGGACAACTGAACGAAAAAGATTAATAAGAAGACAACACAAAATATTAAGCAGCAAAAAAAATCAAAAGAGTAACAATGTTTACCTCAACTGCCCAAAGGTGCAAATCGCCAAATTCCATTTTTTATTTCTAAAAATCGGTCTGTTTTAGAACGTCCTGGCCATCAGACGCCAAATTTGTTCTACAAAAAGGTCTGTTTAAAAACGTCTGCCCATCAGACGCTGGTCTATTTGCACCTCGATGGCAAACAATCGGCTGTAAGCGGTCGCTCGGAAGTGTTATTTACTCCTGAATCACGCCACTTCGGGTCGTGACTGGAATGCGAAGGAATGAAACGAGTCGTTATGAGCTCGCGGTCGTTGCTTTTATTGTTTTTCAGTCGGATATTGACGAGGTGTGACAACAACTTAGGGGCAAAGAAGTTCATATAATGTTAAATGGTTGCGTAAACATTTAATTAGGATGGATGATGGTTTTGATAAATTTTTTACCTTATTTTATTAGCTTATTTAATAAACCATTAGTCGTAATTATAAGATGCACTCTCTAAATTTATTTAAAAAAAAGAAAAATTAGTTCATACAGAATGAAGGAAAGAATAGGACACTCATTAAAAACACCTAATATAAGCACTGTATAAGTTGTTGTTTTGTTATTGTCGCCTCGAGGACATGCATTTATTTTACAGTAGATATTGTATTTATTTCAATAGTTTATTTGAATTGTTTGCGATTATTTTTTTTCTGCTATTCATATCAATTTCATGAATGAAGACATCGTTAAAATACGTATGGACTAAGTAAAACGTTACTAAAGGTCCACATACATTTTTATCTGATTGTACCAAAGTATCAAATACTTAAACGATATGTCGCATTTGGGTGTCCAACGAAATTTTAACTACACTCCGCCAAAGTATCCTAAATAAAATAAAACAGTGCTACTAGACCAAAGAGCGGAAACTTGTCCGTCGCAGCGAAACGTCGCACATGACAATGCTCTCTCGTGGCATAGAATGTCAAACACAATTAGGGCTAAATTCGCTTAGCAGTGCCGAGTCGGCTCGAGGCCAATTTGCAGAGTTCGCTTGTTAGTCTGTCTGGCCTCGCTCTTGACTGGGAGTTGACGTCTAACACTAAAGTGATAGCGGATTTTTCCTGGTCTTTAACACCTAGAGGTGTTCTTTGCGCATTTGGTGGCCCAGTAGCATTTTTGGTGGCGTCGCGAAATGAGATTGCTTGTTTGGTAGACAGAGTTGTGGTTATAATAGGTGTTGTAATGTCAGAGTTATCTAATCAGAAACGGTATAGCCGCCGCTATACGTAATTGTATAGATGATTGCTGAATTTGTGTGCCACATAGTATCAAGTTTATCTTTTAATAAAGCAACAATATTTATTTATAAAGAGTTTAGTACCATCATCAATTACGATAGCCATATTTTGAGGCGCTGAGAAGTTTCAATTACCTACCTTTTTTTTAATTGATCTAAGATCTTTTTCGATCGATTTTGCATTCTAAAATTACAGGACCTAAAATAAAAATGTAAATTCAAAATCTTTCAAACAACCAACACAAAGGAATACCTCCAATCTAACGGACTGTTTAAAAATTCAAAGTTGCTAACAAGACCGCAAGCCAATTATTTCTTGCCAAACACGGAGTAGGCAGCGAAGGGTTAACTTTAATGAGGTACGGCCACATCTAACGCCGAGCGCAAACATTTGCTCAAATATCTGCAGGTGTTTGGCCAGCTAAGCAAGACACGTAAATGAGAGGCAGAACGATTTTACCTAAGCAAATAAATGTTAAATCTGATTCACAACGTAGCTAAATTAGTAGTAGTAAACGTAGTTTATTGGCGATGGTATATCCAGAGCTGTCACTATAATATTATTAACTTTTTCTTCGTCCACCTGGGCCCTAACCATGAACTGTTAAAACAATCACAAATCTGTCAAACATTATCATTTCTGTCTAATTTTATATGAAATGACGTACCAAAATTGACAGATTTGACAACTTTGAGATTGTTTTAAGAGTTCATGGTTATGGCCCTGGAGATAATTAAAAAGTATTAAACACGATTTTTTTTCTTTTTCACAGTATCAAAATATTACAGAGTAATACATATTGGTTTGAAATTTCGCACGAAGTCACTAACTCTAAATAATAAGGGGTTTTGCCAAACTTTGACGCACTTTATCTTTGTAATTTTTTAGTTGATTGACAAAAGAAAAAATAAGAGTTCATATTTTTTTTATTGATAGTCTAAATAGAATTTAATTTTCTTTACCAAGTCGAAATCCATAATATATACATAGTGTTAGGTAGAACGACGTGTATACTTTTACAAGATGTTTTTCTTATCTAATCAATAATTACCATTGATCCCACCAATGGTCCTACCAATGGTGAAATCTAGTGTTCCTTTAATTAATATAATCAACTTATCAATACTAAACTTCAAGCGCTACTCGAGCAAAATGTATGGGACAGCTGATTGTTTTCTTGATTTTACCATTGGTCTCTTAATAAAGTTGTTAGTATGAATGAGAAGAACAACCTGTAAAAGTTTGGACATCATACAACCGAACACCATCATGCACAAATTCAATTCAATTAAAATAAATTAACTAACATAATTAAATTTTATTTCACCGACATTTGCTGTAGTTTTTGTGATAATTATTGCATTACTTAAAAGATACAGACGTAATTCAGTATCAAAACATTTTTGAATACATTGTTATTGACTTTGCTTATTACAAATCACTTATAACTTATAAAATCTTAGTTAGATCAACTTCAGATATCAGCGACGAAGTTCTCAGATAACTGGTCGAATATAACGTTGTTATGCATTATGTACCAGTATTAAGGTAATTTGATAATCAAATTGGCTCTATGCAAACGTTAAGCGTATTGGTTTTGCGTATTACTAGTTACGGAAGGCATTTACTCATGCCTTTAATTGTATTATGTATTCTAATTGAGATATTAACTATGTAAAGTATATCAGATGTTTGTCAAGTCAATTTAGTTAGATAATGTTACTTGTAGTTTAAAAACCTTACAAGTGAATGCCATTATGTTTTTAGTATTAATTTAGAATCGTTTTTTTTAGCAGTGTCAGTTGTAGTGAAGCACTGAATAAGTGTATTAGTTCCAAGTAAGTAAGCCAACACGGCTCACTATAGGATAAAGAAGGATCTACCTCAACTTCTTAGTTGGTGACCTCTTGATGATTTCAACCATACACCACCAAGTGGAACCAGTGCGTATTGATGTAGAGGTGTTGTAAAGTCAGTGACTATATAAGCACTAGCGTTAGATGTCAAGCTACTAATAGGCCTCTGCCCCTCTAGCTTAAGCAACAAAACGCGATACGATATGATATGATATATCGATTTATCGCATATTTTTGTCAAAATAATTAACTTTTATCAAAAAATTGAGCATGACCGTGATGTCGCCTGCACGGACATGCTCACTGTTTCGATTAAAGTTCAAGATGGCGGATATCATACCATATTTTGAAAGTTGGGTGTCGATTAATTGCTATATCGTATCATATCATATCGTGTTTTGTTGCTCATGCTAGAGGGTCTGATTAGGTTTACGGACTAGTTTTAAGCAGAACTAGCCGTATAATAATCATACTACAACGCCGCTATACGTAATTTGTGCTACAAGCTAATTGCAAATAAGACTTGATTAATTGAAGATAAATAACACTTGAAAAAAGTCATCGACCTCAGGTGGGACAAGCACTCGCCCGGCTTGCGATGGGACGTGGGTTCGAGTCCCACCTGAGGTCGATGACTTTTTTCAAGTGTTATTTATCTTCAATTAAACCTTGCATGGAATTGCTAAAAACAAAAATTTACAAGACTTGATTAGTTTAATAAGACTTCTTCTTTTCTTTTTTGGGAAATTGGTATATTCACTTATGCACGTATAGTACCAAAGTGATTGAACAAGTCACTTGAAAATTGAGCTTCCACTTCATAGATTTAATTGTCGAATCACATTTGTCCAGGCCATAAACGGGTCTAAGTTAATGAAACCGTATATCTTTGTGCGTGTAATTCAATTATACGGAGCAATCACACTCGCCCACTGTATAACAGGTGTATTTTATACTGCCGCCAAGGAACCCTAGAGCCATAGATTGGGTGTGGTCCAAGATATGAGCGAGACAGTCCTGGATTTGTCAATAGGCCGTAGAAGCCGCGGCCAAGGGGCGGCAGCGTCCTAGGTGCGGCAGATTTCAGAGAATGCTCGGTAGGGGGGCGGTTAAATTTAAATAGCCTACTGACGGCAAATTTGTAAATCCGCCACTGGAGCGAGAGCAAAGATTCTTTGATGAAGAGTAAGAGAAAAGCACTTTTCAATCACTAAGGTTTGAAACACATTATGATTCTCGTAGAAAAAAGAGGCCTAGTTTTAAGGTTCTCGTATTCCTGTAGTATAATTGATGTGCATTAACATTGCGACAAATTACATTTGCGCCAAAAATAGTTAATTTGATAATTATTTTATTTATATAGCGCTAATTAACATTATACAATTAATCATAAGCACCTTGACCTTCCAGAACAATACAACTACCATTTTTTTTTAAAGTGACTATTCAAATGTTATAGAAAAGACTACTGCAAAATTCACAGACAGACTTCAAAATTGTTTCTAGAAAAGATAACCAAATACGAATACTATAAAAACTAGAACAATTATTCCCAAATAGGAAACAAATGAAAAAGCGCGTGCGTGGCACTACATTATTTTTCACGCTTAGTTTTACTATTCCCTAATAGGCAACAGCATAAAAATCGAATGTGTGCCACTGCCACCACATCTTTTTTACGCTTGATGCTACCACTCAGGCCACACACAACGCATCTATAAATCCTGGACCCCTCCAGACTTCGCCGCGCCCATTAACGCGGCCGAGTTAGATTTTACGCCGCCGAGAATAGAGTAAACAAACACGGACTTTGGGAATAGCTGGCGACTTTCGTATGAAATAAGTTAGAAGTTTCTTGGAAAAAATGCGTATGTCACTTATAAGGGAGATGATAGTAAGTATTTCACTAAGAGATGAAGGTTTTTTTTACTGGATACAATGGACTAATAAATGAATTTAAAAAAAAAAAATCGATTTATTTCTGGAAATTCTATTGCAACATTCTTACAAGTACCAATAGCTGGCTGGTAAGAGAATAAGAAGGCAACTTTTAAGCAATCAAAGTAAATATAATATTAAGCAACTCATATTCGTCAAAATTGAACATTTTACAATAACCTAATTGATACTTTTGATAAAGCAATTCTTTCCCTTTGTCTTTTGCAGAAACGTTACTTAGACATTTCGATTTCAGCGTATAAATTCCGCCATAATTACACCCTCGCTTCTTATTTTGACATGTCGTTGCTATTCTATAAACGAATGTTTGAATACAAAAGCGTTTTAGTAATTTAAAACGTTGTAGTTAGCTTATATTTTGACATGGAAAATAGCTTTTCACTTTTCTATGAAATTCAGCAACAACAAAAAGCGCAGTGCTTTTCCTAATTTTGTCATAGTGAATCTTATTGCTGATGAATCGAATATTCCGCTAGTACTTTGTAAACGGAACTAATTGAATAGATGATGTTAACATTATTATATGTGATTGAGTCTTACTCATAGTTTTAAACAGTTCCGGATTGATGTGTTAGGTGAGTGCAGCAATACAAATCGTACGACGATTTATATATTTTTGAGATTAATGCTGTTCTCATGTAAGTGACTTTTGTCTTTAATGGGATTAAATGTCTATAAACCTAAACCTATTATTTTGTATTTTAATAACAACTAAAGTCTTCAAGCTATATGACTGTGTTGTAAGCGTCTGACTTCGATACTTATACAGAGTGTTAGGTAAATGGTGTAATAAACCGAAATTTAAAATACTATGGTAAAGTCAGAATCTTGATACCATTATTTTTAACCGACTTCAAAAAAGGAGGAGGTTCTCAATTCGTCTGAATGTTGTTGTTTTTTTGTATGTTTGTTACGCGATTACGCCGTCAATTATGGGCCGATTTCAAAATGTATTTTTTAGTTTGAAAGGGTATACTCCCGAGGTGGTCCCATTTACACCAAGTCCGATTCTGATGATGGGATCCTTGGGAAATCGAGGGCAACCCTCATTTTTTATAGGCATCAATAATGTTTTGCATATATTTTCTGACTCAATGCTGATTTTTGGGTCTGGTAATCATCATGTCATGTTGCTGACCTGATGATGGAAGCCACAGAACTCCTTAACGGATAGGAGTTAGAAGATAATACTGCTTTTTGTCGACAAAACGTATTTCGCAGTGTGTTGAGCAGACGTGGAGCTTATGAGGTACCAGACCGCCAATTTTTATTTACTGGGGACGAAAATGGAGGACTTAACACTTAAAATTGTAAAATAAAATAAGTTTAATAAAAAACTAAAAACCGACTTCAAAATGAAACTAAAAAGCGAAAAATAATATTGACTAAAACATACCTAATCCGTTCTTTTTGGAGTCGGTGCGAATGAACACATTTAACTCTCGATGGCTGGCACCGACTCCAAAAAGAACGGTATGTTTTAGTCAATATAATTTTTCGCTTTTTAGTTTCATTTTAAAGTCGGTTTTTAGTTTTTTATAAAACTAATTTTTGAAAAAAAAATTCTCATACAAATCAGATTCTAAAAATTATGTTTTGTATGAAAATTTTATGAATTAAAATGATGATATCAAAGTTCTGACTTCACTATACTATTTATATGCATATGTTAACAAGGCTAGTTTCGGCTTGATATATACACCGAGACATTTTCGTGGTTGTTTTTCCGCAGTAAAATGATTATATCTTAGTAGTACAATAGATAAATTAAGTTTTTTTTATTTAAATCACCTGTAGGCATTAAAATTAAAATCGCCTGCAGCGCGTGCGATGCATATTTCTATGTGCGGGAGCTTCTTATACTTTATACATTTATTTTGTATGGCACGCAGTACCCAAATACGTAACATCTCGTAAAAGAAACTATCATTTCTCACGCTTTCGAGTTGAAGATTATTTTTTTGATTATTTGAGAACAAAAATATTTTTATTTAATAAAATATACTCGCATGGTTCGATAGTACTACTAAAGGTTAATTATTCTGCCGCGGGAAAACAACCACTAAAATGTCTCGGTGTATACCCTTTACCAAACACCCTGTATACTTGTGACAATCGAAAACTATCTGCGAATTTGGAAGTACAACATGGCTAGAATTTGAATCTGTCACATAACTCCCAATACTACTCCCAAAAAATCTACACAAAAAAGTCATGTCCCACTCGTTGGGCTTGTTCATGCACCTGGTACCAGATTTATCGTGAGGGCCCAATGATAGAGGGCCTATGGGACACTCACTTGACACCTGCCCCCTCTTTATGTGTTGTTTTAATTTGCAATAAACAAAAGGATGAGGGGAATTTAAATAGGGTATGTCTGATGCTTGGAGCAGTTGGTATGGCATTTTTAATTGGCTTACGGTCGCCGTCGCGGAATGGATTGTAAAGTAAAGAAGTCAAGTTTAAATATCTTTAAGAAAATGTATGACTATAATCTTAATCCGGGGATCTATTTTTAGTCTTTTTAGGGTTCCGTACCCAAACGGTAAAACGGGACCCTATTACTAACTATTATACTATTTGGCCGTTTTTACAGATAATGGTACGGAACCCTTCGTGCGCGAATCCGACTCGCACTTGGTTGTTTACCTAAGCGTGCCTACCCCACACGGATCTCTACAGTAAAGAAGTTATTTACATTGTGTAACTGCAACTATGATTCCTTTTTCTGACTTAGTGTATTGATACCATAATGGGACTTCTTAAGAGTAGTAAATATTTCGCAAACGGACCCCTAAATCTAAAATAGTCTTAGTAAACCCTAAGTAATTTTAAAGGACCTATTAAACGATACCCCACACGATGGGGTAGACGATGAAAAAAACATCCCCACGTTACATATAGGGGAACTACCATCAAAAAATAATATTCTACTAGTCGGTTAGTCGACGTGATTGATACACATATCTCCACAAAATAACAGCTCTCTAGTGCCAATAGTCTCCAAGCAAAACCTCGGACGGACATGACGAAACTATAAGGGTTCCTTGTCAGGATTACGGAACCCTATATAATATGTACACAAAATCTATCACAATACCTTTTGAGATTGAAAAATACGTAGGCTTAGCTAGCCGTTAAAGACCCGATCAATTACACCCAGAACTCAAGATAAAAGGGAGTATCGTTACTCGCTCACGTCCTAACACTTAAGGTTCTGTACAAAATCTATTGACGGCACGTGAGTCGTGCCCGCAAACCGATTAACTTAGCCTACAAAGGCGTTAACCCTTAAATGCTAATGGGGTCCTATAGACCCGAGAGCAACAAAGAAAACAATACCCGCACTCTGTTTGTTCAGGTATACGTGATAGAGATTAAGATTATGAATGCGTATTGGAGGCGTGCCGAATTTACGTTTTCAGAAACAATAAACATTAATAAAGTGTTACTGAAAGTTCATTGCTGAAGGAAAACCGCTTATAAGTTACGATAAGAGTGTTTGCTTAGGTACCCATTTACTATTTGGTAGCAAATTTACGTGGAATCCCTTTAATAAGAAACAAATTTGCTTTCCAAAGTAATACTAGCTTTACTTTGTAAAATAATACGTTTTTTTTTGTTAATAAAACATACCTTTCACCCCTAATAAGCATTATTTAAGCTGTTATCAATGTTATTGCACCTTCAGGGGCGTGCGATGCATATAGGCAATTAGGCAGTGCCTTCCTGATAAATGAAATGAGGTAGGCAGTAGGTGTTTACAAATGTGTGTTATTGATAAAAACCAGTAATTTTTGTACATAAAACACATTGTTAAGTATCTACCGCCCACCTCGAAATAAATCCAGTGACCACCACTGTGCACTTTCAACTACTGCTGCATTTCTTCAAAACTTTTTACTAATTATACATGTATAGGTTGTAGTACTATTATCAAGTCAAGTCTGTATTCGTAGTTTTTTTTAATATTTCTGTTCCGTACCATTATCTATGAAAATTACAAACAATCACGTTTGTTGTAGGAACCCCCTTATGTATTTATTTTATTCAGATTTTTTGTAATTTTGTTATGGCGGCAACAGAAATAGGTAAATTATCTGTTTAAATTCAACCGTCTAACTATCACGGTTTATGAGATACGGCCTGGTATCCAGACAAACAGACAGACAGGCAGGCAGCGGAGTTTTAGTAATAGTGTCCCGCTTTACCCTATAAGTACGGAACCCTAAAATGAAAACTCTAAAAAGTTCTATAATGATACTTTCCCCCCATTTCCAAGCAACAACCTGAGGAATGAAACAGTCGCAAGGAGTAAGGGGTCCTATATAAATTCTTTCGCGTCCCATCAAAGTCAAATAAGTGCGAAGCTGGGTCTTCCCGACCCGAAGCCGAACGCGGAAGGGTTGACGCGTGTTTATTTTAGCCTAATACGGTGTTCAAGCATTAAGTGCGTTTGAAGTTGTATATGAGATGCTATTGAAATGGAAATTCGTTTTGTTCAAAGCCTCTAAATATTTCATTCGAAAGGTTTTTACCTGGGGAGGGTTTTGTTTATAGAGGGTTATTGAGAGGTGTTTTAGGCCACTACTGTTCATTAAGTGTGTTAACTAAAGGAGGGCGATTAATATCAGACTTTTTTTTTTGCATTGCTATTAAAACAATTTTTTTGATTAAACTTAGTACCTACGACTTTTTAATATCAAACATTATTAATGTAATGAGTACCTATTGAGATTGAGATATTATTAACCTTTTTAGGTCATGCCTATCCCCTACATTGGGACGAATGCAAGTTTTTTTTTCTTTCAGTGCGATATAATGCTAATTAGCCAGTTCCATCGAGGTTAGGTATAGTTTTTTAATGCTTATTGGCTTGCGCGTATTGCATTTAGCCACGACAACGTGATTAGGAAGTTACTACCCATCAATTAATTAGCAAAACTCACCTCAACGACATCGACTAACTTATTTGCAGATCGTTATACCAACTCGTCCCATAACTTCAAAGCCTTCAATATTTGAGTAGAGCATTCCCTCTTCAAATAATTACCCAAATTAAGGGGAGCGACTTTTACGCACGCGTAAATAATAAATAAGACGGTGTTACCTGCGACAAGCTGAGACAGGAGTCAGTTTATCTTTAAGTTATTCATGGCTTTGGGGTATAAACTTTGAATTTTGATGGGAGATATGGCGAAGTAAACAACTTTCAACGCATCTCCGTTGTGTATGTTTATGACGCTGGTGGGGTGTTTTAGACCCAGTGCGTAGATGGGGGTTAGAGTTCTTATACTTGTGAAAATATTCTGTAATGAAGAGTAACATACAAGCTAATAATCAGGACGAGAAGGGTTAATTAATGCATTATCTTTCTACCAAAACGTGGTCAGTTACTCTGAGCTAATACTGAGATTTTGATCATGGATTTAATCTTTACGTACCTAAGTACATCATAAACTTAAGCCCATCTACAACTAGACGCAATAAGAAAAAACATATAAGTGACTAAGATGTTCTTGAAATTAACACTTTTCACCGAAAGGAAAGAAACAAATTGTATCAAAAACAATATTCGATATCTGTTGAGCATCCAACAAAATAATATTTTTGACACGAGCATCTTAAAAAGTATATTATTTATAAAAACTACAAAGATTTTAATACTTTAAAAATATCGCGAAATTAAAATAGAGTAATTATTTTACATAAATTAACTGTTATTTGCACAATAACATTAAATTATGTAAAAAATATTTTGTTTTGCCAATCTCTCAAAGAATTTTTAAAATAACTACTTAATAAATAAGTTTTTTACACAAAAATTGCATTATGCAAAATGATAAACAGGTAACCCGTAACAGGCATAAACGCAGGGCTTCATCTGCATACGATAATCGGGAGGGCGACATCTGCGGGGCCTGTAGGTTTGGATTTCGCCCAATTTGAGCAGGAGGCTTTTTGAATTTATGTACAACTACAGGCTGATTTAAATTTGAAAAATCGTAGAATCTAGTATATAAAAGGATGGTGGGCAGAATGGGCCCAATTCCTATAAGCTAGACATATTTATTTAATAAAAAACCTGTTTCTATACATTCATTATCAGGGACTGATTCTGGCCTGCGCCAGAATTCGCTATGTGGTAGGAATTAATCGATTTTGAAGTTGTCATTTTCAGGTTAGAAATTTACGTTTTTGGCAGCCAACTTTTTATTAAAAGTCAATTACAAAGTTTTATTATTGACACATTTTTTGGAATGAATGACTCTTATTCACCTATTTACAAAGGTCATTACTATAATTTCCCTTTTTTATTTTAGTATGATAAATCGGAAATAGGAAACCTAGACTGGAGCAAATTCTTTAGAAATATTTTTTTATCATTTTATTGGTTTATTTTGTATGCCTTATAAAAAACATCAGTTCCCAAGAATTCATAATTTAGGAAAGGTCACTAAAGCTTCTGTAGGTAAAGAACACAAAAACAAAGTTAAACCAGGTAAAGTCGTTTTTATATTAAATCTGTTAAAATCATTATAAGCAAACTTGAACAATGAAAACACCCTATATCCTCACCCTCTATTATTGCAAGTTTTCCCAAATTTTCCCTCAGCCCTCATTACGTCCCTGCAAACAGAAGGGTGAGAGGAGTGCATCCTGCAACACTCCTGTTGTTTATATTAAAATATCTTGTTTGTAACCATTTGGCTTTTACATATTTTTTTGTTTGCTATCTATAAAATAGGATAAGTAAATAAATATGATTCAGCTTAACAAAGAATGGTTTTTGACCAACTAGATATTATCATATCATTATCATCATTCTCCTGTCGAATACGACATACCCATACATGATGGGGAATACCCCAGTTGACATTTTTCAAATAGTTAAATCTTTCTTACAGATCTGTGCTAAGATGCCGAATATAATTAAGTATTTCGTTGAAATAAACGATACAGATTCATCTTCCTTCGTGGTAAAAGAACTGCGTCATTTCTGAAGACATTTTTTTAAATAAAATGTTACATTTTATTTGAATGCTCTAAGATTTAAATAAAAAAACTTCGCACAAAGTTTCTAAAGCCTACCGAAATTAATTAAACAGTCAATTTAATAAAATTCCAACTCAATTGTTTAATTAATACAAAACAATCGAATAAACAATAACAATTCCTGAAGGATGTCGTTAAAAGTCGCTTCATTTACATCACCAACATAAAAGGGATATTTCTCTCATACATAATTATTTTCTACATCTGTCAACTCTTAAAACAACCTAGCCGCAAACGTCACTTACACGTTAAATGTATTTGATATGTATTTTTAATAAAATTTAATTTTCTCTCACTCAAAAACCAACTACTTTGTCCATTGAAGGCATGTTATGCCTTTCAGAAGGACATAATTCCACTAATTTGATAATCATCAAGAAAAATTATTTACATCACCGATATTAATTAAGCTTCTATTATATTTGGGTTAAGTATATGTGTAAGTGCCCGAAAGAGGGCCTATATACTGAATAAATAATTTGAATTTGGTTACATTCCGGTCAAGAGCGAAGCTATTTTTGGAGCATGTTCTAAATAACTAAATCTTGTTGTGGTACCGTCGTTGTTTCTCATTTCTTTAACACAAGTGCTTTAGCTACTTAGAATCAGAGCAATGTATGTGAATTTGTCCAATATTTATATATTTTATTGAAATCGAATGTTTGAGGCTAATCAATAAGCTGTTTCTTGCTCATTATGATTGGTTATTTTTCGTTATTTTTTACGAGAGCTAAGAATATAAGATACTTACATTAAACTATTTGACAACAATCACTCAATTTTAACATAGAAACGATGACACCTCATTTGGATCTTAATAAAAAGGCTGTAGCTTAATTGAATCGATTATTTGAGAGACCCAATAAGTCAGTATTCCAAATGTGGGGTTTCTGTTTTGAAAATGAACTAACCTTCAAAGAACAAATTTTTGCAATAAAGTGAATTTGCCACGAACATTGACTTATGGAATTTCTCAAATAATCGTTTCAAATGTTAAACCGTCTGCGTGCTAAGCAAGAGTTTAGGGTTCAAAACCCGAGAAAAGCGAGTACGCTTTTAATTGAAATATTCGCCCAATACTTGCAAAATTAAAGTTTTCATTTCTTTGTATTTGCGTTATTTCTCTTATTTAAATAACTGTAATGGACGCTGTACATAAATGACACAAACTCTAGTATCGTTCACCTGGGTCTAGACTGGGGCTAAGGACTAAGTTTCGGTTTCGCGAAACTTTTAAGTGTGCTCGTTACGTTTGTAGGGACATCCGAGGCAATGGCACAAAAAACGTTTAAGAGCCTCGAAGTTTCGCGATTACGGACTTGTGTTCTTTTGATTGTGTTGGCCCTTTGTTTTACTTTTGAGATATATAAGGTCTTATTTTATTAGCTAACTTCTTTTAAGGAGGTGCTTTTAATACTGAAACAAAAGTACCTTTACTATGGAAGTAATATCGAAATATATAAAAATGTTTAATTTTACCATACAATCCGTATTAGCTGATACGCTATTTAATATGGAACAATGACATTTTTATTAGTAGTAGAATTGTCCTCAAAAGAAAAAATAAGTTGATAATTATCCTTTAGTGTATACAGTTTTTTTATAGTGTACTTACTTATTACTACGAAGTATTGTAGCAGGAGGTTGTATTTACCTGAAAAGATAAAAATAATTTATTAGTACACACACACACAAATAAGTGTATGTAACAAAATACGTTATGGGATCTGTTAACTAAAGCGCTAATAAAAAACTTACATCGACATGTCAAAAAACAACAATAAAATTTCTCAATCAATGAAGGTTGTTTCCAGGAAATTTTCCGAGTACTGCTTAATTATTTAACCTTGAAAAAATAAGGAAAAGAATTCTTCACACAAACACTTGCTCATTGCGGGGTTTAAAATTTCTTATGAGAATAAATATCTTTGGCTTTGTTTGTTTTGCGGATCGCAAACAACTAGATTGGGACGGCCAATAACTTAAAAATGAACAAAACTACTTTATTCCCAACGTCTTCTCCCAAGTCCTCACTCATTATTTTATTCACAAGTAGAACCAAAGTCAATAATGACGGGAAGTCGTCTCCGATCGCCGCTTAAGTGGCCAATTGATCTCCAAGGGTGGTCGCCATTGACACAAAATTGTCCTATTAATGGGACTAAAGGAAATTGTTATAGCCGCTGGCTTTTTGTAGGGGAATATTCAATTATTGATACTTTAGCAAATGAGCTTTGATATACTAGTTGTTTTACAATTATGATTTTAACCAAGTTATTATACGAAACGGGTGAAACTGCCTCTTGCGGCACAAATAAAATATACATGTTGGTAATCCTTAATAGCTTGTTGAAATTATTTTAAAACTCCCTTTCACATAGAAGTTTACAATTTATCTTATTCAATCCATTACGTTCTAAATGAATTGATTGACACGAGTCTGTTTTGTTTGTTTGTATTTTGTAATTATGGTTTTTATCTTTAAATGTATTTAACAATCCTATCCGTAAACTCCACTTTCAATTCTTCATTCCAAATTTCTTTAAATCTCTTTGATGAATTAGACATTCAGATTTCTGCGTTCTACTAACAAGTGCAGAATATAGCCTTGATAAATTGCAAAAATGTAATACTTTTCAACAATGCAATAACTTTTTCGTTACAACAGGTGACAAATCTGATTTATTTAAAAAAAAAGTCCAAAAATTCTCTTTTCAAGATTATTTTTCTTTGCGTTTCCTATTATTCGCTCAACTAAGCCCCGGGTTCGGTTATTACTCGTTGTCAGATGCAAATATCCGTCTTTTTCAGGGGTGCTGAGATATGGGGCAATAAACAGCAGGACCCACCGACTGGCAACACCTGCTGGGTATGGTCACCCCATTGACTGGATAGGGGAGATATTGAGAAGGCATTTTTGCATAGAGAAGTGACGTTGATGCAGAAAAGTAGTGATTTAAAATATTAAAACTAATTATTAAAAGTTAAAACATAGCATGTACTGTCTTGTTACAGACCTGACGAAAAAATTGAACCGCCATGATGTAATTTTATGCAATTATCAAAATACTCTAAAGGGAGACGCCACTTTTCAAGTGGCAAGAGTATTGGTCTGCTATATATTATATGAATAAAGTTATTGTTTCAAAAACTGCTAAAAGAACATTATTATCTACTCCCGAGAAACACAGTTCCCAATAGATGTAAAATACAATAAACGGTTTGATTTGATTTGAGACGTAATGCAATAAACGAATTGATTTCATTTTGATGCACGATACAAAATACATTTTATACGGGTAGATCCACAGATAATCACTAGTACACAATAAAAATTGTAACGTTGTACGATTAGTTAAAAACATTTAAATTAAAATGTTATTTGTTTCTTTTAAGTTAATTTAATTTACCCTTAATTAATTAAGGTCACCCTACACGCTCACATCAAATGTAAAAAATAAGTTACAATCGAGACGCCAAAGTCTCTATTACTTTTTAAATTAACGTGCCGATGACAAATCTGCCCGTTAATCAGCCCCGGAGGGGGTGGAGTATGAGTAGAAGAGGTCAAGTGGGAGTTGACTTCACAACTTAAAGGGTTCTGTATGCAGGTTAGTCTATCTTTCTCCTAAATTTGTCTTGTTCAGTCGGAGTACGCTAATACGCATGGCCATGGAGATACGGGTGTGTATTACATTTGATATGCTTATAATCGACCTCTGTAACTCTTGGACGAGGTAATGAGACTATTATAAATGAATAAATTAGCAATTTTTTGATTAATGTGCTGGTTGGTAAAAATATAATGGACCTGAATAGTGATTCTGAATTATTATTATAATTTATTTATTTTTATTAATATAGCGGGTACTGTTTTGAGAATCCAGTTCAGTACTTAATGTTTTCTTTAAATGTAATTTAAATTAAATATATAATGTGCTCAAAATAGTATTATAAGAAATAAGAATGTGATTATTAAAACTTCTCACGTAAAGTTATTTTGTTAAGGAATTCGTTATTCGTTATTTATTTCAAAGGAAAGTTTGACCCTCGTGTGGAACCCTAAGAATCGCCTAATTGGATATAACTCGCTTGGAGGCTTTTCTCTCTTTATGACTTTCGTTGTTAGGAATGTTTGAAAAACTGACTTTTAGCTGAATTGATTCTTTTTATGGAGTGTTTGCTGAGCGCCTATAATGTTGGCATCCATCTGCCCTAAGGGGATTGCTATTGAAAAGTACGTTAGGTACTTCACAAATTCTTCTTTTTTGTGAAGGATAGGATTTCCCTAACTAGAAGCAGACTAAAGCAGTAAATGATTCAAATATTCATTCCGTTGAAGCTATAATCAATATTAGACGACTCGATTGGTGTAGTGACGGGATAGTTGCAAAGGGCCATGGTTTGATTCTTGGTTCGAGTTCAAGTTCAAGTCAGAAAACGGCTCGAGTCTGGGCGCGCTGGGACACGCTCCTAAAAATACATACACGAGGATGTTAATAATTCCTTCTTTCGCGACCATAATAGTAAATATCTGTTTATTTAAACGAATTTTGGTGTATATTTCTGACAACCTTTTGCCCGTTTCGCCAAAATCCGCCTCTTACGCAAAGGATAAGGATTTGATTCCCCGTATAAAAGTGCTTTACAAAACCATAGACAGACAGGTGAATAAAACTACAGATAAGTAGGCATACGATAAAACCACAAACAAGTTGGGCGATGGCATACTATATCCTTAAAACGACAAATTAGCGTGAATACGATACAATTTGTGGTAACAAAATCTAACCAAAATAGATACATTTTCCAACTCTACATAACGTTACAGCTAAAAAGTAATCACGAACCGCGAACTATTATGATTAGAGACCATTTATTGTCGACCGCAAAAACGAAGGTAGTTATACTAAATTCGTTAACCCCGGGGCGCGGCGACGCAAAAACTGCATGGGTACGATTTGTAGCTAAATTGTGGAGGGTTATAATTGTGTTACATTGTGAATGTTGCTAAGGTTCATAATTCTGAGTATAGGTATGTTGAATGGTAACTAAATTAAGATGTATGGGCCTGTTATAATGTAATTCCTTTAAGGGGATGATTCTAAATTACATGCCTACATCAACCATACTCACAATTTCAGCATTAAATTTCAATGAGAGCTAGTTTTCATATATATTAGTAAAATAACGACAGAAAAGCAAGTTATAAGTATAATCGAAAACTAAGAAACCGTCCTTCCTAAAAATCCTGGTGCCAAAAAATTACGAAATTCTTTTTCATGAATTAGAAAAAGAAAAAAAAAGTGATCAAACATCGGACTCATACAGCTTCCAAGGTCTTGCCTTTACGCCGTTAGAGTCAGTTTTAGAATTGCTTAGTGTAAAAATAATTGGTGTTGAAACTTTACGAGTTCTATCCGTTTAACAGTCAATGTAGACTTCACTCAGCCCTCCCGTCACTATTGTCCCCTCCGGATGGAGAGTGCCAACCGAGTTGCTCTCTCCGAGGTTTATTTTAATGCAATTGTCATGCAAATTGCGGAATTAATCGCCACGCTTAGGCCAAAGTTGCCTCAGTCCGATCTTTGCTGCTCAATGCAGCAATTATAACGAAAGTTTGGCGGCAGCTGCATAAATTTGCACGATTGAAGTAGCTGGGTCGATTGCACCATTGCAAGATTAAATAATTCATCAGGGTCAATCAGAATTGAGTCTTCTTATTAAACCTTCCAGCAAAACGAGACATGAAATGCATTTTATTGTCCCACGGCCTTATGCAACCGCTCGGAGTTTCACGAGTTAAAGAAACTCGTGTTTGTTTTTAAACTTCAAATAACTAACACAAACTTCAAACACTATATTACTGGGATTGGAAACAAGATAATACAAGCTTTGAGCCCGTATTTTAACCACTGCACCATTAATAAAGCCGCATACTCGACTTGATCCAGTATTTATCACCTTTTAAAATTTAGCCGGTACCTTTTAAAATTCTGTATTAAGTTATAAAAGCTTATTTAGCTTATACACATGTCTAGACTTCACATAAATAAAGTATATATATATATATTCATTTAAAAGATTCTTTTGTCTTACCCGTACATGGCGTGTTCAGGTTTCTTTGTTGTATTTTCTTTGTCACCGCAGAAAAATTGTCTTGTAAACGAAATAAAAGTTATAAAGCACTCAGTACCACATGTTCAGTGAAACACAGCAGACGTCATAACAAAGCCATACGGGGAATTAGAAGGAGAAACAGACGGACAAATTAGTTTAGCAACTTGCAATCTGCAAATACAACTCTAATTTTATTACAAATAGGAATTAAAATCGGATACAAGCGTAAACCTAGTGCAGCAAGTAGGAAAACACTGTCGTATATTTTAGCCAGATTAAAAATATAAAAATTGGGCCGAAAATGGTGTTGTGTCCTTTGTGCATAAACCTTAATAGTCAGAGCCCGCTGGGTTTTTAGGTTTCAAGAATACTAAAGTTTGTGATTTTTCGCATATAGTTTTCGGACCAGTTTCCAAACCTAACATGGTAATTTGTGTCATTTTTGGTGCTTACTTAGGAAAAAAATTAGGTATTTGCTTTTTTTTTTTTTTTTTTTTTTACGCGGGACTTTTCGGCTATTAACGGACGAAAAGAATATTATAGATCACAATTTTACTTTCATGTTAATAATGAAGTAGTAACTGATGTACATAGGCCTTTTGTGTCACCTCTGTCCACAAAATTACTGTTATTTAACCAGTACCTAAAATGTCTCCAAAATAGCTCTAAAAGAAAATTGTAGTAGCCTAAATAAGTTTTAAGAGTTTTGAGTCATTGGTATCTGTTACTCGAAATGTTTTGTGTCAAATCAATCCATAATATTGGTTGTTTTTTTGTTTTTTCATATAAAAGCCTGTAAAAAGCCTCAAAAGAAAATGCAAGTTTCTAGAGTTTTAGGCATTATTGTTGTTATAGTATAATGATACTATTTTCAGAATTTGTGTCATTTTCATCAACAAAATCTTATTATTTAAAAAAAAAAGGTATGTTTACGCGCAAAGGTCAAACGCGGAAGAGAGTTGCATGGACGCGGCACCCCCCGCGCCCGCACACTTCTACCGACCGGTCTAGCGCGAACGCGGTATTGTCAGTATTATTATTTGTTTTCGGTGCGTTGTCGTTGCAACGCAACATGTATTTACTTAAAATTACAAAAGATGATGCATAGGAAATACTAAAATGGAGGTTGAAAACAATTAATGTATTCAATATGATCATATATTGGACGTAAACCCTAAATACTATCGCAAAAACGGTTATTAATTTATTTTTTTATGCGAAAGAAGACCTTATCATGCACAAATTTAAGAATAAAATCGCGTGAACGGAACTAAATAGTTTAAAACATAGAACAGTTTTGTGAATAAGATAATGGTAGCTGTAACAGATTTTTAATAAATAATTATATGACATCACCTATAAATTGCTCGGATTCTATGATAGGCCAATTAGGGAAGCACACTTAGGGCTTGCGATCCGGATATTCAAATTATTCGGATATCCGCCGAATATTTAAAATTCGGATATCTAGTAAGTCAATATTCTGATAATTCGGTTATATTTTTTAATTTGCATTTTGGCTTGACAGTAAGGGGCGTCCTACACTACATTGAACATACCTTATCAAAATTGAAATACATTGATCCTTTTTTTACGGGAGTGTAATAAATTATACACCCATAATAATATCTAACCGTATACATAATAATATCTAACCGTTGACTCCACCTTGCCTTATTGTTGTTCTGCGGCAAATTTGGCTAGCCCACTGCCACTTGAGCTTGCTACATGGAGCGCAGTGTCCTGGTCTCTGTGGTGGGGGGTGACCTCTCTCTGCCGGCGATCGTCGCGAGGATGGCTTCAAGCGTGAAACCGTGGCAGGCAATGCTCACCATCTGCCAGGCAGTCATCTCGCAGAAGGAAGCGGCGGGAGGGAACGGGAGGCCTCAGCTTCCGCCCCAATGATCCACCTTAGGCGCGTTGGGTGTCGAATGAGGGCATACCTCCTCCACCTGCTCCTTCCAAATGGGTCCCGGGCTACAGACACGAGGGTGTCTCCGGGACTCACAGCGGCGCAGCGTATGACCCCGCGTGCCGTTCGCAGTAGAGTGGAAGTGACAGCTCCCTCTCCAGCCCGCCATAAAGCGGGCCGCAGCCGAAGCCGAGTCAAGGACCATCCTGCGGCTGCGGCCAATGGCGAAACCCTTGGCTCCATATCACTTAAGGCACCGGTGAGCACCGTGAGGTTTTAGTGGGTAGGCGGTCTCCTTCTGAGCCCGGAGTCCCGCACACCCCTCCAGCCGTTCCTTCGCGGTTGGAGGAAGGTGCGTTAATGTATTTCCTCACGTTAAAAAATGATTAACATTTGTCGAACCTCGATAAGCCTTCATTGCCTGACCTCCGCCGAAGAAGGGTTCCTTACCATGCTCTAAAGAAAAAAGCAAAAAATCACGTTCGTGGTATCTGAGCCCGCATAAATATTTTTTTAGTATTTGTTGTTGTAGCGGCAGCAGAAATACATCATGTGTGAAAATTTCAACTATCTTACTATCACGGTTCATGAGACGCAGCCTGATGATAGACGGACAAACAGACAGACAGACAGACAGACAGCGGAGCCTTAGTAATAGGGTGCTGTTTTACCCTCTGGGTACGGAACCCTAAAAACGGTTTCCTGGCAAAAAAAGTAACATTTATTCGGAACACTTTAACAACAATGATTTAAGAAGTTTGCTTTCGTCTGATCAATAATGCGGTAACGTTTGTTCGAAGTATTATGTTTCCCAACATTTATTACACCGCTGTTTTATTTGCCAAAATTTTAATTCACCAAACTTTTAATAAACGTGTAATTTTTATTTGCAAGAAATCAGGCATGTGTTAGAATTGTTTTGCAAGAAATCAAAAAACCAAGAAAATGTCATCAAGGGAAGCGTCATATATTTTTAATTTGAATTAATTTAGCTAACCCAAATTTGCAATCCGGATTTCATAAACGGGTTTCGTGACTAATCCGGATAAATCCGAATTTATTGAATTTAGTTGGAAAACTGAAATGAAAAAAAAAAACCGGCCATGTGCGTGTCGTGCCATGCGCAGTAGAGGGATCCATAGTTGCCCATTGTTACCACAATATATTTCCGCAATTACTTCATTTAAGTCACTTTTAATGTTTTCCTCTAAGGAATTTTGGAACGACTAAGTTGAACGACTATTACTCTTAATTAATTCTTTTCGAGGCGGTTAGTGTGCAGAATAGGGACACAGTAAGTGTAGTGTGTGACAGTACTTTGCGTGAAATTAATATTACAAGAGTAGATGAAGAATCTGCCTCTCATACGGAGTGAAGCATCGCTGTTCCAGTCAGCCTATGACCACGGTGACAAAACTTTTTTTGTTTGCTTCTTACTATAGCCTGCGAGTGTTTCATAATGAAATAAACTTTATATTCCCTCATTCCAAAAATATAAGACTAGGTTTATACTTAGACTAAATATTACCCAAACAATTTGAAACATGATAAATAAGATATTACATTATGTCAATAGCAACCAAAAATAAAAAAAATCAAAATCATTTACATGTCCCAATTTTTTTTCCTAACACTGCTTCGGGACTATTGTGGGCTAGTGCAGAGAAGAAGCAGACGACGTATATTATAAATTGGCCGCTGCGGCTAGTTGTAAAAATTGCAGCTGGCCGCGCCGCAGGCGGCGTGAGCGCACACACCAAGCAGGGCGGGAAGTGGGCGGAGCTCCCGGCCGCGGCCAGCCACGTTTGGCCGCGCGCAAGCCGCATAGATTTGAATAGTGCTAAGACTTTCATACTACACAACAGGCCGCAGCCGCGGCCGCCACCTCAGGCCGCGTCTGTCTGGGACAATCCGTCAATTGGATCGTCACTTTTTTGTTTGCGGAAGCATCTATAAATATTTAAAATAAAACGGTGTAATCCGGATATTTTGGATTATGGATAATCCGGACTGCAATCCCTAGCTTTAATCTACAAACTGTTCTATGTTTTAAACTAGTTAGGTCTAGACACGCGACTTAGTTCTTTAAAACTTGTATAGTAAGGTGTACTTTTGCATAAAATAAATATTTGCAAGTATTAAGAAACCTGGGGGTCGATTACCGTAATTCCCGTAGTTGGTTACGAAGATTTTAACATGATGCGATTATGATGTTACTATAAAACTGAATTCTCGTCGCTATTAATACGTGCGCACGAAATATGATCATGATGAGCGGGATATGATTGTGTCAATCATGGACTTAGTAGTGAAACTGGATAGAGTACTTCTAAAATTTTGCAAGTAACTTACACTTTCGGCCTTAGCAGTAAACAAAATATTTATTTGATGCAACCAAATTGAAATACTGGACGCCTAGCACGAAATTATAAATTTTTTCGGACGTATAAACCTAACAAATTATAATAACCAGTGTCATGTGGCAATCCTTTGATAAAATATGACTAACTCAATCTAGCCATGTAAAAAACACGACCCTTTACAAATGTTCATAAATTGTCAAACCTTTGATACAAGTG
Source organism: Anania fuscalis (assembly GCA_950371115.1). Classification (NCBI taxonomy): domain Eukaryota; kingdom Metazoa; phylum Arthropoda; class Insecta; order Lepidoptera; family Crambidae; genus Anania; species Anania fuscalis. The sequence goes on from OX493330.1 coordinate 19,713,395, forward strand.
AATAGATATTTAATTTGATCGGATAATACGACCGAACGAACGATACGCTTTCGTATTAGGCCTCTTGTTTCTAGTGAGAGGCACAAACCAGATAAATTTTTCTCTGTCTATCGAATGCTCTAACCAGTTTGACTATTAAATCTATGGTGACAATTTTCACAAATTAAGTCAACATTAAAATTAGTAGAAGTACCTACCATTTGGCCATTTTCTTGATTTGTCAATTTGACATTGTCATTTTAGTGTAAAAGAATACCGTATAAGAGGTTGATGTTGGCAAGACAGGAATCCTAATACGAAAGCGCATCGTTCGGTCGGTCGTATTATGCAATCAGATTAAAACATCCATCATTTCCCATATCAAAGGTTTGACAATTTATGAACAATTGAAAATGGTCGGGGCTTTTACTCGGCTAGATTGAGTTGGTTATATTTTATCAAAGGATTGACACATGCGACTCGCCATTTTAATTTGTTAGGTTTATACGACCGAACAAAAGATACACTTTCGTGCTAGGCCCCCTGGATATACACTGGATTATTATTACAAACTTTTAAATTACGGGAATTGGGCGTCTGATTTCTGATTTTTGACGCTGGTTTTAATAACGTAACCATCTAGGGAACCCTGTATTGGATTTTGCAAGTACGACTCACTCCTAATTTGACGTTCCTCAATAATTTAAGAGTGAAAGAGTGAGCTAAGCCATGATTATTCTTTATGTAACTAGCTGACCCGGATAACGTCGTACCACCTAACAGTATTTTTTTTACGTCAGATTTTTAGGGTTCCGTAGTCCTGACAAGGAACCCTTATAGTTTCGTCATGTCCGTCTGTCTGTCTGTCTGTTCGTCCGAGATTTCGCTTGGAGACTATTGACCCTGGAGAGTTGTAATTTTGTGGGGATATGTTAAAAAAAAATTTTTCAGGGTAGCACCCATACGTTTAAAATGGGGATGATTTTTTTTTTCAATGTCTACCCCATCATGTGGGATATCGTGGAAAGGGGTAAGGTTAAAAACAAAAACAGCATTATGTGAAATAATTATCTTAATTCAGTAAGTAAGTAAGTATGGTACAGTTTTGCTGACCGTACACTACTTGAAGCTAAGTGCGGTAATTGTATGGCACATTGATAACTCCATAGGTAGACTAATCAAAAGATTAATCCACTCGAAATGCATTGTCATTATTTTTTATCCATATTCTCGTTTGTTTGTTTTAAATTAATTATTTTAAATAGTTTTAAGTATTAGTTTTAACTTCAAAGTTTCAAAATCTAAAAATATAGTAAACAAAGTATAAGTGTAATAGTGGGAAACCTGGAATTCGTAGGAACAACAGAAATATCACACTCTGACGTGACGTCAACAATTGTACCGGTGAATTTTGAATCTCAGTGGACTGCAAAATCGAAAAACCGGGGGAGTACTAGTGTTATTTTGCACATTCATACACTTTACATTAATTCACCATCGCTCTATTCACTACTAGTCACTCCAGATCTCATGAAAGTGAGATTCGCGAGTTGACAATTCACTACCGGCCTAGTTGTGTTTCTTGTTACTTGACGAAAAGTGCAAGTAATATTGATAACAAACAACCTCTTGTCGTCCACGTCCTTTACAACAACAATTAAATACACATAACAATACACTCTGTATCCCTAGTTCTAAATTTTAAGCAGTATTTTTGTTATTCAAGAATAAATTACCCTACATTTAATTTAAAAAATATATATATTCTTGTAGATCATTAGCAGACAATTTTTATTTTATTAATTATATTTTACATTGAAATTATTAAGATCTTTATTGTATTACTAGTAAATTGTTATTGAATTAAACTTAGCTCTGTCCAATTCTGGTCACCTCAACTTAACTTGTTAAAATATAACACCAAAACTCGTGCTATACCTGTTGTTCTTTTGGATATTTCCAGACAAATCAGACATGCAAACCCGTAGGGGCGCTAAATTAGACATGGAGTCAAAATTAAAGCGAGCGCTTCAGGAATTAAAAGAAAGCAGGGATACATGTAACCAACTACTTAGGGAAAGAGAGGATAGTGAAGAGGAAATAAATTCTGTCGTTCAGAGAAACACAGAACTTAGGAAGGACTTGGCAGACCTACATGTTAAACACCAGGAGGTTGCCTTACACCGTGATCGACTACTAGCTACCATCAGCGGCTTCGACCAGTGCAGTGCTGTCTACGAGCAAGCTCTTATGCGCAACAACGAACTGGAGTCAGAGTTGCGTGATGCTAATAGGACTATTGTGCAATTTGAAGAGGAAAAGAAGCTTCAAGAGTTTGCGCAGACCCAGAACTTATATGAGGAGTTGATCGGCACCCCGGGTGGGCACACTTTGACTTCAATGTTGGATTCATCTGCCAATTCCGTTTTTGAAGAAAATAGAATTCAATCTAAGTTAAACAGTAAAAACAAGTTAAAAAAGTATATAAAACTGAATAGATTTATTTCTAAAACCAACAAAATTGTAAAAAAACAGAAATGTTTTTATAATAATGTTTTATTAAGAAAACAACGTAAAGATTTAGTAGATAGCTTAGAAATATATAATCAAAAACTACAGGAAAGTAGGTCTAAATATGATTTGGATATAGGACAACTGCAGGCTGATATCTCAAAATTGCACCAATCATTGGAGTCCATGACATGTTTATACAACTCTGCCCAAGACCAAATAAATGAACACATCCTGGCAGCAAATAATTTACTAGATCTTGGTAACCATGATACGGGTTTTAAATCACTACCAAACATGAAAGTAAATTCAATACCGGACCCTTCACTGCAGAGAAATTTTGGCCAGGAGTTGTCCTCCCCAGTGTTAAATTTAAACAGCCCGGTAAAACCTTATAATAGACCCAACGATCATGATAATGTTATTGTTTTTTCAGATAGGTTAGGAGTTGGTTACGGTCCCTTATTAAATAAAAAATTAAAATGTAATATTGTTAACCATTGTATGCCGGACGCATCAATTGATGAAATAGTTAATTGCATACAAAGTAGTAAATTAAATTCTGACTCAATACTAGTAATAATGTTAGGAGATAGTCATAAACTTACAAAGACAAGAATTATTCAAAATTATTCTATTTTGTCAGGACTCAATGTGAGAAAAATATTTTTTTGTGCCTTACCATTTTGTAAAAATCATACGGCACAAGAAAATACAAGTATTCATTTGTTGAATAATTTACTTTATAATATGACTCAACGTCATGACAAATTTGTGTTTTTTGACACAAATAAATTTATTAATAATAATTTTATATTGACAGGCAGCTCTTTACACCTGCCTTATAAATTTAAGAAACAAATAGCTACCCTGTTAGCATATAATATTAACTGTTTTGTTAATAAAACAAAATTATTGGATAATAAACGTATTAGTACTTGTACTAATTGTAATATACCTCTGACTACCTCTGAGAATTTAAACTGAGAGGGAAGACAAAAGCCAGGCCTAATAGAAACTTTAATATTGTTCATCAAAACATGCAAGGTCTGGCCGGCAAAGAGTTAGGGTTAGGGTTATTTCTACAAGATTTTCATGTTAATGTAATTTGCATAACAGAACACTGGTTCAATAAACATGAGTTAATGTTAAACATTGATAATTATAAAGTTGGTAGTTCGTTCACAAGGGAGTCTACTACTAGAGGGGGATCGCTTGTCCTTTTGAACAAAGAATTAAAATGTAAAGAACGCAAAGACATTGTGTCACTCTCATCTGAACGAAATATTGAACTAGCGTGTGTTGAGCTAGAGCAGTTTATTATAATAAGTGTATATAGCCCCCCATCTGCTAACTACCATATCTTTGAATCCATTATGGATGAGGCCTTAGGGAAGGTCTGTAAATCTAACAAGGAAGTAGTTGTTTGTGGAGATTTTAACGTCAATATATTAGTGAAAAATCAATATTCAGTCCGATTTCTAAATCTTTTTAAGTCACATAATTTGATAAATCTTTTTTATGAACCCACAAGGGTAACTCCCACAACAGCGACTTGCTTAGACAACATTTTTTGTAATGGCAATGTAATAAATAAATCTATTATAAATTGTCTAAGTTCGGACCATAGTGGACAAAAGGCATCATTTGTGCACCATCAAGTCTCAAACATAGTACAGGCTGTTTATAGGCCAGTTACTGTAAGTAGGATAGACAGATTTAAGGAGAATATTAATAATGGTGTAGATTTACTAAGGCCTAATAATGGACATAGTGTTGATAAATTATATGAAGATCTTTTTGGCTTAATCAGAAAGGAATTTGATCAGATTTTTACTCAAAAGCAATTAAAAACAAATAAACTGAACTGTAAGTTTAATGACTGGGCAACACCTGGTATTTACAAAAGTAGAAATACTTTATATGATTTGTATGCTTCAAAAGCAAATTCTCAGAACCCACTAGTCATAGAACATGTCAAAAAGTACTCAAAAATATTTAAAATTGTATGTGCCAAAGCCAAGTCCAACCACCTTCGCAGCTTGATTTCAGGTTCTACTAATAAAGTAAAGGCCACATGGAATATTATAAATAAAGAAACATGTAAGCAAAAGTCAAGGGATCACACTTACTCTCTCAAAATTAGGGATAGGCAAATCAGCTCAGACATAGGAGTTGCAAATACTTTTGAGACATTCTTCTCAAACATAGCTACTTCTACAACTAAAGATCTTGCTTCGTCTGCTGAACTAGCTGAATCTCTTCTAAAATCAAATGTTGACGAATGCAAGTCCCCATTAAATTTTAGATATATAAATCCCGATGGAATAATAAAAGCATTTAAAGAATTAAAACTGAAAAGCACAGAAGACCTATGGGGAATCTCTGTTAATATTATTAGTACAATTATAAATACTATAGCCCCATATCTTACAATCATTTTTAACAAATGTATTGATGATAGAGAATTCCCAACTACAATGAAATTTAGTAAAATAATTCCTTTATTTAAATCTGGTGAGAAATGTGACCCCTCCAATTTTCGACCAATATCTATCTTACCAGTTCTTAGTAAAATATTTGAAAAAATTATGTTCAATCAACTATTATCTCATTTTTTTCTGAATAAATTACTACATAATAAACAATATGGTTTCACGAAAGGTAGAAGCACAACCGATGCTGGAGTTGCACTCTTGAAACATATATTTGATGCTTGGGAGAGTAAGCAAGACGCTTTAGGTGTCTTTTGTGATCTTTCAAAAGCTTTTGATTGTGTAGATCATCAAACTTTACTTAAAAAACTGAGACATTATGGTGTATCAAAGAAGTCTTTAGATTTAATAAATTCATATCTCACAGGTAGAACGCAAAAAGTATGTATAAATAGAGCTGAGTCTTCCGGATCACCTCTAACTATGGGTGTACCGCAGGGATCGATATTAGGACCGCTGTTGTTTCTTATATATATAAATGACCTTCCTTACTTTACAAAAGATCTATGTGAGATGGTATTGTTTGCAGATGATACATCAATAATTTTCAAAATCAAAAGGGGCCAAGAATCTTTCGATGATGTCAATTATGCCCTCTCGCAAGTATTGCATTGGTTTACTACCAACAATCTTTTGCTCAATGCGAAGAAAACTAAATGCATTAAATTTACAATGCCTAATGTGAGACAGGTCTCAACGCATATTATTGTAAAAGATGAACAACTAGATACGACTAATTCCTCAACGTTCTTAGGAATAACTTTAGATTCCCGTTTGCAGTGGGGTGCTCATATTGAGGCTTTATCGGGAAGACTTAGTTCAGCTGCTTATGCCGTGAGAAAGATAAGACAACTGACTGATGTTGAAACGGCAAGATTAGTGTATTTTAGTTATTTTTACAGTTTAATGTCATACGGCATACTGTTATGGGGCTCAGCTGCAGATATTGAAACCATATTTGTCCTGCAAAAGAGAGCTGTTCGGGCTATTTACAATCTTAGACCCCGAGATTCGCTAAGAGAACTATTTAAAGAAATTAACGTACTTACAGTCGCTTCACAATATATTTTTGAAAATATTATGTATGTTCGCAAAAATCTGCACTTGTTTACTAAGAAAAATGACATACATAAGTATAATACCAGGCATAAAGATAAACTTGCCGTTCCAATGTTTAGATTGCACAAGGTAGGAAGTTCTTTCATGGGCAATTGTATTCAATTTTTTAATAAATTACCACAATCCATTGTTGAAATGCCTGTATATGAATTCAAATTGCATGTTAAAAGGACTCTAATGAAAAAGGGCTATTACACCGTTAGTGATTATATAAATGATAAAAATGTGTGGATTTAAAACTGCTTAGCTCACAACAAATCTTGTAAAATATTTATTTATTTTTAAAAGAGGCTGACAATAGTGACCGAGTTTCTTGCGCTGCTTCTTCTCGTCACTAGCCCACAATAGTCCAGAAGCAGTGGTAGGTAAAAAATTGGGACATGTAAAAGTGCCTTTTATGGCCAATTTACAGAAATAAATGATTTTGATTTTGATTTTGATTTTGTTACTTAACACGAACGCTTTGTTATTTTAAGATTAACTCATATGCTCGGAAAAAAGATATCAATTAAATAACAATGGCCCCGTCACAACCTCTCCTACCCGCCTGCGTCCGCTTGGAGCGCAGTTTCTTGTGTTTAATTAAATAGATTGTAGTCGAAAGTGACACAAATTAACATAATCGATTTTTGATGTATTTGTGATATGAAGTATGTTAACTGTAACAATTTATATTTTTTTTTGAAGCGTGTGTAGCTTGGATTACCTAAATAATTAAAATTCTCATAAGTTTATCCCTTAATTTGGCACAAAAATATATAAAAAGCATATCTATATGAACTGAGATACATAAAGTAAACTTTTTAAATTAGAATTTTTTTTTGGCAAAGTTATTTGGTACTTTTTCTATGTCAGTTTTTACTGGACGAAAGTGACACAAACTAGGCTTGTATTATATGTATGCTATATTAGGAACATTACAATTATAATTTTAAACTTTTAATTAATTTTGGCAGTTTTAAATCAATTAAATAAAACTGACAAATAAAAATTAATTTCTAAAAAAAGGATAGCAAGATCTGACACAAAACGCTAAATTAAGTTATTTAGGTATAAATGTATCTACAGAAAAAAAAATAGAAACTTTAGAATTCTTTTAGGCGAAGACACCAATATCGCTTATCGGTCTCGGACTATAAGTTGATCACTTAATAGTCAGTTGCAAGTACGCGTAACGATGCAGTAATTCTTTTGTAAATTATTCATGCGTTTTGTTTGAATCAAACGCAAACAATGATGTTGTATTACAGATGATTCGCAGATGGCTGATATTATTATTAAGGTATAGCGTTAAATAATTTGCTTTTAAATAACCGTTTTAATACCTATTATTGATAATTTATAGCATTTTATGAAAGAAAACACAAAAAAGATTGTTGACTACTTATATTATTTAACTTCTAAAAATACGCCTTACATTGACAATATCAGCGGGTTCCCATAAAGGAAAATATACAAACTTTTACTATTTAACGCTTCCTACAGACTACGGCTAAGTTGCATCACCTTAACTTTAACCGTAACTTTTAACTGTAACTATAACCAGTGTTTCTGTATAAAGTTTGACAAACTTTTGACGATTGCTAAAGTTAAAGTAGGATGGTGCAACCCAGCCTACGTATTTGACGGTCAAATAGTTTTAAATTTTTCGCACAGTGTCATTCAAAGAGTTTTTAATTGATGTCATGGTATGACCCTGAAGATATTAGTCCTCACTGAGGGAGCTGAGAAGAGCATTCCCTGCGTATTCGCGTCTTTGTGCGCAAAACAGACATCTCGCGTTACAAAGGCTCTCTCCCGAGCGCGTATGTAAACATTGCACCCTGATTATACTGCGGGCCCTACTATTGGCTACAGTTTTCTCGCACAGAACTTGTAAATTAGGATCTTAACCCGTATGCTCAAAAAAAAACAATTAAATAACACTGGCCTGTCACACATGTGTGCGAACTGAGCGAGAGGATGAAGAAAGAGAGATAAATTAGAGTTTCCTTGGGCAGTGATGCACTTCCCTGGTTACTGTGTAACGTTCCTTAGGATGTGAAAGATTAAAGGTATTTAAAGTAGTCGCTATTCAGCAAAATAAAATAAAAAAACTATTTAACTATTTCTTCATGACCCTATAAGGCGGTCGTACTCTCAATCGGAACTTAAAATGATAAATGTATTTCGACAGCAGCAGTCTTTTCACCAAAAATTTCTTATATGAAAACCTGAACCTTCTAGTGCCTAGTAAAAAAAGTTCACGTTAGACGTTCTATTTTATTCAGAGTGGTACTAGGGCCCATAGCTAGACCATAAAACAGTACTACTCTAACATAGTTTATTTTTTTATTTCTCCTAAAAGTTTTTGACATAAAATAAAACTGTTTAGAACCTCTTTAGATGGCTAGGCTCATGGTTGCTAAATATGAATGTAATGCAAACGTGTGACTTCAATTAACGTCAATAAAAACCAATAAAAACAATTTATTTCTGTAAATAGGCATTTAACACGTCTCACATTTTTTCCTTCCCACTGTTTCGGAACAATTTTAGGCGTCAATGGAGTAGAAGCCAAAGCTAAAGATCTCACATACAACTCGAACGTATTTTTTCGAATGTTCCGTAGTAAGGCCGGTATTCTCTTGAAAAATGCCCGTCATATCGCCGCGCAGACGACTGTAGTGAGCATGCTTCAAGGAACGTTGAAATGAAACGTTTCCTATTTGTGAAACATTTGGAATGCACTTGCGGGGAATTTAGACGAATTACTTTTATAAGTGAATTGAAAACGTTGATTTTATTTAGTTTGCGAAGTGAAAGTCGAGCTTCAGTTTTATTGACGCTACGTTTGTATCCTGTTAACAGTTGTACAAATTGCACAAACTTCATGACAGAAAACTTTCTGCCAACTGTTATGCTATCAACGAATAAAATTAATGTTCTTTACCTTACCTTTATTTATAGTACGAGTATAGTGACTGATTGTCACTTACTGCGTTAGATAGGTACATTATACGATTATACGACGAGTATATCATACAATGGCTAGAATACAGCTATTCCAAACAGAGCTGGAAATTCATAAAAATAATCGTGCCATCTTTTGAAAGTATTTGCGACTGCAAAATACTCAATAAACGTGAAAAAAATTCACAGAAACACAAAATACCAAGCATCTGTTATTCTGTACGTCTGTAATCCCCCAAACCAATTCCCACTTCGAATCCCTTGCACAAAAACCTACTTCAAAGCAATAAAGGTTGCAGACGTAATCCACCTTAGCACTGTCGCGGAAAGTATTAGTCGTACAAGGTGACAAACTGAAGCAAAACTGGGAAGAACTGGAAATAATTGGGGAAGAAAGACTTTAACTGTATCCAGGCAAAAAGGAAAACTAATATATTCATTTATTTTCGTTTAAAAGGACCCTAGGCTTAACAGTTACTCTCAATTCCGTTTTGATGTACAATAATTCATAATTTGATGACATCCATGGCCAAGAGGCGAGCATGCCGTACCTACTTGGTACTCGTCGTCATTTCTGAGGGCACGGGTTCATTTTCCGGTCAGTTCCATGTAGAAAACGAACTATTTTTATTTTGTCTCTGGTCTGGCTGTCTTGTTGATGATGATGTTTCTGATTTCTATGACACAAGTTATTTCACTACTTACCATAGGAGCAATGATGTGATGCTGTTCAATATTTATTTATTTATATTTATCATGATTAATCTTTGTCGGATCTCAACAAGAGTATAAACATTCACTAATAAGATATACCTAGGTACTGTAGAGGTCTATAACCGAATGAGTAAAACCTCTACGTCTACCAAGGTATAATTTTCGTCAAATAAAAAGAACGCTGCACTTAAAGCAGTACTGAAAATGTTAGTTCCTATTTTGGCCACCGCTCTTTTTACGTGACGCCAAGTATATGCGCGCCGCGCCTCTATACCTAATTTGTGAAGGTATGTTCGAATTATGAAAGTTTCTTTTGAATATTTTTCTTTGACGTAGAAAAAACTTTTGTTTTCGGGATGCATTCAAATATCTGGAGTCGAAGAAATATGTACAAAAAAATACATAAAATATGTTTAAAAACTAAAGAATTACGTACATCGATTCAAAAGCTAAGTACCTCTAGACACAACTTACGTATAGCACCGGCGCGCCTAGATTGCTTATGTAAAAACCCTTCTCAAGAATAAATATTTATTAAGTGAAATAATTTGTTTGCGATCAACTCCCAGTAGTTTATCCCAGCTTCGGCCATCGGCACGTTATAGTACAACAAAATGAATACACATGATTGGACGTTCAGAATAAGAATAAAAAATACTGAGCAGAATTAATTAATGTCAAAAACAAAACAATAACGACAAAGGCAAACAGCTAGAATACCTGTGAATATTTTGTTTGACAAATGAGAGAGCCAGCAATGAGAGGCACGAATGAGGCAAGAATAATATTGTGACGGGCACAACGTGGCCTTTACGTGACGTTCTGGGGACGAGTGTATGCTGTACCGTGCTATTTATTTTGTACATTTGGAACCAAAAAGAATGTAGTTTCAAACGCACATGAGAAAATGTTTATCTAAAGTTACATTGAGAGAAAATTGGAGTGAATTAATCACTCAAGCGTGTGTAAAATAGATAACAATGGACGTGCGGTAGCCGGTTGTCGCTTGGGAAGAGAATAGTTAAAAAAGGGTTTTTAAATAGTTTTTTTTTGCTTGCAATGAAGTAAATAAATATGTACTAGCCAGACAACACATTTGTTGATATGGTCTCGTATAAAGGAATAAGCATCCCTGGGCGGTAACCACGAACTCTTAAAACAATCTCAAATCTTTCAAACATTATCAAATCTGTCCAATTTTGATGTAATGACGTACCAAAATTGACAGATTTGACAGCTGCGAGATTGTTTTAAGAGTTCATGATTACCCCGCTGTGTTATGAGGTTTAAAGCAATGTTTTTTGCTAAACCTAGACCCGAGCAAATTCACAAAAGTTAGCCCGAAATCGAACTCTTAACTTACTTCTCGAATTCCTCAGTGATAATAGCGAATCCGGGCAGGTCTGGTTATCTTATCCTTTTAACTGACATAGGCACGTAAAATGCTGACAATAATAAATGCAATTTTAAAGCTTTTTACTTTCATATACATTACCAAAATAATAATAAAATACGTCCATTCTTTATAACCCCTAAAAATATTTCACGTTTACTACGTGACGTTCACCCTATTCCAGTAACCTGCCGCAATCCATCAGCTGCACCCATCACTTACAATAAACATGGTTAGTCTATGCATAACGCTGTCCCTGCACCCTCGACCCTCAAAAATCAGCGTGCATACCACCCCAAGATATATGATTTTAATAATCGCCAAGATTACAGTAAGGAGGATTCCTTGAGTGTCCCTCAGAGAGTCCTGCGAGAGAAATCGTCCCTCCAGCTATTTCATTTGTGAGGGCCACTTGATATATGCCAGAGCCTTGTTGTGTAAGGACCTTTTTTAAGAATTTCCTTTATTCGGTGCTGTTCTGTAGCTTGTAAAATCAATGGGGCGATGTTTAGGGATGTCTTTGTTTGGAGTGGGGCTTTTGTTTTGTATATATCTACAGTAAACAACTTTAAATAAATACATAACATCAATGATAAAATCAATACATTCAAGTGGATCAGAAAAAGAAATCAATAAAAAATACTTTGAGGAGGAATTCATAAACAAGCTTCAAGGGTTTGAACTTTCCTAGTTAAATAATACATTCTATTCTTAGAAGAATATATATTTTCTATTCTACTTACTTTGCAGAAATTACAAGCAAAAAAAGGGTAGTTAGATCTTGGCCAGAACTGGCTGTTTTGAATGTCAATAAAAAAAACTTTTGACGTGGCTTTAACAATTATATCTCTGTATTTATTTTAACCAATAAATGTTTTTGTCACGTACAGGGCCTGTATCACGATGAACGGATAAAGTGCCAAACAGAAACGTAACAGATAAAAATATATAGAGGATAAAAGTGCTTGAATAAATGTGTCATATAGCGCTATTTGACGGTCGTGAAACGCAAAAAGAGTGTTTATCCTAAAGATAATTAAGTAACAAATAGCCTATACAGAACTTATGCAGAACTTATCCGTATTGTGGAGCAGGCCCTAAAAATGTATGTACACTATAGATCTTTAGTTAAAACATTTTCCTCAGCCCGTACAAATTGACAACGCAATTAGCGCGCGTAAATCCACGTCACACGACCATCTTTCAAGATGGCGCGCAAGATGGCGCGCAAGATGGCGTCAAAAACCGCGGGAGTGACGAGGCGTTATTGGAAGTGCAACCGGTGCAGTGGTTTCTTAATAAACGGGGGTTATTAGTCCTTGTAAACGTCAACACGTTCGAGTTTAATTTCGAAGGCAGGTGTTGCTAGTAAAATAGTTTATGAGACATGTCGTCATAGTTTGAGTAGTGTCTGCAAAATTTATTGAGGATAATAATATGGCACTTTGCGAAGCACTACCATGAAAGCTAAATACACAAATGTACACAAGCTGTGTTTTTAAATAAGAAATTTCTATGCAGAAATAAACAAAAAATAATATGGTAGTAATACTGCTATAACTGATCATGGTATGATTCCTAGAGAGTAAAACAAGTGAGTTACAGCCACTGGAACTATTTTGACATACATACATTAACATTTTTGAGAACTTAATAATATCTGCATATGAAAAAAATTTTTTTAAATTTAATTTAATGAATTCTTCTTGACTCAACTAATTTTAACATAAGTTACAAACTTTTTAAAGTCTGAAAAAATGAAAGTTCTCGCGCATTCTCATTAAACTAAACTTGCTTTTTTTGCAGACGGTAACGCTTGATAAGTACGGAACCCGCTTTTTAATTAAAAGTGCTTTCTGCGACTGGTAATTTAAATTTCGCTACAAACTTGTCAAATACTTTGTGAATGCAATAAATGATTTTATTTTTGGGTAGGAAACGGAGCCACAACGTTTTTTAAAAACTTTATTCCTGTTGTATGTTACTAAGAACATTAATAACTGTCATTGATATATTTCTACTATATGCGTCTGCATAGATGCTTGCTCAATACGTAATATTGACAAACCTTGCATAATGGCCTAGTCTGTGATTCATATCAGTAAGGTAAGGATGTAGACAGATTTCTATGATTTCCTTTTTTCGTCTATGGCTAATTTGAGTGGTCTTTAAATTGCATAAATATCAACATAAGCAAAAATGTTTGGTCTACTTTTAACCCCTTTTGATATTGCACTTAACTTAAAAGACTTTAGACTTTGACGTATGAAATATGCTAAGATACTGTTTGGCGTTCATGGTTAGACCCTTAGTGATTTTTGAAAAACGCTAACTCAGTCGTAAAAGAAGTTAATATAATATTGAAGGTTCCTCATATTTGCCACATTGTCATTATATTGGGGAATAAGTAATTCAACTTTTCTGCTTCAGTGAAGTATATTTTTGCCCCGAGCGGAGTCAGTGGAGTGTTACGCGACAGCTGTTAGATTACGAAGGTCCCATAAGGCAAAGTATTCACTTCTTATTATCAAGAGTGACTACGAATATAATAGACTTTCCGATTCTTATACTTGAGACACAGTCTTATGCATTAATATATCTGAAGAAGAAAGCAAAATATACGTGGTTAGTCCTGTAGATTTGCGGTCTTAGTTTGGTATGTAATACGAGCGAACTGCCACGGATTTGGGAGATCTTAGTATCCACAATTATAAATGATTTGTCTGTAGGCACTATCACGGTTCATGAGATACAGCCTGGTGACAGACTGACGGACAGTAGAGTCTTAGTAAAAGGATCCCGTTTCACCTTTTGGGTACAGAACCCTAAAAATTATGATGTGTTACTTTCCGAGGGTAAAACAGACAGTGGAAAAAACCTCGAGCATTCTAAAGAAACTTTTACAAAAATGCACAACCTTAGCAACTCGTATCAAAAACCGAAGCACTTATCGATTCCAGCAACCCCGAAGGTCAAAAAAGGGGCCTATTCTCATAAACTTTGAAAAACTACACGAGATCGATACAATAATACCACCTTGAACTTTACAATTGAATACAAACTTTATAACAACAATCTAAGGTACGTTTTTGTTTTTTCACAAATTGCGTAGGTCGCGGTGGTTAGGGCAAGCCTGGAATACAAATCAGGGTAGGGTGGGGCTAATGGTGATATATCAGTCTGTGCTCCAACCTTCTTACAATGGAGGCTTTAAAACATTAACTTTAGCTAATTCAGTCTGATACAAATTAATTAAGGCCTCTGGAATTCGGGACGGGATCCTTCTAATTAAGATTTAGGATAACCAGTATTTTATTTTTAAACTTTAGTAAGTAAGAAACAAAAAAACATACTCAACTTAACTAGCAGTTTCTATGTCATATCTACATCATGAAATATAGTAAAGAAATTGAATACAAATACCATATATTATAATATTTTTATAGCTGACCTGTATTGTAAAGGTTGCAGGAAACCGCTGAACGCAGGTATCTTCAAATTAGCCAATCTGGAAGTCATTGTTATCAAGCCTATGTTTAGCAGTGGACGAAATAATGGCCTATGGCTATAACGATGATGAGGATATGGTCTAGTATGTTTAGATAGCATTGCTGGCTGGTTTTAAAATAAATATCACAGAAATAAGGGAATCAATATCTAGCTAGCTAGCTTTATTTGCCCGTTCTGTCACACTACTCGTTTCTATTAACGACGAAAACAAACGAATTCTTAAAATAAAAATTCCGTCAGGAAAATGCTAAAACTTTTGCCAGGAAAAAAAAAGGTAATTTTTATCTCGCAGCCCAATTAGGCAGTTTGAATTTAAATCTTTCTAATATTCAAATCTGGGGATGCAATGTATGCAAATGCATATCTCCCTGCGAGCTGCGTCGGAAATGTTTATCATGTTTTCCTGAGTATATATTATTATCGGTGGTACAAGTGGTAGTAGAGTTATGACGATAATCCGGTCAACGAAATTTGTTGCTTTATATCTATTGCCCTGCAAGACCAGACTACCAGACTTGTCGTCGCCATCTCTGAGGTCCTACTAGGTTCGATTCTCGGTCAGGTCGATGAAGTATTTTTTTTTTATATTGTCCAGACAATATAAACAATATTGTTTACTGTTTTCGTATTTGTTTGGAGACCCAGGTCTGGGTGTTCTGGTACCGTCATTGATTCTGATTTCTATAATACAGAACTTTAGCTACTTACCTACCTAAACACCGAGCTTATGAACATTTTAACCATCTCTTCATAGAAACTGGTTGATAAACCCATCAAAGGCATGATGCTCTGAAAAAATAACATCCATTTTCTCATATCCTCATATTTTTGAGTTTTCCCATCCAGCAAAGTCTTTGAAGACGGCTTGCCATGCATTTATAATTCGTAGCAACGCACGGACCGACAAAGATACATAGAAATTTCTTACCTTCTCAAAGAGCTAATTGGAAAGTGCGAAATGAGAACCCTAGAGACACTTGCTACTTTCATTTCAATGTAAAATACACTCTAATTGAATGTTGCTAAGGTTTAAATTAGCGTGCGGGAGTTTTGTTTTATAAGTGTATTCGCGACAAAGATAAGGGTTGTTCCGTTTAATTTTCATTGACAAGTGTCGAGTGTGTTGCGAGACGGTTAACTGTAGAATGGATAGTGTGTAATTAACTTTAGATTGAAAGGAAATTGGACTCGTAAGATACATATTTCAGTCGTAGCCTCGTAGGTACTCGTTTGCACAAGGAGTTTGTAAACATACCTTTGCAAGAATAAAAGTATTTTACTACATTAAAAATATCAATATTAATTAAGTTTTTTTATGTATAATATTAAAAAGGATTGTTGATCTAATATTTAGCAAAAAGAAACAAAACTTGAATAAAGTCTTTGCTTAAAACTAAAAAAGTCGACTGAAAAACGAAAACAAATAAAACAACAAACCTATACAAAATGTCTACTCTCCACCGAATTATAAGATGACATACTCAACTAATAAATGAGGACTTCATATTAGAAACAAAGAAAAACAGCCAGTAGACTGTCCACCGCTCACATAAAACAAAATAAAACGACAACTGCTCAATTACTTGTTAAAATTTCAAGGAGACTATCAGACTAACAATATCTAGAGACAAGTAACATGTAATAAGGACAGATGACAGGCAGCAAACAGCGTCGGCGTAATAGGAGAGCTGCAGATGTGGATGCAAGCTCACTGCAGAACCCTCACTCCCTTTTTTAGTATTTACACGGCACGACTAGTTCAGAACCGAACGATTTTGATCTTCATTAAAAAACGCTCGGAATAATACTCGTCTCTGATATTAGACGAATTACTTAAATGAAAGCTACGAGAAGGCATTTATACTCGTCTGTTTAGAATGCTACGAATTACTTAGATTAGAACTACGAAAAACTACAAATGACTACGATTGAAGAGACACAAACCGCTATCGAATCGCTCACAACACAATACTCATTTCTTATTACTGTGGTCACATCGAAAATAAGACACACTTTGAACCAGACTGATTCGGATCACGCCACCCAACCCGATCTTTCACCGCCAAAGATTCTAAAAATCTAGAGTAAGTACCTGCGTTCTTTCTATGATCATTCACATATTTTACATTTGCTGACCGGCAACTGACAACCAGGTAGATATACATGTTCATTAGAAGGACCGCGACATAGCAAACGCTTCGTAAAGCGCTCTCCAGCAAGGTGAAGCGATGATAACGCTGCTGCGCCAGACAGAGCGCTTTGAAAAGAACAACCAAAGATTGGGCTCAATAGTGTGCCTTGAGACAAGCTATGTCCAGCTGTGGACTAATGTGCGCTGATTATTAAATGATAGGATTGCGTAGAATAAAAAAAAACCTTTATTAAACTAATCGTCAAGTGTAAACACCGCCAACCTCTCGCCAACGCGGTGCCCTCTTTTGCAACGTTGTCTTGGCTGCATTTTTGGAAAATGAAACTTTTTGAAACACTATGTTTATCACGCGACAGCTGATAGAAACATACAACATTAACTTAAGCTCAATTCAAGGCTAATAGTGATGATTAGCTACATTTATTATTAAAACGAATGAAATGCTCAAATCTTATAAATTGATTTGAGTATGGGTGTAGACTAAGGAAAAAGGGAATTAACCGTTTAATGTCATTAATATAGATATTAATCCCTTGCTTCAAAACCACGACAGCAAATGTTTTCTAGCGCATTTTGATAAAGGTAATTAAAAGCCTAGAATTTAGACACAATATAAAACTCAGACATCGGTAACTCCTATGATATTTAAAGTATTAAATTATATTAATTAAAATCCTTCCTAAAACTATCAATTATTTTACGATTTTCCTTATCTGATTTTCATAATAAATCCGGCCTAATATGGAACTAACATAAAATGCTTTGGGCACATGTTTGTCATTAATCCAAACTATAAAGTAAGAGGATCACGTACTTAACCGGCACTTTATCTAATGCTATTATAAATTACCTATTATTATCTTAATGGTAATGACGCTACACGAATAGTTAATAGTTATCAAACACAACCCTGGAGAGATGTGACGTTGAATATTCAACCCTATGCTTCTAAACATAGAGTATGTTTTTTAACGAAATTAGTTGACGAAAATAGGGTCCTCAAAAATATTAGTGGCCGTAAAAATATGGATGCGTAAAAACAAGATCATTTTTATTTTGTTAATGTAAAGTACGGGTTAACGGTATCATCAATCTATATTTTGTTGAAAGAGTTTTCATAAAAAAGTAATCCAGAGGTCGATATGATGATGATGATGATATTCAGAATGTATATGATATAGGCTAATTCCTACAAAATGAACAGTTAACTACTGATAAGCAACAACTTTTATTATACCGACACCCAAAAAAGCCTTTTCATACAACATATTCATCTACCAGAGGCTGACAAGAGGGTATAGTTTTTACAGATAATTACTCTAGGTACATAGAAAAAAATAAAACAAGGTTAAAGTAATACTGTTTTTTAATAGCTTGGTCAGGCCCCTCGATATATTTATTTTCAAAAGTTTGCAGGCATTTTAATGCATGCAAACTTTGACTTAAATCACTAACTTTTCATTGATTTAAAAACAAATAAAAATCAAACCTAAGAAATAACTCAAAATGAACAGGATTTGCAGGCTACATGAAAAAGAGTGTTATTTAAAAAAAAACTTAACTGTCACAGGTAGACCCCAAGAAAATCGTTTCGGCTCTGAGCTCTTATTATAGATTTCGCTTGATTTATAGGCTTAGCGTCACGTTATACTGGTTTGATATTCCACCGCAATTATTTCTTGTAAAAAATAACAAGGGTGGGTGTTTGAAGTCCTTTGGGTCGGCTTTCAAGTAACACGGACAATTACGAAATCGGGGAGTCGTTATTATGGCCCCGGGTCGGGTAGCCATGATGCCCTAATGTTGTTTTTTACAACAAACGAATATATCTTTGATCATTTTTTTCAAACTTGTCTTCAAGTAGTAAATACAATGTCAAAGTCATTTATTTTAGCAAATTGGCCATCAATGGCACTTTTACATGTCCCAATTTGTTTTTCCTACCACCGCTTCGGGACTACATATCGGCTGGTGATGAGAAGAAACGGCGCAACAAACTCAGTCACCTTTGTCAGCCTGGTTTTATTACAGGAAATACAATTACAAGATAGTGTAAGTGCGAGCTAGGCAGGTTATTAAGTCCATGCACTCTTGTCGTTCAACTTTGTAATATCCTATTTCCATAAGGATTTTTATTTAATGTGGTTTTTGAACTTATAAACAGTCAAGTCAACAAGAGTTTGTGGTACTTTATTAAATATTTTTATACATTTCCCCAAAAATATGGTTCAGTGAAAACTGAAACTTTTGCCTAACGTCAGTCTCTCAAGTATGCCTATATACCCCACTGCAGGGCACAGACCTTACCTCAACTGTTGAGGTGGTTTAGTCCACCGCGTGGGCCAGGCCAGTGAAAATACCTTACTGTCAGATGTAATCAAGCCTAAGGCCTTTTAACGTGCCTTCAAAAGCAGAAAGATGCTCGAGATATTTTTTTTCTTGTGTTTTAAATGTCACTAAATATGGTAAAGGTTGCAGGACGACGCTGGATGCAGGCCGCTTCCAATCGGCCGATCTGGAAGTCACTGGGGGAGGCCTATGTTCAGCAGTGGACGTCCTGTGGCTGAGATGATGATGAAATATGGTCGGAATGGTCACCCACTCACAACCGCGGCGTTGGTTGCTTAACTTTAGTAATCGATACCATAGCGCTGCCGACACTGAGCTGCGAGCACCTAAACCTCAGTTTGCTCTAACGTTGTCATTTTGACAAATTCACTTGTGTTACATGATGTACCAGACAACTCAAGACAGACATAAACGAGACGAGACAGCCAAGGTGAAAAATGACAGGTATTATAGGTAAAACTGCCTATTTAAAGAATGAAATAATTGAGAATACTAGTTAATAATCACCTATAATGAACCTTAGGAGAGCAAACTTCTTTCCTACAGAATCATTACCCGACTGCCAAACGAGGGTTATGTTTTTTATTATAGGATTTAAACAACTCTTGACCCTTTAAGACACCTAAACAATATACAATGAATTTTTAATTTACGTAGCCACATGTAGGCGTTGTGCGTTTGACAGATTAATAGGTATAAATTGGCAGTAGCTACGCAAAATGTGCAATTAATGTTACAACGAATAATGGTTTATCCATTAGATTATATAAGGTCCGATTTTATTAGTGTTCGTCCTGTTAACCTGTGACTGTATAGGTGAAAAGCAATCGTAAAAACCAACTTTCAAATGTCTATCATAAAAACTAAAAAAGTTAAATTTAAATTACATAATAACAACGTCGACTTCATATTGCATAAACTACCTATCTTCAACTCTTTCTTGCTCTGTACAAGGGGAAGGAATAAGACGGATAACCAGATGGTTAAACGTAGCAAAGATAGGACGAGTTTATGCAATATGAAGTCAATGTTGTTGATTTTTAACTTTTTTAGTTTTTATGGTACACATTTGAAAATTGGTTTTTACGATTGCTTTTCACCTATATACACAGGTTAACAGGATGAACACTAATAAAATCGGACCTTATATATTATATCTGCACAGAAAATTTTACGAGATGGAAAAAAAAGTAAAGATTGTCTACGCGTTGAAATTCCATCACCCTCCACCGAATGGGGTGGGGGTAAATATCGGGTATCTTATTATTTTAGGTCGGCTGCTCGCTCTCTCTCACGAAGTTGCTTTAATATTTTAGTGAACCGAAGGTGCTGACGGTATAAACTTGATTGAAAGACAGTTGATAAAAATTACGAAAAGGTAATTTAGAATTTTCACTGACCAAGTAAAGAGTAAGTAGAGCTAAAAACTATATGATGTTGATGTAGTATTGACTATATAACTAAAGGGATAAATAAGCGAGCTGAAGTAGCAGAAGACCTAAGCATGGGCTTTTAAAACAGTATTACCTTTCCCTTGTTTTGTTTCACTGTATTGAGTTTGATGTAATTACAACACTGATTAGGAAAAGAGAAAAGCTTACTATTATGAACTCATGATTAGGTCTCTGGCTTTATTTACCGCGTATATCTGGGTATAATAATTAACAGACACGTGGAATTAGTATGTCCTATTACATTCATTAAGAATTTTCAGTTCTCGTCCAAATCAAAATATCACCTAGCAAGTTCATTGATTTGTTATAGTCGGTTCCACCAAAAACAAATGCCACCCAAAAATACCCTTACACTTTATTTTACACTCGCTATAAAATACCAACTGGCATTGCATCTAGCCATGAACTTGCTCCCGACCTAATCCACGTCTATTTCGAGCCCCCCGCTCGTAAAACTTATAAATAATAAACGGTGCACGATGAAGGGACGTTGATACAGGAGCTTGATAACAACTGCAGGGTTGTGGAGATGGTTTAGAAGAGTTTCGCTGGTGAGATCCGAGAATATCGATAAAATAGCGTATAATTCAGTTACCATTGACAAATACAGCTGTTACAAGTTCCATGAACAACTTTGAAAGAGGATGTATAAACCTGACAAATTAAAATTACCATCTCCTTGTACAATCCTGTGACATAATCCTTTGACATAACTAAAACTAGCCGTGTAAAAAACCCGACCGTTTTCAATTGTTCATAAATTGCAAAAGGTTCGATTCAAGTGAATGGCTCTTTTAATATGATAGATTAATACGTCCGACCGAACTAAACACTTTCGTAGTTAGTAGGCCAGCAGTTACCATCGACAAAACAGCGTTGCAACCATTGATATACATTTAACTCAATGGTTGCAACTAGTTCCAATGTAACTTTGAGAGAAGCTTATTAGGTTGTTTTAAATTGCATGCAGTTGGTATGTTTACAAAACAAATAACTAATAACCACAGCCCTTAGTAGTATAACGGAAATTTAATAAATATTTTTACAGCGACATTAAAAATGTTTACTCGTAGGCCCCAAGTATTCAAAGGTAGGTACTTTATTCCCTAATGTTACGAGGGTTATATTGTATTTGCACACTAAATATAGGTATTCATTAGACTTATGTCGCTCCTAAAATTATGATCATATACACGTACCTCGTCTAAGAAAGCTATAGATAGGATATTTATAAGTGACTACAGCAATTACGTAATCGATTAAGCTCAAAACACCAACATGTGATTGCGTTACAATGAAATTTAAATTGTCTTGTGGTGTGGTGGTTTTTATGACAATCGTACAATGTGTGTTATTGATGAAAACTACTGATTTTCATTTATAAAACACATAAGTATCTACTGCCTACCTCGAAATAAAACCAATGCCCACTCATCACAATTATAAATAAATATTGGACAACATCACATACATTTCTTTGATCCTAAGGTAAGTAGCTAAAGCACTTGTGATATAGAAATCAGAGACAAGACGATACAACAACACCCAGACCTGAGGCAATATACAAAAGTTCGTTTTCTACATTGACCCGACCGGGGATCGAACACCTCAGAGATGGCGACGCCATTATAGTCCGGCGTGCCCGCCTCTCGGCTACGAAGGTCGTCAATTATTTAATTATCTAAATAAATCGGAATAATAAAAATTCATTCAAAATACGCATATCGTGTAAACCCACAACACGATATTGGCTTTCGATTCCACATTTTTACAATTCGCAGTCACGCCACACATCCGAGAGATGAATCGATTAGGCATTATGAATATTGATGGCGGTACGTGCGATGTTTACAAGCGTCCCTAATTCGATTGTTATCGATTCATTTATGTTTTTATTCAAGTGTTCAATAAATGTGTTTTACAATGTAGCTGATATGAACACGACAGAAAGTATGATCAGAAAATTTAAGCGATGGAAGAAACAGCTGTTTCAGATAAGTACAAATTATTTTTACAAAAAGCACCTACCCTTTTTCGTCACAATAGGAAAGTGCTCTTAAATTAAATACGGGTTATTATATTAAAATTGTATTTTTAAATGTAAGAACTGCATTGAATGTTACTTTTTTGATACAAGAGTAAAATTAAACACATTTATTATGCCAATTGATGGAGTCACCAATATCGGACACCCTGTCTCAAATCGGACCGTGTGACACTTTAATAGCACTCATTAATATTTAAAAAAGTTAAAATAAAGTAATCCAATGTTACTTTAACAGTTTTCATTGAATCTATTTTTACTTTTAATTATCCGAAACCACAAGACCGCACTAAAAAAAGTTACGATGTATTCCGTAGCAGGTATATAAATATTTTGTTAAATATCTCGTTGCCTTCTTTTTCAAGATACATACATAGTAACTATTTTATAACTTACAAAAATTTGCAGTAGCAAAACATCACTGCAAATTGAACATATTCCACCACGCAACAAATCACGTCCGATATTAGAAGCGATGAATCGATTCACTATTAGGCGTTATGAATATTGATGGCGCGACGTGGTGTGTTTACGAACTCGACTCGCTCCGTAATCGATACCTGTCGATATATCGGCGGTGTATTATCTGTAAAGCGTTACGTCACTAGGAATTAGCGCTTTCAGATCATAATTTTTAGTAGCAGTGATGATTTTACCTTCATCCAACAGGTAAATAGCCGTTCTTATTTTAAATTCTTGACATTCTTGTTGTTAATTTTTTTGTTTATCTTCTGTAAGTTAGGTGCCAGATTTATTTTTAAAGAAAATAGATCACTTTACTTACTTATTTTTTATAGGTATTTAATCTCTGCCAATAGCTAAGATTAATCTGCGATGCAAAGGAAAATTCATAATATTTTTATTCACCCTAAAACAAAAATAGACATGATAAATAGCACTCGCTGTCATATCAAACTACTCGTATATTACTGACTTTATAAATCGATGCCGGCTCACTAGTTCCATACAAATAAGAGTAGAGGGCGCGCTTCCTCCGGGAATCGAACTCGAGCCTACCGCACGCGGGGTACGTGAGTCGAATGCCGATGCAAGGGTTTTAAAGTCAGTGTCAGATATACAGTTTTAAAAGATTGCTAGAGGTAAGGGGTTATGTTTTCACTGAAGCAGAGTGAACAAGTAAATAATGACTATCGATTTCTGTTCTATTGTTTTATTGTAAAATGTTTTTAAATTGTTTATGAAATCGATAATTTGAGAATGTATACCAAATTGCATTACAAAGTACTTAAGGTGTAGATTTTAAAGAACATAAAAATTTATAGTATTAAGAGATGTTTGATTGAAGATATTTCTAGGACGCCGCCTAGTGATCGTTTTACATATTTTTTTACATAATTAAAGAAGGGATTTTAGTCGACGAATAGTAATGTACGTTAATATTATGAAACTAAGGTTGAAATTAATAATGAGGTATTCATTAGCATACCGCGACTTGCTCAGACCTAGTAGTCTAAATCTAAAAAAAATGTAATGATAGTTCATTACAATTTTAACCCTAGTACCCTAATAATATTAAGGTACATTACTATTTGTCACCAAAAATGCCTTGCTGTCTATCCTCACTCCTCTTACTGAGCGCACTCCCTTAAACGCACAAAAGTACCTTAGTATTACAGTACGAACGAAGACAACACATAAAAGTACCGTGATCAACGTGGAAAACGAGTTTGTCTTATTACAGAGGTTGACCGTTGTAGACAAAATTTGATAAAGTGGGAATGAGGAACCTACATATAAGTTTCCATACGGTACACTTCATCTAAAACAAAAAATCGATTCACAAAAAAAGGCCATTTGAATTACTTTCCCTTGACGTCGTTGAAAAAAAAAACTTTATATGGGTGATATTAATCACAAAAATATACCACAAAGGTCTATTAGCACACAGACCTATAACCAGTCCAATAGGCAATAAGCGTTTCAAAACGAAAAAAGTAAACAGGGTCGGTGCTTTTTAGACCGCGATAATCAGCTTATCCGCCCGGGGAAATATTTTGACGAATCGAATTTGTTTTTCTGTGGGAGCCTTGAAATAAATAAAAAAACGGTTAAGAGCGAAGTGGACAGTTATTGTGGGTTCCGTTGCAAATATAAGTACCAGACAACAGACGTAGCTGTTATGGTCTCAATGTAAGGAAATTACATCATACGATTACGAACGAGGTTAAATAGTTAGACAGTTGAAATTTTCACAGATGATGTATTTCTGTTGTCGCTATAACAACAAATACTAAAAACAGAATTAAACAAATATTTAAATGGGGCTCCCATACAACAGACATGACTTTTTTTTAACAAGAGAGAGACTAGCGAACTAGTCTTGCTAGAAGTCGAGAACGCCTGGACCGATTTGACTAATTTTAGTCTTGAAATATTCGTTGAAGTCCAGAGAAGATTTAAGCGGTGAGAAGACACGTTATGTAAAAATTGTCAGGAAAATATCTATTAAAAACGTTAATTTAATTTTTCCATACAAACTGTTTCCCCCTGTCAAACAGGGTGCATAGGCGGAACGAAGTTCGCACGGGTCAGCTAAACTCAGCTAAACGTCTTGAATAAACCAAGCAAGTAAATGCTTAAAAAAAACTTAATTTGGTAGGTACCTTGTAACACAAGCATATTTTAACTCCTCACTTTAGAACCATCAAACCATATTAATTATGTATTAGTTTGAAGTCTGTTGCATTTTTATTTACTTAAAAAAGTGTAAGCCCGGCACTAGTAACCTTATCAGTGCCAAAAGCATGCCAACGGAACCCTAAATCCTGGTAGATCCAGAGAACCAGATGCGTCCGCTCCCACGGAGGCTTGTGATTGACACCGGATCCGGATCGTCACGGTTCGCGGGTTCGATTCCATCATTATTTCGCCCGGAGCTATAAAAATGCTTCTAGAGATAATATAAGATGACAGGCTTTTGATAAGGACTTAATGGAGGCGATTTATGTGCACTAGTTTGTAATGGATCCTATAAATTAAAAACAACGACGGTACCCAATTGTCCACACCTTCATCAATGATAGATTTTCAAACACCTTTATTAAGATTACCTATTTATTATAAGTTCACTCGAACAGTAAATTATGTATCTTGTTTCAAAAACAGTTTTTGTATGTTGTCAATATGAGAAATAATACACTTTAAAGCCATTTTCAGACAGGCAGTAAACAGATCAACAACTCCCTCGCAGTCGATTTTCCCATCTAGACGGCGATAACTGCATTTTCCAAATATTCGAGTAGTCCCTTAGGACTCGAATTGAAGACAATGAACCATCCCTGGAACTAATATCAATCACGGGAACACCTTCGTGCAAATAGCCGAAAAAAATCCAATTTCAATCGAGCCCGGTCCCGCTAAATTGGGTCAAATCCATAACGGTCTTCTGACGTAAATCCCGAAGTTCGTATTTCGAACGAAGTTACGGCCCATCGGCCAATCGGACGGGCGGTTATCGCCATCCAATGACACAGGCCCGATTACGCTGAGAGCCGTAAATTCGAAAATCGAACGAAGTTGGTTAATTACCGAAGTAACTCGGTATCGCGAGACGATCACTAGGGTTCTAGATTAAATTTGAATTTGGAACGCGAGTTCGTTTGCGACTCCCGCCACTCCTACTAGTTGATGCCTGCCAGTATTAAAAAAAAAAAATAGACCATAGAAATCATTATCGAGGATAAATATTTTAAATAAAACTTATAAAAAAAAAAAATAGGTAGAAAGCCTAAGTCTATATCTAATCGTTATGAATGTTTTGAATTATTTCAACTGAAAGATAAACTAAAATCTGACAAAGACGAATGGTCAATAAAGGCGATGGTTGTTGGAGATTTTAATGGCTCATTAATCGTCTATCTGTAACAGACATTGATTCAGCATCGATACAAAATCCGAAATTGAAATAGCTTCATTAATGGGTGGTGTAGTGATGGTCTACACAACAGATTCATCGATATGATAGTCAAGATATCAGACATGATTCATCCGGCATTTTTTTTATTAAAGACATAATAAGTATTACGTACCAAATAACACCAATGCAATATGGACATAAATTAAAAACACAAAAATTATTTGTAATTGTAAATATGGTTTCAATTTAGACCTTATGGTCTACTTTCATAACCATCTTAAACCTAGATATAAAGAAATCTAGTAATAAGCTAAAACTGGATTTTATGTCATTCTGTCATTGTCAGTCAACTTCAAATCCAGTAGTGGGTGGTCATTTTCTTTTTCGAGTTTCAAAATGTTTTACAATTAGGGTTTAATCACTTTATCGTAAGAAGCAAAACTATTTAGTTTTTAACGATCGAACGAACGAACTTCAAACCTATCCTTTTTTAGTTTTTACAAAGGTCATCAAAGTTTTGAACATTACTCATGATGGTAATTTGAGTTTGAGCAAAATACCGGAGTGTTTATCGATTAGATAAATCGATCATCCCTATCGATACGGGTAATAACCAACGACTGCTGATTCCCAGACTCGTTACCAGCTGGGTACGTTAACGAAGCTAATATATTCCTGGCTGTTTGCAAAAGGCAATATTTTAATTGGTGGCTCCTGTTTTATTTAAAGGCGTTCTTCAGTCTGATGGACACATTTATGCAGAATGGTGATTTAAATTAAAAGAAAAATAAAAAAAATATTTGTAGTCAAAACGAATCTTAAGTATTCAAGATAATGAGAGATCGCCAATCAAGTCACCTTTGTAACAGATTATTTAATAACGGTTACAATAGAATCGAAGACCGCAAAGTTTTTTGAGCAAGTTTTGAGCTGGCGGACGATAACAATAAAGTAATTTTTAAATGGAACCCTTCCAGACAACCTTCAGGTAGAGAATCCTCTTATTTAGGGGTTCCGTACCCAAAGGGGGTCTAAAACGGGACTCTATTACAAAGACTCCGCTGTCCGTCCGCCTGACACCAGGCTGTATTTCAGGAACCGTGATAGACAGTTAAACTTTTCACAGATAAGTATTTATTTCTGTTGCCGATATAACCACAAAATACAAAAAACAGAAAATGATTATTATTAAGGGGGCTCCCATAAAAAAAACGTGATTTTTTTGCCATTTTTACAGATAATGGTACGGAACCTGATGCACAGTCAACAGCACGTCGACCTACCCCAAAAGTTAAAAATTCTCCAATAGATTTTCAACTTTAAACCTGACATATAGAGATCATTTTCAAATGAGAAAATTTGACATTTTGTGGTAGGTCGACGAGCTGTTGTCCGTACATGGCTTAATTGTCAAGGCTCTTTGAAACCGCTGTAAGCAAACAGCGCAGATCCGCTCGCTGCGGCTGTGGCGCTGGATGATGAGTATACAGAGTAGGTATCTAGTATGTATGTATTAATTTTGATTATATTTCGTCGCACAGCCTATATCATTTCTGTCTGGTGCCATGGCTGACTGGTAAAGTATGCTTTTGGCTTTAAGTCCGCCGTTTGTGCAACACATTTGTATCCGTGCAATATAATAAAAATAAAGGCAAAAACACACCTGGTGATCTCTCTCTGCGCAGCGTGCAGCTTGCCAGCGAGGCGGGCGGCATCGGCCTCGGCGGCGCGCGCCCGCGCCTCCCAGTCGCCGCGCGCGCGCCGTTCGCGCTCCGCATCGCTGCGCGCCGCACCCTCACGCTGCGGACAAATGCGGACAATTAGAACAAGTTTAGAGAAGGAAGTATACGAAGAATTTTCTTTTTAACGGCGTGTACAGAAGCTGGATAACCCAAATGCGGTGATTTCCTTGCATTCGTACCTAGTTGACCAAAAACAGGAAAGTTAAATAAGGCTAAACTGAATAATGTCTAATTAAGATATAAATATCGTTTAAATTGGACCTTTTCGCGTGTAATATAAAGTCAAACCTACTTATAATAATGTTTGCATTTGTGTCAGTGAACTTAAGTATTCTACTCCTACTCATAAAAGAAATAAGTCAGTTCTGTAGCATGTTTTGATATTTTGGTCATTAAATAACTAACCTAGAAGTAAAGTCGACTCAAAAAAACATGTGTTAACTTTTGAAAGAAGTTGACTCCTGTTATAAGGGAACAAGGTTGTTAAAATAATGGTTAAAATAATAGGATACATATTTTTGGAGTTGACTAACTGCAGTATCTCTAAACTAGGTGCTTTTCGTTGTACTGGACATTATTCACAGACTTAACTACACTGTCACTGCAATCATGAACAATATTGATTACCAAATTGACAGCGGGGCCATCCATCTTATATCCAAACTTTAAAACGGGCAAACGCCCAACTACCAACTTAAATTATGTCCATTTATCTCGAAGCGTCTCGCAAACAACAAAACCTAACCGACAATAAGATGGTTTAAAAGTTTCAGTATCGAGCGATCGCAGTTTCCGGATATCTAATTCAAATCTTTTTCGTATAGGTACCTACTTAAACGTTAGAAAACAAACTTAAAACAATCCGTTTATTTCTAACACGAAAGAAAAACACGACTGGGTTTAAAGGCACCACCATACAGCAATCTCTATAGTTCAAATCTTTACCATAGACGGGGGTAGTGACGTACTTTATCATACAATCGGATAAAAATCCAATTTCGTCGGCTCCGGCCACTCGTGACGTCACATGCGTCGACATAACCTATCTGATCTGTCATCCGCATATGGCGCTGTCCAGCTCTAGCTGCTCGAAGTTCAAATCGTTTAAAAAAAAGAATCTAATGTTTGAGTTGTTCATTGAAGATAGAAATAAAAAGAATTTGCCATCAGAACGTGTTGTCAGTATAATTAATTCCAAGTTCAAAAGCGTTTTGAAAAGAGTATTTTTCTTTTTTTGCAAATAAGGGGAAATTAAACTTCTTGGATGCTTCTCGGTTTCAGCTTGTGGTCTTGCGGCTTAGAATCCTTTTGCTCACGACTTAACTGACCGTTAAGACTTTGGTTGTAAGGTTTCTAAGTTTTTCTTTTAAATTGATTTCTCCTGGCGAGTGATAATGAGTTGATCCTTTTATAAATACATAGATTGTCTACTGGTGAGTGTTAATAAATCTTGATGTTATAACAAATAGGTACGATAAGTTTTTCTTCATTTATTGTTACAACATAAAAGCCTGAGAATTGACTAAATACGAATTTAAGAGTCCACAAGCTGCAATAAAATTTACACCATATCTTACGAATCGAAATGCCTGTTTTTGCAGTTCTAACTAATAGGTTTGCCTACATAAATTTTATGCAAAAATCAACCTTAAGTTCTAAGTAACTAAGTTTACTCAAAATTCAAATATTGAAAGTTATAAATGCAACATTTCGCCTCATCGTCTGGGCATTAATTAGCGACCGCTCGGGCTTGGCGGTTACCGCAAACGAAACTTCGCAACTTACCTGCAATTTTAGTTGCTTTAGATCTTATCTGCGGCTAGTCTAAGTTAATGGTGGAAGCGTACGAGAACTAATTATCGGTTGATTTTGTAATCTGCAAATGCGATTTCTAACAGTAGGTATCACCAAAATCAACAGTGTAAATGAGAAATCAACAATGTAAATGACAGATCAACAGTGTAAATGACAACATGACATGATGACAGTTGGATATTTATGAGATTTCATCATCATCATCATCTCAGCCACAGGACGTCCACTGCTGAACAAAGGCATCCCCCAGTGACTTCCAGATCGGCTGGTCGGCCTTTACCAGGTCGTCTGTCCACCTTGTGGGTGGACGTCCCACGCTGCGCTTGCTGGTACGTGGCCTCCATTCCAGAACCTTTCTGCCCCATCGGCCGTCAGTTCTACGTGCTTTGTGCCCCGCCCACAGAATAATACAACACTGCTCACTTCACAATCAGAAATGAGGAGATCCGTGAAAGACCAAAGTCGCTGACATAGCCCAACGGATTACAAAGTTGAAGAGGCAGTGGGCGGAGCACATATCAATTTGAGATTTATTAGCATAAACTTTTATTTAGTGATTGGAATGAGTCCCAAGCACTAATAAAAACTACTTCTTACTTCGATTTATTCCCGTTCACGATGTGCCTAAACGCTTGAACGTGCAAGATTTAGCAAGTCTAGATAATACTAAGAATAACTATTACCATAGAGAAAAAAATATACTACGTAAAACTATTACGAAATAACTAGTAATGACAATACATATTATTTCTTAAAATAAGGTTCTGTTTACCTGTAGGTCTTCGTAATTGCCTCAAAACTTGGACCAACCAGTGAGTTCGTTCGTTGCTTAAGTTTGATGAAGTTTTAATTGAAAATTAGTCTTGGCCGTATCTTGCCGGCTTCACTTCATTCGGTCCCGGCAGACCGGCAAATAAAGTAATTTTGGTGTAGGCCTAGTTATCGGAGTAAAGATAAGGAAGCTTAAAACGTAGTTTTAATTAACTTTTGCTCCTGGGCGAAAGTTATTTTTGAATCACGGCCCCTTTTTGCTTTCAGCGAACGGGACAAAAAGGTAAAGGTCGCTGGAAGCCGGTGGATGCAGGCCGCTTCCAACTGGCCAATCTGGGGTCACTGGACACAAAAGTCACTGGGGCAGGCCTATGTTCAGCTTTGGACGTCCTATGGCTGAAATGATGATGATGAACGGGACACGTTGCTAGTCGGAGTAAGCTTGACCGTGAGCCTAGATGCGCCACGTCAAGGTATTAGGTACCTCAGCATACCTAGTGCATCAGACCTCCGCTATCTTTAGATAAGAAACCAGACTGCTAACAAAAACCTGTGTTCATATGTTTTCCTTTTCAGAACATGAAAAAACGAAAGAAGAAAAAGGAAGTGAAAGAAGATATTACGTACCGTTATCTTATTAAAGTCTGTTTTTCATGTTATTTAACAATGAATCAAACGATAGGCTAACTTTAGAAGGCATGTAAACTCATCAGTGTTAAATTTAGCAATCAAACAAAAACCAACAAACATCACTGACGGAACTTTAGTTCGAAAGTTCTAAATTTAATTATAAAAGCAAGTCGCTGAGAAACAAAAGAAAGAGTTTAGTTTTTAAAGTGGTTCAACCGTACACAGATTATAATTAACGTAATTTTTTGCCGTTGTTCAGCAATCCAGATAACAGACGTCACTTAACGTTACATTGAATGTTATAATATAAATATTTTTATTATTTTGTTCCCCCGCAAGAATTTGTTTACAAATTAGGCAAATCACTAAAACAAAACTAAGATAAGTGACACTCCTTAAGTGTATATCCCCAAGTGTTGTCTATTTTGGGAATAATTCTAGAGGAAGGCCCGAAATAGTCCGAGACTGGCGGCCGTCATCATTCCTGTAAACATTAAGCCGACTGTACACATATTAAGCCGAGTTTACACGTTATTAACATAGAAACCGCGGCACTGATGCTGATGAGATGTACATGTTAGATTGAAGTAAAGAGCAATCTGATTTGGTTTGTAATTAAGTAGGTACAGAGTTTTTGAAGATAAAATAAATGCCAATAAATATCTTATAAATAAGTTTTTTTAAATATTGAAAGCAACAAAACCGCTAAATCCCATTCCAGAAATATATAAAGCCAACCAAAAAACAAGGTTTAAAAATTAATTTGATTTTGCTTCAATCTAGTATTCACATAATTATTGCACTATGTAAAAATGGATATAAAGAAAATATTATGAGACATTAAAATTAAATTCGTGACAACTACATACACAACCAACAAATTAAATCTGTTTTCAAATTATTATCAACTAAGAATCCGATTTATTAGTCGCTTAAAGATTAAATCGATACACGCAAACGGCCAAAGCGTTTTACTCTCACTTTTAATTTCAGCGAGAGAAAAATAAAAAAATAAAAGTGTTCCTATATTTATACAGTTTCCGCTCGCCCACGCTCGCCGCGCTCGGCTGACAGATGTCTCGAAACAGAACGTGGACGTGGCGGCACTTTGTGACACTAGTGGGCAGGTTTTATTTTCATAAATGACATTATTCTATATCGATTCACAATAATGTTATCTCATTGGAAACTAAATTGGTCTCGTATTTCTTGATCCTTGAGACTCCTTGCTTCTAAATTCCGTCTAATGGCCTTGTTTTCTAAATCCCCATTTTTAACTTGACATAAACGAACGATTTTCGGTTATAATATAATTGGTGACACTAAGATATCAGAATAAAGCTATTAGTGGCAAAACTATACATAGTAATATGTCATAGTAGAATCAAAGAATTAGTTGACCTTAAAAATTATAAGAATATATGTTTGTCAAACCATTGCAATTATTTTAACTTTCTATAAAAGTTCTCATTATTGCGTGGAATTCATTAACCACACACAACGACAAAAGAAAAAATATAAAAATATAGTACTATTTATGTAGAGCGAAAAAATTGTAAAAGCATCGCTTTTACATTACATTTTCCCCCGCTCGCATAAACGTCAGACTGACATTAAGTTCCACCTGTCAAGTTGACAGCAGCAAGTGACGTTCTTGGATTACGTAGAAGCCTCTCAAAATAACCTGCGGCCCTAATGGAGACATCTAATCTTTGTTTATTTAAAAATAATGTAATCTACTACAGTTTTTTTCACGAAAACGTTGCCCATACCAGCGGGGTAACCATGAACTCTTAAAACAATCTGTCAAATTTTGTATGTAATGACGTACCAAAATTGACAGATTTGACAACTTTGAGATTGTTTTAAGAGTTCGTGTTTAAGGCCCTGCCCTGCCCACACTGTACCTATGACTGTACCTAGTTATTATCAATAAGTATTAGATGCCTAGTTTTTTTTTTCTTCATGTCTATGGTAAGGTCGGTCCTGGGTATGTTAAATATTTTTAAAAGTACGGATTAATTTTATTCTAAAATGTATAGTGAAGATAAGCAGTTCGTAAGTAGGTATCTAGTTTTGGTTTAACAAACATAAGTAAATAAATATGATCAAGACAACACACATAAAAATAAACAAAGTAGGTAGAACATCTTGTCTTACGTACGTTAAACCAGTCAATCTTTTTGCTACTGATACTAAATATCATCGAAAGTGAAAATACATATTTTATTTATTCCACATGATAAAATATCGTTCTTCTTTGGTTCGGCCAATTCGGTAGTGCCAGTAACTAAGTATCTAACACATATTACGAGTAATACCTACAAAAGCACAAATGAAGCCACCATATTAACATTCCCAACGCGTTCCCAAAATATTTCAGTAAAGCTATATTCCGGCCAGTAGCTGATGTAACTGAAACATGTCTATTACTACCGGAAGCGGCTAATTCCACATCGCTCTGTGTCGACAATCAATCAGCGACCGGACTACATACTACGAGTACTACATACTGTGCATAGTAGATTAACTGATCTGCAACATGGGAGCTGCAGTTTCTGTAGTTCGGTTACTACATTCCGTCGAAACGAGGTACCAAACGGTTTGCCACCTAAAATGTAAGTTATCCGTCCCATTTCATATGGCAGTTCGGATTTTAATATTATGCTTGACTAACTATTCATGAAAATATATAGGTACTGACTGATATATATTGTAAGACTAAAGACTACTTATCCGATTGAAATATTATTTTAAAAAATATTTTTTAAAAACCTTCTAAGCAGACAGACGTTCTTTTTATCCCGAAAAAAACAAATCTCCCATAAAATAATGCTAAAATGGATTTCCGATGAAGCGGCAATTATTTAAGAGTTACAACTTTATTGAGATACTAATTTAATTAAAATTAAAATCTTTTTTGTGACATAACCAAACAATACAATGTCGATCACTTCATTCTTTCTCGCAGTAAGTCATGCAAAATAAGACATCATTAACGTGTAGATGGCACTTGGTATTTAATTCAATTAAACGTGCAAAGAAAAGCTTAAACACCGTCATATTTTAAATTATTTTTGCTACAGGTACGTTATTAATGGAGTTTAATATTAAATAATGAAAGCGGCCATTAATCACCGTCAGTCACTCGACGACGTCGGGAATATTTTTAAACGTCTCTGTTGTGTTTAAAAATACATAAATATTTCTTCAGATTTTGGCAGCTTTAAAAGATGATGGAGTGAATGAACTGTTTGCCTTTTCACAAACTTCATTTGCCATTTTATATTAGTTAAATAGATCTTAGTAAGCATTGTGATTGGTAGAGACAAAAAAGGAATAAACTTAAAGTTGGTGCAAAAGTTAGAGAACTATCTTGTGTATTGCATAAATTAAATGAAAGTGGAGCGATGATAATAACAAAGCTACTGACAGCAGCGGATCGAAAGGAATAGCCTGGAGGCCCTAATAAGAAAGCGCATCGTTCGGTCGGTCGTATCGTATTACTTATCCGATTAAAACATCTTTAGGGGGGTATCAAAGGTTTGACAGTTTATGAACAATTGAAAACGTTCGGGTTTTTTACACGGCTTAATTGAGATGGTAATATTTTATCAAAGAATTGACATGTATGCGACTGGCCATTTTCATTTGTTAGGTTTATACGACCGAACTAAATAGTTATGCTCTCCTAGTAATGCATTACTAGGTTACCCGTGACTTCGCTCTGGTCTTTAGTTTATTCAATATATCTCACAGGAACATTTAACTTAGATACAAGTATCCCATATGTTAATCCTGATCATATTATATATGTGTGCAAAATTTTATCCAAATCCGTTCAGTACTTTTTGAGAGAAAGAGTAACAAACATCCATACATCCATACTTACAAACATATTAGTAGGATTCTATTTCCAGAAATGGACTGATATTATTATGATGATGAGAAAATGAAACCTAGCTCCAAAATCTTAATTATAGGTATCGGTCAGTTCTAGCCTTTTAAAGTTCTTCGGAAGCATAAATAAAAGTTGATATGTTTTTCTGACAAGTACCTAATTTAGTAATACTTCCTTGTTTATGAAATACTTAACAACTCCAAACAAACATTAGGAAGTCACTCTGACACCGTATGTGACGTCAATCTGACACTCCCCTCGCAGGCTGTCAAAAGTGCCTGTCGAATTTTCTAGAAAAACCAAACACGATAATTCGTCGCCAAACACCATTTATTGACAGCTTCTCCTTTAGGTACTGTTAGCAAAAGAAAATTCTTTTTAAGAATAAGATTATTAAAATTTAATCAATTTTGAACTTTACACTATTAAACTTAGAGTAGTTTATTGGGGTTGCTATCTGAGTTTGTTTAGGCGTATTAAAGCGACCCTTGCTGCAAGGGTGAGCTCTCGTATAAATAGTGTCGCCAAATATTTGTGCAATATTGCAAATCAGTACTGGCAGCAGTTTGCATGTTGTTTTGTTGACTGTACCCACGAGCCGTATTATATTTGGCACTCGACAGGAAACCCCTTGTTTAGTCAGACTGATAGTGTTCTGTGCTTAGGTCTCAAATGCTGTATTTAACACAGACCTATACCATTTTGAAATACATGTATATTTTGTCGTGACGATCAAATGGTTGAAATTGTTTGAAAACGGTGACATATTTTTGTGCTTTATATGACACGTTAGGTCACGTTAAAATAAACGTCTACATTCAGTAGGACAACGATGCTAATTTTAATCTCATTTCCAAACTCAAACATATCATCCATCCATCCATCAGCCGAAAGACGTCCACTGCTGGACATAGGCCTCCCCCAAGGATTTCCACGAATCCAGCGGCTTCCCGCGACCTTCACTAGATCGTCGGTCCACCTTGTAAACATATATTATAAAATAATCTCCATGATAATAAAGTCGCATCTACATCGCCATTTAACTACCTACTTTAAGCTTTCATATACTTAAATTTTTAGTTTATGTCCTACATATGTAATCTTTATTTATAAAACAAAGTCGGGTTTGTTACAACACTTATAACTCGAGAACGGCTGGACCGCTTTTCATGGTTTATAATTTGTTGGATTGGTCTCCGTCCCGAGTAGCGGAATAAATAGAAATAATGGAAAATCTGACAAAAAAATACTTTTAGGCGGTACAAAGTTCGCCGGGTCAGCTAGTTATTAAATAAACAAGGAGCTAGATGCATATATCAGTTTAGAATACAATACAAACTGCCCCTCGCCATTGATTAAACAAATAAAACGATGATCAATCTTACATAACAGACCTACAAAATAAGCACTTTCAATCCCTACTATGAAAAAACTCCCACACATGCGATGACGTCACAACTCAAACAATAACTCCCCCTCACTACGAAATCAAGGATACAACCAGTCGTGCGACAGTTGCTGTCAAAATGTAAAATTTGCCTTGCAATAAGGACGATTTTAGTATTGACAGCGACTGTCATACAAGAGGTATCTTTTGCCCCATATAATACAGTTTCCTGATTGGTCGAAACGATGCCACGTGACCAGCACGCGTCAACTCTTTTGCTAAATTAGATAGAGGGCACCACTGAGCTCAATATTACATTCGACTATTAGCAGGGAAAGTTGAATTTGCATGCTTTTTATAGCTCAGTGGTCATTGGAAATTGCTGTGAAAAGACTGTAGGCTTGGATTATGTAGATTACTTGATTGACGGTCTAATTATTTCAATACCGGTTCAAGCTTTAGAATTTTTTTGATGTTAAAAATTCAAACTTTTAAATGAACGCAATAAACATAATAGGCATTTGTTCATAGGGTTTCACTATAAAACTCACATATCAGAAGATTAGTAGGGTAGGCATTCCGTTGACTAACAATCTTAAACTTGTCAAATCCAGAAGCAAGTTCTTGCAGCATAAGTAATAAAAAACTTAATAAGTAGAATGGTATAGCGCCCATGCGCGAGTACATGTATACATACTCCTACTTAAATAAATAATTAAATTATTATTTTTAGAATATTAATGTCAGTCAGATAAATCATTTGGGCAAACTTTACCTACAAAGTATATTTATCATTTCAAAGTGTAGATAGAATGTCCAAGGTTATCAGATTTCATGATAAATAAATGGGGCCTTGATTTTCAATATGTAATCGATTTAAGAGCAAGCTACAGATATTCCTGTTATATCATCATCAATGTACAAAAATCTACAATGCCAGCTGCACAAATTAAATAATCCGGACTAATAACGATCACTACCCATTATCCCATAGATGAGTCGACCCCAAAAATGAGTCATGTACCCCACCCTCCGTCAAATAAAACTACCTTATTATGAGCAGCTTACTCAGATTCCCTCACAAGGATAACTGATCAAAATAATTCAATAAACAATTACTGTATACCTTTTATACTACATGATAAATAAGAAAAGAAACTCCTTATTGCTAATGCTATAGAGATTATTGTTACGAAAATACAAGGACTCACGCAGGGTGCAAACCTAAGACCCCTAGTTTATAATCTTCTTACTGTAATCCAATATTGGAATTATTTCAGTGGACTGGCATGCCGTGACGAAAATAAGTATGGATTTTACGGTATGGAAGAAAAAACACTTTAAGGTCATGTTACAGTTGATGTTTTTCAACGACAGGGGGACGTTAAGTCCTATCTACTTTTTTGTTACCTTTGTAAAAAAGGGAGTTATTTTTTAACTACATTACTACGGTTTATATCAAGAAATTTCTTGGATAATTATGCCTATTAGTATACAAAAATTTACTATGAAGTAGCTCAACTGACTGATTTGTTTTGAGCTCCTTTAAATTAATTGAAAACCAACGAAACCTTTAACAAATTCTCGCGCAAATTATCAGACGGGTGAGTCGAAATTATTTGGGGCAGTCCGAAACCTTTGAGGTCCAGATACATTGCTGTACACAGCCAAAAGAGAACACATAACAAAATTAGTAATTTTATCGTAAATTTCATATTTTTAAGACTTTCTTTTTTATATCATTAATAAATTCTAACTTCCTTTCAGGCATTAAGTGATGAAGACTCTAAAGTCTTAAATTAAGCCATAAATTGAAGCAACATATGAAAATATTAGGAGTTATACAGGTTGTACAAAAGAATTGGACACTCCTTAAAACCACGTGATTAGCTGGTCATATACAATAACTTTTCCTATGGTAGCAACATCGATATTGTGATTTTATTTTCAGATGCTTCATACATTATCATCGAGGTATGCGAGTAAGTTTGTATGGAGAAGATGTTTTTTTTTAATGATTTCGATGTTGCTCCAGTAGTAAAAGTTGTTGTATATGATCAGCTGATCACGTGGTTTTAAGGAATGTCCCATTCTCGTACACCCTGTATTTAGTTTACAATGATAATTGCTATGCTGACTGAATTTGATAGATTACTACTAGGAGTTCTAGTAGCTTAACCCTCATTACGGTTACAGTAGACGCATATGATCAGACTACTAAGATTTGTTTGAAGTGTACTAAATCATATCTGTTTGTGCGGGACTCTGCACTCTACAGACTTTTAATCGGTGCATAGTTTGGTCGGTCTTTTAATTACTTTGTATACACAAGTAAACGCGCACTATTAATAGTATGCGCCCACGGAAGGGGGGGGGGAGGCAGTAATTGTTATGTCCTATAATCCTACCAATAAAAATAAAATTGGATTTTTAAAAACTGTTTTAAGAAAGTAGCATCGACATTTAATGTCT